>CM061559.1:192854773-194054773 GCA_030864225.1 Capsicum baccatum var. pendulum | reverse complement strand
TTTCATGTTTTTAGTCATTAGTTACAATCTTGTGATTATGATTATGACTATGCGTGGCTAAACGCCCTTTTCTAGGGTTAAAGACGAAGACATGATTACTATTGTTTTGAATTAAGTTCAATTAATTTTATTATCATTATTGGTTTTGTGTTCACATTTGATTTAACTATTATAATGATTCGCGACCCTTAGAATACATCAATTTTCTATCTTTTGATCTTGGGAGAGGGAAGAGGGGATAGAACATGGAGATGAACAAAGTATGGTTTGTATTCCTTTATTAAATAAGGAATTTGAATTAGTGTATAGGATAGGGATGTACTTAGATACCTTATTTGATCACGTGTAGGATGATCGCTTAAATAACCTAATTGGAAAACTACATCCCTTCTCAACGATATAGTTGTAAGGTTTAATATAGGTAAAGGATTAGAGGTCAGGAGGTGATGATCATGCAATTAACCCTACAAATCTACAACCAAAATATGCAAGTTAATGAACAAAATTCAATAACATATTATGATTGTCGAAACTTCTTTAATCCTGGGGTTTTTCCTATTGATTGTTTAAGATCTTTACTTTCAGTATTCTTTACTTTAATTGCAGTTACAATTTCCAAACACTGATTTAGTTACTCGTGCACCAACTTAATCTAAATTGTGAACTAAAATAGAATCGTTAAATCAAGTATCTCTGGGATAAATACTTCGATTCTTGAAGACCACTTTACTATTGGATAAGCCCACGTACACTAGCTTGTGACCTCGGATGCTATCAAGTTTTTGGCACTATTGTTGTGGACTTGTTCTTTGGAAAATATTTATTTTAGTTATACTTTTAGATTTATTTGATATTTTTATGTTTGGTATCTTTTTTGTTATTGTAGGAAACAGATTGTTGCCCTAAACCCGAGCACGACTTCCATCAACACAGGAGAGAATAAATCCTTCTCTCTAGAATTCCTCAAATCCAAGAAGACCAAGAGAATACAGTTGCAATGGTTGAATAACAAGCAACCCGAAAGATAGTTAAGGAAGTGGCAGTCCCACTTCCGATAACTTGACTTCCCCAATTCAATGACCTACTGCTGGGAGAAATTTTTATTTAAAGTGCAACATGGTGCAACTTTTTATCAGTAGTGGATAGTTTTTAAGGCTTTCACACGAGGATCCACAAGTCCACCTTTTGGCTTTTATTGAGCTTACAGACACATTTATTTTGATAGGTATGTCAAGAGATTATGTGAGCCTGACACTATTTCCCCATTCATTATTAGGGAAAGCAAAGAGATAGTTGAATATAGGTCCAACATATTCAATCATAACATGGGATGACTTGGCCTTAAAATTCCTCATCAAGTTCTTCCCATCAGGCAAAACTGTGAGACTTTGCAGTGAGATAGTGACCTTCAAACAGAACCCTGATAAAAATATATATCACACTTAGGAATGCTTTAAGGCCCTTCATCAGGATTGTTCGTAGCACCATCAGACCAATGATGTACTTGATCCTACTTTTGTATAAGCTCTTGTTCATAATATAAAGATTTTACTAGATTCAGCCACAGGTCCTCAAGCACTAGAGTTGATATATGATGAGCTATACACATTGTTGAACCGCATAGCACAAAGAAATCTAGAGTGGAAATTAGATTCTAAAAGTTCCACAAAAAGACTTACGGGTGTATTGGAGATGGACCAATTCACATCCTTATCAACATAGATTTTTGCATCATAAAATTTGAAGAACACTCAGTTTAGCAGCATCAAGGTTAGAACAGCACAACCTTCAGCCATAGTCTATGCCATACAATAATCCACAGGTTGTTGTGAAGTTTGCAACAATAATGGTAATTTGATTGCCATTTGTGCTTCAAATCCAAAAATAGTGATGTATATAGGCAATTCTTAGAGGCTAAATTATGGTAATGCCTACAACATGAATTGGTAGACTCAGCCTTAGAATGCACAACAACAAGAAATTCCAAAACCACATGCCCAAATTATTAAGTCAACTAACAACATGGAAGAGATGTTGAAGCAGCATTTAGCTAACCAAGTATAGTTGTTTACAGACATGAAAAATCAATAAGCACATACCAGAAGTTTAGAATCGCTGTTGAGGAAATTATCACAGGCATTAAATTATAGGCCACAAGGTGGTTTGCCAGCAGACATAGAAACTTCAAATCAAGTTATCCCAATTACCTGGATGATTGGTAACGAGCTTCAAGGAGAACCTCTGAAAGAAAATAAGGAGGTGGATGCTGATGTGCTGACCCAATAGGTAAATGACAAAGTTATTGACAATTCAAGAAAGTCTGAGTCCTTAAAAGAAACAGTTATTACATAAAAAGTGAAGAATATGCCACCACAACCCTTTCCTCAAAAGCACATGAAAGCAAAGAAGTATGTAATGTTTATGAAGTTATTTGACACATTCAGAGAGATTCACATTAACTTACCTTTATAGATTTTTTGTGGGGTATGCCGAAGTATGTAAGTCATTTGAAGGATATGGTTGCTAATATGGTAAAATTGCATGATGTGGGACTGATAAAATCACTAAATAGTATAGTGTGTATTGATATTGAAAGTCCCCAAAAAATTAAGAGATGCAGGAAAGTTCACTCTCCTAATCCAAATTAGATGTAAGGTGGTCCATGAACTCAATGATTTAAGGTAAATCATAAATTTGATGCCCTATCTCTGTTTGAAAAATTAAGCTTGGGAAAGCCTAAATCGACAACCTTGGTTCTACAACTACCAGATAGGTCATTTACATATCCGGAAGGAGTAATAGAGAATGTTCTTATAAAGGTTGGTAAATTCATTATTCCTGCTAAATTTACTAATGTTGATTTTGAGGTAGATAAAAAAGTACCAATTATCTTGGGGCATCCATTTTTGGAAAATGGAGAGGCTTTAATCATGTTAGAGAGGCACGCTTGAAAGGAGGGTAGAGGATGAAGAGGTAGTATTTGATGTTTACAAAGCACCCATCATAAATTCCCAATATAAAGATTGTTGTATGATCAATGTTATTGAAGGGGGCATGTGTGGGGTGGTTAGTTCACCAAAAACCACTTTGGACTATCAAATTTAGCGACCTAAACCTCCACTAACGAAGCTTGATTTGATGCTAATTGATAAGTCTGAAAAGGCTAAAGTTGAGAAATCTACTGCATATTAAAATTCACACCTAAGAGGGGTGAAGAGAATAAGAAAATGGAAACTAAGCATGAGAAAGAGAAGGAAAGAGAATGACTAAGTCATTAGTTGGGTCGTGTCGCGATACTAAATAAGGCGCTGCTTATGAAGAAACCAAAGTTAATTAGGTATGATTTCTTCTCAGCTATGTTTTTAGTTTTTATTTCACATTATTTTTATTTTTGATTGAGTCATAGGTTAATGGGAAGTCTGAGTCCCAGAAACTCGAGCTAAGAAGCATGGAAAAAATTGAGTGTGGGGTCCCACATATCCAATAAATGTAAAAGATGCTACTAGCTAGGCCTAGAGGCCATAAGGAGTATTTGTATCTCTTACCTTTAAATTTATTTTTGGGAAAAAGTAGATCTTTAAGTGTTGGGTGGGAGAAAATTTACAAATTTTAGCTCAATTTAAATATTTTTGTGTAACATATTCTTGTTGGTTTTATTTTTGATTATATGATGAAAGTGTTTTGTTTTGTAAAAGCATTGTTGAATGAGTGAATTGCTATTTTTGAGACTGTTAGGCTCATATGATTCTTGCACTATTTAACTTGAATTTGAATTCATGCTATTATTTGGTTAGGAGACTATGATGATCCTATAGAGTTGAGCATGTACTATGAGTGTGTGAAGTATTTTCTATATTTCTTATTTCTTGTGTTGTCTAGAACTTGCCTTGTTTATTTGTAATGTGAAATAAAGTGTTTGGGTATAGGAGATCGTTTTGGAATTTCCTTGATAGCATTGTTTTATACCTTCTATTTGTCCTACCCTTTGTGCATTATCCTAGTTAACCCCCATTGAGACTTTAGCCTTTTCTTTGGTAGCCTTATACATAACCTAATTCACTTTATTTGACTGACCATAATTTGATCCAAAAAGCTCCTAAGTGGTTTAATTTTAACAAAAGAATTTTTTGTATGAGTTTTAGAAATTAAAGAAGAAAAAGGTAAAATGGATTCCCCAAGGTAAGATTTATTTGTGTTTATATTTGATTTCTGGTGGTTGAGAGTGATATAAATGATTTTAGAAATATTCCCATAATTATAGAAACTGAGACAAATTGAATGTTGAATGAATAGAGAATATTCCCTCCATGTGTTTGTCAAAATGCTTACAAGAAATAGCTCAGTAAAAGAATGGGGGTAGTCAAATATGGTGTAATTTAATTGTTGAAGATTGGTTTTAAATGTTTAATGTTGTGTATTAAAGCTCTTACAGATGTTAGTCACTATTTCCAAATAGTTACTACCCATACCTAATCCTACATTACAACCCGAAAAGCCCTAATTGATCCTCAATTCATCATTCTGATATTAGTGGACCATAACACTAAGGGAAAGCCTATGGTTCCTTGTGTGTAACTTGTAAATTCTTTTTGAAAGAGAGCACAATTTAATTCTTCTACCAATTATGTGATAAATTGAATTATTATGAGTGATTGTGGGTAACTATCTTGTTATGTGGGCACATGTTTGATGAATGTGGGTGATTTATATGATGTACTTGATTAAGAAATATACATGAGTTTTCTATCTGGTTAGTCAATAATTGAGGCTAGGATGTTTTGGAGTAGATTTCATGAGCTATCAATTATGTAAATAACATTATTAGTGTAGTAACTTGCATTCTGTATAGTCATTGTAGTACTAGCTGGAGTGTCTTGCATTTAGTAGAAGTGTAGAGTCTCCCGAGTTGTTGATAATTATAGTTAAGATGTTGGGTGAATTTGTGCATTCCAGTATCAGTATTCTTATTGTTTCATCCTTGTTTTGATTATGATTTTATACTATATGGTTTGATAATGATACAAATGTGTATTAAATTATTAAATCATGTGTTTATAAGGTTCAAAGAAAATTCCAAGAAAGTTGGTACTTCAAGGAGTCATTTAAAGTCCAATAGAGAAAACTAGTCCTTGTAGCTTGAGCCAGTTGCTTGTCAGTCTATCTTGTTGGATTCTATTATGTTCTATGTGTTCCTTATAGTTTTAAATATGTTATTATATGTTTAACAAGTGTTTATTAGTGTACAAAGTTCAAATGAGTTAAGCAAAGAGTTGAAACTTGAAGTGAAGAAACATGGAAATCAACCTAGTCTAAGCTTTTGTTTTTTATTCATCGTGATAGATATTGTGTATTTGTACATCTAATTCATCTGGTGTATTCTTTTAAGATACTTTGGAGTGTAATATGATAATATTTAGATGATATAAAGGCTATAAAATCAATGGAAAGACACCACAAGACAAGGGATAAAAGGAGGAAGGACCAACACTTAATCAAAATTCGGAGGACAACATCTAGTGGCACCATGCGATTAGCATGCATATCATGCTCTATCCCTATATAATATATGGTGTGTCAGATGATCCATTCCATAGGAATAGAGGGTCTGACGCATGCTCTACACCCTTAGGAGTTTCATGTTAAATCGACTCCAACACGGACTTGGCTTACTCTTATGCTATAAATGGATGTTGGATCACGTTTTTACATATCTTTGAACATATTTTTAAGCTACAGGGGCTGATAAAAAATCATAATTAGGTTTTTAATCTATTAATTTTGTTCATTCATGTGTTTAGTCATTAATTACAATCTTTTAATTATGATTATGACTATGCGTGGCTAAATGCCTTTTTTCGGGGTTAAAGCCAAAGACATGATTACTTTTGTTTTGAATTAAATTTGTTTTATTTTCTTATCATTATTGTTTATGTGTTCATCTTTGATTTAACAATTGTAAGGATTTGATACCCTTAAAATAAATTAATTGTCTACCTTTTGATCTCGGGAGAGGGAATTGGGGATAGAACATGGAGATGAACAAAGTATGGTTTCTATTCCCTTATGAAATAAGTAATTCAAATTAGTGTCTAGGATAGGGATGTACTTAGATACCTTACTTGATTTAAGTGTAAGATGACAACTTAAATAACCTAATTATATCATTGCATCCTCGCTCAATGGTATAGTTGTAAGGTTCAACTTAGGTAAAGGATTAGAGGTCGGGATACCATAGTCATGCAATTAACACTACATGTCTACAACCAAAATAAGTAAGTTAAAAAATGAAATTCAATAGCATAGTTTGATTGTTGAAAGTACTTTGACCTTGGGTTTACTCCTATTAATTGTTTCAAGATCTTTACCTTCAGCATTGTTTACTTCAATTGTAGTTACAGTTTTCCAAAATTTTTTTTTATTACTCGTGCACCAACTTAATCTAAATTGTGAATTGAAATAGACTAGTTAAATCATATCTCTATGGGATCGATACTTGGATTCTTGAAGGTGACTTTAATACTTGGTAAGACCTTGTATACTTGCGTGTACGCTTAGGTACTATCAAAGATTAATGTGAACTAGCTTAGCTTAGATCTTGTTTTGATTTTTCATATGGATATAGTGTTGTGTTTCTCTCTTAATTTGTGTAGTGTGATTGTGTAGGATGATTTTGGTAATGAGTCTGATGATATTTTAATGTTAAAATGACATGGAATCCATGGGACACATGCCACAATACAAGGAATCGATAGGGGGGACTCTACACTTAACAAAATTTTGGAGACCAACTTCCTGTAGCTTAGGGCAATTTGGAAACGCCGCCTCACCTGGAGCTGGGCTATAGCTAGGGCAATGCCTTTCCTAGAGGGGATCTCTATCCATATCTCAGCCTCACGTATAGTAGGGCTCTACCTAGGGTGAGGCCCCACCCCGTCCCAATCTCAATAACTACAAGTTTTCTTGTCCAACATAGAATTAGTTTGCTCCTATCCTATAAATACATGTTGTATCACATTTTTACATATCTTTGAGCATATTTTCAAGAGCAAACGGCTGAAACAACTTTTTTGTTAGGTTTTTATTATTTTTATTTAGTTCATTCATATTTTTAATCAATAATTACAACCTTGTGATTGCGATTATGACTATGCATTGCTAAACGCTCTTTTTCGGGGTTAAACCTAAGAACATGAGCATTATTTTTTTGAATAAAGTTTATTTAATTTTATTATCATTATTGGCTGTTTTTTTCTTGTTATAACTATTTTAAGAATTCATGACCCTTAAAATAAATCTATTTTCAACCTTGTCAACACTGGAGAGGGAATAAGGAGATAGAAAATGGGAATAAGTAAAATTTAGGTTTTTATTCTTTTATGAAATAAAGAATTGAACTTAGCACCTACGAAAGGGATGCACTTAACATCCAAACTTAATTAAACTATAGGATGATGTCTTATAGAACTTAAGTGAACTGTTACATCCCCGTTTAACGATGTAGTTGTAAGTTTCAACTTAGATAAAGGATTAGAGGTCAGGAGACCATGTTCATACGACTAACCTTACGAATCAACAAACAAGATAAGCAAGTTAACTAATGAAATTCAATACATAGTATGATTGTTCAAGGTGCTTTAACCCTGTCTTTCTCTTATTGATTTTTTTAGGATCTTTAAGTCCCGCATTGTTTATGTTTCTACAATTTACAACTCCCAAACTCTCTTTTTTGTTATGTTTGCATCAACTGAATCTAAATTGTGAACTAAAATAGAATATTTGTTAAATAAATTCTTTGTGGGCCGATACTTGGCTTTCATTAAGACATTTTACTACTTGATAAGACCACGTACACTTGCGTGTGCGCTTGGACGTTGTTAGGTATTCAAAGAATACTGTATATATGATTATTTTAATATCGTCTAGTACTCTTGTTTTGGTTATAGGTCTTGGAAGGGATTTTTTTTATTCTGTCCTATCCCTTTATGTGCAGCAATATATGTATGCATGTGTATATATGTTCATGCTTTAGTGTATATTACTGTCGAATTAATTTCGTGCCTATATTTTGCCCTCTAGTCCATTATTGTCGTTTTGGGCTATGGCTTGTCTTACTTAATGGGGTAATAAATTAGGTGTTATTATGACATGATAAATTGTTGGTACAAAAACCAATGTTTAGTAAATTCCCTCGAATTAGTATGGAGACGTCTTCATCTAATCATTTGGAGAATACAAATTTTTTTAGGAAATCTCATCATTTTTGTTCACTTCTATGTGTTCTATCTTATTGGTTTGTAAAAATCTTGTTTGTTTTACTATTTCACAAATAGTTATGATGTGGAGTTTGGCAACTAGGTATCAAGAGCCCTAGCCTCTTGTGAAATCCTAGTTTGAGGAAGAGGTTGACCCCGAGGTTGAGAGTAGATTAGGTCGATCGCACCAGTTTGATATCGTGATAGGGAGCCATCGTTATACCCTATTATTTCTCTTAAGCCTTAGATATCTCCATAGATTCCACTACCTCCATAGTCGGTGGGCTAAAGGGCTGCCCACTCCCCACCCTAGTGTATAGTTCAATTATGGGGGTTAGTGGGTGGTTTACTCAACCGACACTACAATATGGAATTGATGTAGAATCTCAACCTACATAACAAGTGTCACGACCTGGAGTTTCCCCCTAGTCTTAACACGGTGCTTAAGGCCACAAGTGACACAAAGCTAATTTATGATCTGGTACATGTCGTGAGCACTGAATAAAATAGTAATGTGATAAAATGCGCAGATGATAATATGATAAAATGTCGGTACAATATAATACTAAAATATATTACAACATGTCAAAAACAATTGAACAAATTGAAAACAAAATGGTTGTCTATCTATCTAAAAGCCTCTAAAAATCATAAGGGGTTGATGGAAAAAACCCCAAATAATTTCTACTAACTAAACATAAAGGGATGTTGGAATAACGCTAATAACATTCCATATTATCAACGGATGAAGACTCACAACGACTATTGCTGGGTAATGCTGAACTGTCAAAGGATGGTTGGGGAACTGAGTGTTTGAACCTATGTTATAAAACAACATAGCATAAGTAAAAGTGTGTGGTAAGTACTTTGAATGTACTGGTATGCGAGATAAGTACTAACAAAAATGCTCACAGAAACTGAACATGGATGCATGAACATGTAAAACTTAGAATGCAATACAAAGTAAGGCATGAACTAAATTTAATTTGTAAAACTGATTGACTGAATAACTTAAAATATGACTAATTTGTTAAGGAAACTTGAATTGATGTAGATTGAGTACTGATTGAAACTGTGGGATCTATCATGTCATCGACATATCCCAATATGAGCTAATTAGGGTCTAACCTATCACCCTATTTGTTAGGGCGCCAGTACCTTGCTATGGGTACTAACAATGGTTGTGTGGATTAACTAAACTAGTGTAGAGAAGGACAAGGGTGTCATTCTCTACTGGTACGTGCCCCTATGAGAATGTCAATGCTCAACTAGTAAAAAACCTCTTAAAAACTACGTTAGCTATGTAGTTTTGGAACTCATGGATTGCTACTAAAGTCAGACCCTCTACTAGAAGGTGAGCCACTATCCTTGGGTTTGCTCGGTGGTAAATCCTAATTCAAATTGAGCTAGCACTGTTTTTGTCTAAGGTCAACTGAACATCTAAACTAATAGTGCTTAAAATGATCAAAATAAAGTATGATAATAAAATCATGAATGGACTGACTTATTACTTAAAAAGTCTGAAACCTATGTAAATACATAGGTCTCGGGTTTTTATAAGCCGTTAGCACAGAATATATATTCGTTAACAACACTTCAAATAGTGACATAAAGTCCTTATTCAAACACCCAAAACATAAAACGTGACACCAAACTGATAAAGTCAATGAATTTGAATATATAAATGTATTATACTTGGGACGATAACAATTTCACATAGTTTAATTCAAAATTTTACAATTTGACATGGGAGCAATTGAATATGACATGAGTAGTTGAAATTAAAAGTAAGAAGTGATCTATCTTCACGAGGAAAACATCTTGACATGGCTTGAACTCAAATTTCTAAGAAGACATGGATTAAATTCATGACTTACATGAATAATATCATAGAAGAAGGTTTAATAATCCATACTTAAAAAAGAAAAGGGATTTATGGGACTTAATGGGTGGAAGAAACACATTGATGAATACCCTATATACCTGAATTGGCTTGACTTGTGAAGAGAGATTCAATTTTTTTAAGGCTTGAAAGATGACTTGGTAAGAGAAACCCTAATCTAGATTATCTCTAAGATAGGAGGAGGAAAGTGTTTTTAATTGACTGAAATTGGAGGAAAATAAACTAGTATGGTGATGGTACGGCTAGACCTCCTGACTCTTAAGCATGGCAGTATCTATGAGTGTACACACTTGTCAACATACAATTCTAAACCTATAACTAGTAACATATCCCTATGACATGTAGCCCCCGCCCGTAACTTGGACAGATTCTTAGGGAGCCTACATTACCAAACATAAGACATCACTTCATACTACTCGTATGTTGTATGTACCACTCAAGGGAAGGATTCGTACCTAAAACAGAATGTAAACCAATTCATAATTTCATAGATATGACTACAACATATGACTCATGTGTTGTATGTAGGACTCAAGGGCCTGAGTCCTATGTAGTACAGTGGTATTTAGGTTTAGGGTATTACAAGATCTCCCCCTTGGAACATTTGTCCTTGAATATGACTGGTTAGGCTGGGATTATAAAGGAAACTGAGATCTTACTAAATGCTTATGA
This sequence comes from Capsicum baccatum var. pendulum, assembly GCA_030864225.1. Taxonomy (NCBI): domain Eukaryota; kingdom Viridiplantae; phylum Streptophyta; class Magnoliopsida; order Solanales; family Solanaceae; genus Capsicum; species Capsicum baccatum. Next base: position 194,043,946 of record CM061559.1, on the reverse strand, counting down.
ACTAAAACATGATCGAACGACCAAGTCTAAGTCATCATACATAGACTGAATCAAATTAATGAATGCAAGTTATGACATGAGGATGAGTATATGTTTGAAATAGAAAACAACAAAGTAAACTTCTGAGTAATAATTACCTCAAAATGGATTTTAGTTCATAATAGATTAGGATATTTGTTCCCATATCAACTTTTTCTTCCAAGTGGCTCCCTTAATGGACTGATTCCTCCATAGAACTTTAACCAAGAGGACCTCTTTATTCCTCAACCACGAACCTATTGGTCAAGGATATAAACTAGACATTCATAGAAGGAGAAACTATCCTTCACCTCTACACTCTCTAAGAGCATGATTGAAGTTGGGTCACTAATATATTTCTTTATCAAAGAGACATAAGACACTGAATGCACTGATGCCAAATCTGCAGGAAAATCTAACTCATAAGCCACCTTCCTAATATGGCTCAAAATTATATATGGGCTAACATAGTGGGGACTGAGTTTCCACTTTTCACAAAATCTCTTCACACTTTTCATAGGTGAAATTTTCAAATAAACCAAATCACCAACATCAAACTTAAGATCCTTTCTCCTCACATTTCCATAAGATTTCTGATGACTTTAGGTTGTATTCAAACTCTCTAGAATAAGAGGAACTTTCTTCATCACCTCAAACACCGAATCTGGCCCAAATAAAGAAGCGTCACCTACTTCAAACAAACCAATAGGAGACCGACATCTCCTCCCACAAAGATCCTTTAATATAGTAATCTGAATACTGGAGTGATAGTTTTTGTTGTACGAAAATTCAATCAAAAGTAAGTGGTCATCCCAACTACCCTTAAAGTCAATAACACAGGCCCTCGATATATACTCTAAAGTAAGAATGGTTCGTTCTTCCTTACCATCTATCTAAGCATGAAAATTTGTACTGAGATGTACTTAGGTACCAAGGCCCTTCTGAAATATCTTCCAAAAGTAAGAGGTAAACTGATTACCTCTATCCTAAATGATAGACAAAATAACTCCATGGAACTTCACAAACTCCCAAAGATAGAGTATAACATGATCCTCATATACAAATAAAGTATGAATTGGCAAGAACTGAGCTGACTTGGTCATTTTATCTATAATGACCAATATTGAATAATGTTGATGATGCGTACGAGGTAATACTATCATAAAATCTATGTTGACCATCTCCCACTTCTTTGTGGGGATGCTACACTCTTGAAGTTTACCACTATGCCTTGGTTATCAACCTTAAACAGCTGGTAGTTTGAACACGTAGCCAAAAACTTTGCAATATCTTTCTTCATGCCACTCTACCAATAGATCCCCTACAAATCATGGTACATCTTAGTGGCCCCTGGGTTAATTGAATATCATACACCATTGGCTTCAGTAAGAATTCATTTTCTCAGATCATCAATACACGGAACACATAGTCTGCCTTAACTAATAAGCAAACCATCTCTTCTTTATCTGAAATCCTGGACCTTTAAATATCTAACTACCTCTTTAAACTTCACTAATCGAGTATCTATATCTTGATTTTCTTTTACTTTGGAAACCAGTGAAGATTTTGAACCATTCATAACCCATATACAACCTTCGGATGAATCAATCAACCTAACTCTAACCTAGCAAGCTGGTAAACTTCACCAACTAACTCCTTCTTATCATCCTCAACATGAGCATCACTACCCATAGAAAATCTACTAAGGGCATCCACCACTACATTGTCCTTTATTAAATAGTACAACACACTCATATCATAGTCTTTCAATAATTCAATCCACCCTCTCTGATAGAGAGTCGGGTCTTTCTGTCTGAACACATACAGTAAACTCTTTTGATTTTTTAGTATATCAACATGAACCCCATAAAGGTAATGCCTTCAAATATTTAAGGCAAATATAACAGCTTCCAACTTAAAATCATGAGTTAGATAATTCTTATTATGGGACATGAGTTATTATGAGGCATAGGCTATGATGTTACCTTTCTATATTAGTATATATACAAGATCAACTCTAGAACTATCACAATCCACTAACAACCTATCTATGGTATCTGGCATAGTCAATACTGGAGAAAAATTTAGTCGAGCCTTCACTTCCTAATGTTTTTCTTGCAGGAAGTTGGCTATTGAAATTTTATTTTCTTTTAGGTTAGTCTAGACATAGGAGAAGAAATAGAATAAAACCCTTCAAAAAACCATATATAAACCCAGCTAAACCTAGAAAATCATAATGTTTGATAGAGAGAAGGGTCCAGGCCAGTTTCTTGCTACTTTGATCATTTGAGGATTAACTCCAATACCATCACTGAAAACTATGTGACTGACGAAAGGAACTAATCTAAACCAAAATTTTCACTTAATAAACTTACCCAATAACTAATGATCTCTAAGGTTCTGCAACAAAACTATTAGATGGTCTGCATGATCATTGTCACTACGGGAGTGGGCAAGGATGTCATTAATGTAGACTATGATGAACATGTCCAAGTATTACCTGAGCACCCTATTCATTATGTCCACAAAAGCTATAGGGGAATTTGTTAGTTGAAAAGATATAACTAGAAAATCAAAGTGACCATACCATGTTTTAATGGTTGTCTTTAGAATATTATATTCTTTTAATCTAAGAAGATGATAACCAGATATGAGCTATATCGTTGAGAAACAACTTGCACCCTGAAGTTTGTAGAATAAGTCATTAATCCTGGGGAGAGGATATTTATTCTTGATTGTGACATTGGTTAACTGATGGTAGTTGATGCATCTTCAGAGAGAATCATCTTTCTTTCACATGAAAAGGACTGAAGCGCCCTATGGGAAACACTATGCCTTATGAAAACCTTATCTAAGAGATTCTTCAACTATTCTTTCAATTTCTTGAGCTCAGCTGGAGCCATTCTATAAGTGGAGATAGAGATATTCTTGGTATCTTGATGGAGATATACCCCAAAATTAATTTCCTTTTAGGAGGAATCTTATTAACATCTTTAGGAAACATATCTAGAAATTTGTTTATAATAGAAAGTGACTCAAGACTTGGGGTTCTAAAATTTGAGTCCTTAACTTAGATGATATGGTATATACAACCCTTGGATATTATTTTTCTTGCCACAATATATTAAACAACTTTACCCTTAAGAACTAAATTACTACCCTTGCATTCAATAATTGGTTCATTAGGAAACTAGAACTGGACGATTCTATTTTTGCAATCAACAAGGCATAGCATGAGTGAAGCTAATCCATGATGAGAATTACATCAAACTCAATCGTCTCTAACTCCACAAGGTAAACTAAAGTAATATTCTAAGACACTATGACTAGTTAATTTTTGTATACCTATCAAGATATAATAGACGTACCCACCGGGTAGACACTAAAAAAGGTTTTACTAATATTGGGACTGATACTAAAGTATATAGTAATATAATGAGTCATGAAAGAAAGAGAGGCTCCGAGATATAATGATGCATAAACATGAAGATGGGAAGACTTGTAACATATACATAACCACATCAAGAGAACTTTCCAGATCATGCCGAGTATAGAGAGCGTATAGTCTATTTTTGCAATGCCCATTAGTGGCTCTAAAAGTGGCACCCTGCAGAGTCAGGCAACTTGAATGTGGTGATGAAAAGTTAGATATACCCTACTGATGAATGTCCTTATCCATCTTTAAAACCTTTGGGAAATCCCCGATCCTGTGGCCTGGTTTGCCATATTTAAAATTCACATCACTGCCTCTTCTACATTCACCATGATGATTTTTACCAAATTTTCTATAGAGAAGATTGGTATGACCACTACTCACAATACCTTAGACTTAGAACCTAGCACTCTATCTCAACTGTCCAACCTGAACATCTGCACTAGATACAGATGGAACTAAGACAAACATTTTAGTGGAACTAAGAATAATTATCACCTTTTGACCTCAGATAAGAAAAATTGACACTACATATTCTGGCCCTCTTATTCTCTCTTTCATTTTCTTTGGGCTTCTCTCTCTCAATCTATTAACAATAAACCATCAGTATAGAAAGGTCTATCACTTTATACAGCATGTCAATCCTACACTCCTTAACTACACTATCAGATACACCAGACATAAACTTACTTATCTTAGACCTAGAGTCACTGATCAGAGTTGGAGCATACCTAAATAATTGAGTGAACTTAAATGAGTAATCCCTTACACTCATGCTACCCTAATTAAAATTTATAAACTTCTAAACCCTAGCTTACCTTAACTGTAGTGGGAAGAACCTATCTAAGAAAGTTGTGCCAAACTCCTCCAGCTTGATAGGCCTTGCCTCAACACCTCTGTTATACTTCTAATACATGAACCAGAGGTGATTTACTCCCTCTAACTGGTAAGTATCTAAGTCTAAACTCTTATTCAAAGTGACACCAATAATGTCTGTCACTTTCTGTACTTCATCAAAAAATTCTTGTGGATTCTCCTAGGACTTGGATCCAAAAAGCAAAGAAAGATTTATCTAGGTAAAGCCTCGAATCCTAGTTCTATCCATATTTATCATTGGACTGATTGTGAAAATAGCTTGATGGTTGTTATGAGTAGCTACAGGATGGGCTAAGACTATAAAAGCAACCCTGAATTCAGCATGAGAGACATGGTTATTCAGTGGATTTTTTTGAATTGGTGGTGTTGCATGTTGATCCCCATTGTTACTTTTGTTGTTCATCTAGGAAGTATTTTTTATAAATAGAATGAAGGATGAGTTAGAATAAAGGAATTTTATAGAGCTCATGCTCACATGACATGAATACTGAAAGAAGGAAAACTTTCCTAAACATATCTCATAACCTTTCATCTATAAGTGTAGCGCAGTTCACACCCATGTACAAGACTCTACTCAATGTGAATTTCAAATACCCAAGGACACTTTAAAATCTTAGGATATAATATCATGTTATTCACGAATTGGAACTGCCCCTAGTCATAACAAAGTGCTTAAGTTTACGAGTTACCCTATGTAAACCTATGGTCTAGTACCTATTGTGAGAACTGAATAAATAGTAATAAGATAACATGCATAGAAAATAATCTGATAAAATATTGGTACTACGTAATACAGAAACATAATTCAACATCTCTAAAATAACTGAACAGACTAAAAACCAACTTACTGTCTATTTATCTGAAAGCCTCTAAAAATTATAAGGAGTTAATTAGACCAACCCCCATCTAACTCTGACTGAATGAACAAAAATATATGCTCAAATAAGGGTAATAACATGCCATATCCTTGTAGATAAGGACTCACCACTACTACTGTTGGGTAATGCTGAACTGTCAAAGAATGGTCGGGGAACTTAGCATCTGAATTATATTATAAGACATCATAGCACAAGAGAAAAGTATCAAGTCAGTACTTTGAATGTATTGGTACGTGAGATAAGGAAGAACCGCAATACACATGGCAACTAAACATGGTTCCATGAATATCTGACTTAATATGTAAAATCGACTACTGTATAAATAATATTCTGACTACTTTGTCAAACAAACATGAACTAGTGAAGAATGAGTATTGAGTAAAACTGCTAGAGATATCATGTAATAACATGTCCCAATCTGAGTTAAACGTGGTCCAACCCATAACCATAGTTAGAAGGGCATTAGTACCTTGCTACGAGTACTAACATTGGTTGTGTTGATCCATTAAACTAGTGTCTCAAAGGTCTTTGGAGTCAACCTCTAATAGTAGGTTCTGCTAAGAAAATGCCAACCTTTAACTTACAAGAAGACCTCTCAAAACTTATGTTGGCTACGTAGTTATGGAACTCTTCTACTGGTAGGTGAACACCAATTCCTGGGTTCACTAAATTCTAAATCCAACTCCCAACTGAAGTGACACTATTTTTTATTAAGGTTAACTAAACATCTCAACTAATAGTGCTCAATAGATCACAAAAAACTGAGTATGACAATAAAATCATAAATGGACTAAATTATTAATTGAAAATATGAAACATAAGTAAACATATAGGTATCAGGTGTTGATAACCCGCCATGATAGAATAATTACAAAATTTGATACAAATAATTTAAAAAATGACATAAAGTCCCAATTAAAAGACCCAAAACATAATACGTGTCGCTAAACTGATAAAGTCTACGCCTTTAAATATATAAATGTATTAAATTTGGGAGAGTAAAAAGTTAACATGGTTTAATATATAATTTGATTATTTGACATGGGATTAGTTGAATATGACATGTGTAGTTGAAATTCAAAGCATGAAGTAATTTAATTTTCATGGGGAAAACATGTTGACATGGATCAAATAAAAATTTCTAAGATGACATGGATTATATAAATGACTTACATGTAAAACTTCATAGAAGAAGATATAAAATCCATATACCTGGAATTACTGGACTTATGAAGAGAGCTTGAATTTTTTGTAAATTGGAAAGATGACTTGGCAAGAGAAACCCTACTTATGATCATATTAAACATGGTAGAAGGATAGTGTTGTTAATAAACTAAGAGTGGAGAAAAATAATGCTCCTTTTTAGGTTATAAATCATGGGTTGGGAGTTAATAAAGGGGAAAAGAGAAAAAGGCCCCACAACTAAGCATTGCAAAAATTGGTTACCAGTCTATATGTGTCAACCATATGATTCATATAGTGATGGTATGGCTAGGATCCCAGAATCATAATCTTGGAAAGATCTAAAAGAGTACATAATATTAAACATACAAGTCTAAACCTATTACTAGTAACATCTCCATGTGACTTGTATCCCCCACTCGTAACTTGTATAAAATCTTAAGGATCCTACACTAATGACTTCATGACTACACTTTATACGAGTCATATGTTGTAAGCACGACTCAAGGAAAGGAGTCGTACATAGAATAGATTTATAACATATACATGTTGTATTGGATGTGACTACAACATAAGACTCATACGTTATACGTACAACTTAAGGGCTTAAATCATATGTAATACAATGTTATTTGGGCATAAGGTATTGCACAATATAGAATTTATATAAGGGTATATCCTACAATAGAGATTTTGCTGGCACTAGTAGTCCCACAATAGAGAGTAGCCCAACTAGTTATGTCTGTATAATAGAAAAATATGCTAGGCTGATTCCTAAGATTAGCTCCACCCATGTTTATTGGGACACTTGGAAAGGACGGTTATAAGATTCTTACCTTCTATAAGAAGAAGTAATAAAAATTTGGGTAGGCTGAGTCACACATAGATGATTTTTTTACATATCAGCTAGACATAACAATGAGAAGGTGGTGGAGAGGTGATCTTTATTTTAGGCTTGCTAGATCTCTACTTGTAATATTGAATATGTTCTCTAAGGTTTTTGGGGAAGTATATGACTCATTTCTTGTATAAGATCTTGAGACATGAGTTTGTTATTGTATTATAAGGTTCAATATCTATAGGATATTAAAATATAAGAATTCACTAGCTAGATAGGCATACCACTATGATTCTGGCTATAGAGTATAAATATATTGAATGCTCTATTAGAGGTTTGATATTCCACTTCACTTAGCTATTCAGAGTTTGGTTACTTCATAGAAGTTTTTGGATATTATTGAGAACATAAATTCTATTGAGTACATAAATTATGAGGCCTAAAGGAAAAGAAATATAAGAACCTATTTTTTAGGCAGTTATCGTATGATCCATACCGACTAATAGTTTAAGGGCTAAGGATTTTACGGTAGGTACCCCCAACAGTATCCTTTTATAGCATTAGGTCAGTCTAGTAAGCTAGTTTAGGCAATGCTTTAGATAAAAACTAAGGGTTAACCCAATAATCATGGCACCAATTATTAAAGAGTCAATCAACTGTAGAGAGGTATTTTGTCAGGTTTGTCTGAATAAGGTAGCCATATCAGATCAAACAGACCTTCTATATAGAGAAACGTAATAGAGGCATGTGATTATTATGCAATTATTGGTCACATCACTTGAGAGTTTCCTTCATGTGGAGTAATAGAGCCTTCAGTTAAAAATTTATAGCTATTTAGGACAATAACGCCTCTATGTTAGAGTGGTACACAGGCTCTTCAGTGTGGTACCTAAGATTCTTGACAAGTTTCTCAAACTAGCATGATAGGTGCTTAAGTAGTCTATCTATTTGATAGTGGGTGGAGAAATTTGTATGTTGTACAGGGTAGGTTAGAGGATGAGGTATATGATTATGTGATCATAGGTATGATTTTAGTATGCCATCATCTAGCTTCTACTTTATTTGATGAAGGATCCACCTTTTTATATATTTTACTGGTTACGTAACGTGATTGGGTTTCAAAGTAATTATCTATGCTATTATGTTTAGCTCCCTATGGGTGATTCAATAGTAGTAGGTTGATTATCAGTTATATCAAACATGTTTAGTGACAATTTGAGTGTACGATACTTGAGTTGATTTCAATGTCATAAATATGATGGATTTTAATGTGATTCTAGTCATGGACTAGTTTTCCCCTACTATACATCCTTAGATTGCTTTGCTCCTAATTATTTTGTTAGGTTATTTTTGGCATGAGTAAATAGTTATTATTTCTTATATGCAGACTAGGAAACTAATATCGAGGGGTTGTTACACATTTCTTAACTAGATTTGGGATGTTAGAGTTTTGAGTCCTTTGCTTGTCTCCATCCCTATATTTGTGACTTCTTAATATTTTTCCTTTTGACCCACCTAGATTTCCACTTAAGTTTACTATTGACCTTGAGTTGTGCACCAAACCTATTTCTATAATTCATTATCATATGGATCTCGCCTAGCTATAGGAGCTAAATATTTCAATTTAGGATCTTCTAAGTAAGCTTTTCATCACTTCAAGTATATCATCTTGGGGTGCTACTATTTTTTTGTGAATAACAAGAATCACTATATGTTTATTTCTATCGACTATAGGCAGTAGAATAAGTTCATAGTGAAGAATGAGTATCAATGATTTATTTTACTAGCTTTAGGGTACAATATGGTTATCAAAGATTGAATTAAGGTTTAGTTACCATCAGTTTAGAATCAGGGTTGCGGGCATCCATATTAAAAAAATTCAAGACTTGGTACGACCATTATAAGTTCCTGGTGATGTCTTAAGGGTTGACTATAATCGCAGAAACTATACTAATTTGATTCTATAAAACTTTCCCATTATGTACTTTGACTATTTTACCTTACCCCATGGTTTCTATGTTTTATTTCTAGGGTGTGGTGATATTTAAATGATGCCCAATGTAATCCAGAACAATTTGTGTGGGTTTGTAATTCTTAGAGGTGAGTTTGTAATTCTTAGAGGTTGGAAAGGCCTTGTAATTGACTTTGGTCAATATTTGTTGTTCTATGTGTAGGATGGCAGAATACACTATGTCATTAAATCCAAAATGTTGATGTTGGTTTGCTAGAGTGGTTGGTTCAGTTTTATGGCCTTTGAATCTTATTTCAACCCTTGGTTCAAAAATTAGATAAATTAGATCTTGAGGTCAATTTTGGGAAAACAATCACTTTAGAAAAATCTAATGTCACTATTGAGTTTGAAATATTGAATTTAGTCTAGTATCATATTTTTCTTCTCTTTACGAGATTCCAAATAAATCCCCAAGGGGTTGATTGGAAACTTTGCAATATAGAAATGTTGTAGATGCAGCTGAAGTCTCGTGCAGCCTAAGCATCTAAAAGATTGATCAAGAGGTCTATACATCTCTTTTATTAACCCGTAATACCCCTACTTCCAATTTCATTATAAACCAATAATTAAATGGGAAGAGAGATCCTTGGCGCCTAAGGAAAAGTTTATTTCTTATCTTAGGGACAGAAGGTTAAATTCTAAGCGATGTTTATATCATCTAGTTTGGTAAAAGATTCTAGTTTGAGGGGTCCTACCTTGTAATATATCCCTGTGGTTAATGAGTTTCTTGAATTATTTCCCATGGATCTTTTAGTATTCCACGTGATAGAGAAACAAACTTTGGGATTGATCTTCAACCAAATACCCATCCTACCTTTATTCCTTCATATAGAATGGATTCAAAAGAGTTTTAAGAGCTGAAGGAGTAGTTAAAAGATCTTTTTGATAAGGGTTTCATCTGTCCTAGTATTTCTCCATATGGTGCTCCTATATTTCTTGTACCTAATAAAAATGGGTCACTTAGGATGTGTATAGACTATCAATAATTTAATAAGGTTGTGGTGAAGAATAAGTACCCTATTACCAGGATATATGACCACTTTAACTTACTTTAGGGTGCTAGATACTTCTCCAAGTTTGATCTTTGATTGGGCTATCATCAGTTGAAGATTAGGGAAACTAATATCCCTAAAACTACTTTCCAAACCTTGTATGGTCATTATGACTTTCTGGTTATGTCCTTTGGGTTGACTAATGCTCCAGCTACTTTTATGGAGCTTATGAATCGGGTGTTTAAATAGTTTATAGGATTGTTCAATTTAGTATTCATCGATGACATCTTGGTGCATTTAAAATGTGGGGAGGATCATTTCAATCACCTCTAAATTGTATTGCAGACAACTAAAGTTTTATTGTATATTAAGATATGTCTCATGTGGGACTGGGTTATATATTGATGCATCACCTTAAGTTGGTGGCCTATATTTCTAAAAAACTTAAGTTTCATGAAAGGAATTATCAGACTTATGATTTGGAGTTTGCTTCTTAGGTTTTCACTTTGAAGATTTGGCGTCATTATCTGTATGGGGTGCATGTGGATATTCATTTCGATCATAATATCCTGCAGGATATGTTTCTTCCGAAGGAGTTGAATCTTTGACTGAGGTGGTGGCTTAAATTTCTAATGGAATATGATAGAAGTCTTCACTACCACCTAGGTAAAGCTAATATGGTTACTGACGCTCTTAGTAAGTTATTTATGAGGAGCTTATCATATATTGAAGGGGAAAAGCATGGATTCATGAAGCATATTCACTGATTGGTTAATTTTGAAGTCCTTTTATTGGATTCCATGGGTGGAGGAGTTGTTGTTCAAGAGGTGGTTAAGTCATCTATTAGTATTGAGGTGAGGGAGAAATAGGTTCTGGACCCTATTTTTACATAGATTAAGTATGATTCGGGTTAATAAAAGTTTTTGTCCTTTGAGATTGGCGGTGATTGTATCTTGTGGTACTAAGGAAGATTGTGTGTTCCTGATGTTGATAAGCTACGGGAAAGAATTTTGATAGAGGCTCATGAGTCTAGATATTTTATTCATCCCAGTTTGACAAAAATGTACCATGACTTGAAGGAAATCTATAGGTGGAATAACATGAAGAGAGATATTGAAAATTTTATGTCTAATTGTATGATTTTTCAAAAAGTGAATATTATTTGAGTCCCAATAGGTTGTCTTAAGAGATAGAGTTTCCAGTGAAAGTGGGAGATGAACATTATGGATTTCATGGTCTCAAAGTTAGTATGGTTCAGTTTGGATCATCATGGATAGGATGACTAACAATTCACTCTTCTTGCCGAAGAAGACTACTTAATCTAGGGAGGATTATGCTAAGTTGTTCATTAAGGAGATAGTCAGATTGCATGGTGTACCGGTGTCTATTATTTTATACCAAGGTAGGAAATTCTCTTCTTAGTTTTGGCATTTCTTTTAGATAGGTTTGGGTACTAAGGTGAACCTTAACACCGCATTCCTCCATCAGATAGATGGCCAAGCGGATTGGACTATTCAGACTTTGGAGAATATGCTAAGGGTTTGTGTGATTGATTTTTAAGGTAGTTTGGTGGATCATTATCTCTTATCGAGTTTGCATATAATAATATTTAACACTTTAGCATTTGAATGGTGCTTTTTTAGGATCTTTATTGTAGGACGTATAGGTCTTCTATCGGGTAGTTTGATATTAGTGAGACTCAATTGTTTGGTCCCAATATGGTTCACCAATCCATAAAAAAGGTGAAGGGGATTAGGAAGATGATTAAGACTACCCAAAGTCACCAAAAGTCCTATACATATTTAAGGAAAATGAAGTTGGAGTCTGATGTAGGAGATTGGGTGTTCTTAAAAGTTTCTCGTGTGAAGAGGGTGATATGATTTTTAAAGAAAGGGAAGCTCAGTACCCATTATGTTGGTCAGTATCTAATTTTGAGAAGAGTAGGGAGTATTTCTTATGAGTTGTAATTGCCCGCGTGCTTGTCTTCTGTACATTTAGTTTTCTATGTGTCGATGTTAAAGAGGTATGTGTGTGATCCTTCTTTGCTAGTCCCTATTAAGGATGTTGGAATCTCAAATTCCTTATGTTATTAGGAAGTCTCATTGATACGTTTAATAGACATGTTTGTGGAATGATGACTAAGGATATGGCTTCGGTGAAAGTCCTTTGAAAGAATCAAAAGGTAGAGGAAGCCATATATATGTCGAAGAGGACATGAAATCCAAATATTCGTTCTTGTTCCATGCATTGGATCAAAGTGTTCGAGGTATGGGTTCCCTTATTATTCTTATTAGTTTTAAAATTATTTATGGATTTATGGATATATTCTTTGTTGTATTTGTGTTGATAGGTACCTTAACTCCCCATTCGGGGACAAATGATCCTAAGAAGATTAATGTCAGACCCCAGGTATGGACTCTAAAATACTTTTTGTCATTTTGAGCTCACTTTACAAGGTATGACTCTGTCGACTTGTGATGATCCTTACGAGTCATATAGTTCCAATCATAGCCTGACTAGTAAGTTGGCCAAAGTTATTTTCCTAAAAATGACTAAGGAATTACTAGTCGGGGTGAGACATTACAAACAATAATTTGGGACTCCTGGTCCTACTAGTGTGATGATCCATTATTTCTGTTATGATGACAACTAGGACCGTACGAGTCATCAGGTCTGGTAATGTGTACTGGTTTGGAGCCAAGCTTTGTTTCGGACAAGCTTTGTTGGTGGTCTCTGACTCTTGTTGATCTTGAGATACCCATCATGACTAGGCTCGAGGGCGGGTCATGAAACATTTTTTATTAGAATATTGGTCGAGAAATATTTCCACCTTCTGACTTAGGCTGAGAGAAGTTGAAGCTACCTATTCTAGCTCTCTTGTTATCTCTCTCTCTTTATACCTATTCTTATCCTCTTCTATCTACTGAGCATGGACATGAGCCTAGATATATCCATCTCCTTAATAAATATTGTCGTCCTACACTCCTTAACCACACTATTAGACACACAAGACACAAACTTACTCATCTTAGATCTACTATCTACTACTACAAGAGAAGTGTCTCTATCTAGCTGAGTAAACTTTAGAGAATACTCTTTCCCTATTATATTGCCCTGCTTCAGATTAATAAACTCGAACAACGTTTCTTCCCACAACTCTTGTGGGAAGAACTTATCTAGAAAAGGAGTGGTAAACTCCTCCCATTCTACGAGTCCTGTATCTATGGCCACCTCTGCCTCCACTACTTGAATGATGAGTGAGCCACATCCTGCAATTGATATGTGGAAAACTCACCACTGTCACTAGCTTTCACCCCCATAATATCTATAAGTGTTTGCACCAGATCAAAAAATTCATATGGGTCCTTATCTAACTTAGTCCGTGTAAAATTTGGAGGGTTTATTTTGTTAAAGTTTCGAATTCTAGCTGCAGTAGTATTGGCCACTGGGTTTTCCTAAATAGCATCTAGCCGTTCATTTTGACCTACAACAGAATTGGCTAAGGTAGTGAAAGCGGCTCTGAATTCATCATATGGGAAATGCTCATCCATGGGATCTGCCTGAATGGGCTAAGGTGCTGGCTGATTTCCAATTCTTCTTCCGTTGTTCTTTTGGGGAGGCATATTCTATCAATATAAGTAAGAAATAGATTAGACTGAGAGTTTAACTTGAGATCATGCTCACTCGCACGATATGAATACAGAAAAAATAGAAACATTTTCTAAAGCTCCTCATAGCCTCTTGTCGATAAGTGTGGCGTTCTACATACGTACGCAGAAGAATCTACTAGACGTGTCTTTCAAATTTCCTAGGACTCTGTTAAATCTTAGACTTTGATACAAAGTTTTTCATGCCCCGAGTCTTCACCCCAGATGCCACACAGTGCTTATGAGACCAAAGGACCATAAGCTAACCCATGATTAATATATGTTGTGAGCACTGAGCAACATTACTGAAATAAATGTGAAAAAACAGGCTGAAATTCCATAAGGTTCAAAACCTGAAATACTCATAAAGAATACCAATAGTAATAATAATTTGTACAACAGAATACTAGCTGAAAGTCTAGTCTAAAAGCCTCTATCTGTCTGAATGTGGAGTTGATACGACAAGTCCCCAAGTAACTCCGTCTACTGAAATAAACTGAATAACATAATGACATGATAACTTTGTCCTACAACTATGAGGACTCACCACTAGGTCTATTGCTAATAATCTAGGCTGCTAAGTACATTTCGGAGCCCTGCATCTGATCCTACGATATAAAACATCAAAGCGTAAAAGAAAAGGTACATGTTAGTACTTTGAATATACTGGTATGCTAAGTGAGGTTGGCTGATATGAAAAGGTTCATATGCATGAACAATAACTGATTGAATATTATGGATACAACTAAATAAGAGAGTATGTGTAACTAAAATTGATGAAACACTGATTATACAATACTATGCGCATATCTTTATATACTGTGTCAGAGATCATAGTAACACTTGATACTGAGTTCTGATAACTGATTGACTGATATATGAGTTTATCGATAGCTATATTACTGATAGCTCAGTAAGTATTTCCGACAATTCAGATTCTATAGAAATAAACTGAGTTCTATACATAGCTGGGTGACTACGTTTGACAGTCCTGATTCTGTAAAACTGAAGTCAGTTCTATACTAAGAAAGAAACTGAAATGGTGGGAAATAATTACCTAACCGACATTCCCCTTCTCTGAACTGATTTAGGGTCCAATCTGTACCCCCAGTTGGAAGGATGTCAGTACCGTGTCACATGTAAAGACAAGTGCTGATTCACACTTATCTATTAGGTGCTCTGAACGAGAACGGTGGTACCCTCAACTGGAAGGTAGAATACCTCATCAACCCTCAACTGGCATCTTGATGTCTCAACCTACGCTGGCTACGTAGTTCTATAATTTAAGGACTATTTCTAAGGATCACACCCTTTATCAAAAGGTGAGTCCCTATCCTTGGGATCACTCGGTGTTGAATCCTACTCCAAACTAAATAGACACTAAACTAATTTCTAAACTATTCTAGGCTACACTGAACTGATATTGATCATGATAACTGACTGAACTGGACTGAGTTCACTTAGTCCTGTAACTGATTGAGAGTTTTGAGTTCTATTTGTTGATTGAATATACTCAGTTTTGTACTTACTGAATACTACTATACGTGAAACACTGAAGCTATTCTGGAGCTACTATAATTCTAGTAAATAGCTAGATTGTCGGGAATTAGATACCTCCAGGACTCGATAGCATAAAAAGTAAAGCATAACATGGTCTTGAAAGCATTATAATGTTCATAACTCATTCATAAAGACATTTTATCAAACACTTGCAAGATATAAGCTTGCACTTATGCTAGTATGTCATGATTTCCCCTAGTTAATCCACATGAGAAATTTATCAAATACTTGGGGAACATAATTTATGCACATAATTGAAATTAAAATGAGACAAGAGAATCATGCCTTATACCAAAAAATTGATAGAAGGAAATCACCAAGACAATCCCTAAAGCAATTCACAAGATGAAACCCTAGTCTTCTTGCCCCAAAACATCTTGAGAGAATTATGAGATATTTTGGAATAGTTTCTAAGTTTTAATGAATAGAATAATAGGTTAAATAACCTACAAAGTGTACTAAAAGTTACAGCTCCTAGTTAGGGTATGTAGGGAAATGTCCAAAATGCCCCCACTTAAATCTCTTAAAACCCGTCATACGGATAATACTAACCCATACAAGTTGTACCCTTCTATACGATCAATATCCACCACTCGCATCCAAGCCGTAACTCTTGGATCAAATATTGAATAGTATACGACTCATCCAATCAAGTAGTAATCACAACATACTATCTGTGGCCACAACCCACATTTCTAGTAGAATAAAATACCAAGAGGATCAAATACTACCCACCATACGAGTCCTTGATACTACTTGTACTAAGACCTACGACTCATACCCCTAAGTTGTACTCATTCCAGTGACAAAAACCATCCTACCCACTAATACTAGTCATCATGCGACAGGACTATACCACTCATACACCAGCATACAGCTCATACCTATGAGTCATCTTAGGTCAACCGACTAGATTTCTGGGAAATTTTCTAAGGTTAAAAACCCAGGATGTTTCAGTCTCCCCCAATAGGAACATTCATCCCCAAAAAGCGACCAGGGTAGGGGTAACCACACACAGAGTCATTTGCATTATCAAACATCCATTCAACAAAGTTTGAAACCAAAGAGGTAAAGATATTAATCATTCATCTAACAAATTCATAAAATAAAGATGTGTTTGACATATACCCTCCGCATAAATCCCAGGAGTAGAAAATAAATGTGGACACTTTGACTTTATGTCATATTCCACTTCCCAAGTAGATTCTTCCACCTTATGGTTATGTCATAGAACCGTAACTGAAACCACATCCTTGGTCCGCAACATAGGAACTTTCCTATCTCAAATCTCAATCAGGACTTCTTTATAAGATAGAAAATCTAAAATAGCCAATCATTTTAAAGGAACAACCGAAGAAGGATCACCACAACACTTCCTCAATATATAAACACGAAAGACCAAATAAACCAAACATAAGCTAGATGGAAAATCTAACTCATAAGAAATATTGCCAACTCAATAAAAAAATCATATATGAACAAATGAACTGAGGATTGAGTTTACCTTTTTTGTCAAGTTACACCACTCATTTGATAGGAGATACCTTGAGAAATACCCTATCCCTAACCTCAAACACCAAGTCTCTATGCCTAATATCCGCATAGGACTTTAGAGACTTTAGGAAGCTTTAAGCCTATCCCGAAATACCTTAACCTTCTCTATCACTTGATAAACTAAATTTCATAAGAAACATATCTATTTCTCAAAGTTCAAACCACCCGATAGGAGATCTACACCTCCTAACATGCAACGCCTTGAAAGGAGACTACCAATATTCGAATGATAGCTATTGTTGTAAGCAAACACCACCAAAGGTAGATGCTATACCCAATTGCAACCATAGTCAATCACACTGACCTTGAGCATATATTCCAATCTCTAAATAGTTCTCTCCTTTTGCCCATTCGAATATGGATGAAAAGAAGTACCCAGACTAACCTTAGTTCCCAACCCTTTCTAGAAAGACCAGTTGAAATGAGACATAAAATACTTACCATGATCAGAGATAATTGTAATAGGTAACCCATGCAACTTTACAATCTCCTGAAGATACAACCACGCATAATCCTCTGCTTAAAAGGTAGTCTATACTGGCAAGAATGCAGTCCTAGTCAGCCGATCTATGATGACCCAAATCAAATCATACTATTTCAAGACTGAGGAAGACTAGTAATGAAGTCTATATTGATCACTTACCACTTTAATTCAGGAAATTCAATTTCTTGATAAACCCTTCTAGACTTATGTGCTCAACCTTAACCAATTGATACATCATACACTAGCCATAAAATTATCCATATGTCTCTTCATGACATTTCACTAGTAGATCTCCTGGAGATCATGATATAACACGGTCAAGTTAGGATGAACAAAATAGCATAGCTGATGTGCCTCCGCCAAAACCTTTTGTCGCAGCTCATCAACATTAGGAACACACAACCTCCTTTTGTACCATAAAGTACCATCACCACTGATCTTAAACACTACTACCTTCTGCCCACCAACATCACTCTTGATTTTTATCAATATAGGATCTAGCACTTGTTTCTTATTAATCGTTGTACGAAAAGATGATCGAACCACTTCTTGCACCATCACACCTCCATCCTTAAAGTCCAAGAGACAAATTCCAAGATTATCAAAGCAGTGAATATCCTTTACCAATTATATTTTGCCTTCAATCACATGATTCAATCTATATATGGATAACCTGCAAAGAGCATCAGCAACCATATTAGCCTTACTTTGGTGATAATGAAGTCTCATATCACAATCCTTGAGACGATCAAGCCACCTCCTCTACCTGAGACTAAACTATTTTTGAGTGAACACACATTAAAGAATCTTGTGATTAGAAAAGATATCAACATAAATGCCATACAAATAATGCCACCATATTTTCAAAGCAAATATAATCATCAACTTCTCCAAATCGTGAGTAGGATAATTCCTCTCATGTACCTTCAACTACCTGAAGCATAGGCAATCATCTTCCCATGTTGCATTAGAAAATGACCAAGCCCTACCCAAGATACATCACTACAAACCAAAAATCTATTATTGCCTACCGAGGTCAACGTATCCTTTAATTTCTCAAAACTCCCTTTACAAGAATCCAACCAAGAAAACTTAACCTTTTCTGAGTCAAATTACTCAAAGAAGAAGCTATCGAAGAAAGGATTTCCACAAATCACCTATAATACCTGGTGAAACCTAAGAAGCTCTGAATATCAGATGGAGTGATGGGCCTAGGCCACACCTTCACCACAACAACCTTATATGAAACCACCGTTATCTATTTACTAGAGATAATATGGCCTAAGAAAGTCATAACATTCAACCAAACCATACACTTAGAGAACTTGGCATACAACTGTTGTCCTTTAAGGTCTGTAACACCATAGGTAGGTGATTGGCCTGATCCGCTTCACTCTTCGAATAAAATAGAATATAATTAATAAACACAATGACAAAAATATCTAAATATTGCCTAAACACCCTATTCATCAAGTCCATAAATGTTTTTGGAGCATTAGTTAACCAAAATGACATCACCAAGAACTCAAAATTCCTATACCGAGTATAAAAGGTCATCTTAGGAATATCCACCTCTCTAATCATAAAATGATGGTACCCAAATCAATGATCTATCTTAGAGAAAACATTGGGACCTATTAACTGGTTAAATAAGTCGTTTATTTGAGAAAGAGAATGCTCAAACAAGTCTTTTATCTATGAAATATGGTAGTTGTTCCTTTTCATCACCTTGTTCAACTATATGTAGTCAATGCACGTCCGAAGGGAACCATCCTTCTCATTTACAAACAACACCAATGCACTCTATGGAGAAATACTAGGATTAATAAATCCCTTATCTAGAAGATACGAGTTGCTCCTTAAGTTCCCTAAACTAAGTGGAGCTATTCTAGATGAAGGAATAGAAATTGGACGAGGTTTTGAAAGCAAATCAATACCAAACTCTATTTCCCTATCTGAAAGAACACCAGGAAGATCATCCGGAAAGACTTCTAGAAACTCGTAAAACATAAGGACCAAATACAAAGAAGGACCTTTTGAGTTAGAATCTTTAACCCAGACCAAATGATAAATACAACCCTTAGAGATTAACCTCTGATCTCTAAGATAAGAAATAAGTATCTTCCTAGGAAATAAGAATCTACCTTCTCACTCTATATCTAAAATAACAAGAAACTTACAGATATCCCTATGGGTTCGACAATCCATAGACTCATAATAGGAATGAAACCAATCCATGCCTAGAATTACATCAAAATCTACCATATCCAACTTAAACAGATCCTTCAAGATCTGCTTGCAACCAAGAGATACCACACACCCCTTATAGACTCTCTTCGTAATAACTGAGTTACCTACCAGGATAGAAATATAAAAAAAACTGAGATAACTTCTGGATCAAAACCAAAAGACCTAGCCAAATATTGAGTCATATAAGAAAGAGTGGACCCAGATCAAGCAAATAATATACATCTTGAAATAAAAGTTATAACGTACCAGTAATGACATCAGGTGATGCCTCAGATTACTATCGAGAAAGCAAAGCATAAAACCTATTCTTACCAACACTAGAACCAGGAGTAGGAACAAAAGTAGATACCTCACCATCAGGTGTCGAAGCAAAAGATAAATCCATAGGAATCTTATTCGCCCCTGTAGCTACCTTAATGATCGAACTATCCCTGAGTTGATGGCCTTTCCTGCCATACTTGAATTATTAATACCTTTATTCCACGCAGTAGCCCCAATGAGGAAGACAACAGAATCAACAAGGAGGACATGAAAAAACTGACTGACCACTACTTACCTAAGATTGGGCAACCTATGCCCAAGAATTATCACCACATTGATGATGCCTATCTCACAACTAATAAGGAGTACTTGCAAAAAATGAGAAAGAACTCTCTCACTTCTTTTTTCGCCACTTTCCACTATCCTTACCACCCAGAGATTGAACACCTCCCTAATCAGAAAATATGCTCCCCTCTTTCTACCCATCCCCAAACTCTACGTGCTTCCTCTTCTCATCCTTAACCTGCTACATATAAATAGTAAGCCTTAAGATATCCATATATTTAATTAACAAGGAAGCTTTTCTATTTAAAATAAAATCTCTATTTAACATGGAAGTAAAATTCCTCATTTTGACCACATATTAGCCACCAAATCAGGAGCATACCTTGATAGCTGATGGAACTTCAAATTATATTCCTTTATTGACATCCTTCCCTGCCTGAGGTTCACAAACTCCTCTATCTTAGCTTTCCTTAACTATTAAGGAATGAACCAATTTAAAAAGTCATTAGAAAAGGACTCCCATATTCTTTCCTCTTCCATATTACCTTTATCACTATCCTGTTCTTTATACCACTGATAAGCAATATCATTAAGATGGTAAGCTGCTAATTTAACCCCCTCTACATTAGTAGCATGCATCACCTGAAAGATCATTTCCGTATCAGCTAAGAATCCCTATAGATCCTCTTCCACCTTCCCTAGTAAACATTAGAGGACCCATCTTTATAAATTGACCAACCCCTGTGGCCTCAATAGATAAATCACTAGTCGCACCCCTTTTAGCCTGAGCAACAAGAAATTAGGAAATAACATGGATAAACTTAAAAAATTTTGCACTCGTCATGCGGCCCTCAAAGACCTAAAAAAAATTAACCGAAATAGGAGGAACTACATAACCATCAGGAATAGGACCATGAGATTGAAGATGTAATTAAGACAAAGGATATACCCCTTCAGCATTATTCTTAAATAGATGGAAGAATTTTTTTATGTTTTAGATCTAGGCGGCATGATCTAAAAAATGAACAAATAAGGATTAGAGGAGATTTCAAGATTGAGAACTCAATATTAAACATAGAATACCAAGAAAGTGAAACATTCCTAAATGTCTTGAAGCCGCTATATTATGAGTATGGCATGCTTTATACGCCTAAAAGAGACTATACTTGACATGACTTTGTGGACATTCTCATTGAAGATGAAACTAGGGTATGATACAAACTTGACATTACTCGACCTTGGTCGTTGTTGTAATGGGCATCCTAAGTCCAACCAAGATCGAGGACCTCCCAAGTTACCCAACCTAACCACCCATTTCTAGCCTTAGATAGGATGAATTTCAAAAATATGAAAAGATAGTTTTATTGTTCTCATTAAGACTTGGATATAATTACAACTATGAATGGCCCAACCAAGTCCAACTATACCACACCAACTACCCTACCATAGAAAACCAAATTATAGACCATAAACTAAAGGGAATACCAAAACATAATATAAAAATTAATCCCAAAATGTACTACGATGGAACAGTGAGAAATCATGTTCAATTATGCCAGCCTAAATATTAATCCCAATGCTAATGCTGACACCTCTATTGATCCTACCCATACTAACACCTAGAAGTATCACAAATCCTCTATCCAAAAGAGTAAACAAATCCAGTTGGGATGTGCCCCAAACTATGGCCAAAACCAATATCCAAAATAAAAAAAATGTTTGTAAATAATAATATAAAATAATGCCATTTGAAAAGATGAAAGGTCACCATTTTAGTCCAAATGCTGATACTAAATCTGCATGCTAAACATGAGGAGTAGAATAGCTAGATCCATCATAGTGTGGGTACACAGTCGCTAGTAAATGGGGTTAGCAAATGACTGCTAGCATGAATCTCATAATAAGAATAAAATAATGCTTGTTATAAAATAATCTAAACCATCCATAATGCATATAACCATTAATATATAAGTTTTGGTAAAGGTAATAGAGTTTAGCATGCATTTAAAGCCTTTTATACCAAGGTGGCATAGTTTTCTATCCTAACCACCAACGACGGGTTTTGCTCCACCTGCTTAAAGTGCCCTAGTATGTGTAGCCGCATGACTAGGTAATATCCAATGAGATGAATAGTACATCCTCCAATATAAAATTTGACATGTGAACATGGTCATCAAGATCCCTTATATCGATAAATATAAGTTTCTATTTTTTGTCCCCCCGGGACTGCCACGTTCTATGGCTTAGCTACATACCTCGCCATTAATACCCAATTAAAACCATGTCCAAACAATTTATTTACTATTTATTAACCAAGGCCAATATTAGTGGTATTGTCATACCACCCATTACTTGAAACTAATATCCATAGCCAAACTATTTAGGTTAAAGGGACCTTAGGTGCACTCCCAATTACCATATTGAATCCATCTAGGAGACTTCTATGTTCTCCATAAGAATATTCATTTAGCTTTTTAAAATCATTTAAACCATGAGAAAATCCTTTATCCAATTCAAAAGATGCAAAGTTCCTTTAAGGCAAGTCAATGCGATGAACATATCTTTATAAATATTTTATCTAATACCTTGGGGGAAAAATATAACAATAACCAATTCCAAAGGATATGAAACCATTACCATGAAATCCAATTGTCCAAATCTACTATTTATGGATATAAAAGCATAAGTAAAACAATAGGAAACCATAACCAAGCATTCAATATCAAGACTTGTAAATAATAGTTGAAAACCATAATCATAAAATAGTAAAATCATAAAATCAATCATATAAACCATGCCTTTAGTTGAAATTACAATTAGTGAAGAGTATTATTCCTTATATAGAATAATTAATGGAAAGAAATCACAAACACAATCCCTAAAGGAATCAACAAGATGAAACCCTAATCTTCTTAGCCCAAAATCTCTTGAGAGAATTCCGAGATGTTTTGGAATAGTTTATATGTGTTAATAAATAAAATAATAGGGTGAATAACCTCCTAAGTGTATTAGAAGTTATGGGTCCTAATTAGGATAAGTAGGGAAATATCTGGAATACCCCAACTTAAATCATTTACAACCCCGCACAAGGATATGACTAAACCATGTGAGTCATACCCTCTTATACGATCAATATAATCTACTCATATCCAATCATCAACTTTTGGATCATACACTACCTAGTGTATAAATTATCCAATCAAGTCATAACCATAACTTACAATTCGTACCCATAATATGTATCCCTAACAGAATAAAATATAATGAGGATGAAACACTACCAACCATATGAGTTCTTTATATAACTCGTACGAAGACCTACGACTCGTACACCTATGTTTTACCCATTCTAGCGATGAAAACCATCACACCTACTAATGTTGGTCAGTATATGGCAGGACCATACCATTCATACCACAATATATGGCTCATATTCATGATTCGTATTGGGTTTAGAGAATGAATTTCTTGAAAAAAATTTAAGGGTCAAAACCTAGGATGTTTCATTATCTTATGGGGTTAATATGGACAATTATTTTGGTCATAAGAGCTTGTTGTATATGTTTACTTAGAATGATTTAAATCTTTGATAGAGGTGATGGCTAGAATTGCTAAAGGACCATGATATGAGTCTCACTACTACCCAGGTAAAAATAATATGGTTGTTGATACTCTTAGTAGGTTATATATTTGGATCTTATCATATCTAAAAGAGGAGAATTAAGAATTTGTGATAGAAATTCACTAATTGGCTAATTTGCAATTTAATCTCTTAGATTTCAAATATAGAAAGGTTACTGTACAGGAGGTTGTTAAGTCATCTCTTGGTGCTGAGTTTAATGAGAAATAAGTTCTATACCCCATTCTTATGCAAATTAAGGATGATATGGGTTATCAAAGGGTTTTGACTTTTGAGATTAGTAGTAAGGGTATCTTATGGTATCAAGGTAGATTGAGTGTTCTTGACGTTGATGGGCTACATAAAAGGATTCTAACGGAGGCTCATGAGTCTCTATATATTGTTTATATAGGTTTGAAAAAAACGTACCATGAATTTAAAGAACTTTATTGATAGAACAACATAAAGAGGAATATGGCAAATTTTATTACCAATTGCATGGTTTGTCAGCAAGTAAAGGATGAGCATTTGAGGAAGGATTATGAAGTAGTTGGTTGAGGAGATAGTAATATTGCATAGTGTATCATGTCTATTATTTCATATTGAGGTACTCAATTATCTTATCATTTTTGGTGTTCATTTTAGAGAGGTTGAGTACTAAGGTGAACCTTTGCATCACTTTCCACCATCAAATTGAAGGACAAGTAGAGTAGACTATTCAAACTTTCGAGGATATGCTAAGGCCATGTGTGATTACTTTTGGAGGTAGTTAGGTGGATCATTTACCTCTTATAATGTTTGCATATAATAATATTTATTATTCTATTATTGGAATAGCTTCTTTGAAGGCTTTTTATGGGAAAAGGTACAGGTGTCCTATCGGGTTGTTTAAGGTTTCCGAGACTTGATTTTTTAGTATTGGATTGGTTCATCATGACATATAAAAGGTGAAGGTTATTAGGGAGACTCTTATGACAAACTAAATTCTCTAAATATCCTATGCAACTGTAAGGTAAAGGAATTTTGAATTTAATGTAGGCAATTTGGTGTTCTTTAATATTTTCCCAATGAAGAGAGGAATGTAATTTGGTAAGAACGGAAAGCTTAGTCACAAATATGTTGGTACTTATATAATTTTAAGGAGAGTGGGGAATTCTTCTTATAAGTTGGAATTACCTTTGAGCTTGTCTTCTACACATCTAATTTTCTATGTGTCGATGTTAAAGAAATGTATGGTTGATCCTTCTTTTATTGTACCAATTAAGGATGTTGGTATCTCGTATTCCTTGTCTTATATTGGTTGATATTTTAGATAGGAAATTCTATAGATTAAGGACTAAGGATGTGGATTCAGTGAAATTCCTTTGGAGGAACCAAAAGGTAGAGGAAGCCACTTGGGAAGATGAAAAGGAAATGAAGTCCAAATATTTGTTCTTGTTCCCCGAATTGGATGGAATTATCTGAGGTATCGGTTACTTTTTTATTCTTATCATTTCTTGAATTATGCATGGCTTTATGGTTGCATTTTGTCTTGTATTCGTATTGAAGGGTGCCTTGAATCCTCATTCGGGGACGAATAATCCTAGGGGGTAATGTAATACCCCAGGTCTGGACCCTAACTTTTTTCTGAATTTTTAAGCTAACTATCCAAGGTAAGACTTAGGTTAAAAGCCATGAATATCCTCATGAATTGTATGGTTCAAATCATAACCTGATTAGTATGTTGACCAATGTTTCTATCTTAAGAATGACTAAGATATAATTAGTCGGGGTAAGACATTATGAGCTGTAAGGTGGGACTCATTGCCCCGCTAGTATGATGGTCTATTATTTTTATTGTAATAAGGACTAGGATCCCATGAGTCATCAGTTCTGGTTGTGAGTTGCGGTGTGCAAATCGTGACTCTACAAGTAAGGTTGCCATAAGTCACTTCCTAGACTATGAGTCCAGGCAATGACTCAAATCTTGTCGTCATGAGTCGTGAAGTGGATCATAACAACTAGCATCAATTTTCCTATGTTTTAATTGGGAGAAGTTTGGTTATTTTCTCTCATCCCCAATTATAACTCATGACATAAAATTCCCTAAGTGACCCCATAACCCCTCCTTACTCAATTGAATAAACTCTTCTCTTAAATCAAACACCAAAGTCAATAATAAATAGGATTTTGTAAGGATTGGTCATCTAAGGCTTAAGTGTGGTTTCTTTTCCAAAATTGTTAGTTTTTTAGGCACGTATTTCATCCCCTTAAACTTGTAATCTATCTTGCCATGCAATGGTTTGGTATTCATATAGTTTTAATATTTGATTTTGGAATTTGGTTTTAGGGTTTTTGATGGTTATTGTTCAAATGGTGTCCCCATGGTTTACATGCAATTTTTCATGCTTTATTGATAAATTTTGGAAATCATTTGTTTAATGGGCATGGTAAATGTATGAGGGTCGTAGATTTCCCCAAACTTATAGATTTTCGTATTTCAATTTGGTAAGAACCTCAACCCATCTTATGAAATTTGCTTGAACATGGTTGAATGGATAATTCAACCATATTTGAAACTATTGCATTACATAAAAAGTCTAATGGAATATAAATAGTTTTAAAAAGCCTTGGTGGACATGGATTGATTTTAAAAATTAAAACTTTGGGGTCTTATGGATAATTGGTTTGGCTTTGCTTAATATAATTGACTTGCAAGCATAATTAATTGGAATGATAATACCATCCAAAAAATTCCTAAATTGATTAATCCATGGTTAAATAGATGGTTTATGTGTAAACATTTTAATTGGGCTTAAAGGGGGTTTGGTATCTCATCGTGGAAGGTGGATGTCCCGGGGGGACTAATACTGGAAACCATATTTATATCATGCTTACTTTTGAGTACATTGACTATATTATATCAATCTTAATTATCTTTAGTTGATAATTTGGATTATCTTTTGGAAAGTCCATAAGGGTTGTCTTTAGACCTTGATGCGCTTGAGATATTTGTAACGACTCGGCATGGGGTTGGGTCATGACAGGACCCTATGATGTCGTCAGCGACTTCTAAAGAGAACACTTAACCACTATAGAGGTCTTCACTTTAGCAGTGGGGGACCACTATAGGGTCCTCATGCTTTATATCATGCTTACTTTTGAGTACATTGACTATATTATATCATTCTTAATTATCTTTAGTTGATAATTTGGATTATCTTTTGGAAAGTCCATGGGGGTGGTCTTTAGACCTTGATGCGCGTGAGATATTTGTAACGACTCGGCATGGGGTTGGGTCATGACAGGACCCTATGATGTCGTCAGCCACTTCTAAAGAGAACACTTAACCACTATAGAGGTCTTCACTTTAGCAGTGGGGGACCACTATAGGGTCCTCATGCATTTGGGTTTGACCTCTTAAGCCGTCAACTCATCTCATGGGAGATGGTTGCTTAATAAGTTATTTGGTTACCTTAGAGGTCATTTTACCACCTAAGCAGTCATATTGTGTTGTTATTAAACTAAACTTTCATAGTTTTGCCTCCACTTTTGAGACATTGAGCTTCAGGTTGAGGATTTTTGGCAATTTATTGCATTTTCAAGCATGGGTAAGCTCTAAATAACTATTTGAACTATTTTACTTTGATTCATTTAAAACTCTTTTAAATCTGGATTTCAAAATGGAATTTAGGGATTTTTTTTTTCTCAAAACGTTTAAAAGGGATTTCTTAAATTAAACCTCATTTGAACATATTTTTAGCTGCGTTTTCTCTGTTGATTTCATTTAATAATGGCTAAGTTTTTTCTAAAAATAAAAATTATGTTTTACCCTTTCATTTTGAAAACTCATTTTGGGGGCCCCTTTTTACCATGACTTAAAATTAGTCAACGTGGTAAATATGGGTATCATTGTCTTTATTTTAATGTATATATTCTATTTTTTCATGTTTAAGTTAATTTTGAGGCCATTCAAAAGGTCAAAGCTTTTCATTGAGTGGATTTAGGCTTGGATTTTGATGTCATGATGTAGATCATAAATTAACTTTCATCAAACCTGGTTAGGTAGTTAAGATATAGATAAAAGCATTCTTAGGATATGGGTAATAATCATGGACAGTAGATTTCAATACAATTATTATTATTGTGTTATCATGTGGTGACTTATATTATAGTTGTTGACTTGAGATGGTATTTACTATAGGTTGCCCGTGTCAGGGCTTTATCTAACATCATTGGCCTTATATTAGAATATTTTGACTTTGTAGTAGACATAATGAATGTGTTGAGGATTAAACTTATAATTTTATGCATTATCTAGCGTTAGTTTCTTTCATCATGATTGAATTATCCATGTTAGGGCTAGTATGATATTAATGATTTCTTACATACATATTTATTCCAGTAGTACATTGCTTTTATAAAATCAGGGATGGCTGACATATTGAGTAGATTTTGAGCTTATGTGTTCATGTATTGAACGGATTTTAGATTTTGAAATTGGTTTGGTTGTGAGCATTACATTGATATGTCATACATACATTAATTAGGAATTGGTACCATTGAGCAACCACCAATTTTGATGGAAATGAGACACTTTAACAAAACCTTCTTCCATAGTCCACATGTCGGAGATGAGTTATTGATATTGATATTGGGACTGAATATTAAGAAAGTATATGGGTGGAGAACCCCCATGCATCCTACTTGGAATCGCTGAGGCTCTGTAGGTGTATACGGAGGTTATCTGATAACCTTAAAAATATCACATCATCATCATCATCATTGCATTCCATACATTATGCATTACCATTATTGTATTTCTATGTTTTGTTCGATGCATATCCATTCTATTTCTTTTCCATAACTAATTTTTTTCTATTTTTGTGTTGTATTTAGAACTATTAGTGCAAAAGGTATGAGCTACAATTCGGGACATTTTCTAATTTCAAATGACATGTTCATAGTATGTATTTATGTATATTATTTTCTACTTTGGTTTATCTGCCTAAGATACCTACTGAGTACAAGTCATCCATACTCATTCCTACTGTGACTTTTTAGTGTAGATCCAGGTTTGAATGTGTCATGTAGCAGCTGAGATCATTCAGTTTATAAGGTACATTTTTTAGGTACTGCCCTCTCAATGTCTTTAGAGTTGACCACTGACCTCCACTTATGCAGTTGATATCATTAGTTAGTATTCGGAGATAGTCTTATAGTCTTTTGGATTGGAGTTGTATTTCCACTTTTGAGTTGTAGTTAAATTGTTATTACATCGTAACATTAGGTTTTGCAATGATTTATATTATCTTTATGTTCTCTACTACCATGATCATTTTTCTTATAGTTATAGACTACCTTAAGATCTCTGAGCTAGCGAGGAATACATGTTAACTCTATCTGAACAACCAACTCGCATCTAGGGCACTCTCTGGACCATTCTCCCATCTCATGACAACTAAACAAAGCTCCTGAAATACTTTGAGATAATACCCTGCTGATCCAGAATGGTCTCCATGGGATGAAGACCCACACCAAAATCTCTGCATGGTCCGATGAGAACTTTGCCTGCTATGATCACAATGACTAATCTGAGAGCCACTCATAGACTTAAATACTAGTTGCGTAAGGCTGATAGGCTACAAATAAAGGTGACCTCCACCCGAAGGATCCTTAATCTCAGATGAAATACCAATAGCACTAAACTGATGACATGGCCTCTCACTTCTATCTGCATAAGTCTTAATATATACTCTTTTTGTGGCCCTCACGTGATCAACAACTTGAAAGAAGAAAGGTCTAGCTTCTATAAAGTACTCTAACACAAAATGGAGTGGCAACTTGTTTTCTAATAAATCAATTTACTATGTCATCCTAAAAAAAATTTAGCATAGGAATATTCCTGACCCACCTGACCCCCTCAAGAAACCCAATCTTCTACTCTGAAACTTATAAGAACCCTGATGAAAACCACTAACTCCAACACAAACTTGCGAACTGCTCAATAATTCCAATGTCATCATTGGATGGCACTGAAGATCTATGATATCCATCTATGAAACTCCATTCTGATGCTTCACTAAATCTCTATAAACACATGATGAAGTCTTATCCACATCTATCGACAACCTCATATCGTCCTTTTAGGACCTAGTATAGTTAAAGAATGTGCTTAACGCTGCTAGCAATAAAGACACACAATAAGGCATCAACATAAGAATTTCCTTGTTGCCTCCCAATGATAGGTTATGTACGTCTCCACATCAATCTGTAGGACTCTACTAAACACTTGGCTCTTATACTAATAGACTGGTAAACCTAGGATCTGATACCAATATGTCACGGCCCAATTTTTTAGGTCATAATGGTGCCTACTATGACCTCCCTGTAGGCAAACCAACCCTATAGTTCGGAACTGCTTGTAATGGGCTACTACTAAATGAGATAAAGGAAAGAATGCAGAACAGATGTAATAAAAGATCAAATACATAATATAATACCAAAACCTGGTGGTATCAGTACAAGATCTTCTAGTATAATAACAACACAAAATTAAATACCAAGGAAATTACACTATTACACTAATCTATAAATACAACATAGAGACTAATCTAGTACATAAGAGGTTGGAAGGTGATACTCCGAACACCAAGAGCTCGCCCTATGTCTTCAAACCATGGCTACTCTACATGATACAAACAACATCGATGATATCCCGTAC
Organism: Capsicum baccatum var. pendulum; assembly: GCA_030864225.1. Taxonomy (NCBI): domain Eukaryota; kingdom Viridiplantae; phylum Streptophyta; class Magnoliopsida; order Solanales; family Solanaceae; genus Capsicum; species Capsicum baccatum. The sequence goes on along the minus strand of CM061559.1, from coordinate 194,013,355 downwards.
TATGATTTGTAGGCTGTAGAAGTATAGTATGAATACCAAACATGTGGTACTTAGTAGGCAACTGCCGACTGAGCTCTAAAGATAATGTAGATATATACAACATATAAATAAAAATGGAACTACACCCAAATGTCTAGCAATCACATAATAAAGCAAATGTTATAGTCACGGAAACTATTCTACTCATAGCCAAGAAATAAGAATAATAAGTCTAAGGAAGTATTAAGGATGAACTATCCTTTTCCATCCATACTAAGTAATCTCAACACTATATCGTGTATTACTAGCCAATATACGAATAAAGGGCTAAAGAAGGATATATATAAGTATACAAGGACAATGAGTAAATATACAATCCGAATAAATGGAAAAAATAAAGGACATACAGTAATACCATAGCTACATATAGATAGATATACATATATATACATGTAAGCCAAAACATTGGTCGGAGATATAAGCAATGGGCTAATTTGGTGGAAAAAGTGGAATAAAAGCCTAAAGTTTCAGGTGAAGACTTATAATAGTGATTCAAATGATAAAAATAGTCTGAATAATATACAAGATAGAAACAACATCGTATGACCTAGTAGAGTCGGTACAAGAGCCACTAGTCAAAAGAACATAAAGATTTTAATAGTCAATATAGATCAGTCCCGAATCATGAAATACTAAGCATAGATAACACAAGGAGAAGAGGATAACCATGACTTGGAGAGCTCACCTTGCCTCCAAAACTCTAATAGTACAACTAAAACGTCAATGACGCCAGTAGTACTCGGATCTAAACCAAAATGGTACAAAAGTATAGTATGAGTACCAAAGACATGAGTACTCAGTAAGTATTATTGGTCACTAGGCTAAATTATAATATAAGTGCAATAAATATGCAAGCTAAATAAGCTAAGTCAAGGAAAAAGAGCAATACTAGAAATAAGCCCTAGTACTGTGAATAAATAATCAAAATAGATATGATACGAAAGAAAGTTTTAAATGATACTACAATATTGGCCCCACATAAGCTAGTAAGTGCGGAAAAGTAAAAAATCCAATGAAATCCCCTATAATCCTAGAGGTGAAATAAAGAAAGTAAACAATTGGAATTCCATAAATTAATCAAAAATCAAGCCATAACCATAAAAATCTATTTCGTGCCATAATATACCACAAAAAACCTCTCAATCTCAGACTCATAATAGAACTCACAACATCGTCATCATTATTTGTCGCAGTTGAATCAGAGCCATGTCGTCATCATCATCATTCACTAAACTTTAACCAAAACTCAATATCGATAAATTATCAGGATTGAAGCAAAATTCATATCAACTTAGAATCATAAAACTGGCATACAAATCAAGAATCAAGTTTATTGAAACACTAAAATATGCAACTTTAAGGTAATAATGCACTAATTAAGTCTACAAGAAACTAACAAGAGTCGTTGTCTGAGGTAGGTCAGAAGGGCCCACATCTAATCCCAAAAATTTGTACTAAGGAAAATCTACCAGGACTAAGCTAAGGTATCTAAATTTATTTGTAGATGTCAAAGAAATCACAATTATCCCTAAGAGAGAAATTCTACCCTAAACATTAGTAATTAAGTGGATTACCCTTAATTTACGAATCTTAAATTGTCAAAACAGTCCAAATAATGCTAATTAGACCAATTATAATCCCAAAACCTAATTTCCATCCCATAAGTAGAATAATATCATAAATATACTACAAATTAGCTCAATCTATGATGAAGGTAAACCTAGTCTACCTGGACACCAAAGAAATTTGCTAAACCATTGATTTTCTTTTTTGAGAAGCTTCCACAAGATGCCACATTACTAAAATCATAATAGACTCAACCAAATGAGAAAAATGATACCCAATTTGAAATTTTATTCTTTGAGTTAAAATTATGTAAAAATCCCATGCAAGGTCTGCTTTCAAAATAGCACTTTTGGAACCGACAACATATTCCCCTATGCCCTAGGAGTATTTACCCTCAAGAATTGGTAGGTTCAAGCTCAAATAGTTCTACAATTAACCCACTAATATTATAGGTATTTTGGGTAAATTATAAGAATTAACCATGAAATCAATGAAAACTTACCGCAAATGCAGAGAACATATGAGTAATGTAATCCCACGAACACCCTAAAATCTTCTATAAATGTTTCTCCTAAGTTCCCACACATTCTAGGGTATTTTACTTTGGAGAAAATTGATATAAGGGGTATTTAAGGCCACCTAAGTGCATCTTAAGCAAATATAGGGTTTCTTAAGCAGTCACCATTTTTGCAGCCAAGCATCGCTTTAACACGTTTCCTACCTGTATGCCTTACAACTTTAGCAGTCTCCTTGTTTCTTAAGTGGTGAATTTATCGATTGGTCGACCCTCAACTGGGCACACCTGGTTCTTAATAGATCGATTAGATGATTAAGTCGCCCTCCTCTTAAGAGACCCAAACGGTTCTTGAGTGTGTGCACCATCTGGAGACTTGGAATTTCTCTGAGCCTCCACCAAGGCATCAAAATTCAATTAGAGTCCTGGATATGCAAACAAACTATGCTACCCTATGAAATTTGATGTTCCAGACTCAATGGTATAGTAAAAATTTCTGTATCAGTTTGTTTCAATGAAAAGTGGGTACCACACCCAAATGCCATTTTTTAAGTTCTAGTCAATAGACCAAAATGAGTTTAGAAGAGTTGGGGGGGCCCAGGAAAATGTCCACTTTTCCTAATATGGATGTTCTAGAGCTGTTGAAGCTATTTGAATTGGCATATGAGGTCATTTGACTAAGGTTTTTGCTCGGTAGTCTATTCTAACCAATGAAGACATAAAAATAATAAATTGTCTTGAAATATCAAACAAACTGCCCAATAACTAAACTGTCAGCTCCAGAAAGTCATAAATGACTTGGGGTAGCTATAGGAAAGCTTTAAAAAGTAAAAATGAATAAAAATCTAGAAAATTACTCGGAGGAACATTACAAAATCCACTACTAAAAGAACTTTTGTTCGTAAAAGTAAAGGGTTAGGATGTACTTGAAGCCTTGAACAAGTGAGGATACTGGTCCCATATCTCACTTTTTGAATTCCAAGTAGCCTCTACCACTATGCAATAACTCCAGTGAACCTTAACTACTGAAAAATCTCAAGAGCACAACCGTCTGACATCACTGGCTAGTATGAACACAAGCTTCTCCACGATGGTCAATCTCTCATCCAACTAAAATGAGTCTCCCCGAAGAATATGAGTCTCATCTTGAATATACGACCACAACATAGAAACATGTAAAATCAGGTGGACAACATCAAAATCTGGGGGTAAGTCTAACTCGTATGCCACTTCTCCAACTATGTGAAGGATGTCAAAAGGTATAATATATCGAGTGTTGAGCTTTCATTTCTTCCCAAACCTCATCACACCCTTAATGGGAGATACTTAAAGGATTATCCAATCTCCAACTCCAAATATCAAGGCATGAAATATACAATCTGCATAAGCCTTATGCCTAGAGTAATCTGCCCTAAACCTACCTTAAATCACCATTACTCTATCTATTGACTCCTAAAGCAAGTCAGTACAATGGGGTCTAACCTTGGAGGTCTCAAACCACCCTATCAAACAAAGATATTCCTTATCTTAATTCGAGCAAGTCCATAATAAAATTTATGGAAAATAGTGGAGATATATTCCTCTATGATTTTCCCTCTTGTTGCAGTAGTTCTAACCTTAGAAATATATTTAGGGTGTTTTTTAAAGGTGGTAATTATCAAAAAAATAAGTATAGGGAAAAGGGTTAAAATAGACAGGTGGGACATTATTTGAACCCGCTACAATAGCCTAAGAATCATATAGTGGTGTTGCTTTAGTGAGCAAAAAAATACTGTAGAGATCCTAGCATTCGACTTATTGAGCTTTAAATCCTTGTCATGACCCAATTTATGAGTCATGATGGCACCTAGTTTACCCCACCAGTAGGTAGCCTAATCATAGCCCGAAACTATAAGCAAACGACTAATTTTTGTGGAAAAAAGGGGCCCAAAAGATTGAAATTTCATGTAAAGACTTAAAACAATAATTCAAGTGATAATAATAGTTTGAAAGATAGATAACATAGAAACAACATCCCATGACCTGGTGGTAGTGTCTGTACAAAAGCCACTAGTAAGAAGAATATAAGTATTGTAACAGTCAACATGCATCACTCTCGAATCATGAAAGAATAAGCAAATATAAAACAGGAAGAAATGGGCAACTCTAACTCCGAGAGCTTACCCTGTCTCAAAAACACTCACAGCCTGATCGAAACATCAACGGTGACAACTAGTACTCAGATCTATACAAAAAATGATAAATAAGTATAGTATGAGTACCAAATCCATGGATACTCAGGAGGCATCATCGGCCGGATAAGCTAAATCATAATATAAGTCCAATAAAGATGCAAGATAAATAAGCTAAGTCGAGGTAAAAGGGTAATAAAGGAAATAAGCTACATTATTGTGAATAAATAATCAAAACAAATATGATATGAAAGAAAGAATAAATAATACTATAAGTTTGGCCCCCCAAAATCTACTACGTGCAGAAAAGTAAATAATCTAATGCAGTCCCCCATAAGCCTAGAGGTGAAATCAAGAAAGTAAATTTACAAAATTCCATAAATTTATCAAATATCAATCCATAACCATGAGTCCATTCATGCGATAACATACCATAAAAAACGTCTCTATATTGGACTAGAACAAGAACTCATATCATCATCATCATTTGCCGAACTTGAATAGAAACTCATGTCATCATCCTTACTATTTGTCGAACTTGAACCAGAACTCAATATCAATAAATTATTTTAATCAAAGAAAAACTCATCTCAACTCACAAATATCAAACTAGCATAAGCACAATAATCTAGTCCCTTATAACTCTACAATTTTTAATTTTAAGGTTATAATATACCTATTAAGTCTACAGGGAACTAATAAGAGTCTTGGCCTAAGGTGGGTCAGAAGGGCCCATTTCTAATCCACAAAAGTTTATACTCAGGAAAAATCTAGCCAAAATAGGCTAAGGTATCTAAACTTATTTCTAGATGTCAAATAAGTCACAATTACCCCTAAGATATCAATTCTACCCTAAACATCAGTAATTAAGTTGATTACACCTAATTTATGGTTCCAATATAGTATATTACAGTCCAAAAATGTTAATTATACCAATTATACCTCCAAGATATAATTCTTATTTCATATCCAGCATAAAATAATAAATATACTTTAAATTAGATCAATCTATGAAGAAGGTAAACCTAGCCTTCCTGGACACCAAAGAAATCTGTTAAATCATAAATTTCCCTTTTAGAGAATCTTCCGCATGATGCCATGCTATTAACATCATAATCTACTCATCCAATTGAGAATAATGATACCTATTTTTCACTTTTATGCTTCGAGTTCAAAATTACATAAAAATCCCATGAGGCGCCCACTTATGGAATTGCACTATTGCAACTGACAACACAGCCCTCTACCTTAAGGAACATTTACCCTTAGAAATAGATAGGTTTCGAGCTCAAATGGTGCTACAATCAACACACCAATATTATAGGAATTTTGGGGAATTATGATAATTAACCATGAAATTGATGAAAACTTACAATGAATTTGGAGAAGAAACGAGTAATTTAAGCCCATGAACACACCCAAATCTCTTATCAATGTTTCTCCCAAGTTTCCACACATTCTAGGGTTTTTCACTCTTGAATTTAGTTAATAAATGGGAGAAAATTAGGATAACTGGTATTTAAGCCATCTAGTTGTTCATAAGCAGACATGGGTCGCTTAAGTGGTCATTGCTTTTGCAGCCAAGTATCTCTTTAGTGGTATTTCCTACCTGCACACCTTTCTACTTAAGAGGTCTTCTTTCCACTTAAGCGGGATTTTCATAAGAAGTGACTACTCCACTTAAGCGACCCTCATTTGGGCGCCTATAGTTTTGATAATCCCTCCACTAATAAAAGAACTTTTGTCTATAAAATTAAAGGGTTAGGATGTCCTGTAGCCTTTAACAGGTGAGGATACTAGTTCCACATCTCACATTTGACCTCCCAAATAGACTCTCCTATTACGTCTTGTCTCTACTTAACCACTACTACTAGAATCTCTCTAGATCGCAATCACCTAACTTTACTGGCTAATATGAACACAGGATCCTCCATAAAGATTAACCCACTCATCCAATTGAATTGAGTCCTATCGAAGCACATAAGACTCATACGAATACACTAGTGCAACATAGAATAATTAAAAATTAAGTGTACATAAACAAAATATAGGGGTAAGGATAACTTTCCTTTCCTTTCCTCCCGAACCTCATCACACCCTTCATCGATGGTACTTAGAGAAATAATCGGTCTCTAACTCTATATCTCAAGGCACAAAGTCTATGATCCACATAAGCCTACTATAATTTTCCCTCGACCTACCCTGAAACACAATGACTCTATCCATTGAATCCTAAAGTAATTATTTACCATAAGGTCTAACCTTGGAGTTCTAGAGCAACCTAATTGGAATGAACCATCACCTAACATACAAGGCCTTGAAGGGTTGTATCTCAATACTCGAATGTTAGCTATTATTATACACAAACTCTTCCAAAACTATGTGCTACTCCGAAGACCTTCAAAAATTCATAACGAAAGCTCATAGCATATCCTCAAGTACTTGAATAGTTCACTCTGATTTCCTGTCGATCTGATGGTGGAAGTTTGTACTAAGGTCGACCTATGTACCCAACTCCTCCTAAAAAGATATCTAAAATCTAGAAGTCAATACTAAATATTGGTCTCAAATGATAGATATACGCATATCGTGCAAACGGACTATCTCCAAAATATAGATATGAGCCAAACTCTCAACACTAAGGGACATCTAATTAAGAATAAAATCTGTTAATTTGGTCAACTCAACTATATTGACCAAAATACCATCATAAAAATGGGATGTGCGAGTCAAAATTCTAACAAAGTCCATGGTAATTAACCCCCACTTCAACTCAGGAATGAGCAACCCCTGAATCAAACTACCAGGTCTTTAATGCTAGACTATCACATATTGAAAACATAGGCACAAGCTACAAAGTTTACCATATCTCTCTTCATACTAATCCACCAATAATGCTGCCTCAACACTTTATGCATCTTACATGTACCCAAGTGAATAGATTATTTAGAGTTGTGAGCCTCACACCAAATCAACAAAATCAAATCACCAATCCTAGGAGCAAAAATTTGTCCATTAAATATCAGAACACCCTCAAAATCTATGGTAGCCCTCTTGGTCTCACCACTCAACACTTGATCACAAATGATGCAAATTCTCATATCCTCAAAATAAAAACTTTGAATGTACTCAAATAGTGAAGACCTTAACTCAACACTCACACCAATACCCTCTAAGAAACTAAGATAGAAGCCACGCTACACATAATCACTACCTTTCGGCTTAAGGCATCCGCTACTACATTTGCCTTCCCTAAATGATACAAAATAGAGATGTCAAAATTTTTAACCAACTCCATCTATGTATGATAACTAAAATTAAGCTCTCTCTAGATCATAAGATGTTGAATAATATAATGATCTATGAAAATCTCAGAATGCATTCCATAAAGATAATGTCTCAAAATCTTAAGTGTGAAAACAACTATCGCTAACTCTAAATCATGATTGGGGTAGTTATATGCGTACACCTTCAGCTGCCTTGATGTGATATGACCCGAACCCCAGTACACATCATATGGGCTCCCCAAGCTCACATGAACTGGAGATCGCTCCAATAACCCTAGCCAATCATCTCATCATATGATAGAATTTGAAGGAACTCCAACTTAGAAGTTAAGATTTTGAAAATATTATCATAAGTCAACATTCGATTCATGATAACTAACTCACACCCAAGTTCACAGTTGCTTACAATACCTCTATACAAAGCAAAGTCAATGAATATAGATGTCGGGACAAGCCCTCGACCATAGCCAAACCAAGCCTAAATGAGTCTAAGTCTAATCATCAGTGACCAAGAGATGAAGATCTTACGGAGTAAGAAAACTCACAACTTTAAGTCATTACATGAACCGCTTTGATCTACTAATTACTACACAGGAAGGGAAAAAAATGCTCCGGCCCCTATTGAGAGTGGCCACATAGCGCTCAGAGATAGTTAGCGGTTGGAATGCTAGTATGTAACTCAATAAAAAGCAATAAAATAACATCATCAATCAATAACAAGTAAATATATCATGTTTTATTGCATTAATATACTTATCCATACATATTGGTATATTACATGCCAAATAAGGATTAAGTCTTATGAACACGCTTCAATCACTCATTCATAAGCCATGAAATAGAGGACGACAACCTCTAACACTAATAGCTTCATACATCCTCAATAGGCAAAGGACTCTTACTACATTCACATTATCATTTGAAATTGGAATTTAGCCATATGCACTAATTCATTAGTTAAGGACTTTAACCACTTACATATTCATTCAAGTGAAGGACTCTAACCACACCCATAATTATCTAGGCGAGGGACTCCAACTTTGTGCCCATTCATTAGACAAGTTACTCTAACTTCATATCTCACTTGGAATTTAACCACAAGTCATTTTCTTCAGTGAGGTACTTTGAAATCAAGAGATTATTTTATGCTCGACACTTTAACCTTTATCAATATTATTGGGCAAAAGACTTTTACCTTAAGTCATCACAACTATTATAAGTTGGCATTTAAGACTTTAACCCTTTGCCTATACATTTAATACAATATTTAAGGACTTTAAAATTTTTATCCAATTTAACACTATACATGACTACATGGTCCTTATGGGAGACTTCATTGCTCCACCATCTCAATAAGCCAATGCCTTTTCTTAATTAAACATACAACACAAGTTATGTTCATCCAGACCTTTTTAACAATTCTATGCCACATTCTCACCACACTTGGGTTCAACCCATAATTTATGTTCATCTTTATATCTAAGTACTTTATCCTCTCATTAACCAACAACCAAGGTTATCAATTTTATCACACATGGTTCATAATTTCTTTAACAAATCATTTATCACTCATCCATGTTCATTTGGGCCATTTCTCTAGTTCAATACATCAACAACATATGACTAAATAACTCACTTAGACATTTTCATAACTACCATGGATGCATACCTTCAAGAAAGATATTTGTATAGTATATTATTAAAATTAGGGTTTCCAAAGACCCTCATGTTAATCCATATACAACAATCACCCACACATGCAATTCAGCATTAATATCACATAAAAGCATAAGTCTAAGTAAGATTTAACATCATACATCATTAAGCAACAAAAATCTTTTCATTTGATTTTAAAACAACCATGTACACTTATTAATCCAAGTGTAAAATAAAGGAGTTTAGAGATATTTAAAGAGGGGAAGAGATACATGCCTTAAACAAGATGACACATCAACAATGTTGATTTTTTCTTGCTACTAGATGAGATTTCTCCAAACCCTAGCCTCCAATCTTTCTTCAAGAAGCTTTTTAGAGTATTTGGAATGTTTGAGCCTTGAAAATAAGGACTTAAGAGGCTTTAATACCTGATATAGTGAAAGGGTTTAGGGTTTTGGGCAAGGGAAATAACAAAAAGGTCCTTAGTTAAAAGCTGAGAAATGACTTTGTGTAGGGGTACAATTACCCTATATGGTTCCCATAGCAATCATGCCCTAGGGTACGAGTGGTACCCTAACTCATACCCTAGGATCCTATAATTCCTCGAATCTGGTACCCAAAATGCTATATAGTGCTCATGACCTAGACAGGCCACAAGCTAACCTTTGACTAATATCGGTGCCTATAAACTGCATAATCTACTATATAATGGAAAAACATGAACTGAAAGGCCATAAGGCTTAAACTGTAACATAATATCCAATTAAATATAACATCTAGGATGGGGTATAAATACCTAAAACAAAACTGTCTAAACATAATCGGAAAAGCCTTTAAAACATGACTGTCTGAATGGGGAGTTGATGGGACATGTCCCCAACTAACTCTGACTACTGAAATAGCCAAGTACTGAAATAATGAAATAACTAATCATATCGTCCTCAAAGGATAACAACTCACAGTTGACTGGCTGCTGATATCTGGAATCTACTGATGCTTTGGAGCTCGTGTCTCTGAACCTATGGTATAAGACACTATAGCGCAAATGTGTTAGTACTTTGAATATACTTGTATGCATATGAGGTAGGCTGAATGCATGGGGTTCATATGCATGAACAATACTAGCTAACTAACTAATATGAACATAATAATACATGAATGAATGCATTGTAACTATATCAAAGATTGTGATAATGTGAATTTACTTATAACTAACATGACTGGTAACAAAGTTCTGATGGCTGATATAACTGATGACATGAGTGACTATTTCTAACAGTCCTAAATCTGATGAAACTTGCTAAGTTCCATACTATTCTAAGTTGACTGTATCTGACAGTCATGAATTTTATAACTGAAACTGTGGTAAGTAGTCATCTAACCGACATGCCCCTAATATGCTATTAGAGCTAAGTTGGGGTCTAATCTGTAACCCTAATTGGAAGAGTGTCAATACCGTGCCACGAGTAAGGATAATCTATGAGTAACCCTCATATAATAGGTAAAGCTAGTGGGAACGGTGGGAACCCTCATATAACAGGTTAATCCACTTCATCTACCCTCATATACCAGGCTATAATGTCTTAACTTAAGCTAGCTACGTAGTTCTAGAATGCAAGTATTGCTTCTAAGAATCACACCCTCATATAGCAGGTGAGTTCCCATCCTTGGGTTCACTCGGTGCTAATTACTACCCCTATCTGAATATACATTGAATATGATTAACTGAACTAGACTAGACTAAATTCATGGAGTTTCTTTAGCTGATCGAATACTATTGAGATTACTAAATTACTGAGCTTTCCTTAGTAGTAAAACTGACTAGTTCTATGGAGCATGGTTTTACTGAGGATATCGTGAAAACATGAAATGGACTTTTGGCACACAGCTATATTTTTTGGGTACAAGTACCCCTAAGACTCAATAGAAGGAAACTGATAAGGCATGGCATTCTTAAATATATGACTAACATCAACAATCCATAATACAATAGTTGAAGATATTTCATGGGCATTTGATTATCATAGCTTGGTACGTGAATAAAATACCATGTATATATAGCATAATTTCATATGGCTAAATCATGAGCAATCCGACAAACAAATTCAATACATAAGAATAGTATAGAAGTCATTTTGCATCACAACTATGCTATAGTGCATAATTTCTATCTTCCTAGGCATTTTATCAACACCTTGCGCGCACCCTTAGGGAATAGGCCTAATCATCAAATTGAAACATTACAAATAAATCAATATATGGATTTCACTCACTTGCCAATGTAGTTTTATGAAAAACACATAAATATTCCAACTTGAGAATCATATAACAAGATAAACATAGTAACAACCAACCCACAATATAAATATCATGATTCATTATTTAAAATAGGGTTCTTGAGCTTTATGGATGAAAGGAATCCATAAATCAACACAACTAATACCGTAGTTCTTGGTTTAGCAAAGATTGATGGTGAGGCTTTCATGAAATTTAATCCCCAATTAAAGCCCTAGCTTGTTCTTCAGAGAAAATTGAGTGAAACTAGTATATTTTGGATGAAGAATCGCTAAATAACATGTTATTAGGTTTAAATAAAGGTGGAAAAATTACCATTTTAACCCTAGATACGTCTTTTCATTTCATTGAAAATTTCTCGAACTGGACCCCTGGGAAAACACGATGTTATTGCACTGAGTCACTGGAATTTGAAAGGTGGTAAATTAAGGGATGGCACAACGCAGAGCCATCGTGTTGCCACTTTATTTGCAACATGGAAGTTTGGCGCTATGTGCCACTATCACGAACCCCTACTGGATTTTGAAAATTGCCATTCTCTCTTATGGCGTGGCGCTCCATTGACTAATATAGCGTTGTTTTATGATGGGAGCTTAAAATAGTCATAACTTCTTACCCGATTATCGAATTTGGACGAATCTTTTATCTATGGAAAGCTTATTGAATTTTCCACATGACAAAAAGTGAAAATATTAAAAATTCCTCATGGAATAAACATCATTAAATTTAGAAGATAATACTCGACATTCTTAAGACAAAATTCGTTAGGAAACTTCTAGATGTTATAACTCCTCCTAGGCCAACCATACTATTGTAGGTATGAGTGAGCACCTTTAAGTCATGACCAAAGGGTACAACTCACCCCTAGTCATATACATAAATTGTATACAAAATAGTCCACTCAAAAACTAGACGTCACTTCAAACGGTTGAGTTGTATACAGTTCTTATGCATTAGGTAAGATCAAGTGGAGGTCACATCATATAGACAATTGTATGATACACTCATGGACTGATCAAGGTATAAAAAGGGAGGGAAAAGTTGGTATGATTTATTACCAAGGGTACGACTCAAGTCTCTAATCATACCTAACTCAGAGATACAAAAATGAAGTTGTTTCTCAGTGGTTCAAGTTTAGGCATTTCATGATACACCCTAAGCAAAAGAGCCTAAAAAGGATTTAAAGTAAGAAATCTCTTGAGTTTCCCAAAGCTCGACTCATACTACTTAGACTATAAAAAAGGTACCTCCTTATAAGTCAATCTGTCATCAAAAATGCAATAGTGGCTAAATTCCAAATGAACCATCTATAGTAACTAGCTAAACCAATAAAGTTGTGAACCTCATATGGAGATGTAGGACTCGCCCATTTATGAGTAACCTAAATATTCATTAGGTATACCATAATCCCATTATTAGACACTACATGCCAAAGGAATGTCACCAACTCAAGCTAGAACACACACTTAGAAAATTTTGCAAAAAGCCTATGGTCTCACAAAGTTTGGAGCACAATCCTCAAATATTGTAAATGATCATCTCTATTTCTTAAATACACAAGGATGTTGTTAATGAACACAATAACAAAACAATCCTAGTAAGTCTTGAACATGTTGTTCATGAAATCCATATATGGGGATGAGCCATTGGTCAACCCAAAAGACATCACTAGGTACTCATAATGGCCATAATGAGTCTTAAAGGATATCTTTGCAGTATCCTCAGCCATAATCCTAAACTAATTGTAATTAAACCTTAAGTCAATCTTAGAGAACATGGTTTCTGCCTAAATTTGGTCAAAAAACAATCAATACGAGGCATAGGATATCTATTCTTGACCATCACCTTACGTGTAAGGAACCATCATTCATCTTTACGAACAAAATAGGAGTTCGTAATGTGATGAACTTTATACAAAGAAACCCTTACCAAGAAGAGCTAAAATATGAGATTTTAGCCCCTTTTGCTCGGTAGGAGCCATATGGTAAGGTGACGTAGAAATATATTGGTTGCTCATCTAAAGATCAACAATAAACTCAACATCATGCTTAGGTGGAAGACAAGGTACATCAGTATAGAAAACATCAAGAAACTCACAAACTAGAGAAATAGAGTTAAGCAACAAACTTTCCATAATAACATAACAAATATAAGCAAGATAACACTTGCCAACACTTGAAATAAGTCCCCTATCCAGAATATAAGAAATAATTCCCATTCGCTCGCGGCTAATAGCTCCCTACCATACAATTGGGGGTATGCATAGCATGGGTACGTTAAAAGGTCTTGGAAAAATAATCCAACATCACATGATAGTGGGATAACCAATGTATACCCAGAATCACAACAAAATTCACCATGTCTCATAAAATAAGATCCTCTTGAGTATCAAACTCTCAAATAGTTATAACACGTAATTTATAAATTTGATCCATAACTAAAGAATCACCCATGAGAGTTGATAGACATAAAGGAAAAAATAAAGAATCACAATATAACTCTGCTCACAGTGCATAATAAGAAGACAGTGAAAAAATGGATCTCGGATCAAATAAAGAAAAGGCAAACTGATGGCATACCAAAATCATACTTGTGATAATATAATCCAAATACTTAGACTCAGGTCTGCCAAGTATGATATAAAAATAACCATGCCCGCCACCTAGATGAGATCCTAACTAATCTCTTATCCTACCTACATAAGAACCTCTATGAACACCCTGGGGACTACTCCAATGACTATGCATACCACCATGTGTACCCCCTCTAACTAGGGGTTACGTTAATTGATGGACACTTTAAGTTGAAGGAATCATCTCTCCAATATTGATGCATTCTCTTAAGAAATGACCAAAGGTCCCACAACCATAACATACACCAGAAACTGCACTAAAACCAATAGATTCAACTAGTCCAAAATAACCACCACAGCTAAAATACCCAGAAAATGAACCCCTCGGAGGCTGACTACTATAATTGGATTGGCCATCATTAGTAATATATAATGTATCCTGAATGGTCCAACTAAACAGACCCTGATGCTGGCATAATTGACACAAAGGATATTTTCCCTAAGAACCACTACTACTAAATCGGGGGACACTATGGCTCCCACTGAGACTACCCTAAATTTATAGCCTTTTATTGCTTTCCCCATGGTCCTGGTAATGCATCTCCTCCATAACTTGAGCATGATGAAAAAACTCAGCAAAATACCTACCCACAGCAACCAAACTCTATGTAGACATGAGGAGAAGGAGTCTCTATACCTAAATAGAACACTGAAATCTCCTATACATAATAGTTAGAATAGATACAGCATGCCCAGCAAACTTCTAAAATTTATCCTTGTTCTCCATAATAGTTATGGAGCCCTACTCCAACCTCAGGAGGTAATATCACAAACAATTTGTAAGACTACAAAGTATATACTTCACAAAAAAGATCTCAGAGAACTGAATCCATGTCAATGGGGTAGATCCAGCTGGCCTAGAATCAAGATAACCTTTCTATCAATATTGAGACACTAAATCCAACTAAAATATAGTGTAATCCATACCATAAGTCTCACATAGGCCCAAATTATGGAGTCTATCCTCATAATCACTCAAGAACTTATAAATACCCATGTTAGGTGCCATAGAAAACATAGGTAGAGCCAATTTTAAAAATCTACCCCGTATTTATGATCTTCAATATACATAACAGGCTGGGAAGCTATCGGCTGAGAAACTACTAGCTGAGCATCTACTATTGCAGAAGGTAACTCAACTCTAGGAGTCGCAACTATATATTCTAGCTTTTCCTCAATACCAGTCTTATCCGTAAATTATGTAACATCATATGTTGTATAACCAACCAATCTTAAAAGTTAAACTAGTGTATACGTGAGAATTAAAAAGAAAATAAACACCGATGGATCCTGGGCTGGTCCCTAGCCCACCATTGGCTGGGGAAAAAAAACTTTGGCACAGGAGTAGGAATAGTGTCTACTGAAGGCCCTTATCCTGGTCCCTGACTGGGGTTCAATACCAAGGTTTTCCATAATCAGTAAGTCATCCATAAATTGTGGTAACATCCCTAGGCTTATACTCGCTTATCTCATATAGAGATAGCACATATCATA
This sequence comes from Capsicum baccatum var. pendulum, assembly GCA_030864225.1. Taxonomy (NCBI): domain Eukaryota; kingdom Viridiplantae; phylum Streptophyta; class Magnoliopsida; order Solanales; family Solanaceae; genus Capsicum; species Capsicum baccatum. Next base: position 193,997,701 of record CM061559.1, on the reverse strand, counting down.
GCCACCTGTGATAGAGTAAAACCAAAGCAATCTTTAGAAACCAACTTAGACTCTTATAATAAAATAAGTGAAAGAAGTGAAGAACTCCTAAGAATGTCCTACAACATCCCGATGATATGAAACAAAGATTATGGTTCTGATCTGCGGGACTTTTTTAGAAACTTGCTATTATACTAAAAATAATAGTGAACCTAGCTCTCATACAAATTTTTCATAACCCAATTTACGAGTCATAATGGTACCTACTTTACCCAAATAGTACGTGATAGTGCTTAACTTACATATAAATTTAAGTGCAAGGCGGTCATCATTAATATAATTATCCAACAAGAGTCGGGGTTGAATTCATGAGGAACAATGTGAATGGAAATTAAATTAGCTCATAATAATGGATACTCGCTCCACGTAAAACCTAAAGTAAAAGAATGTAAAAATGGGGGGTTTTGAATGGATTCACACATAGTGTTTAATTTTTGGGATTTTCTAGTATTAATTCATGGTTACAAATAATGCTTTCCTAGGGTCAACTTAGGCAAGGGGTGTAATGTCTTGATGAAAATTCTAAATGTTATTGATGAGGTAGGCTAGGTTGAGAGTCCTTGAGGCTATTCTATCAACAAATCCTCAAGGGTATCACTTATTGACCATTTTGGGTACCTAACGAGAGCGTCACTACAAACCACACAATATCTTAATTAGGTACCCCTATATCTATGATGGTGCCCAAAGTATAGTCAATTTCACGATCACCCTTATGTCTAAAAAAGTGAAAATTAGCCAACCATACTTATAAATTATCTATTATTGCCTTCGTTCCCACATCCCTCTTTCAAGGATGATGTGGGTTCCTAAAGTTCACCTACAAATCCCAACTAATTTAGCCAAGTAATAATAAAACACAACATCGAAAACTAGTAAATGCATAAGTAAATCCCATCCCACACATAGTTGCACCCTAATCTATCATAATCCAAGAGGAAGAATTAGTTACACCCAATGACCTCCATTGATTTTATTTATAAGAGGGTAAGTGAATGCTACTTCATACTTTAAACTAAAATAAATCTTCAACGAGAGTTTGATAATTCTCCACTTAGAAGCTACTCCAATGTATTCTTCACCAAAAAATAATACAATGTTTTATTCTCCAAGTGTATAGGCTAAGAACTAGAACAATGGTCAAAAAGTTGGGAAATGTTGAATAAATGATGATAAAAATAGGGTTTGAGTTTCCTTTATGGAAAATTTGTGATTGGACAACTGAAGTTACATGTTTGTCCCTAGGAAAAATCTAGTGTAGACACAACCAGGCTAGCTTTTCTGCAATCCTAGATATGCGACTGTAACAGAACTTATGCAAGCGCATTACATGACCAATCTTCACTGGCTGCAATTGTGGACCTAAGAATGTGATCGCATTAACTAAGCCTATATTCTGCTCTAGGTCTTCAAATTGCACTTCCTTACTTCTTTTGATCTTTTCCAGCTCGCATCCGTATAGTTTTATCACAATATCTATGTGCCTGCAAAATGTTGAACATAGTGCATTTAGTCACAAAGTTATCTTATTTAGACATGTAAATCATATTAATATACACGGAATTGTAGTGTAAATGAGTGGTTAATTCACAAATCACCAACACCCCCAACTTAAATCTTTTTTTTTCCTCAAGCAACACTACCTCTTAACATGAGACAATGCATATTTATTCCTAAAATAGATGACCCAATGATCACAATGACATTAAGCTTAGTTATTACCTCATGTATATCTTCAAACACGAGAAAAGCTATTTTCCTAACACCCTTCAACATAAAATTTAATAAGCAAGGATTCAAAAAACATCATAGAGAAACAATGCAAAAATCACCAACACTCTAGAAGTGACTCACTTTTTGACCTTAACTACACTATACTCCCATTGCCTCTTTTCTAGGAGGATGACAAAATCACCCACCTCAACTCATTCATATGCCTCCTCACTAGAAGGGAAACTTCACACACTAGCTACCGAATATGAATCAAGGAATTTTAAGTGCTAAACACTCTTCCTCATAAGAATTATCTATGCTAACAAGTGTCATACCATATTCTTGCCCCTATTTTACATAGCCACAACAATGAAAGCAAATTGTTAGAGATCTCAAAGGTTTTTTAAAGGTTACAGCATAGGTTTAGGTTAGGGTAGGATATCATTATAGAATAACATGGTTATAACCTTCTTGAATATCTACATCACACTATTTTATCAACCCTTTTACTATGCGCTACATCCCTTTATTTTCATTCTTTTGATTACACAAGTGCCTGTTATTGCTTCCTTATTTCATCCATTTTATTTCTTTTTTTATCTTGCACATTTCATGCAATTCCTTCCTTTGTTGGGTCCTTTATTTTTTTCTTTAATCAATGGGTCTCAATGTTTAAGCTCTTAGGCATTTACAAACAACTTTATTGGCCAAAGTTACTTCAATCAATCTTCACCAACCGCAACAAAGGCTTTAGCCTCAAGTTGCATTTTTTAGTTCAAGAAGGATATTGTTCAAAAGAAAGATGAAGAATAAAAAGATCACGGCTAGTAAATTTGTTTGCCAAAGAAAGGTCTAAAGGCTCAAAGTGGGTGACTTGGGATAACATCTATGCAAGTCTAGGAATTTTTAGGCTAAAGTTGACTTCTAATGTCGCAAAGATGTCATAAGATGCTCTCCCCAACCAAATATAATCAAAATTATCCTTGAGAGACTAATGAGGCAAGTTCTAGATAACACAAGTATACATGAGATTTAGACAAATAGACTCACCGCACCTAGAATATGAACTCTCCAAGAAGGCTCAATTTCCTCTCACATCAGAGACAAATATAGAGTAACTATCAATATGTACAAGCCCAAGATTTTGGAGTCACAAAAATAGAAAAAGTTTTGTTACAAGGTTTCTCACGTCTATACCCTTAATTTGTCAAAATATTTTGGATGGAAGGGGTTGTTGTTTATTTTTAATTTGAACCACGCATAATTTGCTACCTTATGGAAACAATCTAAATTTGTCTTCACATTTGTCTTAGGTAAACCAACAATATGGAAACTTAGACTTTCCTAATGGACTGAGTACAATCCCGAATTCACAATGCCACAAGTACTCAAACTTTACTTGAATTTGTGATCTTGATGCAACGGGAACTTAAAATTCCTCTATATCTATGTATCAAAATAAAGAACATAAAAACAGAAACAAAATGACTAATCCATGAAATATGGGAAGTATTAGGGTTCCCAAATGTAGCATCCTAAAAAAAAGATAAAACATCATTTAGAATGTCATCAAAACAAAATAAAAATCATCCAATAATATATCAAAACATCACAACTATAGGGATGGCACCCCTAACTAAAAAGCATGCAATGTCCCCACTTCATAACCAACAAAGTATTAAAATAGAGATAGAGTTCTCCATAAAGCTGCATTAGGAGTTGATCTCTCCTGATGACTCTGCATCAGCACCACCATCCTTAGAATCTGACCACTTGGTAGGGGCCTCATCATCACTCTCTACTTTGGGAGAAGGTTGTCTGTCATAGGGTTTTAGGACATTCCACAGGACCTTTACCCTCTTCTATATATTTATAAAAAAATAATTATCTTTTTTTTACTCCCTCTTCTTCATCTTCGCAAGGAAATCCCGAAGATTGCTGTGAGACTCTAGCAGTGCTAAGTATGCTATTTCAAGTCTAGCAACTATGACTTTATGTTATTCCTACACTTTATACTTCTCATAGTTAGAGAGGGACATCTAAGAGTTATGCCTGGTGAATGACTCTTCTTTCCCCTACGGCAAACTTGATACAAGCTTCTTGATTGCCCAAATATCAATACTAATGTAGCCTAGGGGCCCAGCAGCGAATGGTCTACAAGATTTAGGCTCCTAAATTCTTGACTTACCAAAGTCAACCTTAATCCTCTTATTTTTACCAGGTGCACCTTCTCCCCAGATTTTGAGTGAAATGATGTAGGGATGGGTTTAACCTAGGTATCTATGGTATACTTTTCTACCTTGGCCCTCTTATACAACTCAGTCATAAGAGAGAAAAGGAAAAACTATACTACCCAAAATCTTGAAATACCTCTATTTTTGAAGCACAATTTGGCCAATGTTCAAAGCAATATCATACATAAGACAGGCAACTAAGCACATTCGCAGACTAATGACAAAAGTCATATGTGCATAAGGGAAATCTTGTTGCAGATAATGGTCAGCCAAATTGTGGCCTCTATTGTAAAGTCGTGTATGTAAATCCCTCTTTTAGTGGTAGCCTAGGAGACCTCTCGGTTAGAGCATAGTACACTAGCCTTCCAAGTGACCGGCTCACATCCCTTAGCCTGTAAGTTAGCCATATCTAAATTTGGGATCACATAAACTATGTTTACTTATATGCGCCAAAGCGCACTTCCTTACCCCTAATCATCATCACAGGGTTTGAGGGGGAGACTATATTGAGATTTGCGTAAACTTTTTGCACCTAGTTCTTATTAGCCTTACTGGGGTCCAGGGCAAAGCATATCCTCGCAACAGCAGCAAGCCTGTCAATGAAATCTAGGAACTTTTTTGGCACCATGTCCATGCAGATGCCTCTTTGTACAAGTAGTTTGGTCCTTGGGAGTCCACTATAATATTGAGTGTGATATCCAAGAGATATAAAATTGATGTAGACATAGTCTCGCATGTTGAGTACCTAAAGGCAACATAATCAAAACCATCATAAATATTTTCACACCAAAACCATACTAGATTAATAAGTTAAACTCATATGACAAGGTTATAATGGGTGTTGGGGGAGATTTGGATATGCATAAATTTTGGACTCTATTAAAACCTGGTCTCAATTAAGGCGATCATGGACTATTCATGGTGATTGTGGTTTCATAATTGCAAATCATTAACCACGATTACAGCTCCAGTATCGCGATCTCGATATCCATGATTGTGGTAACTAAGACCATGTTTGACAGTTTCTAAACATCATTAAAACATCAAATTTTAACCCAAAAGTGAGTTCCAATTTACTAATTAATCATTATGCTCATAAAACTTAAACCCTTAATGCTAGATTATGCCCTTAAAACTCAAAGAAACTAACATGGAATAAATTGGAGCATTTAATCAAACATATGGTGTTCACATGAATTCTATCATTTTTAGGCCTAAATTTGGGTACAAAAGACTTCATCTATGATGTGTTCACCAACTACAATAGTTATCCACAACAATAAAAATAAATTTGCATGGATTTAGCATTCATCATTACTATTCAGGTCTATTTCTAAAAGTAAGTTCCAATCCTAAAACCAAGTTCAATCAATACTCCATACAACACCACAGTTTTATGGATTATGCAAAAACAAAAATAAAATCTGCCCCATCATGCTTAAATAAAAGGATATGCGCTATTTTCGTGGCATGATAGGTTGCTTCCATTTTTTGTGGCAAGGCACCCCCAACTATCATTTGTGTTTCCTCTTAGAAGATTTGAATTTCTTTCCTAACTTTCACTTAGTATGTGTTGAATGGAAGGACAGAAGATTCAAATCATGCAAGGTGAAACTAGATATAGGTAAGGGCATAACAATGAAGCTTTTATCTTGCTACTTTGAAGACTTTAACCTTTTACCCAATTTCATATTAAATTTATTATTTAGATCCTTAGGTAAAGGTGGGAACATCGATAGGTCACTAGTTGTACATCAGAAATTGAGTTCTTTGGCCTTTGATGGTGGGGTTTCCATGTGCTCTTTTGGAATGTCAAAGTCCACAATGTACGATTGGTACTACTATTTGCCACAATCCATCATTTTCCCAGGTAGACGGATTCTCATCACATCGTCTAAGCATAATGTTGAGAAGTTGTTTGAATGAGGTTTATCCCCTAATTTTGAAATTGCATCCTTACTAGCATCTTCACCCCAAAATGAACTAGATCTATCTTAAGATATTTGCTTGGTTTCTTCTTTTGACTCTAGAATCATTTGCTCGATTTTGGCATCTTTAATAACATGTGGTTTTGTTGGTTGGGAAACACAAGAAAATTGCAAACACTTATTTACAATCTTGAATTTAAGCAAGTAAGCTAAAATTTTAAACTAAATTAATACGCCAACTTGTTCCCTAGCAACGACACCATTTTTATTAAGCTCAACTTACACGTTAATTTAAGTGGAAGTCGATCGTTGTCAATATAATTATCCAAAAAGATTTGGGGTTGAATTCATAAGGAACAATGTGAATGGCGATCAAATTAGCTCAAAATAATGGACACTCTCTCCAATTCAAACCTAAAGTACAAGAATGTAAAAATAAGGGGTTAAATGGTATCACATCTAGTGTTTTTTTGAGGATTTTCTAATATTAATTCAGGGTTACAAATAATTAGAGTATAATCAATTAGACTCGGATCTTGGGATTATTCTTTCCTAGGGGCAACTTCTTCATGGGGGTGTAGTGACTTGAGGCAAATTCTAAGTGTTAGTGATGAGATAGGATAGGTTGAAAGTTCTTGAGGCTAGTCTATCAACAAAACCTCAAAGGTGTCATTCATTGATCCTTTTGAGTACCTAACAAGTTTGTCAATAAAAACCACCCAATACGTCAATTAGGCACCCCTATTTCTAGGATGACGCCCTAAGTATAGTAAACTTTACAATCCCCTTTATGTCTAATATAGAGAAAATTAGCCAACCATGCTCATAAATTGTTTATTATTGCCTTGGTTCCTACTTGTTGTGGGTTCCTAAAGTTCCCCTAATTCCCTTCTTCAAGGATTGTTTAACTTTTCAAGATCTTTTGATTTTCACCCACATATCCCAACCAATTTAGTCAATCAATAATTGAATCCAATATCCTAAAATAGTAAATGTACAACTGAATCACAACCCACACCTAGTTGCACCCAAATCTAGCATAATCCCAAGAGAAAGAACAAGTTATACATAAAAATAATAAGCAAGATATACCCAATGACCTCCATTCATATTATTTATAAGAGGCTAAGTGAATGTTACTACATACTTTGGACTCAAACAAATCTTAAATGGGAGTTTTTTAGCTCTCCACTTGGAAGTTACTCTAATGTATTGTTTACCCTATATTAATACAATATTTTCTTCTCTAAGTGAGGAGGCTAAGAACTAGAACAATGTTCAAAAATTTTGTAATTGTTGAATAAATATTAAAAAAATAGAATTCAAGTCTTCTTTAGGGTAAATTTGGGATTGAATTGCTAAAATTACATGTCTACCCCTGGCCAAAATCTAGTGTTGCCACAATTGTACTAGCTTTTTCATGATCGTTACTATGTGACCACAATACAACTCATGTTATCGTATTAGAAGACCGATCTTGACTAATCGAGATCACAGTCGTTGGACCATGATCACAGTATCTGAACCTATGTTCTACTCCAGATCTTCAAACTACACTTCTTTACTTCTTTTGATCATTTTCATCTCCCATCCAAATATTTTCATCTCAATATCTACGTGCCTACAAAATGTGGAACATAGTGTATTTAGTCAAAAAGTTATCTTATTTAGACATGTAGATCATAGTAGTGTGCAAGGAAATGGAGTGTAAATTAGTGGTAAATTCAAGACTCATCAGTAGGTAAGCCATGTCATAGCCCGAAGCTATAAGAAATGGGATAATTTAGTGTAAAAGGCACATAAAAGCCTTACATTTCAAGTAAACACATACAACAATAATTCAAGAGATGATAATAGTCTGAATGATTGATAAGATAGAAACAACATCCCATAACCTAGTAGTGTCGGGACAAGAGACACTAGCAAAAAGAAAATAAGTACTATAATAGTTAATATACATCAGTATTAAGTTATAAAAGACCAAGCAAAGATAACAGAAGGAGAAAAGGTAAACTCTGACTCTGATAGCTAACCCTACTTTTAAAACCATAACAACAAGATTAAAATGTCAATGATGTCGATTACCACTTTGATCTATATAAAAAAGGTACAAGAGTGTAGTATGAGTACCAAAGCTATGGTACTCAGTAGGCATCATCGGTCGAATGAGCAAAATCATAATATAAGTACAATAAAGACGCAAGAAAATAGCTAATTCAAGGTAAAAGGGACAAGCTAGAAATAAGCTCCAATACTATGAATAAATAATAGGAACAAATATGATAAAAAAGAAAATGTAAACAATACTACAACGTTGCCCCCCTAAGTTAGTAAGTGTGGGATAGTAAATAACACAATGCGGGCCCCCATAATCCTGGAGGGTGCAATCAAGAAAGTAAAAAACTAAAATTCCATAAATTTACAAAGTATCAAGACATAATCATAAAACCAATAATGCCATAACATACCGTTAAACCACACAACGCCAGACTTAAACCAGAACTGAAATCATTATCACTATTATTTATCAAACTTGAAATAGAACACAATATCAATAAATTGCCAGACTTAAACTGAAATATTGATCAACACACAAGTAATAAACTACCATAATCATGAAGAATCTAGTCTCTTCAAACTCATAAATATTCAACTTTAAGGTTATAATGCGCCTATCAAGTCTAGAAGGAACTAACAAGAGTATTGATATAAGGTGGGCTAGAGAGACCCACTTCTGATCCCTAAAAGGTCATACTAAGATAGAATCTACCTCGGACTAGGCTAAGGTATCAGAATCTATTTCAAGATGTCAAATAAGCCACAACTAGCCCTAAGATTGCAATTCTACCCTTAACATGAGTAACTAGGTTGATTACTGATACACCCAAACTATACCTCTCTTACAGAGAGTAAGCAGTCACTGGTAATATAGAATCCAACTGGGTTGGGTGTCGAATCCCACAGGGAATACTCTGTTCACTAAGTATTGTGACTGTTATTAGACTGTTGATCTAAGGTTCCTGAGTAAAAAGGGGTTTCGACATGTTAACAATATTCGTTTGTATTTGTATCACACAAAGGTCTAGCTAATGAGAGTTAATGAAAATGTAATTTCAATGAGAATGAATTAACTAGAGGTATGCTCACCAAGATGTTTAAACACTTAGTGTTGTGAATTTTGTGCCCGAATTCTAACTTATGTATTCAATTGCAAGAATTATTGAATTCTAAGAATTACACACTTCTTTCTTAACTTAATGAGTGTTTCACCCTTTAATTCTCTCAAACTTAAAGGATTCATGCATTATTAAACAACACTCTCATGAGGGTTAATCCTGTTAAGGCATCAACCCATTAACCTAAAGGGAAAACCTATGGATTTCATGTGAATCACTTCTTTTCCCAACATCCACTTTCTGGTCAGACAAGTGGTGTTCATGGGCTCACTTCTCAAGTTTGCAACCAAGAAATGTCATTATAATGAAGAAAAATTCAAGCAATTTTGATAGATGTTAGAAATCAAACCGATTTACAACCCCAAATAGTTCTCCACATCAAGACTCCTATAATCCTAGTTATGGGAGTTTAGCAAATTATTTCCATAAAATGATATCAATGATATACTGAGGTTCATAAATAACTTCAAGAGAGTACTTACAAAATTTACAATATTATTCTTCACAATCTTCATATAAACAATAGAAAATAATAATCGGATCTGAATTTCTAGCTTTAAATCTCAATGAAAATTATTAAATAGCTCTCAATAGAGAAGAAAGTATGAAATTATTGTCCAAAGATAAAGAATGAACCATAATACTTGCTATTTGTATGTTTCCAATAACTGGGATTTTAAAATTCAAACTTGGAGTTTCCACTTCATGCTCAACGGGTCGAGCGACGGTTCGTCTCTGAGGAGATGGCCTATCACATAAACCTTTTTTGGAGATCCAATTCGTCTATGTTCTATTTTTGGGCGATGGTTTAGGCCGATGGTTCATTGCAGAATAGACGGTCCATTTCATGGTTTGTCACATGACTTCCAGTGGTTCTACATTCTATTTACTGGTGACGGTTTAGGCTGATGGTTCGTCATAGGGCCGATGGCCTATCGCTTGGACCATCGTAAGATGTCCAGTGTAGCTGTCTTATACTTTTGGGTTAGGCTAATCGCAAGGATGAAGGCCCATCGCCTCTACCATCATTGATCATTTTTTCTTTATTTAGTCCAATTTATCCAAGTTTCTGCTCATACTCAGTTCTTATCCTAAAAACACTAAAACACCATGTTAAATACAACAGTAGTTGCTTGAAGACACAAAATTATCATAAAACAAATTCCAAAATATTACTTCAAAAGCCGTAACATCAACTCCCTCAACTTAAGGCAATTTTTAGTCCTCAAGCAACTCATCACCAAATCACAAATACGAACAACATAATGACAGGGATTTGCTACTGAACAAGTTATTCACACCACCATTGGCTTGTCATCCCAATCATATGGTTTAACAAGTCAGAGGCTATAACTAGCATTATTTCAAATTCAATTCATCTACACAAACATGGATATAAGTATCTATAGAAATCAACCAAATTAATCATAACTCAGGTTGCCCTCACGGTCAATGAGATCCACCACACAAATTATTTTGTGTATAGAAATCAAAACACTCCCAATCATCAAAGAAGTTACTAACATAACACATGTACTCATAGGCATGCCTTTATCATCCAACACCCCCCTTATAGCTGAGTTCCAAGATCAAACATGTCTTTTCTAGGCTAGTAATGAGGTACCCGGCTAGGTCAGAAAGGAATTTTGGGCAAAATTGACTAAGAACTAAACTTTAACTCTCTTTACCTATAAATTCTTCTTATCAAGGGCATTACTTTGCTAGCTCACTTGCCTTTTTCTCATTCATTTATGCTTCACGACAATAAATACCCTTTATATATATATATACAAACAAGCATCAGCCACCCTCAACTTAGGTTGATTCCATATGTCAAGGTTCACATTGTCTTAAATAGACTAGGTCCAAATGCTCTATTTAAAATTCTAGACCAATCGTCTATTAGGCAGTTAATAACCCTACGATATCCACCCTTAACTTAGGTGCTTTGCCTAATTTTCAGTACACATTGCCCATTTCTAAGCCAGGGACAATTCTTGGACTCAACAGTTGAAAGCGAGTTAACTAGAATACTTAGTGATAAAGAAAAATCTACAAAGGCTCAAAGAAGAGTTCAAACAGGGAAAATTATTTTAGATGGGGTTAAATTTTTTTGTTATTATTGGCTAAGTTGACTAAAAACATAAGGTGGACTGCTATCACTTCTCATCCCATCAACTATAGAAATACATCAAATGAACCAGGAAAGTTTTTGGTACTATATTATATCAGAACTAATACAAAGTACTAGCACGCATAGTGACAACTGAGTCAAACTCATTCCACTATTCTTAAGATGTGCATCACATGCCATATGTATTTATAGATTAATGCAAACTACAGACCCACTAAAAGTTAATCACATATCTTAGTAGCCAAAAGTATAGAATAAGATAGAAATAGTCAGATCTTGATGCGAACATCATTCATCATTCATATTTATAACAAGGTACTAACACAAACAACACTTTTATTTCATGGACCCAGATCAGTAATATAAAGAGTTGAGAATAATAAAAATGTAAATTAACCCTAGACATGCTAATTCTCCTAGATAGCACATAGTGAGGTTAAGAATATCGGCAACACAACCCCCCATGGTACAGGCACATCCCACCCCCACAAAAAATTATGCTTTATCCTCACTGCATATAAATTAAGTACAAAGAAGGGGAAATACTTGTGATGTCTCATATTTATTTGAGGCATCTGTAAAGTGTGGTGAGTTTAATATGTCCTCACCCGATGAAATTTTAACCCCCATGGTAGTGGGGGTGCTCAAAATCTCTTCCTCTAGAAATAGAGGTAGAACATCTCTTGCCTGATCTACAGTTTTCCTCCTAGTTAGGGCAAATTGGTAGACACTCCAACTATTTTACCTTCTTCTTTGTTCCTTCTTCTCTCTTCATTTTTCCTTAATTTTCTTCTTGGTTTATTTATCTCATTTTCTCTTTCTCCTCTGGCGACATGGCATTAATTCTCTTTCTTTTAGCAGCTTTTCATGCAGCTTTTTTATCAGTCTCTGCTATTTTCTTACACTTATCTTTTATCGGTCACCCCTTCAAATCAATAAGACCTTTGTCTTCATCACTTGCATCCTGTACTGGATCAAATATTGTCTGTTGTGGCTACTGAGTCATTCTATCTATATCTGCTCGGAGTTGTCTAACCTTCTCAATTAATTTTGTAAAATTCAAAATGTACACGATATTTATCTTTTTGTGGATTTTATTCTCCATGTTTTATATTCTTAACTGGATGTTCCTGAAAGGAGTTACTATTTCCTGTATAATTCTTTCAATGAAGGTTTTAAAACCTGTCCCCATATGGCCAACTACTTTTCAAACATTTTTTATGCCGGGACGACCTTTGTAAAGTTTTCCTAATTCAGCCTGTATTCTAAATATTAGGGTGGGACTGATGTAGAACCTGTAGTCGTACCCATGGGCATCAAAGCTAAACCTGCAGCTCTAGTAGGTGGCATGTATATAGAAAGAGGAAATGGCATACCTGCAAGAACCTTAGATGGTTCAGGAATTGGTGCTGACTGAGTTTGATGATCTGGAGACCTATTGACTCGCATGTCAAACGTTGAGTAATACCTACTTTTTTTATTATCCTGCTTGTGTATTTCCTAATCTCATTATCTATTCTGATGATCAAAGGTACCTTTGCCTTCTTGCACAATTTTATGATAAGGCATAGATATGGCAGTGCAGTCTGAGTCTTGTGAGCACGGTAGAATAACCTATCAGAAATAATGTGGCCAAAATATACTATCAACCCCTCAATTATAGTAGCAATAATCACAACTCTAGTGAGTTCTAGGCAGTCTCCACCGCCTATTGGCATCAACCTCAGCCTAACAATTGTCCACCAAAACTCGGCCCTAAAGCTTAGGGACAACTTAGAAATCTTCTCATGGGGGTTGTGTAGCCATGCAGGCTCTCCTCCCTCTATCAATATTAACCACGAATTTTGTTTAGTCAGTGTGAACAACCAATGCTTTAAGTCTGGTATTGCACCTGGTATCTGATATTTAGCCCCGAACAAGAATCTATTTAACATACATTCTGAGATACCTAAGCCAACTCCATGAACAGGAACTGTTTCCAGTTTGTTCATGTCAGAAGTTGACTTGCCTATGGGACACTTCTTCTCTAGCAACACCAAGTAATTTGGTGAAAAACTCACTTACCATGTTTTTTGATAGGATCCAAGTGGTCTACTTATCTATGCAAACTCATATTCAATGAATTGACGTTCAAGTTCTAGGTACTCATGTAAGTTTGTTGTCACAATATGATACTCCTCAAAAAATGACTTCTTTATGGATATCTTATCTGTTAGTGCCAACCCTTTGTTGAAATACTCCCGTGCACCTTCTACCTACCATTTTATAGCTTCCTGCACTTATGGATTTTTACGCCAAACAAAATTCTAATCCTCTTATTTTGGACTCTCCTCTTGGACAGGGTTAGATACTTCAACCCCTTCTTCAAACAAAATTGAACTTGAGCTACTGCTGCTACTACTTTCACCCTCCTGTTCATACTGGGAGGATTAATAAATGACCTGACGATTATGTTGGGTGTTCTGAGTCGGGGCATCAGTACTTTGGGATGGCCCTTGCCTATCTCTTTGTCCTCTAACCCCACCTCTGGTTGGTGGTACTTTGTTGTCCATAGTACCCAAAAATGCAGCAGTTACCAGCTTATAAACAAAAAATAGAAAAACAAAAAATTTTCGACCAGCGACGAGTAGGGCGACGGTCCGTTGGCCTGGCAACGATCTGTGGACTCCAAACATAGGGGTCATTCCAGTAAATCCTTTTTTGAGAAAGTTTCAATAGATTCAGGATATGGATCATCGAGTATCCTCTGGTGCGTCACTCAAGCTGTCACCTGAAAATTTCTAATTTAGGCTTCGCTTTTGCATTTTGTCAAAAATCTTATATACACTTCCATTAAGGATGATTTTTATGGTGTTTTTATCAATAGTATATCACAATATTTTGCTATCTTTTGTTGATAGGTTACTTAGAATTGACCCAAGAAAATGTTTGCTAAGTGTTAGCTTAGCTCAGGCCATTCACATAAACAAATCAAAATCAAAAGAAGTATTTCAATATTCATATACTTTACATGGTTTATTTTTTTTTCTTAGCGATGAATAAAATGTAGAACAAAAAATGACCATACATGAGAATTGCAATACTTGAACAATATCCTCCCTTACACTCTAAACACTGGACACAAGTTCACACTTTTGCTTTCGAGAAGAGTTTTTGTGGCTTAAGTTTGATAGACTAAAGAGGAGATGAAGTTTAAATTGATGGGGGGAAGGGAACATGAGAAGTTTAAGGAGATAATGAAAAGCCTCATATTTTTTGAATGTAGGGACACTAAATAGTCTCAGGTACTTCAACAGTTGGGGCGTTATTCAATGGTCTTAAATTGTCAATTTAAAGCCATTTGGTAAGATAAGAATGAAAAATCTGACTATTTAAACTAATTTGACCTGACCTGTTGAACTAGGTCTTCATGTGACGGTCAAGTGATGGTCCATTAAAAGTTCGATGGTCCATCGATCAATCCCGTCGACCTTTTGTAGTGAACTCACTTGGAGACATACTGGCAATGGTTGAGGCTATAATTTATCGCATGTGGGATGGTCCATTGGTTAACCCGTCACTACTATTCCAGTAATTTGGTTGCTAGACTTTCTGGGATAGTTAACATAATGGTCTATCGAGTCTGTGATGGTCCATCAACTAATCTGTCGGTCTCCCTGAATTCGTTCAGCTTCTATTTTCCTGCACAATCATACCTGCACACTTACACAAACCCTTCAGCTTGCACAAAACAATGAAATAACTTAAACTAATGCTTTACAACACACAATATGGGTTGCCTCCCACTAATGCCTGATTTATTATTGTAGCACGACTTAGTTATCTCGATTACTCAGACTTTATCGAGAGAGATTGTCGCAATTCTTTTCATCGAGACCATTGGATTGATATACAGTTTTACATGCTGCCCATTAACTTTCAAGACACTTCCATCTTCATTTTCAAGTTCCACTACTCTATATGAGTTGACTTGGTTAACTCTAAATAGGCTAGACTATTTGGATTTGAGCTTACCAAGAAAAAGATTTGAGTCTGGAGTTGAAGAGGAGCACTAAGTTAAATTTATAAAAATCCCACTTTTCAATTTTGAGGTCATGGTACTTCTTCATTCTTTCTTTGTACAATTCAGCCCTTTCATAAGCTCCAAGATGAATGTCATCCATCTCATTCAGCGGCCTTAGTCTCATATCCACTGCCTCATTCCAATTTAGATTAAGCCACTTTAGTGCCCACAGTGCTTTATGCTCTAGTTCAATCAACAAATGACAGACCTTTCCATAAACCAATTGGTATGGTGATATTCCAGTTATTGTCTTCAAATTTGTTCTATATGCCCATAAGGCAGCATCCATCTTCCTAGACCAATCTTTCCTACTAGGATTTACAGTCTTGGCAAGGATACTCTTGCTTTTCCCGATTATAGATTTCCACCTGCCCACTGGTCAGTGGGTGGTATGGGGTAGCCACTATATGCTGTTTGACTCCATATTTTGCCAAGGCGGCTCTAATATCATATTCCAAAAGTGTGATCCTCCATCGCTTATAGTGGTACATGGTACACCAAAGCGAGAGAAGATATTTCTCTTTAAGAATGCAATGACACACTTTCCATCATTATCCTCCAGAGCAACAGACTCGACCCATTTTGACACGAAGTAAACAACAACTAGTATGTAGTTCATCCTAAATGAGCTCATGAAAGGCCCTATGAAATCAACGCCCTGCATATCAAATAATTCTACCTCCAATATTTTAGACATCGGCATCTCATGGTGCTTTGAGATGGACCTTTGTGTTCGACATTGGTCACATCTCTTCACGAACTCGTAAGCATCCTTGAACAAAGAGGGCCAATAGTAGCCACTGTGAAGCACTTTCCTTGCAGTCTGATCACTTGTATAATGAATTTCCACTGGGGAAGCATGCCTTGCTTCCAGTATACTTAACATATCTACTTTTGGGATGGACAATCTAATAATACCATCCGCATATCATTAAAAAAGTTATGTCTTATCCCAGAAATAATGGGTCGCATCATGGAGAAATGTTTTCCTTTAAAGAAAGGAAAGATTCTCTAGTATCACCTCGCTCACCACATAATTTGTGAAATCAACATACCAAGGTATTTTATTTGCAACAGTAGGCAATATTTCCTCATCTGAAATTTATCATTGATCATAAATTTATCTCTAATTTTTTGTTCATTTTCCAACCTGGACAGATGGTCCCCAACTTGGTTTTTGCAAACCTTTCTATCTTTGACTTCAAAGTTAAATTCTTAAAGTAGCAGCACCAATCTGATCAGCCTTGATTTTGCTTCCTTTTTTCCATCAAATATCTCAAGGGTGTGTTGTCAGTATGGACTACCACTTTTGTTCCTAGCAAATAAGCCTTGAACTTCTCAAAACAATAGACTACAACGATAAGTTTCTATTCTGTGATGGTGTAGTTTTTTTTAGCTCTATTCAGTGTTTGCTAGCATAATAGATTGGATAAAAAAATTGTTCTTCTTTTGCCCCAACACAGCTCCAAGAGCAACACCGCTTGCATCACACATGATCTCAAACGGTTTTGACTAATTAGGTGCAACAATGATAGGGCCTCAACCATCTTCCCTATAAGGAATTCAAATTCCTTCAAGCAATCATCATCAAAGCAGAACTTAACTTTCTTCTCTAAAATTTTGCAAAGTGAATTTGCAATTTTTGAGAAGTCCTTTATAAACCTCCGATAAAAGCCAGCATGACCAAGAAAACTATGCACTCCCTTCACTAAAATAGGAGGTGGTAGCTTCTCAATAACATCCAAATTTGATTTATTGAGCTCTATCCCCTTTGCTAAAATTTTGTGTTCGAAAACAATGCTCTCCTTCACCCTAAAGAAAAATTTCTCCCAATTAAGCACAAGATTGAAATCCTCATATCGCTGTAAGACCCTACTCGGATTCAGTATGTAGAGCTCAAAATATTCACCAACAATCGAGAAATCATCCATAAACACCTCTAAGGTGTATTCAACCATATTAGAGAATATCGATATCATGCACCACTAAAAAGTGGCAGGCCCATTACACAACCTGAAAGGAATCCTCTTGAAAGCAAATATGTCATATGAGCACGTGAATGTCATCTTCTCCTGGTCTTCAGGAGAAATAGAAATCTGGTTGTAAACAGAATACCCATCTAAGAAATTGTACCAACCTCTTTTGGCTAGCCAATCAAGCATCTGATCTATGAAAGGCATTGGGAAGTGATCCTTCAATGTCCATAATTTGAGTTTTCTATAATCCATACACACCCTCTATATAGTAACCGACCTAGGTGGAATTAACTCGTTCTTGTCATTAGCAACCACTGTCATACCCCCTTTCTTGGGCACGCATTGGACAGGACTTACCCAATTACTATCTGAGATGGAGTACACCATACCAGCATCTAGCAAATTGATAATTTGTTTCTTCACTACCTCTTGCATAGGTGGGTTAAGACAAAATTGATGCTCAATAGACGGGACACAATCCTCCTCTAGTTGATTTTATGTGTGCATATACTTAGAGGAATTCTGATAATATCAGCAATCTTCAAACCAATAGCTCTCTTATATCTCTTAATAATAGAAATGAGGGTTTCCACCTATCGTTCACCTAAGTCAGCCACAATAATAATAGGTAATGTATTCCCGCTGGCCAGGAACATATACCTCAAATGACCAGGAAACTTTTTCAGCTCCAAAGTGGGTAGCTCTTGAATAGATGGCTTAGCTGGTGGACTGAGATAGATTTTCAAGTCCAAATCCATCTTCTTGGGTGCATAAGAATAAGAACTCATTCCTGTCAAGGCACATACAGTATCCTCATAATCTTCAATACCATATTCATCAAAATTAATTAATACAGCAGCTAAAATCTTCACAGCAAATTTTTCTTCTTTAGGTTCTTTCTGCTCCTCCTAATAATAAACATCCAAAATAGAAAATGTGCTCATATCTTTATGCTATTTCATAGAATGGCATTCATCAAATCAAACTAGTTTATCATTCAGGATGAATAGTGGCTCAATTGCCTTAAGATGAATAAGTACACTCTCGATTGTGAGGAAAGGTGTACCCAAGATTATGGGTACCTTGAAGTCCACCTCGCAATCGAGAATGACAAAATTAGCTGGAAATATGAAACTGGCCACCTTCACTAATACATCATCTAAAATACCCATGGGCCACTTCACAGACCTGTCCGCCATAACTAATCTCATGTGCATGGGAGTAGGATCCCCCAAACCCAGTTTCTTATACAAATCAAGCGGCATCAAGTTTATACTATCTCCTAAATCACAAAGAGCTTTTGCAAACTTAAGAGGCCCAAAGTGCACTGGATAGTAAATGCTCCCAAGTTTGCCTTCTTTTGTACCAACGACCTTGTGGAAATAGCACCACAACGCTGGAGATTGTCAACTGTCTCATAACTAACTGTCCGCTTCTTCATAATAAGCTCTTTCATGAACTTTGCGTACCCGGGTATTTTCTCAAATTCCTCCACCAATGGCAAGTTGATTGTCACTTGCTTAAGCATAGCCATAAACTTGCCAAACTTTATGTTATTTGCCTTCTTTTTCAACTGACGGGGAAATGAGGGAGGTGGTTTTAAGATCGTAATAACCACTACACCAGTCTTCTTTCCCTTGTTTTTCTCGAACTCATCAACTTGTTGATGGTTGGATTGTGTATTATCAATAACATTGACCAGTTTTTTAGACTCCACTGGAGAAGTTTCTTCATGCTCAATATCCTCTACAATCACATCTTTGCCCACAGACGGGCCTATTAATACCTTACTAATCCGTGTGGCAATTTCCATGTAGAAACCATCATTTCTAGGATTCTGAACAGTATCACTTGGAAAAGTTCCGCTCTTCCTCTAATTCAATGCTTCTGAGAGTTAGCTCATTTGCTGCTCCAACTGCTTAATAGAAGTAGAGTGTGAGTTTACCAACTGAATCATAGAAAACAAGTCACTCTTCATAGTGGTTTCCCAGAGTTGGTAGTCTCAACTCTCTCTAATAATTTCTCTATCATGTCCTCCATGGATATCTCGCCAAAGCTAGTTGCAGCATTATCTTTAATTCTAAGAGGTACATGTAGTCTACTCCTATCATTTTTGCTCTTCCAATTACTTGATATTTATACTTGTAACTTGGTTTATCTTAATAGTTCTGACCTTGATTTCCTTTGTTATTTCCCCAAAAACCCCCTAACTATTTACATAGTTTGCCTCTTCTTTCAAATTAGAATCAGGTCTTCCCTGGGATGCAACTGCTTTCACCTTCTATGTTTTTCCAAACAATAGTTGCTTAGTCAGAAAAATCCATTTGAGTTTTTAAATATGCGATATCCTGTTCACGTTCTTCCTTCTTCTTGCGTTGCTCTGCAGTAATACTACAAGACATAGTAGGGATTGCTACCATAGAATCCCTGGTATGCCAAGATCTACTATGTTTTGTCATACGATCAATCATCTCTGAGGCCTCTAGAAAAGTAAGGTCAATAAATGACCCCCTCTACAACATTATCCATGACTAGCATCATAATAGAGTTCAAAGCCTGATAAATAGTCTCCATCAAATAAATATCCATTATGTTATATTTCAGGCATTGCATCAGCATCATTGTAAACCACCCCCAGGTCTCATGAAGAGCTTCAGTTGGAAGCTGTCAAAAATTATTAATCTCATCCCTCAACCGTACCCTTCTAAAGGATGGAATGAACCTTTCTAGGAAAGCCTTTTTCAACTTCCACCAGTTGGTTATAGAGTCAGGAGTCAGTTTATTTAGCCATAGTGTCACCTCCCCAGACAGAGATAACGGAAACAAATGCAGGCGGATAGTATTCTGACCCACTCTTTGATTATCAAAAAAATTGCAAATAGTGATAAAATTCACCAAATGCATGTTTGGATCATCTCCCATAAGACAACCAAACAACCCCATAAGATGAAGGAATTGAATTATCATACAGGTAATATTGAATTTAGCTCCTATTGATAGAGGTGGAGGAGTGATAGCTACAGTTGCACCCACTCCTTCCATTCTATCTTCATCATCGTTTTGATCAAATTGCATTGGTTGATGCTCTAGCCTTACCCTAAAGGGGTGATTTTTGTTTACATTTAATTCACTGGTGCAGCCATATTCTATGACTACCTTAGGTTAAGAGTATATTACAAGTCATCATACCCCAAATCATCAACATCATAATTAGGTTGGCGTGACTGCTGGCCATTATTCTGATGATTTACTTGAGCTCTAGCCAAAGCAGCTAGTCTTTCAGCCTCTTGGGGGTCTTCCATTCAGTCAATTAACTATGGTTTTAGATATATTGGTAATAATGGTGCATCCAATCTTTGTGTACTTGGTATACACAATAACTACCATGCATATAACAAAAACAACAAAAAAAGTAAAATTTGAGAAACTTGACCAAACGTCAATTAACAAACACAAACTTAATTGACAATCGTATTCCCCGGCAACGACGCCAAAATTTGATATTCCCAAATTACACCTCTCTTATGAAAGAGTACGCGGTTGCTTCCAAATATAGAACCCAACTGGATTGGGTGTCAAATCCCACAGGAAATACTGTGTTCACTCAGTATTGTAACTATTATTAGACTGTTGATCTATGGTTCCTGAGTACAAGGGGATTTTGATATGTTGATAATATTCTTTTGTATTTGTATCACACAAAGGTCTAGCTAATGAGATTTAATGTAAATGTAATTTTAATGATAATAAATTAACTAGAGTTATGCTCACCAAGATGTTCAAATAGTTAGGGTTGTGAATTTTTTGCTCGAATTCTTGCTTATGTATTCAATTACAAGAATTATTGAATTCTAAGAATTACCCACTTGTTTCTCGACCTAATCAGTGTTTCACCCTTTACTTCTCTCAAACTTAAAGGATTCATGCATTATTCAATAACACTGTCATGAGGTCTAATCCTATTAAGGCATCAACCCATTAACCCAAAGGGAAAACCTATGGATTTCATGTGAATCACTTCTTTTCCCAACATCCACTTTCTTATCAGACAAGTGGTATTCATGGACTCACTTCTCAAGTTTGCAACCAAGAGATGTCATTATAATGAGGAAAGATTCATGCAATTTTTACAGATGTTAGAAATCAAACTGATTCAAAACCCCAAACAGTTCTCTACATCAAGGCTCCCATAACCCTAGTTATGGGAGTTTCGCTACTGATTTCCATAAAAGATATAAAAAGATATATTGAGGTTCATAAATAATTTCAAGAGAGTACTTACAAAAGTTACAATATTATTCTTCTCAATCTTCAAATAAACAATAGAAAATAATAATCAGATCTAAATTTCTAGCTTCAAATCTCAATGAAAATTCTTAAAATTTGAACTAGGAGTTGCCGCTTCATACTCAACGGGTCGAGGGATGGTTCATCGCTGAGGAGACGATCCATCACATAGACCTTCGCTGGAGATCTAGTGAGTCTATGTTGGTTTTTGGGCAACTGTTGAGGCCGATTGTTCATCGTAGTATCGATGGTCCATCGCATTACTTCCAGTGGTTCTGCATTCTGCTTACTGGCGATGGTTTAGGCCAAATATTTCTCGCAGGGCCGACAGCCCATCGCCTGGATTGTTACAAGATATCCAGTGTATCTGCCTTCTATTTTTTAGCGACACCTTTGCCCAACGGTTTGTTGCAAGGTCGACGGCCCATCACCTATGTCGTCGCTGATCATTTTTCCTTTATTTTGTCCAGTTTATCCAAGTTATTCCTCACACTCAATTTTTATCCTCAAAATACTAAAACACCATGTTAAATACAACAGTAGTTTCTTGAAAACACACAATTATCCTAAGAAAAATGTCCAACATGTTATGTCAAAAGTTGTTACATCAACTATGACTATAATTGAAATGTGAACTGAGATAAATCTACAATGAAGGTTGCACTAAAATTCTACAACTCCAGGCAGAAACCTCAACACCAAGGCTAAACTATTCGACCTTAAATACCCAAACCAAACCTGAAGACAGGTGAGCCTTCATACTCCAAATCTATTATAACTTTAAATCATCATTCCCAGACATCAAATATAAAATTGATCCAAAAAGTCTATATTAATGTCTTCTACTCAAATCAACTTTAGTATCCAAATCTAACATATCCAAGCTAAATCATATCGAGTCAAAATCAAAACATAGCTGAAAGGACTAGAATTTCAATATAGGATAAAATACCAGTGAAACACGCAAGGAATCAACTCCATATCCACTAGAGGGCATATTCCATTGAAACATACTCAAGGACTCCCCAAGGCTGCAAACATAAAGTCACCCATTTTTCAAGAAAACTAGTGCTAGTAGAAACTCTATCAACTTAGATAAATGCAACTTAAGTCGAAAACTAACAATTCCAACGCTTTATCTCTAAAAAGAATTATTATTGTCACATGTAATCAAGGAAAATCACTCCACCAAGACTCATTAGGGCAAACAAATTTTGAAATTAGGGTTTCTTGTATCCACCCAAATCGAACAATCCTCACTCGATTAATCTATGAATTATATCATCGATGAAGTGAAATACTAACCTCAAAACCAAGGTCAAGGTGAAGACCACTACTAGAAAATAAATCAAACAACTTAAAATAAAGAATTTCCAATGTTCCAACTTAAGAAGCAGTTGCAGGAACTATCACCTATCACCAACTCTCCAACTCTATCAGAATGAAAACCACATCACGGTGAGAACGAAGCATCCAAATCTACTCCAATAACAAGGGCAAACCATCATTAGGATACGAACCTAATAAATCTGAGATATGATTCTAAGACATGTCGATATAGACATCAAACAACTATCAGGCAATGAAATAGTCAAAATTGGTCATGCTAAAAAAAGGCTATTTGAATAGGGATAACTAATTCAAATATTATCTCAACCTAGGAGGCAAGTCTAAGAATCACAAACTCAACAACAATAATGTAGATAAATTTCAAACCCTAGAACAATAACTGAACCACAAAAGGTTAACTTACCTTCGATACCATAATTGACTCCACAATCAATCTAGCATAGCCAATAAAAGAGGAAAACAATTAACATCAACTTGCTATAGGGAAGAAATTATCAAATTGGGCTATAACTGGTAAAGCTACCAAATAAGAATCACAAAGAATGGAATCCTAACTAGAAAACACTGTTCTAAGCAACTACCCAGCAAGGATTAATTACATCAATTAATATCAAGAACAACAACAATATAAAAATCAATATATTGAATAGGTAGTAACAAAATGAAAATCAATATCAAGTACAACTCAAGGTCCATAATAAGGCCAATGTGAAAAGGTACTACTAAAATAAATAAAGTACGACATATTCATATAATCAAGAATTCAATAACAAGGCATAAAATAATAAATATGAACTCATTAAGGCATACAATCATCAATGGGTCCAAAGACCCTGATACACACAATGAGAAAGGTAAGCATATGGAAACAATAACACACATATCATGGTGAAATCCATAACACATTAAAGAATAAATCTTAACGGGTCCAAACTCGAACTGATCGGCTAAATCATCAATTGAGGCACCAAATGCACTATCTCTAAATGAAATTGTCATAATCACCATGAGGATGATCTAAATAAGATAAATAACTAGAAATACTAGGATGGGGACACTCTCTAGACCAACGATCGATCTCTCTATAGTCGTAAAAAACTCATGAAGCCCTAACCTAGCGAGAAATATAAAATGAGCCCAAATAGATGGCCAACTGATGTTGAGAGCACCGTTTACTACCATGATCATCTTTCCTAAAGTGATAGCCTACCTCAAGAACTCTAACATGGTAGGGAATATATGCTAATTCTATCTGAACAACCAACTCGCTACTGGGGCACTCTCATGACCATTTTACCATCTCACCACAACTAAGAAAGCTCTTGAAATACTTTTGGATGATTCCTCTACTCATCCAGAATGGCCTCCATGGACTAAAGACCCATACCAAAAACTCTACAAGGTTCGATAGGAACTTTGCTTGCTATGATCACCATGACTAATATGCAAATTACTCATAGACTAAAATTCTAGTTGTGTAGGGTTGATAGGATACAAGTGAAGTGGACCTTCACCAAAAGGATACTTACCCTCAGATGAATTACCAATCTCACTAGTTTTATAATATGTCCTCTTACTATCATCTCTGTAATTCTCAATACATACTCTCTTTGTGGCCCTCACGTGATCAACAATCTGAAAGAAGAAAGGCCTAGTTACTATCAAGTACTCCAATTCTAAATGGAGTGGTAATGCTAGTTTTTTTAATAAATCCATGAACCATGTCTTGCTAAAAATATATAGCATAGGAATATACATGACCTACTCAAGAAACTCAATCTTGTACTCTGAAACTTATAAGAACCCTGATGAATATCAATAAATCCAACTGTAGCTTGAGAACTGCTCGATGATCCAAATGTTATTATTGGTGGATGTTGAAGATCTTTGATATCTATCCCTAACATTCTAGTTTGACGTTGCACTAAAGCTTTGAAAACACATGTTGAAGTCTCATCTGTGTCTATCAATAACCTCGCATAGTCTTTCTGGGATTGAATAGAGTCAAAGAAAATGATTGAGTCTTATAGTAATGCAGAAACACAATAAAGAGTCAAGATACAAATTTCCTAAGCTCCCAATGATAGGTTACAAATATCTCCACATTGATCCATAGGACTCTACTAAGTACATAGATCTTGTACTAATACACCGATGAACCTAGGCTTTGATACCAATTTATCATGATATAATTTTTCAGTTCATAATGGCGCCTACTATGACCCTCAGTAGGCAATCCAACCCTATAGTCTAGAACTACTAGAAATTGGCTACAATCAAATGACATAAAGGAAATAATGTGGAATAGATAAAATAAAAGACAAATGCAGTATAGTCACAAAAAACTGGTGGTTATAGTACAAGATTTTAATATAATAAGATTACAAGATAAAATACCAAGGAAATTAGACTGTTACACTCATTAATGAATACAACATAGAGACTAGTCTAGTACATAAGAGGGAGGAAGGTAATGCACTGAACATCAGGAGCTCTCCTATGTCTCTAAACCATGGCTACTCTGCATGATACAGACAATACCAATGATAATAGTACTATGATTTATAGGTTGTAGAAGTGTAGTATGAGTATCAAACACATGGTACTCAATAGGCAACTGCCGACTGAGCATCAAAGATAATGCAAATATATACAATATAAAAATAGAATTAGAACTATACCCAAATGTCCAACAATCACATAATAAATCTATTGATACAGTAAGGAAACTTATTTTACTCATTGCTAAGAAATAAGCATAATATGGCTAAGAAAGTACTAAGGATGAATTATCCTATTCCAACCATACTCATTGATCTCAACACTATACCATATATCACCTGCCAATGTACGATTAAAAGGTGGAAGAAGGATATATAATACTATATAAGGTCAAGGAATGAATATACAATCTGAATAAATAAAGAAAGGAAGAGATATATGGTAATACCATTGATACACATAACTATATATATATATATATGTATATATCCAAGTTCAACTCAAAGTACAATATAAATCATCAGAATACCATTTTGAGACCTCATAATTATAGCAGGAGCTATTACTAGTATACTCAAGGTTTCTGATCCAAACATCTAATCATGATATAATCACGGATAATAAAGTAATTGTAAGAAGAAAGAGCCACAATAATACCTCAATCTCTCTATTTAATAAATATAAGAGCTACCATAAATTACCCATAATAATAATAATAGCAATGATAATTGAGTAGCTGGCTAGCCTGGACAACTAATACCTGACCAATCCTTTCAGGAATCCCCACTACCCCAGGCTTAGAAGGTTTAACCAACATACAATACTCCATAAGTCATACTCATCACACATACCTATGCAACCTCATATAAGGCTGCTAGATATAATTGTATACTGGTGTTAGGAAATGCGCATGCAAAACTAAATGCACCAGAATCCATAATATCATAAGAAGTATCCAAACTCAAATTAGTAAGTATAATCAGTATCATAATCATCATCATTTGAACCATCATCACCATAATCATCTATTGACCTTGCCAAGTATGTAAGCATATCTTCATCATCATTCTTCGGCCTTCCTAAGTATATAAACATATCATTATAATTATCCTTTATCCTTTCCAGGTATATAAGCATATCACATAGTCATTCTCTGGCCTTACTGGGTATACAAGTGTATCATCATAATCATTCTCTGGCCTTACTAGGTATATAAGCACATTATCATCACCATCCTCTACCCTTTCCATATGTATAAACATATCATCATAGTAATCCTCCAGCCTTGCCAAGTATATAAATATACCATTATAATTATCAATACATATATGTAATGTTAATATTATATTCTATTATTGGGTTTTACCTAGAATTCATATCATAATACAACATCTTTCTCCATCTAATAATGGACAGATATGTATATAGATATATAATAAGTTTACAATGTTAAGTCGTGGATAAATAAAATATAAATGCATAAATCTATTACCCGGGGTGAACTTCAGGACTATATTATTAAAAAGTGTAGAAAGGGTCGAAACCTCTTACCATTAGAGAATAAGATTATCAAAATCATAGATTGATATATGTTTTGGTCAAATTTTTAAAACATCATTTCGAATCTCTTTACACATAGGTGATTCATTAAGATAGTGCAATTATTATTATAAAGAATTCTATTTTTAAGTTGGAATATGGGATTTAACCCCTATTTGGGAAAAAATGGTAATAAATTTATAATCTAGTTGGAATCTTATCATTTACCAATTAAATAATCTTAAATGTACCCAATCTATGCATGCCATCACTAGGATTCAAATAATACAACAATAAGCATCAATATATCGATAAACTACAGTCACATCCTTTACAAGGATAAGCACTTCTTGCATGTCCAACTCATATAATAACACGGTCTTGGGCCCAATAATGTGTCTGTAATAATTAAAACATCATAATAACACCCTTCGTCTCGCATACACATCTGGATCCCATATCAATAATCATATCTACAAGTTATCTCATATCTATAAGCCATAGCATATTTATGAGGCATAAAATATAAATGCCATAAAGCATATCCATAATCATTTCACATCTAGGAAACATCTCATGTGTAGGAGGCATCACATATCTATAGACCACATATCATGTATATGAGGCATACTATCTCTAGAGTCCACATATCGTATCTATGAGTCTTATTATATCTATAGATTATGTGTCAAATCTATAAGGCATCTTATATCTAGGAGGTACAATATATCAATAAGGCATCTCATATCTATGAGGAATAATATATAAATAAGGCATCTCATATCTAGGAGGTCATAACACTAGACAAATCCAAAAGCTCTTTCATGGCTATAAGCCATTAGTCATAGTATGGGAAAACCATTAATATTTATCAAGTCATGAAGTAACCTTATACTAAAGTCATAATAGTCTCAACTATATCTAACATCTATAACTATGTCCACAAGGGCTAACAAAATTCTTTGCTAAGGTGGGACGGAGGAACCCAGATCTAATCCCCGAATTCCATAATTAGGTAATTTATACACTAGACTAGGATAAGGTATCTAAATTCACTTCCAAATGGTACATAAGCCATAATCAATCTTAAGAAAAGAATTTCACCTAGAACATGAGTAATAAAGTCAACTCCACCTGTATTATGGTTTTACAGTATCTAAATAGTCTAAATAAAGCCAATCACACCAATAACGCTTCAAATGCCTAGAATACATCTCACATATATAATAAAATCATAATCATTCTATGAATACATTCAATCTATAATGATAGCAATAGGATCCTAGAACTATAACAAGTATTTTACCTTAGGGGTCAAATAATTCATCTAATCACCATGCTTTAATAATCAATACGAAGTCATGGTATTCTACTAATAATAAATCCTAATATTCACATTCACATATAATATATACAACACATCATCTAATGAACAAGAGTAGATAGAAGCCTACTTAAATGCCAAACCATAAATCTTTAAATCGTGCCAAAATTTTTTGTCTTCACTTCACGATCCCAAAATGCCTTCAGGCAATAAAAATCATAATATATGCATCATTTTGAGTAAAAAAAGACCCATATTTCCATAACACCAGTTGAATTAAATTTCAAGCCACGAACAGGCATGTAAGGCCTGATACCAAAATCCAAAAATTGAAATCATCACAACACACCTCTAAGTACAAGAAAATTGTGCTCCAAAGTTAAGCACAAATAGAGAAAAAATTGGGTCTCAAATAAACCCCTAAATTTTAGGAATTTGACAACTTAATATCTAATAATTTATCAAGAAATTAAAGAAAACATACAATGAATTAAATGGGAAATCACAAATAATGGATAACAAATCTACCCAAATCATCTACAAGCTTAAATACAACTTAATCTCACTTTTGGGGTTTTTGATCCAAAGATATGGATGAAAAATGGGATAATTCGTGACATATGGGATCTATCTATACCCAAACTAGGTGTTCATATGTCGCTATCATGACCTGTAAGATGGAACCACCTTCCCTCTACCACATAAGTTACAATTGCAAAAAAGCTATGGCGATCACACTATCTTTCTACTAAGTGTGCCATGATCGCTGCCCTTGGCTAGTGATTGAAGCCACACTAGTTGACAGTTGAAACTTGGAAA
This sequence comes from Capsicum baccatum var. pendulum, assembly GCA_030864225.1. Lineage (NCBI taxonomy): Eukaryota > Viridiplantae > Streptophyta > Magnoliopsida > Solanales > Solanaceae > Capsicum > Capsicum baccatum. The sequence goes on along the minus strand of CM061559.1, from coordinate 193,968,617 downwards.
TTTTTCCAAGTATCTGTTAGGTCCTCAAGATTAATTCAAAATCTCGTATACACAAATGACACCAATTTTAATTTTCCAAACTCAATAGGGAAATTGGATTTTCCATTCGGGGTTGTTTTGACCAAATGTGGGTCCCAGGCCTAAATTTCAAATTTCACAACTTTTTGACCAATAGGTCGAAATGAGCCCGGGTGACTCAGTACCCAAACCAAAGGTCTACCTAGCCTAAAATCAATATTCTGAAGCTGATGGTGCTATTAAAATTCTCATCTGGGGCCATCTAGTTGGATTTTTGGTACAAGACTAAATCCTTAATAGAAAAAGCTTCAAAATAGATAAATATGCCAAAAATCTAAATGAAAAATTCGATCACTGATAATGCTCAACACACTACCATTTTTGAGGGGTGAGTCGGTCATGGTCAATAACCCAACTCACGTTGGGGTTGAATCCAAAAAGAGTGAATTATAAATTTTAAATCCTACAGGTGTTCTAATTACTAAAAGGTTACCCATAATACTAACAAACACAACATGTAATAAAAAGTGGGGGAAATTGGTTTGAAATTTGTTTGTAACAATCTTTGGTTAACAACACACTAAATTTAGCACTTTTGATTTAGAATAAAGGTTTGAGAAGATCTTGGGATTATGTCTACCTAAAGGTAAGGAGTGCATAGGCTGTTGAGAGTTTAACATGAAACTTAGTGTTAAGTAAAAGATAATCTAGGTCAAAGGGCTTTGTTGTTAGTCTTTCAACAAAGCCACGATTATTTCACACATTGGCTCATTTAAGCACCTAACAAGTGTGAAATTCATGATCACCCCAAACCTCAATCGGGCATCCCTTTTTCTAGGATGATGCCTTTGACATGATTCACATTCCAATCACAATTATTTCTAAGATTGAAAAATATAGCAAACGATAGGCTTGATTGTCCACCATTGCCTGGTCACCCTATATCCCTCAATCAAGGATGCTATGAGTTCCCATGACTTCAAGTCGATCCCTCTTTTAAGGATGATAAAGGGTTTCTGGAGTTTGGGGTATTAACCCATCAAACCCATTTGGAGATTTGGGGTTTTCACCCATAGTTTCCAACTATTAGGCTCAAGCAATAATGGAATCCATAATCAACAACTAAAAATACAAACCCATAAACACTCACACAAAAATATACTTTAGTTCAACATAATCCGAAGACTATATTACTTAGCTACTAATAAAGAAAGCAAAGAAAGATATACCATAATAATTACCCAAAGCATTAATTCTTCACAAAACACCAAGAATTTAGCTCTTCAAATTTTGTTACAATCTTTCCCAATTCGAGTTCTTGCTTCAAAATAAAAAGTGTCTATGAGTTAAGAAATACCCAAAGAAGATAGGGTTTTTGCCTAAATAATGTTTGGGATTCATCTGTGTAAATTTATAAATATGCCCTGGGAAATATTCCCTTTTAGCCACGATCACATGACCATCTTGACTGACCGCAACCCTAAGTTGTGGCCTACGATTATGATAACTGAGTCCGATAACTACTCCAGGTCTTCATCTACACTTCTTTGCTTTCATTTGATCTTTTTTAAGATCCAATCAACTTCTTTTCATCTCACCAACTATACACCTGCAAGATGAGGATATTAGTGAATTAAATCACTATTATGCGTTATTAAATTCTACAAAACATAGTAGTGTGCATAAATTTTTAGTAAAAATGAGTGGTAAAATCACCATTCATCAAAACACCCAATTAAAATCTTCCTTGTCCTTAAGTAACACCACTATTTACTATAGATAAATTCACATGTATGCCCAAGTTTTATTACCTAATGATCACGATGAATCCAACTTGATTACTACAATAAAACGTTCCTCATGCATAGGCCAAGTGATTTCAACGATGCCCTTCAACATGACATAGAATAATGGAGGACGCAATAAAATTAGAGGATCAATCAAACGACACCTACTACTTACTCTAGAGATGACTCACTTTTTTACCTCAACCATATTATACTCCCTTTCATCTCATTGTACGGAAGATGATAGTCACCCACCTCAACTTATTCACATGCCTCCTCACAAAAAAGAAACTTTCATACACCAAGCTATCAATCATGCAACAAGGACTTTAAGTTCAAAATCTCTCTCTCTTTCAAGAAATTCTTAATGTTAACAATAACCATGCCATAGGCTTTTCCCTATTTTCAATCGCCACTATAATGACCATACTTGGTTGGGAATCACAAATGACTTTTTTGTGTTTGTGATGTAGGTTTAGGGTAGGGTAGGATTTTAATTTAGGACAATAAGGTTAAACCCTCATTGAACTGCTACAACACACTCTTTTCACTTTTTGCTATTGGTCCACTTCTTTTCTTTCACTATTGTGTCTACTTTACCTTTATTAATTTTCCCATTTCCCACTTTTCTTTTTCCTTTTTTCGCATAACTTATGTCTTTCTTTCCTTTGTTATAAATTTTCTTTCTTCTAATCATTTTGCTTTATTTATTTTTGCTTATAGGCACTTTCTTATGATTTCATGCCCCAACTATACCTTTTTAACTTCCACCACCCATAACTTAGGTTTTTAGCCTCAAATTGTATTATTAATTTAAAGGAGGGTAAGGTTCAAAAGAGGAAAAATAGAAGGATCACGGCTTATAATGTGTTTACCAAAGAAAAGTCCAAAGGCTCAAATAGGGTACCTAGGGGTAAATCCTATGTATTGGTAGGATTTTTAAGCTAAAGTGGTTTTCCTATGTCAAAATATATCCTATTATCCTTTTATTAACCAAGAACAATCAAAATTTAGCCTTGGAAGACTAACGGGGCAAGTTTTAGATTGTCCAAGTACACATGAGATGTAGAAAAATGCATTCTCATGCATGGCATGCAAATCTCATCAAGGGGGTTCAATTGTTCCTCCCGCTCAAGACAAAAATGGATACCAACTATTTTTCCAAAGTCATTTTTCAGTGTCATAAAAAGAGGAAATTTTTTGTCACAAGGTTGCTAACATCCATGCCCTCGAATTTTGAAACAATCTTCAAATGGACCGGGGTGTTTGTTTTGCATCCACAACATGCATAATTTCCTAATCAGGGCTACAACCCAAGATATTGTCTCACATTATAGATCTAATAGGAGGGAACTATCCATATGGCTAATTAGACTTCACCAATGCGTATGGATGCGATCCTAAATCATCAATTCCATAGTTACTCAGTCTTTCCTAATGTGGGCACCATCAGAGTGCCCGAATATTACAACCTAGATAAATATAGGAATTATCCAAAAAAGTAGAAAAGTATACAACAATATCAATAATACAATATCAAATTAAATAAATACGGAGATACCCCTAACTAAAAATATAGCAGTGTCCCTACTGCATAAATAAGGAAGAATAAAAGAAATAAAGGGGGCTCTCTGAAACTGCATCAAGGGTTACCATCACTCTCTATCTCTGCATTATCATCATTCCCCTCAAGGTCATACTACTCAGTGAGGTCCTCATCATTACTCTTCACCCAAGAGGAAGGAAGTTGATCTCTAGATTTTATGACCTTCCATAGGACCTTCACCCATTTCCATATATCGATAAAGAACTCATCTCTCTTTTTTTCCTTTTGAACATCTTTCATGTGTGCTCTGGAGATCTTGCTATGACTCCACCAAAGAGGAGTATGATTTCTCAAGCCTAGCAATAGTAGCTTCTTGGTTCTTCTTATACTTCTCACAATTGACCCGTGACACATATGAATGGTGAGTGGTGTATGGATCTCTCAGTCCTTAGGGTGGGATAGACAGAAGCTCCCTGAAGGCTACAATATCAACTCTAATCTCCCCAAGAGTTCTGATGGTGGGTGGCTTTTGAGACTTAGCCTCAACATATGCTGACTTTCCCAAGTTAGTCTTTCTCTTCTTACCTTACTTAGGTGCATCTTCTCTTCGAATCCTCTAGAGGTAGATGGGGGCACCAGGGTATACCCATGTATCACTAGCATACTCTTCAACCCTTACTCTCCTACAAATATCAATATTCAAAGAGGGGAAGAATATATGTATACCACCTTAGTTCTTGAAATGATCGATTTTATTGATCAAAACCTGACCAACATCCAAAGGGATTCCATCTAGAATGCAAGAAACCATCCAAGCATATGACCTAGGACTGCTGTCATGTAGGTGCAAGGATATACTCAACTACAAATAATGTGCAGCTATATCTGATCCTCGAAATTGAAGTCATTCATCGAGATGTTGATTTTAGTCTTTTCCCAAGAGACTTCCTTTATGAGACATAGCCGTTGTGCCAACCAACTCCCTGATTTACACCTTTTTACTTTGAATTTTCCCATGACTGCATGTTAGATCCCATACACATCATTAATTTTATCCGCCCCAACATTCACTGATTTTCATGAAACCATAAAATTCAATAATGTTGACATAAAATTCATGAAACCATTGTTCATTTTCAATGCAGGTATTTGGGGAAAAGCATTGCCACCCTGTGGCTTCAAGTTTGTCATGAAATGTCGGTACTTTCTACGGCATATTCTCTAAGAAAATCCCTATTTTTTGGAGCAACTTTGCCCTTGGAATGTCACTATGGTAGTGTGTGTGGAACATCGATTTCATGAATCGAATATGATCATACTGGTCCATTAGGATTCCCTAAAATTACTAGGCATACATGATATCAATCAATAACAATTTAAGATGCAAACTATGCGACAATGTTCACAAAATATTATTGGAATTGGAGCTTGGTAGTGCTTGGCTAAAAATTAGAAGTTCAGGATTTTTGGCATGGTAGGAAACTAGCCCTGGTTACCAAGATCGCGGGCCATGACTATATTCGTATTGCTGCGATATGGATCATGGCTGCGGTCGTGATACCTGAGGCTGGTTTCATAGCAGCTTTTCATGTTCAAAACTCTTCAAAAACTTTAGGCCAATAGCATACTCTACAATCAGGATTTACATGATGACCAATGGAACAATGCTAATCGGTGTTCGAATGTGCCCTTTTCAAATGAAAAAATCATTATTGAGCACGATAGTGGGATCTGGTCTACATCATTTAGCGGGGATGTAGTAGTTTACATAAGTTCTTTAAGCTATCATCCTATGTGTGAATAAAGTAAGGTATCTAAGTACATCTCTGTCCTTAACACTAGTTTGAATTCCTTATTTCACAAAGGAATACAAACCATAATTTGCTTATCTCCATGTTTTATCCCCTATTCCTTATCCCGAGTTCAAAAGGTAGACAATTGATGTATTCTAAGGGTCGTGAATCCTTAAAATAGTTAAATCAAAGATGAACACACAACCAATAATGATAAGAAAAGTTAAATGGATTAAATTTAAAACAATAGTACTCCTGTTCTTGGCTTCAACCCCCTGAAAAGGGTGTTTAGCCACACAGTCACAATCGTAATCACAAAGTGATAATTAACGACTAAAATCATGAATGAACTAAATTAAAATAATAAAAACCTAATCATGTTGAATTTTATCCTTGAAATGGAGGAAGCGATGCAAGCTTTATTCCAAAGGAATGAAGCATGAAATATGCCCTTTATTCCATAGGAATGAAGCAAGTGATGCACCCATTATTCCATAGGAATGGATCATGAGACGCACGCTTTGCTTCCTTGAAATAGAGCATGCTACACAAGTATATCGCATGGTGCTATTGGAATTCATCTTCCCAAATTTGGTTAAGTGTTGATCATCCTTCCTTCCATCCCTAACCTTGTGGTATATTTCCCATGGATTTCAAGCCTTTTCAACATCAAAGTACCATCATATTTAGCTCAAAAAATACTATACATCATCAAACCACAGGAATTATATATTCAAACAACATTAAATCCATTATGATGAATCAAAACAAAAGCTAAGACTAGGCTAGTTCATGTTGATCTTCCACTTAATGTTCCATTTCTACACTTAATAAAATTTAACCTTACACATAACCAACAAGTTATTCCACTCATACTCACACATTAAACCCATTTTTAACATATTAAATACCATAGAATCCATCAAGATAGACTAGAAAAACAACTAGCTCAAGCTAGAAAAACTAGTTTCCTCTATTGAACTCTAATTGACTCAATTAAGTCAAACTTGTCGGGAACACTTTGAGCCATTGAAAACACATCCTTAAACACTTATATACGTATTTATATCATCATCAACCCATATAGCATACGAATCATCCTTAAAACAAATCTAAAAAGACTAGAATAATGACACAAGAATGCATAAATACACCCAACATCAATTTTTAATGCTAATTTTGTGCACTTCCCCCATTTCAAGATCATCTAATGAACTCCGTAGTTCAAAAAATGAATGAGTTATTCAAATTCAAAGAAAACTAACATCTATGAAACAAAATTATAACAAAAAGGATACGATCCACTTTCAGCATTTGTGGGTTGCCTTCAACCTAGCGCCTTAGTTATCATCGTGGCATGATGCCTTTATTTTTGTATTCTCAAATTGGTTCCTCAAGTACCTCCTCAATCACCTTATAAATCTCAACATCAAACACAGACACAACTTGAAGTTCTTTGGTTAGTTTCTTCATCTTGTAAATTTTTAAAGAGACTTCATCCTCTTTCACCCTAAACTTTATTTCACCCATCTCTAAATCAATAATGGCTCTTACAATGTCCAATAAAGAGTGAACAAGGATGATAGGGAACTCTTGCTCCATTTCACAGTTCAATACCACAAAGTTCACCAAAAGTATAAACTTTTCCACTTTATAAAAGACATCAAACAAAATTCCCATAGCCTTTTGAAAGATCGGTCCACCATTAAGAGCCGCATAGAGGTCGGTGTAGGGGCATCCAATCCAAGATTCTTGTAAATGACAAAAGGTATTAAGTAAAGTCTTGCACTAAGGTCACATAGAGCTTTGGAAAACTTATGTGTCCTAATTGTGCAAAGAATGGTGAATGCTCCAGGTCATCTTTCTATTCTGCAACCTTACTATCCATGATAGCACTAAACCCATGAGTGACCTCAATGGTGTCACCTTTGACAAGATTCTTTTTAGACATCAACTTTTTCATTAACTTAGTGTTTCTTGGGTTTTCTTGGATTTTTTCGAGCAATTAGATGTTTATCGATAGATTGCTAAGTTTTCCCATGAACTTCCTCAATTTTTCAGCCTCCTTTTTTTAGGCAATCGTTGATGGAATGGGTGAAAAACTTAAATTGTGGGCCTTGATTTACTTTGTGTCTTTTTAGCCTCAACCACTTCTTTTTCACTTTATTCGGTCTCTTTCTTATTATTTTATTCTCAACATTAAGGTAAACCCTTCTTTACTTTAGCTTTGGGCCACTCAAGTCTCCTTTAAAGGGCCCATCAAGCATTTTTCTACTCCTTGTGATAATTTCTAGGAATTGAGAATTATATTTTGGTTAGCAATCGTGTCACTAAGGAGTCCACCGCTAGGAATTGCATTTAATTGTGTGGAGATTTCACCAATTTGGGTCTCGAATTGCTTGATAGAGTCAGAGTGAGACACCACAATTTAAGAGAGTTGAGAGAAGTCACGTTTTAACTCATGGAGCATTTTGTTCGTACCTTCCACTATACTCATTATTCTTACTAACACATCCTCGTTCTTGAATTTTTTAGGGATGATTGCACTTGGATTCTTGGTATTAACTCGATCATGAGGGGGAATATAATGATCTTAATTATGTTCCCTATCTCTCCAATCTCTATCCTACTTGCAGTCCATCCAAATGTGGTTTCCACATTGCCTTTGATAGGAAGGGCGGGAACCACCCTAGTAGTTAGCCAAATACAGGATTTCCTCATCCAACTTCTTTTAGTCTTCATCATCTTCATTAGATTTTGATGCTATGGTATTTACCATTTTTAAGGGTAAACCCATAACATGCTTTGTCAAGAGTTCAAGATAGGTCATTATTTTTGCAATGTTCTCCTCATTTTCTTTATTCCACTTTCTTTGTTCATTATCAACCATAGAAGTAGTAGAATGGATCTTGGAGCTTTGGTATCTCGGGTATGCCAACCCTAGTTTTTTCTTTGACACTTCTCTAATCAATAGAAAGGATTCATGGTGGTACATCTTCACTAAAGATTCACCCACCACGTTATCCACCACCACTTTGTTTAATGGATCTAGGACCTGGTAGAATATATTGAGAAGCATCTTCTCTGTGACCTCATGATTTGGGCATTGGGCTAATTTTCCATTAAACCTTTTCTAAGTTTCAAACAATGGCTCTTCATTCATTTGCAAAATATTCACAATTTTATCCTATTTTTAAAGAATTTTAGATGGTGGAAATTATCTATCAAGAGAAACCATGGTAAGCTCTTCCCAAGATGTAATAGAGCCAAGTAGAAGTAAACAGATCTATAAAACCGCCTTGCCTATTAGTGGGAACAGGAAGAGGCAAAGTCGGGTGGATTTTTGAGTAATGTATGCTATGTTGAATGGCGCACACACTTCCATAAAATTCTTTAAATGGACATTCGTGTCCTCAAAAGAATGACCTCTATATACCCCTTTTATTTGTAACATGTGAAGCATGACACTAGTTACATATATGACTCTGTTCACATTGGTTGGTGGGATACAGATTTAACTTGTTTGGCCCCCTTTATTTAGTTGGCCCTCATCATCAAGGGGACCATTAAAGGGGCCTATGTTGCTTGAATTGTTACTCATCATTCTGTTAACACATCAATCACCTTCAAAAAAAACAAATAAAGTAAATTACACCACACCGGCTATACTTAGTAAGAATCAAACTGCACAAGTAAATCTATATTCCAATCCCTGATGACGGAGCCATTTTCATAACGCTCAATGAACTTCCATGTTTGAGGGGTAAGGCAATCATTATCAATAACCCAACCCTTTGATGGGATTGAATCCACAAGGAATGAATTATAAATTTCAAATCCTATGGGTGTTCTAATTACTAAAAGGTTACCCAAAGTGCTAACATACACAAAATGTAATATAAATTATGGGAAATTGTTTTGAAATTTGTTTGTAACAATCTTTGGTTAACAACACACTAGTTTAGCACTTTTGATTTAGAAACAAGATTTGAAAAGATCCTTGGATTATGTCTACCTAAATGTAAGGAGTGCATGGGTTATTAAGAGTTTAATATGAAACTTAGTTGTTAAGTAAAAGATAGTCTAGGTTAAAGGTTTATGTAGTTAGTCTTTTTACAAAACCACAAGGATTTCACTCATTGGATCTTTCGAGCACCTAACAAGTGTGCAATTCGTAACCACCCAAAACCTCGACTAGGCATCGCTATTTCTAGGATAATTCCCTTGATGTTATTCATATTCTAATCACACCAATTTCTAAGACTGCAAAAGGAAGTAGACCGTAGACTTTATTGTCCACCATTTCTTTGTCACCCTATAGCCATCTTTCAAGGATGCTTTAATTTTCCATGACTTCACCTTCATCCCTCTGTCAATGATGATGAAGATTTTACAGAGTTTGGGGTTTTCATCTATCAAACCCATTTGGAGATTTGGGGTTTTCATCCACATATTTCAACTATTAAGATCAAGAAATGGTGGAATACATAATCAACAACTAGAAATCATGCAAACCTATCAACACCCATGCACAAATACACTTTAATTCAACATAATCCCAAGAGTAATTACTTAGCTACCCATGAAGAAAGTAAAAAAGATATACCATAAGGATTATCCAAAACACCAAGAATTTAGCTCTTCAAAATTTAGTTACAATCTTACCCAATTAGGGTTCTTGCTTCAAATTCAAAAGTGTCTATGAGGCAAGAAATACCCCAAGAAGAAAGGGTTTTTTTCCTAAATAAGATTTGTGATTCTTCCATGGAAATTTATAAAACTACCCTGGGAAATATTCCTGCTTAGCCGCAATAATGTGAGGATATTTTCGATTGCGGCCAATGTGACTATGATTTTGCTTTGTGATCGTGGTTTTTCTCTAAGACCACGATCATGGTAACTAAGTTTTCTAACTTCTCCAGGTCTTTAGTTGCACTTCTATGCTTTCATTTGATCCCTTTTTATCACTAATCCACATCCTTTCATCTCACTAACTATACACCAAAAAAATATGAATATTAGTGCATTAAATCACCATTATGTCTCATTAAATACTTCAAAAAATGATAGTGTCCATAAAATGTTAGTGAAAATGAGTGGTAAAATTACCATTACTCTACACCCTCAATTTAAAATCTTCCTCTTCCTCAAGAAACACCACCTTTTACTATGAGACAAATTTACATGTCTGCCAAAATTTTATTACCTAATGATCATGATGACTACAACTTGATTAATACCACAAAAATCTCTTCATGCATGGGACAAGTGATTTTAACGATGCTCCTTAACATAAAATTGAATAATGGAGGACATAATAGACTTAGAGGAGCAACCATGCGAAACTACTAATCACTCTAGAGATGACTCATGTTTTGACCTCAACCATATTATACTCCCTTTTGTCTCATTGTATAGAAGATGGAAAATTCACCTGCCTCAACTTGATCATATGCCTTATTACTAGAAATAAAAATTGTCATACAAAACTATCAATCATGCAACAATGAGTTTAAGTGCAAACGCTCGCTCTCTCTCTCAAGAAATTCTCAATGTTAACAAGTACAATTCCATAAGCTTTCCCCCATTTTCAATCGCAACTATAATGACCATAATTGGATGGGAATCACAAAGCACTTTTTGAGTTTGTAATGTAGGTTTAGGGTAGGGTAGGATATCAATTTAGGATAATAAGGATAAACCCTCCTTGAACTTCTATAACACATTCTTTTCACTTTTTTTGCTATTGGGCCACTTCTTTTGTTTCACTATTGTGCCTACTTTTCCTTTCTCGGTTTTCCCATTGCCCCCTTTTCTTTCTCTCTTTTATGCGCATAACTCAAGCCTTTCTTTTCTTTGTTGGATCTTTTATTTCTTCAAATCATTTTGCTTTTTTTGTTTAAGATCGTAGGAAATTTCTTATGATTTTGATCCCCAACTATACCTTTGCTAATTTCCACCACCCACAACTTAGGATTTTTGCCAAAATTTGTATTCTTAAGTTCAAGGAGGGTAGGGTTCAAAAGAGAAAAAATAGAAGGGTCACGGTTTATAATGTGCTTGCCAAAGAAAGGTCCAAAGGCTCATAGAGGGTGACTATAGGTAACTCCTATGTATTGGTAGGGTTTTTAGGATAAAGTAGGCTACCTATGTCAAAAGATGGCATATGATCCATTTACTAACCTAGTACAATCAATATTTAGCCTTGAAAAACTAATGAGTTAAGTTCTAGATAGTAAAAGTACAAATGAGATGTAGACAAATAAGCTATCTTATATGGAATACGAATCTCGTCAATGGAGTTCAATTGTTCCTCCCGCTTGAGACAAAAATTGAGTACCAAATATTTTTCTTAAGTCACTTTTTGGAGTCATAAAAAGAGGAAACGTTTTATTACAAGGTTGCTAACCTCCATGCCCTCAAATTTTGCTATAATTTTTAGAAGGAGAGGGGTGTTTGTTGTGTATCTGCACTATGTATTATTCGTAAGTCATAGTGATAACCCAAGCTATTGTCTCACATTGTGTCTCTAATACGGGCGAACTACCCATATGGATACTCAGACTTCACTAATGGGTATGAATGTGATCCCAAATCATTAATTCTATGGGTACTCAAACTTCCCTTGCATTGACCATGATACCATGGGTACTCAGACTTCCCCTACTCAAACTTAGCAACTTATGAAGAAAGTAAAGAAAGATATACAATAAGGATTATCCAAAGAATTCATTCTTCACAAAAGACCAAGAATTTAGCTCTTTAAAATTTAGATACAATTTAGCCCAGATAGGGTTCTTGCCTACAATTCAAAGTGTCAATGAGGTAAGCAATACCTAAAGAAAAAAGGGTTTTTTCCTAAATAATGTTTGGGATTCATCCATGTAAATTTATAAAACTACCCTAGGCAATATTCCCTATTAGTTGTGATAGCATGAGGATGTTTGCAATCGCGACCAACGCAACCATGATTGTGCCGTATAACTACGTTCTCCAAACCATCTTGTCTGATTGAGACTGTGACCTATGGCTCGTGATTGTGGTAACTGAGGCCGATGACTGCTCTAGGTCTTTAGCTGCACTTCTCTGCTTTCATTTGATCCTTTTTTAGCTCCAATCCATATCTTTTTATCTCCCCAACTATACTCCTGCAAATATGGATATTGGTACATTAAATTACCATTATGTCTCATTAAATTCTACAAAACATGGTAGTGTACATAAATGTATAGTGTAAATGAGTGGTAAAATCACCACTCATCAATCACCAAACTAATAGTTTTGGTAAGTCATAACTAACCTATAGCCACTGTAAGAAGGCTCAAAATGCCAAAAATACATACAAATGGAGAAAATGACCTGGACGGTCATTACAAATTAAACCCACTATTCTAGAAATTTTGGGGAAATTATGAGAAATTAATGATGAAATCAATGAGAACTTACCAATAATTCAGAGAAGAAATGAGTATTTTAATGCCGGGAGGGTCGTTAAATTTTTGTTCAAAAAAATTATGGGACTCCTAATGATTGTTAATCATGACATTAGCTCAATATTATTATAGTGTATTAAAATTAGGTATTTAGTGATAATGAATAGATCATGACATGTATGATTGTGTACACTTGTGTATGCATTTGGATGCACCAAACACTCTTAAAAATCAACTTATCATCAATTTAATGAATTTATAAGTATGAATATCACGAGATACTTAAAAAGACTTATACTGAATTATAAAATATAAATATCTCTAATAACCTTTTCGATCATTGTGTTACCATGCCAAAATTTTGATTAAGATTCCCCCCAAATAAAGAGTTAGAAAATTCTTGCTAGTCTATTTTGGATGAAATCTAAATATGGTATGGTCTAGGATAATTCAAGAGTTGATTAGTTAATGGTTAAAAGATTAGTTGTAATTTTGTGATAGCTAATATAGTAAGAAACTAACGCTGATAAACACTAAATATTTTCTAGAAAATAATATTTCATATGGAGAAGAGTCGATTGTGATTCTTGATCCAAGCATTTAAAAGTTTAGAATTAAAGAAATCTAGTCTATAGAAGTTTAGTGGAAGCATAGTCTTGTTAAGGAGGTCACTTTCTAAACTGAGAAGGATATGAATAAAAAGTAACCTCACTTATTTTTGAATCATGTACCTTTCTTACTTCTTCTTACATTATTTTTCTTATTTGGTCATTTGGGGTCGAACAATAGGTAAATTATTATTGGTTGTAACCATGATTTCTATCATTATAGTAAAGTATAGCATGTCAAAACTCAAGTTAAAATTCTCCCCAAATAAGGAGTTTGAAAATTCAAGCTAGGCCAGTCGTAGATGAAATCCAAGTATGGTATGATCTAGGATATAAAAGAATAAATTATTTAATACTTAATTGATTTGACATTATTTTGTGATATAGATGATAAGGAATTTGTAGAAAGTTTTGGTAGTCAATTTGGGTTAGTTGAACTCTGATTATTGTATTTGACATACATAAGATAATTTGGGATGTCAATATGAAGAAGGGCACTATGAAATAGTAAAAATTCTTATGTCTTTGGACAATATTTCTCCACCAATGCCACTATAGCGAAAGGTAGGTCGCTGCCACTTGCCCTCTATTGCGAGAATATTCCCATTATAATTGTAGTCCAAGTTGGTTAATGTATCCATAGAGGGTGAATCACAATATAGCAATGTTGTTATAGAAAGAATTATCCCACTATAGCGGGATACTAACTGTTATATGGAAAAAACTGCCTAAAATGTGTTTTGCATTTCAAATACACTAAAAGGATGGAGAGGGTGTTTTTGGAAAATTGTTAATGATTTTCCAACAAATATATACTTTGAGGTAAGTAATCCTATCCTTTTAACTAGTTTTTCAAAGAAATAACCTTAGAATCAGTACTTATTAGGTATGGGAAAGTATTAGAATTGACCTAGGTGGAAATTCTGGTTCAATTTGGTGATTTATTGGTAAACCCCTTGGGTTTTTATTAATAATAGTTGAACCAAAGTTGCATGCTTAGATTTCATCTTTATAAACATAACATTGGTAGAAGTAAGGTGCAATGATGTTTAATAAACCATAGAATGAGAAAATAATCATGACTTTGGCCTTGGGTTTTTAAGATTAGGGTATAATTTTTGATATTATTAGGCCATTTTTTGATATATGTGTTGTATTATTCTTTCTAGACTGAAACCAAGCTCAAATTGCAAGATAGGACAAGCTTTGATTTTTGGAGCAATAGAAAGCTTAAATTTAGGTTGGTGATGCTTAAATGTAATTTAAACCCCAATTTGATTTATATGTGCATTTTAATTATCTCTTTGTGTTCTTGTTGCAATGCATGCTTTAAAGGTTTCCCTGTTCAATGATATATTTACATGTCTAATAACACCTAATAAGGTTGTATTAAGGACTTATTATCTATACAAGTGTGATTAGGTTATTCATATTTGTGATTGTACTTGTTGTGATACCAATTTTTATTATGAGATGAACAGGTAAAGGTCATCATCAAGGAATTGGTAAAATTTAGGAAGTATAAGGGTGGGGATATTGTAATAAGGGTCGTATCACATTGGTTTGAGTATAACGCTGATAAACACTAAATATTTGGGATATTTTGTACATGGAATGAGTTCATCCTCTATATGACATGGCTAGTGGGCAACTGTAAAACACTTAAAATATATGTACATAGTAATGGTGAGTTTTATTATTCCTTAAGTGGATTAGGATTTTTTATTATTGATATATTGGGTTACTTGGGTGAACAACTTTTCCTTGTTATTTTGACATTAGATTCTTGTGTGGCCTAATATGTTGACATAATTGAAAGAGATAATTCTATTTATGTCTATTTAAAGAGTAACTGAGGTAATGTGAAACTTATTTTTGTTATTCATGGCTTTTTGACTTGGTTTATTGTGCCATTCATGGTCTTGACTTGGTGAATTGCCTATATTGACTTATTCTTGTCTATATTCATTTGAAGTTATTGTAAAAAGTTAAGTGGATATATAATTGAGGTTAAGGTAATTGTTAAGTATTCATGGTTGTAGTTATTTACAAGGTTATGGTTTTTTTTTACATTATTTATTTTCTATTAGCAGATGACCCTACCACTACATAGTGGCTTTGTACTAATACTACATGTACTTTTTTCTCATTGAGTGTAGAGTATCTTTTGGAAACTGTATCAACACCTCGGCTTTGGATCATGACGCGCATTGACTCAAAGGTATGATACATTATCCCGGCAACCATGAGTCATCTTCTTTAGTTCTTGTCCATTTATTTTAGACATACATGTGTTTCATATTGGTTTTAAGTTGATCCTGTAGTTGATGTTATTAAATGTTTTTGGTACAATGACTTTCAGTTCTTGAGGTATTTTAGAAACTCATACATTTTTGTATTGATGTTATTGTTAGAATTTTCAATGATATTGGTGTATTAATGGAATTTGCCATTTATTTTATAATATATAGTTGAATGGATAATTGTGTGGGTTAAATAATTCTACTATCATAGGGATAGTGTGGATGCGCTCGCGATGGGTTTGGGTTATGGCAGTGGATAAATGGTGTATAATATACCTTTTGCATCATGTTATCAACTTTAGAATTGATAATGGAAACATTTGAGATATCCTAAACAAGTTTTAGGAAAATCCTAAATCGTTTTAGAATTATGAGAGGCAATTTCCCACTAGTTTGTGTGATTTCTTCCATTGAGGTAAGATTATTAGACCATTCTAACATAGATTAATCCATTAATTACTTTATATTTCTAGGTTATTTGATTGTATTTCCTAGCACATATTTATTTTTCTTTAATAAGGGTTAAAGTGACTTTGGATAATTTAATAGTTAACACCTCCCCCCCCCCCATAAATTCAAGATTTATAGTATGAACTAGGGCCAATTCAAAGGGATTTAGTCGCTAATTCCACGAATTGAAGAGTAACTTGTTCATTATTCCTTAGTTTTTGTTTATAGGCCAAGAATAATCTAAAGCTACAACTAAAGGAAAGACTCTTGTGGATTAGTTGCATTAAGTTTTGTGTTTAAGATTTGTTATGGTTTCCATTATTATTGTAGATTTGATTTTAAATTGATGCACATTCCTAAGTTGAATGCTAGTGAAATGGCCTTCGAACATACTTGTGATTGTGAGATTAATTGATTTTGCTTGATATTCATGAGATAAACAATATGAAATGGACTAAGTATTTTATGATGATAAATTATGTACTTGAATTATTAATGCAATATTTTACACATTGAATTACAGTGATTTCATCTTATTGTATTGTATTATTTGATGATCGGGTATAGTATTAGTATGGGTTATTTATTAATAGGTTAGAGGGTCGGGTACCATGTCGGTACAATACATAGATGAAGTTGGTCCCCTATAGGTCATGACGATCGGGAAAGCATATGTCCCCATGTTTATACAAATTTGATTTGATAATTGATACGCCAAAATTACACCTCTGTTATGCGAGAGTAAGTGGTCGTTGTCAAATATATAATCCAACTAGGTTGGGATCGAATCCCACAGGGAATAAGGTGTTAATTTAAGTTATTCATGAGTCAATTGTCTAATAGTTAATAGCTTCGTATAAATAGGGGTTTCAAAGATTAAACAAAAGTTATAGTTCACTTCAATTCAACAACTTGCAACTATGATTTCAATGTTTCAAATAAATGTTATGGGAAAACAAGAGTAGTTTTCACTATGAGTATTGATTCTTGATATACACTAGTTATGGTTCAAGATTCTTATGACATGTAGGAACTGCAGATTATCGATATCAAAGCACTACCTAAATGTCTCTCGACCTATTTAGATATTCAACTACCTAATGCTTTCGAACATAGGAAATCCATATACTTAACCAGATTTTATCTCGAGTTAATTAATCATGTTACAACATTAATCATTAAATGGAAGTTTAATGCTTCCAAATCTCCGTTGATAATTCACTTCCTATTAGATTTATTTCTTACTTCAAGAAAATCAATAATTAGGTCTAGTCTATTGTTTGAAACCAATAGAATACATGTACAACAGAAGAATTATCAAGAAGTTCCTACTGCCTTGAGAATCTTGATCAACTAATGAATTTACAAGACCAAACTCATAAAGCCCACAACTCGGGTTAAGAAAATTAGATACTCATGATATAGAAAGAAATAACATATATTGAATTCATAATCTAATAGATATCAACTTACAAACGATGAAGATATATGATCGTTCTTCCTTCTAAGATCTCTAGAGAATTCTCAAAACCACAATAATTATCCCTAAAAACCTAATTCAAAAAACTCCGAGAAAAACTATTTTAAAGATGTTTTATGTAGGTTTCAAGATAATGTTGAAAACCTATAACTTTCCCGTAAATACTCAAGCTAATTTTGGAGACAAATTTCAAATCCCAAATTTTTCGCGCATAGCTGACGACATCATCTGACGGCTTATCAGGGAGTTGACAACTTATCAGACCAAGTCGTCAACTTCTCTTTCTAATCCATGTTTGTTGCTTATAGGTGACGACCTGATCTGATGGCTTGTCACAAAGTTGACAACTTATCTGACAAGTCGTCAACTATGATCTTCGTATCTACTCTCTCTAAATTCATCTTTATTGACGTAGTTGTTGTAGGTTTTCATGTATCTTGACTTACTTGCAATATCACATAGAATATAATCAAAAACGATAAAAGTTACTTAAGAATTTATAATTATTTTGAGTTAAAAGCCTTAAATATGCTAGCAAAAAGCTCACACATCAACACCCTCAACTTAAAACAATTGTTTGTCCTCAAGCAACTAACATAGTACAATACTACTATGCTTAACCAAGAGAATGTAAAGTACATATGATAGTCAATCATCAAATATTCGCTCAAAACACATTACCCTCTCTAAGTTCTATCACTTTAAGTACAACTACGTGTATTCATGAAGAAAAAAATGTGACATAAGGGAATTAAGATATGGAATAGCATTAGCAACAACAACAACGCATATGTACAAGACACACTACCCAAATAAATAATCAACTAGCAATCGAACCCATATGCCCTTACAACAATGAAGTCCCTCCTCATTCAAACATGAAGTCAAGTAAGTCAAGATTGGTACAGCCAAGAGATACTCAATCTTAGAAAGAAGTTCCAGTCAATGTATGTCAAATACCATAACCTTGCCCTTATTTTCATTATCGAGGCTTTCAAACAGTTAAGTTGGGATCACTATAGGACTTTTTTCGGCTTTGTAACGTAGATTTGGGCTGGTATAATATAGAAGGATATTTAAAGTGACTAAGCCTCTTTGGCGCTACGCTATTTTTGGGGTCTCACTTATTAACCCTTACCTTATTTCTCCCTTTCTTTATTAAAGCATACACAGGTTTGGTACGGTCTTTTAGTCTTTCATTTCCTCTTTTCTTTTCTTAAATTTTATTTTCTTATTCTTTTTCTATCACACCTAGCCTTGTATTCTTTTCTCTTATTTTACCCATCTTTATACTCACTTTGAATTATGTACCCCTACGATAGCCTCCCTGAACTTAGGATATTTTTCTAAGTTGAAGTGAACAATGTCGAAGGAGGACCAGGGCCCAAATAGGTTCGTTGTGATAAAAATAGAAAGGTGATAGGTTTAACAATAAAAATAGGCATACAGGATCAAAATCAGGATCAAAGGATAGTATTCACACATGGAAGGTTATTTAGGCTAAAAGTCGACTGATATAAAAAACAGCCTATGATCCTTTACTAACCACTATCCTACAACCTCGGTAAGACTAACTAGGAAAATTTTGGATTTAACGCACAGAGGGAACTTGTCAATAGCTCACACACACTTGGCACAAAGGTACATCACAAGCTACTACTTATCCAATTTATGCAATATTTGTCTCTAATACCAATGCCACAACAAAATTCACAACAGTCGCATGTAGATACATATCACACAGTTGCAACATGCACACTTACGGAGATACTTATCATTCTAAAAACAATGTTGACTTCCATAAAAACTTATTTCTCTCCTAGTTAACCACAACAATATACAAACACAAACACAAAATACAAACATAAAAAACAAGCCTAAACATGTCGGTTCACTAAGTAACACTCAAGGGTTTAGAACACAGACAATATACCCTTGAAGTTTTAAGTATCCCCACCACCATAGAAAAGAATATGTATTTCCCTCAATGCATATCTAACAACCTGAAAAAATAAGGATGGGATATATCTGCAGCACTTCAAGCATATGAATCATGAGTCATTGACTCTGATTCTACATCATCAGCTATAACAATCACATCAACAGAACTAGGCTAAGCTAGCATATCTACCATAGTGGTTGGCGGAGTGAAGAACTCCCTAAATTTCATTGGAGTCCCACTAGTCGAGGCTCCCACTGTTCTTGCTCTTAATGCTTCCTCCATAGGCTCACCCTTCATTTTGATATTCATATCGCCTTTTTTTATTTTCCCCTTGATTATTTTCTTCTTCGTTATCTTCTCTGCTCTTCTTTCTTCATCACTATCAGTCCTTTTTCTCTTGCCTTTATCTTTTTTGTCGCCCTTATCTTTTCTTTTCTTTACTGGTTACCCAGTAATGTCAAACAGCGAGCCTTCATCCTCAGATTCTTTATCTATAGGGTCTGAAGGTAAAACGAATTTGGTGATACTGCAATTCCATAATATCAATTTTCACCTTGCGCAAAGCTGATTTAAAACTTCAATATCCAGGGACTTCGCACTCAATCTCGCATTAAGACGGTATTCCAACTCATCAACATGTCTATACAAAATTTGGAAGGGTTCAATTGCCACTTTAATTCTTTTATCCATAGCAGATTCAAATTGTCTAGCAAACAACTTCAACTATGCCTCGAACCTCTTCCCTTGATTTACCATTTTTCTAAAATTAAGAAGAGTAATGGAATGTTGTAACGACCCAAAATCTCCTCGCGGGACATCACACGGTGCTTAAGGCTACAAGTAGCCCCAAGCTAACCCTTTGAGTTTGTTTCTACTAATAACACTTATTTCAAGGTGAAATAATTCAAACACTAGCATAGTTATATCATATGAAGGGAAGTACGGAGAAAATGCTCGGTCTAAACGACCAAGAAATACCGAAAATCTTAACACAACCACAATCTAATAACTAGTTTGACAAAGCCTCTACTAATCCATGAACTAGAGAGCCATTGGGAAAGGTCCCCAACTGACTAGAAATGAACTGAAAGTAATAAATAGTCTCTCGAAATGTTGAAATGCCCCATGATAGGTCCTCGAACTATGAGGACTCACCGCTGTAGGGATATAGACAGAGGTACTTAAAAGTAACTGATGAAGCTAGTACTGAGCACCTCAACCTACATTATAAGACAATGTATCACATAGACGTATATGTGGAATAGCACTTGAGAATGTACTGAGTATGTGGGGGTGCGTGCATTTATATAAAACATCAATAATCTTTAATCAAATCATGCATGTAATAAGTAATGACTAACATTGCTTGAATAAGTATAAAATGAGAAGCACATGAATCATGTAAAATGGAACATGTAACACAATCTCGTGAGTCATTATAATTTCACCTTTGAAATTTGTACTCCTCTTATTCTCATTACTCAAGGTAAAAGAAGGCTTTAAGCAATACTTTTAACTCATGCATATGGAGAGTAAAACGTCTTCAATCCTCAATAACTCATAACCCTTTTTAACTCAAATTCTTGGAATTCAAATCATATAACTTTGGAACATTCTTGAAGACATTTCATTCACGTTAGGAAAATATCTCATTTCAAGCTTTAGGGAAAAATACTCATATCAAGGGAAAGTATTTTAGTTTTAAAGGAAAATATCTTAACCCAAAGCTTTAGTTTTAAGGGGAAAATATTCTATCTCAATGGATAATACTTTAGTTTAGGGAGTTTCTCTTAACCGACAAAAATCATGCGAGGTACGTGAAGTCCAATATTTTGTCCTCCTAAGGAAGAGACCTCATGTTGGGGACAGGCGTAATACTCTTTCTATAGAGTATAACCTAGGTCCAGTGATTACTAAATAAACTCAGCCTTGGGCCGAATATCAACTCGGCCTTAGTACAAATATTAATCATTAACTCGGCCTCAGGCCCAACCTACTGTGGCACGTAGTTTTGGGGTAAGAAACCATTGTAACTTACCCGCTCAGTGTGAAAAGCTACTTCCTTTAGTTTATCTGTCTCATATCATGAAAATCCACTTTAGAATAATCTCATGGTTCAATAATAATCCAATAATCAAATCTATAATCTCATGTAGTTGTGTGGATTTCAAAAATCAATGACCTTTATGTTAAAACATTTCTACACAATATCAGAATACTCGAATCATAGGTGCTTATAGAATAAGAATTCATAAAATTGCAAATCTCAAGTTGGGCTCAATAATCCATAATTCATTATCAAGTTAAACTAATCAAAATCATAATAGATAGGATATAGATTCATAACTCATGCAGAAATCTGGAAATTTCAGCAATTTTTCTCAAAATTGCAACATACTCATATACTTTAATATCTCAAACATTTCAACTATTAACTTCTCAAGGATTAAAATCATGGGTATAGACTCAGCTACAATTTCTCAATAAAGCATGTAAAAATCATGCCATTAGACTCTCAATTCAAAGAAAACATCAAAAGCTTGCAACCAATAACAATGGGTGAAAAACCCGAATTCAATTTCATGTAAAATCTCATAAATTTCAAAGAATTGTAATTTAAATAAGCCTTTGGCCACAGGGGTGAAAGGATTACCCTTGTTCAAAATCCCATATACCTTAAATTTAGAAATTGGATGGACGAGCTTGCTCTAAACTCTTATTCTTACTCTTAAGAGAGAGTTCTTGCAACCTTTAAACTTGGGGAACTCAAATCTCAACTCAATTTATAGAATCCATGGTGAGTTCTTGGATTTCTTGGAGAAGGGTTTTAGATTTTCTCTTGAGGGAGAAACCCTAGCCTTTGGATGTTTTGGGAGATAATGAGGTTATCAAGTTCGTTTGGAATATATCTGAGGGTTAAAGGGAAAATACCCAAAATTCCCTTTTAAAATAGATGTGAAAATACTGAATGGGATCTCCGACAGTCAGAGCGATGGTCCGTTGCAAGTCTGATGGTCCATCAGGTGATCCATCGCACAGTGACCAGAAAAGGGATATACTGCCTCTATACGATAATCAGATCGATGGTCCATCGCAGGTCGAATGTTCTTTTGGATAATCCATTGCTCGATGGCAAAGATGAGACCACACTACCTTAGTGGTAATATCTCAGCGATTGTCCACCACAGCCTTGATGGTCCGTCATCCTGGCCGTCGCACTTGGGCCAGGAAAAAGAGTTTCTACCTTCATCGCGATGGTCTGAGAGATGGTCCATCACAGACTCGACAGTTCGTTGGATCGTCCGTCGCACCTAGGCAGTTTTGACAACTCTCAGTAAAACGACCATAACTTCTCACCCCGATGCCAGATTTTGACAAAATTGGTGTTGTTGGAAGGCTAATTCAATTCTCTGAATGAAAAAAAGTTAAATTTAAGAAAATTTTATATGGTTTAAATACTAATAACTTGGGAAGTCTTTTCTCAATTTTTTAGGGCCAAAATTTTACTTCACTTGACATGATCCAAGGCCCAGACTACCAGGAAACTTTGCGGGGTCTTACAATATCTCAGCCTTGGAAACATTCATCCTCGATTGTTGCTGGTTGGACTAGGAACATAGGAAAAATAGAGTACACATAGCTGAAGCCATTTGCTAAATGGGTTCAAATCTCTCTAAACTCTTGCATACCTCATAAATTGCAAGAACTCATGCAAGAATAGATACATAGATGAACTTTCGATTAGAAGGGCTAAATTAAGGAAGAATAATACCTTTGGATTAATATGAACTCATGATAAATGGGTGTAGATACTTGGCTCGCATATTTGCTTCTGCCTCCTCAGTCTACTGATCTGAAAATCTAGGATCTCAAAGGGAATCTCATCGAATGAAAGACTTCTCTGAATATCAGCACTCTCTGAAGGATCTGCTACAACAGAATCACTAAAATGCTTCTTAAGCATAGAGACATGAAAAACAGGATTAACAGTTGACAACTCTATAGGCAACTCAACCTTATAGGCCACCTTACCAACATGGCTCAAGACTCTATACGGGCCAACATAACGAGGACTAAGCTTGCCCTTTTTACCAAACCTTTTCACTCCTTTCATGGGTGAAATCTTCAAGTACACTAAATCACCCACTTCAAACTCAAGATCTCTTCTCCACACATTGGCATATGACTTTTAATGACACTGAGCTATCTTTAAACTCTCGCTATTTAACTTAAATTTCTCCATGGCTTTAAATACTGCATCAGGACCAATCACAGAAGTTTCACCCACTTCAAACCAACCTATGGGTGATCTACATCTTCTACCATACAAGGTCTCAAATGGTGCAATCCTAATGCTTGCCTGGTAACTATTGGTATAGCCAATCTTTATCAATGGTAAATGCACATCCCAACTACCATTAAAATCAAGAACACATACCCTTAATACATCTTTCAGGGTCTAAATGATCCTCTCATCCTAACCATTTATCTGCCGACGAAAAGCAGAACTCAAAAGAACTTAGGCACCAAGACCCTTCTGGAACGCCCTCCAAAATTGAGAAGTAAATTCAGTGCCCCTATCCAAAATGATGGACGAGGGAACTCCATGCAGCCTAACTAACTCCCGAATATACAATCTAGCATAATCCTCATCTAAATAAGATGTATGCACGGGAAAAAAATATGCGGACTTAGTCAGCCTATCTACAACAACCCATATAGAATCATTATGACGATGCGAAAGAGGCAACCTAGTTACGAAGTCCATATTCAACCCCTCCCACTTCCAAGTAGGTATACCAAACTCTTGCATCACACCATCAGGTCTTTGGTGCTCTACTTTAACTAGTGATCACATTGCACACTTTGATATGAATTCAGCTATATCCTTCTTCATACCATTCCATTAATAGATTTCTTGTAAGTTCGGTACATCTTGGTAGTGCTTGGATGAATAGAATAACGTGTACTATGCGCTTCAGCCATAATACTCTGCCTCAGATCATCAACACATGAAACATATAATCTACCTCGAAATATCAACACACCATCTACCTCCTAGGAGAAAACCTCTACCTTTTGGTCCTTAACTTCCTCCATCAGTTGGACCAAACTAGGATCACTATCTTACTTTTCCTTTACTTCTAAAACTAAAGAGGATTCGAAACTACTTTGCACCAAAGTACTCCCCTCAGTTGAATCAAGAAACCTAACACTAAATCTATCCCAATAATGTACATCATAAGCTAAATCTTTCTTACCTTTATCTACATGGGCAATACTATCCATAAACAATTTACTAAGGGCATCTGTCACTACGTTGGCTTTGCCTGGGTGATATAACACACTAATATCATAGTCTTTTAACAACTCCAACCACCTTCTCTGCCTAAGATTCATCTCTCTTTGAGTAAACACATACTGCAGGATCTTATGATCAGAAAATACATCAACATGAACACCATAAAGATAGTATCTCCATATTTTCAAAGCAAGGATCACAGTAGCTAAATCAAGATCATGGGTTAGTTAATTCTTCTCGTACGAATTTAACTGTCTAGAGGCGTAGGATGTAACCTTGCCTATTTCCATCAACACACAACCCAAACCAATTCTAGAGGCATCATAATACACCACAAAACCATATGTACCATCAGGCAAGGTCAACACAGGGGTTGAAATAAGTCGAGTCTTCAACTCCTGAAAACTCTTCTCACAGGAATATGACTACTTGAACTTAACTTTATTTTTGGTTAACCGGGTCATAGGAGATGCAATAGAACAGACACCCTCACTAAAATAGTGGTAGTAGTCCACTATACCTAAGAAACTTCTAATGTCAAATGGAGAGATAGGTCTAGGACAATTCCTTATAGCTTCTGTGTTTTGGGGATCAACTCTAATACCTTCAGCTGAAATGATATGACCCAAAAAGGATACAAACCTCAGCCAAAATTCACACTTACTAAATTTGGCAAACAACTGGTGATCTCTGAGGGTTTGCAAGACAATTCTAAGATGAATTGCATGGTTATTCTCATTACGAGAGTACACAAAGATATCATCTATGATAACAATGATAAACGTATCTAGATATTTCTTCAAAACTTGATTTATGAGGTCTATTAAGGTGGCTGGGGCATTGGTTAGCGTGATGGACATGACCAGAAACTCAAAGTGACCATAGCGGGTTCAGAAAGCTGTATTTAGAATATCATATTCCCTCACTTTCAGTTGATGATAGCTGGATCTAAGGTCTATCTTGGAGAAATAACTTGCACCTTACAACTAATCAAATTGGTCATCAATTCTTGGAGGATGATACTTGTTCTTCATGGTGACCTTGTTAAATAACGGTAGTCAATGCACAAACGCAAAGAACTGTCTTTCTTTCAAACAAATAAGACAGGTGTTCCCCAAGGAGAAATACTAGGCCTAATGAAACCTTTGTCTAAGAGATCTTTGAGTTTCTCTTTCAACTCCGTAAGCTCAGTAGGTACAATACGATATGGTAAAATAGAAATGGGTTGAGTATTCGGAAGAAGGTCAATCCTAAATTCTATCTCTACATCGGGAGGTATCCTTCGGAGATCTTCTGGAAAAACATTTGGAAACTCATTAACAATATCGACTGACTAAATAGTTGGAGCCTCGGACCTAGTGTCTTTAAATCTAACTAGGTGATAGATGAAACCCATGAATATTAGCTTTCTTGCTTTGAGATAGGAGATAAAATGACTGTTGGGAGATACCAAACTCTCGGACCACTCGAAAGTTGGTTCATTAGGAAATTGAAACTTGACCACACAGGTACAATAGTCTATATACACATAGCAAGAATGAAGCCAATCCATAACCATAATAAGGTCAAAATCCACCATGTCTAACTCTATCAAATTAGCAAGTATGACTCTAGAAAGAACAGAAATAGGACAATCTCTATACACTTGTTTGGCAACAACTGATGCCCCTATGGGGGTGGAGACTAGGAAAGGCTCAAGAATCTTTTTGGGACTTATTTTGAAATTCACAGCTACAACTGGGGTCACAAAAGAGAGACTTTACTCGAGCTCCAACAACACATAGACATCAAGGCAAAAGACACGGAGAATACCGATAACAACATCGGGAGAGTCCTCCTGCTCCTGATAAGATGGTAAGGCATAGAATTTGTTCTAGTGCTAGCCACCAATAGTGCTGTATGAAGTTCCCTAAGAAGGGGCAGGATGGGGTATAAGAGCTGTTGCACTAGTAGCCAGTGCCTAAGGTCGGGCATCTCTGTTCCCCTTTCAATCATAAGGACAATATATAAGTTTATGGCCCTTCTTGCCACAACCAAAATAGCCCCTCAAATCTATGAAAGACTCACTGAGATGATCCCTACCATACTTAGCATAAAGAGGATAATGGGGCCCATTACCAATACTGTTCTATAAATTAAACATAAAGGATATACCCCATTTCTCCTGCCTACTTCTAGGCATTAGAGCACTAGCTGATAAAGGCGTTGGTATAGACGGACGCCTCTAAAACTTAGGGTGGTTCCCTCTATGGAACCTAGGGTGGCTAAACTCATGCTGCTCATATCTAGCCCTCTTGTTACCCATTAATCAATCTCTCTCACTAACCTTATCTGCCTCTATCTACTAGGTATACATCATCAACCTATCCAGATCCATATCTCTATGAAGCATCACAGTCCTACACTCTTTCAGCGCCAAACTAGAAACATCTATCATGAACTTGCTTATACTAGATAAACAGTTGGGGGTTGCTCATTATCATTTATGAGGGCATTCACTCTTCGAAGAGGCATTTTCTAAAATAAAAGAGCATGAATTATTAGATAAAAGATACAACTGTAGGCATGATATATTCTAAAAGAAGAAACAACTTTTACCTATAATGTCTCGTAGCCTCTTGCTCGTACATGTGGCGTTCTACACACCGATGATCAAGACTCTACTCAACGCAGCTTGTCAGACTCCCTAGGACTCCTTAACAACCTTAGGCTTTGATACCAAGTTTATAACAACCCAAAATTTCCTCTCGGGATGTCACACGGTGCTTAAGGCTACAAGCATCCCTAAGCTAACCTTTTGAGCCTGTTTCTACGAATAACACTTATTTCAAGATAAAATAATTAAAACACGAGCATAGTTATATCATATTAGAGGAAATACAGAGAAAATGCTCTGTCCAAATGACCAAGCAATAATGGAAACATCAACACAACCACAATCTGATAACTAGGGACAGGTTCCCAACTAACTCAAAATAAACTGAAAGTAATAACATAGTCTCTTAAAATATTGAAATGTCTGAGAAAAGTCCTCGAACCATGAGGACTCACCACTATAGGGATGTAGATAGAGGTACTCGAAAGTGACTGACGAGGCTGGGACTGTACACCTAAACATACATTATAAGGCAATGTAACATAAAGATGTATATGTGGATCAGCACTTGAGAATGTACTGCGTATTTGGGTGTGCATGCATTTATATAAAAAAAACATCAATACTCTTTAATTAAATAATGCATGTAATAAGTAATGACTCACATGGCATGAATAAGTATAAAATGCAAAGCTCATGAATCATGTAAAATAAAACATATAACACAATCTCATGAGACATTATACTTTTAGCTTTGAAAAGTGTACTTTTCTCTTATTCTCATTACTCAAGGCTAAAAGAGACTTTAAGCAATACTTTCAGCTCATGCTTATGTCTCTTGGAGAGTAAAACTTCTTCAATGCTCGAGAAATCATAACTCTTTTGAACTTTAAAACTTGTAATTCGAATCATATATGTTTGGAACATAGTTGAAGGCATTTCATTCACGTTAGGAAAATGTCTCATTTCAAGATTTAGGGAAAAATACTCATATCAAGGGAAAGTATTTAAGTTTTAAAGGAAAATATCTTAACTTAAAGCTTTAGTTTTAAGGGAAAAATACTCTATCTCAATGGAAAATACTTTAGTTTAGGGTGTTTATTTTAACCGACATAAACCATGCGAGCCACATAGAGTCCAACATTTTGTCCTCCAAAGGAAGAGACCTCACGTTTGGGAGAGGTGTCATACTCTTGCGAGGGAGTATAAACTAGGTCCAGTGATCACTAAATAAGCTCAGCATGGGCCTTATATCAACTTACCTACGATGGCACGAAGTTTTGGGGTAAGAAACCATAGTAACTTACCCGTTCGGTGCTAAATACTACTCCTGTTAGTTTATCTTTCTCATCTCATGGAAATCCACTTTAAAATAATCACAAGGTTCAATAATAACCCAATAATCAAATCTATAATCCTATGTAGTAGAGTGGATTTCAAAACTCAATGACCATTAGGTCAAAACATTCCTCATCAATCTCAGAATAATCAAATCATGGGTGCTTATAGCATAATTGTTCATAAAATTGCAAATCTCAAGAAGGGCTCAATAAACCATAATTCATTCTCAAGTTAAAACTCATCAAAAGAATAATAGATAGCATATAGATTCATAACTCATGTAGAAATCAAGAAATTTCAGCAATTTGTCTCAAAATCACAACATACTCATATACTTTAATATCTCAAACATTTTAATAATTAACTTCTCAAGGATTAAATTCATGGGGTATAGACCCATCTGTAATTTCTCAAGAAAACATGTAAAAATCATGCTATTAGACTCTCAATTCAAGGGAAACATGCAAAGCTTACAACCAATAACAATGGGTGAAAATGCCAAATTCAATTTCATGTAAAATCTCATAAATTGTAAAGAATTGTCGTTTAAAGAAGACTTTGGGCATAAGGGTGAAAGGATTACCCTTGTTCAAAACCCCATATAGATTAGATTACGAAATATGATGGACGAGTTTGCTCAAAACTCTTCTCCTTACTCTTAAGAGAGAGTTCTTACAACCTTTGAACTTGGGGAAGTCAAATCTCAACTTAATTTGTAGAATCCATGGTGAGTTCTTGGATTTCTTGGAGAAAGGTATTAGATTTGTTGTTGAGGGATTAACCCTAGACTTTAGATGTTCTGGGAGATAATGAGGCTATCAAGTTTGTTTGGAATATATCTGATGGTTAAAAAGGAAAAGACCTAAAATCCCCTTTTAAAAAGGACTTAAAAATACTAAACGGGGTTAACAACAGTCAGAGAGATAGTCCGTTGCAAGTTTGACAGTACATCGGGTCATTCGTCGCATGATGACCAGAAAAGGGAAATACTGTATCAATGTGATGATCCTATCAATGGTCCATTGCAGGTCCAACGGTCCATCGAATCTTCCGTCACTTGATATATAATATTAGACCACACTGCCTTAGTGGCAACAGTCTCAATAGCTGTCCCTCACAGCCTTGACGGTCCATCATCTTGGCCGTCGCATTTGGGCTAGCTAAGGGAGTTTTTACCTTAGTCGTGATGGTCCAAGAGTTGGTCCATCATAGACTTGATGGTCCGTTTGATCGTCTATTGCACCTGGGTGGTTCCGACAACTCTCAGTAAAACAAATTTCTTACCCCGATGCCAGATTTGGATGAAATTGGTGTTGTTGGAAGGCTAATTCAATTCTCTAAATGACAAAAAGTCAAATTTCAAAAAATTCTATATAGCTTAAATAATAATCACTTGGGAAGTCTCTTTTCAATATTTTAGGACCGAAATTATACTTCACTTGACACTCTCTAAGGAACAGACTACCCACGAACTTTGCGGGGTATTACAATATCTCCCCCTTGGAAACAGTCATCCTCGAATGTCGCTGGTTGGACGAGGAACACAGGAAAAACAAAGTACACATAGCTGAAGAAATTTGCTAAATGGCTCAAAATCTCTCTAAACTCCTAAATACCTCAAAAATTGCAAGAACTCATGCAAGAATAGATACATAGCTGAACTTTAGATTAGACGGGCTGAATTAAGGAAGAATAAACCCTTCGAATTGATCTGAACTCGTGGAAAAGAGGTGCAGATACTTGGCTTGCATGTCTATTTCTGTCTCCCAAGTAGCACCCTCAACTGACTAGTTTTTCCACAACACTTTGGCCCAGGAAACCTCTTTGATCCCCAGTCTACGAATCAGAAAATCTAAGATCTCAACGAGAATCTCATCGAATGAAAGATTTTCTAAATATCAGCACTATCTGAAGGATCTACTACAATGGAATCACTAATATGCTTCTTAGCATGGAGACATGAAAAATAGGATGACCAGCTGACAACTCTGCTGGCAACTCAACCTCATAGGCCACCTTACCAACACGGACCAAGACACTATATTGGACAACATAACAGGCACTAAGCTTCCCCTTTCTACCAAAACTATTT
Organism: Capsicum baccatum var. pendulum; assembly: GCA_030864225.1. NCBI lineage: Eukaryota > Viridiplantae > Streptophyta > Magnoliopsida > Solanales > Solanaceae > Capsicum > Capsicum baccatum. The sequence goes on along the minus strand of CM061559.1, from coordinate 193,937,926 downwards.
TCCCTTTTCATGGGTGAAATCTTCAAGTACACTAAATTACCCACTTCAAACTCAAGATCTCTTTGTTCATATCGACATATGACTTTTGATGACTCTAAGTTGTCTTTAACCTCTCTCTAATCAACTTAAATTTCTCCATGCCTTCAAATACTACATCAGGCCCAATCACGGAAACTTTACTCACTTAAAATCAACCTATGGATAATTTACATATTCTACCATACAAATCCTCAAATTGTGCAATCCCGATGCTAGCATGGTAACTATTATTATAGCCAAACACTATCAATGGTAAATGCTCATCCCAACTACCTTTGAAATCAAGAGCACATGCCCTCAATATATCTTTCAAGGTATGAATGGTTGTCTCAGCTTGACAATTTATCTACGGATGAAAAGCATAACTCAAAAGATCCTAGGTACCAAGACCCTGCTAAAACACCTTCTAAAACTAAGAAGTAAATTGAGTGCCCCAATCTAAAATGATGGACGAGGGAACTCCATGCAGCCTAACTAACTCCCGAATATACAACCTAGCATAATTCTCAGCTGAATAAGATGTATGTACGGGAAAGAAATACCCAGACTTAGTCAGACTGTCTATAACAACCCAAATAGAATCATGATGAAGATGTGAAAGAGGCAACCGAGCTACGAAGTCCATATTCACTGCCTTCCACTTCTAAGTAGGTATACCAAACTCTTGCATCACACCATCAGGTCTTAGGTGATCTACCTTAATCTTTTGGCATGTTGCACACTTTGCTATGAATTTGGCTATATCCTTCATCATAGCATTCCACCAATAGATTTCCCGCAAGTCCCGGTATATCTTGGCAGTGTCGAGATGAATAGAAGACCGCGTGCTATACGCTTTGGCCATAATCCTCTGCCTCAGATCATTAAAGCATGAAACACAAATCTACCTTGCAATAGCAACACACCATCTCCCCCTTGGAAGAAAACCTCTACCTTTTGGTCCTTAACTGCCTTCTTCAGTTTAACCAATCTAGGAACTCTATGTTGCTTCTCCTTCACTTCCAAAACTAAAGAGGGTTCAGAACTACTTTGCACCAAAGTACTTCTCTCAGCTAAATCGCAATGTAACACCCAATCTATATAAATAATGCACATCACGAGCTAACGTTTTCTAACCTTCCTCTAAATGGCCAATACTACCCATAGAAAGTCTACTAAGGGCATCCGCCACTATGTTGGCCTTGTCTAGATGATACAACACCCTCATATCATAGTCTTTTAACAACTCCAACCACCTCCTCTGCCTAAGATTCAACTCTTTCTAAGTAAACACATACTGCAGGCTCTTATAATAAGTAAACGCATCAATATGAACATCATAAAGATAGTGTCTTGATATTTTTAAAGAAAAGATCACATCAGCTAAATCAAGATCATAGATTGGGTAATTCTTCTTGCATGGCTTTAACTGTCTAGAGGCGTAGGATATAACCTTACCTCTTTGCATTAACACACAACCCAAAAAAATTATAGAGGCATCACAATACACCACAAAACTATCTATACCATTAGGCAAGGTCAACATGGGGGCTGAAGTAAGTCGAGTCTTCAACTCTTGAAAACTCTTCTCACAGGAATCTGACCACTTGAACTTAACTTTATTTTTCGTCAACCGGGTCATGGGAGATACAGTAGATGAGAAACCCGTAACAAAACAGCAGTAATAGCCCACTTTACCCAAGAAACTTCTAATTTTAGATGGAGAGAGAGGTTTAGGTCAATTCCTTACAGCTTTGGTCTTTTGGAGATCAACTCTAATACCTTCGACTGAAATGATATAACCCAAAAAGGTACAGACCTTAGCCAAAATTCACACGTACTAAATTTGGCAAACAAATGGTGATCTCTGAGGGTTTGCAAGACAATTCTAATATGATTCGTATGTTCATTCTCATTACGGGAGTACACAAAGATATCATCTATTACAATAATGACAAACATATCGATATATTACTTAAACACTCAATTCATGAGGTCCATTAAGGCGGCTACAGCATTGGTTAGCCCGAAAGACATGACTAGAAACTCAAAGTGACCATAGCGGGTTCAGAATGCTGTCTTTAGAATATCACATACCCTCTCTTTAAGTTAATGATAGCCAGATCTATGGTCTATATTGGAGAAATAACTTGAACCTTGCAACTGATCAAATAGGTCATCAATTTTTAGAAGAGAATATTTGTTCTTGACGGTGACCATGTTAAGCTGACGGTAGTCAGTGCACATATGCAAAGAAACGTCTTTCTTTCAAAAGAATATGATTGGTCCTCCCCAAGGAGAAATACTAGGCCTAATTAAACCTTTTTCTAAGATATCTTTGAGTTTCTCTTTCAACTCATAACGCTCAGAAGGTGTCATACGGTATGGCAGAATAAAAATGGGTTGTGTGTCGGGAAGAATTTCAATCTCAAATTCTATCTCTCTATCAGGAGGTACCCCAGGGAGATTTTCTAGAAAAACATTTGGAAACTCATTAACAATATCAACTGACTAAATAGTTGGAGCCATGGACTTAGTGTCTTTGACTCTAACTAGGTGATAGATACAACCCTTGGATTTCAGCTTTCTGGCTTTGATATAGGAGACAAAATGACTCTTAGGAGATATCGAACTCCCGGACAACTCAAAAGCTGGTTCATCAAGAAACTGAAACTTAACCACATGGGTACAACAATCTATAGATGCATAGCAAGAGTGAAGCCAATCCATACCCGTGACAAGGTAAAAATCCACCATGTCTAACTCTATCAAATCAGCAAGTATGACTCTATAAAGAACAGTAACAGAACAATCTCCATACACCTGTTTAGCAACTACTGACGCCCCTATGGGGGTGGAGACCAGGAAAGGCTCAAGAATCTTTTTGGGACTCATTTTAAAATTCACAGCTACAAATGGGGTCACAAATAAGAAACTTGAATCGAGGTCTAACAACACATAGACATCAAGGCAAAAGACACGGAGCATACTGGTAACAACATCGGGAGAGACCTCCTGCCCCTGATGAGATGGTAAGGCATAAAATCTATTCTGGTGCTTGCCGCCAGCAATGCTGGATGAAGTACCCTGAGCAGGGGCTGGACGGGGTACAGGAGCTAGTGCATTAGGCCCCTATGCTTGAGGTCAGGCATCTCTGTTCCCCTATCTAAAATGAGGACAATATCTAATTTTGTAGCCCCGATTGCCACAACTCCCCTCAAATCTATGAAACAGTCATCGAGATGATCCCTACCACACTTAGAAAAGGGGGATAATGGGGCCTATTACCAATACTATTCTATGACATAGGCATAAAAGAGCTTCACCCTTGCTCCTACCTACTTATAGGTGCGGTAGAACTAGCTGATAAAGGCGCTGGTATATATGGATGCCTCTAAAACTAAGGGTGGTTCCCTCCATAGAACCTAGTCTTGCTAAACTCATATTGCTCATATCTTGTCCTCTTCTTACCCCTCACTCGATCTCTATCACTTACCTTATCCTTTACTATCTATTGCGTATGCATCATAAACCTAGCCAGATCCACATTTATATGCAACATCGCAGTCCTACACTCTTTCAGCACTAAACTAGAAACACCTATCACAAACTTGCTCATACTAGATCGAGTGTCAGAAATCAAACCAGGAGCATACTTTGCCAATTGGTTGAACTTCAAGCAGTACTCCTTAATAGTGATAGATCCCTGCCTCAAGTTCATAAACTCCTCAATCTTTGCTTCCCTCATCTCAAGAGGAAAGAACTTGTCTAAGAATACATCTTGGAACACCTGTCAAGTCATAGGAGCAGCATCCTCACCTCTACCCTTTCTCTATGATACAACCCAGTAATAAGCTATGTCCTTCAACCTGTATAATACCAACATAACATATTCTTAGTCAGAAACATGTATAACCTACATGATCTTTCACATCTCTTTAAGGTACAACTGTGGGTCTTCATCTTTCTTAGACCCATAAAACTCTGACGAATTCATCTATATGAAATCACAGATTCTAGTAGTGGCTACATCACCACCCTGTTGATTAGCAACTATAGCCTGGTTATTGGCCAGAACATAGACGGGGACTGCTTGGGCTTACACTTCAAAGGCCACCCAAAAATCGGCATAAGACACAGTCTCATTCAAAGAATCAATAGATAGGCATTAATCATTATCATTTCTGTGGGTATTCGCTCTTTAGAGAGGCATTTTTTGAAATAAAATAGCATAAGTTATTAGTTAAGAGGGACAACTATAGGAAAGATAGATTCTGAAAGAAGAAATAACTTTTTCCTATAATGTCTCGTATCCTCTTTCTTATAGATGTGGCGCGCTACAAACCAATGATCAAGACTCTACTCAATGTGGCATGCAAGACTCCCTGGGACTCCTTAAAAACCTTAGGATTTGATACCAAGTTTGTAACGACCCAAGATGATGCAAGTTTCTACTAATAACACTCATTTCAAGATGAAATAATTCAAATACTAGCAAATTAATATCATATGATAGGAAATACCGGGAAAATATACGGTCTAAATAACCAAGCAATACCAGAAACCTTAACATAACCACAAACTTATAACTAGTCTAACAAAGCCTCTACTAATCCAAGATTTAAAGAGCCATTGGTATAGGTCCCCAACTCACTTGAAATGAACTGAAAGTAATAACATAGTCTCTCAAAATACGAAAATGTCTAATGATAGGTCCTCGAACCATGAGGACTCACCACTGTAGGGATATATACAGAGGTACTCAAAATTCACTGTCGGGGCTAAAAATGAGCACCTAAACCTATTTTATAAGACAATGTAGCAAATAGACGTCTATGTGGATCGGTACTTGAGAATGTACTGAGTATGCAGGGGTGCATGCATTTATATAAAAAAATATCAATACTCTTTAATTAAATCATGCATGTAATAAGTAATGACTCACATGGCCTGAATAACTATAAAATGCAAAGCTCATAAATCATGTAAAATGAAACATATAACATAATCTCGTGAGTCATTATACTTTTAGCGTTGAAATGTGTACTCTTCTCTTATTCTCATCACTCAAGGCTAAAAGATACTTTAAGAAATACTTTAAACTCATTCATATGTCTATTGGAGAGTAAAACTTCTTCAATGCTAAAGAAATCATAACTCTTTTGAACTGAAAAACTTGTAATTCAAATCATATACATTTGGAACATAGTTGAAGGCATTTCATTCACGTTAGGAAAATGTCTCATTTCAAGCTCTAGGGAAAAATACTCATATCAAGGGAAAGTATTTTAATTTTAAAGGAAAATATCTTAACTCAAAGATTTAGTTTTAAGGGGAAAATATTCTATCTCAATGGAAAATACTTTAGTTTAGGGATTTTCTCTTAACCAACATAAACCATGCAAGCTATATGGAGTCCAACATTTTGTCCTCCTAAGGAAAAGACTTCACGTTGGGGAGAGTCATCATACTCTTGCCAAGAAGTATAAACTAGGTCCAGTGATCACTAAATAAACTCAGCATCGGACCTTATATGAACTTGGCCTTAGGCCAATGATAATAATGAACTCGGCCTCAGGTCCAACCTATGGTGGTACGTAGTTTTGGGGTAAGAAACCATAGTAACTTATCTGCTCGATGCTAAATACTACTCCCTTTAGTTTATGTCACTCATCTAATGAAAATCCACTTTAGAATAATCTCATAGTTCAATAATAACCCTATAATCAAATACGTAATTTGATGAAAGTAGAAGGGATTTCAAAACTCAATGACAATTAGGTCAAAATATTTCTTAATAATCTTAGAATACTCAAATCATTGGTGCTTATAGCATAAGAGTTCATAAAATTGTAAATCTCAAGAAAGGATCAATAACCCATAATTCATTCTCAAGTTAGAACTCATCAAAAGCATAATAGATAGCATATAGATACATAACTCATGTAGAAATCTGGAAATTTCACCAATTTGTCTCAAAATCACAACATACTCTTATACCTTAATATCTTAAACATTTCAACTATTAATATCTCAAGGATTAAAATCATGGGGTATAGTCCCAGCTGTAATTTCTTAATAAAATATGTAAAAGTTATGCCATTGGACTTTCAATTCAAGAGAAACATCAAAAGCTTGCAACCAATTATAATGGGTGAAAAACCCAATTTAATTTCATGTAAAATCTTATAAATTGCAAATAAACGTAGTTTAAATAAACCTTTGGGCACAAGGGTGAAAGGATTACCTTTGTAAAAAACTCCAAATACCTTAGATTATGAAATTAGATGGACGAGCATTCTCTAAACTCATCTTCTTACTCTTGAGAGAGATTTATTGCAACCTTTGAACATGGGGAACTCAAATCTCAACTCAATTTTTAGAATCCTTGGTAATTTCCTTGATTTCTTAGAGAAGGGTTTTAGATTTGCTCTTGAGAGATAAACCCTAGCCTTTGGATGTTTTGGGAGATAATAAGGTTATCTAGTTTATTTGGAATATATCTGAGGGTTAAAAGGGAAAAGACCCAAAATCCACTTTTAAAAAGGACATAAAAATACTGAATGGGGTCTACGATGGTTGGAGCGATGGTCCATGGCAAGTTTGAATGTTCGACAGGTCATTCATCACACGATGACCAAAAAAGGGGCATACTGCATCAATATGATCGTCAGATCGATGATCCATCATAGGTTCGATGGTCTGTAGGATCGTCTGTTGCTCGATGGCCTAGATGAGACCACACTGCCTTAGTGGTGATAGTCTTAGCAACGGTCCATCGCAGACTCAATGATCCGTCAGATCGTCCATCGCACCTAGGCAGTTTCGATAACTCTTACAAAAATGGTAATAACATCTCACCTCGATGCTAGATTTGGACAAAATTGGTGTAATTGGAAATCTAATTCAATTCTCTAAATGATAAAATGTCAAATATAAGAATATTATATATGGTTTAATTACTAATCACTTGATAAGTCTCTTCTCAATCATTTATGGCTGGAATTATACTTTATTTGACACGCTCTAAGGCTCGGACTATGAGGAAACTTTATAGGGTCTTACACATACTCTGATATCAGTGCTATAAATGTAGAGTTCTATTTAATCTCATGTATTGAATCTTCCCTGGTAGAAGATGTTGCCAATACTACTTTAGGAATGGATACCTCCACATTTGGTGTTGAACTAGTATCAGTAGCAGCTATTTGCACTTCATCAGTTTTGACTGGATCATTTTCAACCCCATATCCTTTCACTAACAGTATCCTAGTCTCATTTTAATTATACTTTGGGGTTGTGAGATTTTTTAGTAGGAATATCTTGATCTATTCCTACAATTTCAGGTACATTAGCAGATTCACATATCTTTATGACTAAAGAAGGAAAGGGATATGTAGTATTGGGGTTTTTGCCCTAATCTTTATTTCATCTGCAATAATTTCCACAAAGTTCAAGGGAATCACAGACATTAAACTCACCACAAAACTTCCCTATCTTTACCAATAATGTTCTCCCCAGCTGTTGGCATCAATCGAGAGTGTACTACGCCCCACCAAAATCTTGCCTCCAGAGTTAGTGAAGCCTTAAAGATCCTTTCATTTGCATTCGTTAGCCTTTCCAGCTCTCCCTCAGCTATAATGTTTTCCAACCAAGGACTCTATTTTTTCCTTTCTTTTATCCTAAAGTTGAACTTTGGAGAAGTTACTGAAGAGGGGAAGTTTAGGACATGGAGAAATCTATTGATCGTGTTGTCCAATAGATCCACCATTACTCCTCTCACTAGGATCTTTTTCATTTTTGCATATTTGTTTCTTTCTATCCTTTCTTACAGATATTCTCCGGCGCAGCCTGGTAATTTGCAAAAAAAATCCCATACTAATGTGGGGCAGAATGATTCAGCCCCCTTTGTGGTCAATCCCAAATCATAGTCTTTGAATGTTCTCTCTATCTGGGGGTATTTGCTCAACCCAGCAGTGATGATCCTCATTTCTTCACATATTGGGTGCTTAATACTTCATCTTTTTTTCTTGTCTTTCCTCTATGGTAGATTGTATCTTCCCCAGGAACCTATCATCTGACACTTTATCGAACACCAAAATTCTTGCGTTTAATCATATCTCCCCTTATCTGAGAATCTTCACCAGTTACTGTTTATATGAAGGATATTCTACTAAAGGTTCCTTATAGTTGGGATTCTCTAAAGATGTATGGTCAGATGGAGAGGTGTTTTCCTCCTCATTCTCAACTTCTTTAAGCACATCTTCCTCAGGTTATAGAAAAGGTTCAGCTATCTTCAGACTCTTGCTTTCTATTTCATCTCTGTAGTTATGATACATCTTCCTTTCTTTCGGATTCATTGAGGAGTCTTCGAGTCAAGTTCTCCTTAGTTACCTTCTTATCAACTTTCTTTTCTTTTACATTTGGAGGCATGATCAATTCTACAGCAAGGCCAAAAAAAATTATCACTTAATACACAAGAGCATATAATCAAGAAAAAGCCAATCAATTTTAATGATACCCTTTAAAATGTTTCATCACTATCATTAAGAAAGGATCTGATGACTTAGTCTAATAAGCCGCCCCTTATGTGATAGTCAGTCAGCCAAGTCATCAGCTTTAGGTAGAATGTGACCAATTTAAATAACAAATAATAACTTGGTCTGATAAGTTGTCACTTATATGATAGCTCATCAACCAAGTCGTCTGCTTCAGGAAAAATGTAATCAGGTTGAACAACAAGTGATGACTTGGTCTGGTAAGTCATCACTTATGTGATAGCTCCTCAACCATGTCATTATCCAAAAACAGAAATTTTAGTCTATTTTTTTATCTTTGGAAACTTTTCAACAGTCATCATTCAACATCATACATTCCAACATGTAAAATTCGATTCTTGGGCTAAAATTTCAAACTTTATTTCTTAATTTTGAACTGGTAACCCTATCTTTTAGTTTCAATAAGAACCCATACCAAAATTCGACTCAATAATCTTGAAAAGCTAAAGTTCGGAGGATTTTCACCCAATAATGATACATTTTTTGACTTTGACAAGAACTTGTTCATGAACACATTTTAGTGGTGCAATATAATTGATCTTGAGTAACCAATTTACTATAAATTACTTAAAATTGACTGTGAACACTTTAAATCCTACAAAATTTACACTATTGGACAATTATCCTTACTTACCAAAGAAAAGGAGTCAAGCTTGAAACATACCTCTTAGCCAACTCAAGTTGTAGGTTTTCTTTGTAAGGGTTTTCAAGTTTTTTAGACAATAACAAGTGTGACTGGCTAGTTTTTCAGAGAAGAAGACGAAAGATTTTTCCACCCTTTTTCACTTGCTTTAGAGAAGATGAAGAGAAAGTAGATTATTGACTTTTGAAAAGAAACCCAACGGGCAAGGCAATGTAATTAGAACTGATTGCAATTTTTTATCCTATTTTTTTTGTTTTCTATAATTATCTACAAATGGAAAGAGAATAAACAAAATATAATATGGTTTGGAATGTAAAAAGATTAAGGTTAAAAGATGTGGGTAGGGTCAGGATGTCTTCTCTGGGCCCAAAATTATGTGATATCTTATCAAAAAGTTAATAGCCTATCATATTTCATTGTCACCTTAAGGTAGAATGTTGCCTCATTTTGGGTCATCTAACGACCAGATGTGATGTCTTATCACAAGTGTTATAGCTTATCAACCTTAGTTGTCAGCTTTATTTGTATTATACCTCAATATTGGCTCAACTGATGACCTCACATGATGCCTTATCACAAGGGTTATGACTTATCAGCTCTGGGCATCACCTTTATCTAGAATGATGCCCATATTTTCTCAAGTTGGCGGCATCAAGTGATGTATCGTCAACTAGCTGATAAGCTATCGTCTTTGGTCATCAGTTATACTTTGCTGATGGTATCAATTTCACCTTAACCCCAGAACACCTAAACAACTCATTACAATCACATATTTTTAAAACAAAACAAACAATTACAACATAAAAATTTGGGTGGCCTTCTAATAGCGCCTGATTTAATGTTGTCGCACGACTTAGTTATCTCAACTACTCAGACTTCATCAAGATACACAGTGGATAATAGCTTTGAATCATCCATTGGACCTGCATAGATCTTGATTTTTTACCCATAACTTTGAACAGACTTTTATATTTACCTATGAGCTCCACCACACCTGATGGAAAAACTTCACTTACTTTGAACAACGCACACAATCTTGACTTCAATTTTCTTGAAAAGAGTTTAAAGAGAGAGTTGAACAACAACACCTAATTACCAGCTTTAAAATATCTCTTCTCTATTATTCAATCATGGTAATTCATCATCCTTTCTTTTTACAAATTAGCTCTTTTGTAGGCCCCAAGATGGAATTCATCTATTTCATTTAGTTGCCCCAATCTTAACTAGGTTGCTTCTTTTCAGTTCATGTTCAGTCATTTAAGAGCCCACAAGGCCATGTGATTTAATTCAACCAGAAGGTGACATGCTTTGTTATAGACCAACTGTTATGGTGACATCCCAATAGGTGTCTTGAAAGCAGTTCGATATGCCCACAAGGCATTATTGATCTTTCGTGACCAATCTTTGTGAAATGCATTCACCATTTTAGGTTAAATTATTGTTATCTTCGGGTTTGAAACTTCCACTTTCCCACTGGTTAGTGGGTAATATGGAGTAGCAACCTTATGCTATTTCACACCGTATTTCATTAAAACAACCCAAAATGTTTTATTGCAGAAGTGGGACCCCCCATCACTAATGATAGTTCTTGGCACTGCAAAATGAAAGGGGATGTTCTTTTTTAGAAAAGCCATTACTCTCTTACTTTGGTTGTCAGCCAAAGCGACTACTTCAACCTATTTGGACACATAGTCCACAGCTACCAAGATATATTTTAGTCCATAGAAGCTCACATACGGCCCCAGGAAATCGATACTCCAGATGTCAAATAGTTCAACTTCCAACATCTTCGTCATGGGCATCTTCTAGAACTGGTCACATTTCCTCACTAACTCATATGTATCTTTGGATAGGGTTAGCCAATAGTATCTACTTTGTAGTACCTTTCTTGCAATACGGTCACCTGCATGGTGAACTTCGATTGGAGATGGATGACAAGCTTCCAGAATACCTAGCATGTCTACCTCTGAGATGCACCGCCTAATAATACTATTTTCACGCCTCCAAAATAAATATAGCTTATCCCAGAAGTATTGTGTAACATCATGAAGAAGCTTCTTTCTTTGGTAAAAGGAAAGATTCTCTGGGATAATCTCACTCACCACATATTTTATGAAGTCTGGGTACCAATGTACTTGTTCGAGCACAACAACGAAGACTTTCTCATCCAAAAATGTATCATAAATTTTGAGCTCATCCTTGGCTGCTTGATATCTCTCAAGTCTAGAAAGGTGATCTAAAACTTGATTTTTGAATCCTTTTCGATCATTGACTTCAAAGTCAAACTCTTAAAGTAGAAGCACCCACCTTATTAGCCTTGGATTTGTATCCTCATTTTCCATCTAATACCTCAAAGTGGCATGGTCTATATACACTACCACTTTAGTCCCAATAAGTAAGCACGAAACTTCTCAAATATATAAACCACCATAAGATGTTCCTGCTCAGCCACAGTGTAATACTTTTAGGCCCCATTCGATGACTTCCTTGCATAGAAAATGGGATAAAATAGCTTATCTTACTTTTGGCCAAGCATATCCCCAAGCGCTACTCCACTTTTGTCACACATGATTTTGAATGGTTTTGAGCAATCTGGTGTAATAATAATTTGTGCAACAACTAGCTTCTCCTTAAAGCAATCAAATTCCTTCTTGCACTCATCATCGAATATGAACTTAGTCTCCTTCTCCAAAGTTTTCTCATTAGGTTTGCAATTTTGGAGAAATCTTTATAAATCGCCAACAGAAGCCTGAATGACCAAGGAAACTCCGCACTCCCTTTACTGAAATAGGGAGTGGTGGTTTCTCAATAAATTTAATTTTAGCTAAGTCAACTTTGATTCCCTTAGCTAAAAATTTTTACCTAGTACAATACCTTTCTTCACCATGACATGGCATTTTTTCCAATTCAACACCAAGTTAAACTTCTCACATCTTTGCAATGCTCTACTTAGGTTGACCATACATATGTCAAATGAATCTCCCACCACTGAGAAGTCATCCATACACACATCCAAGGTGTCCTCCACCATATCAAAAAAGATAGACATCATGCACCATTGAAAAGTGGTAGGTGCATTACCCAAACTAAAAGGCATCCACTTGAAAACAAAAGTACCATCCGAGCATGTGAAAGTTGTCTTCTCCTGATCCTCTAGAGCAATAGAGATCTTGTTATAGCCAGAATACCCATCCAAGAAGAAATACCAATCTTTTCCCACCAACCAATCAAGCATTTGATCTATAAAGGGCATCGGAAAGTGGTCCTTAAGAGTCTATAAGTTGAGCTTACAATAGTCAATGCAAACTCTCCACCTTGTGACCAGCCTGAGTAGAATCAACTCATTTTTATTCGTTGTCCACTACATTCATTCCCTCTTTATTGGGCACACATTGGATGGGACTTATGCATTTACTATCTGAGATGGGATATACAACTCCTACATCATGCCATTTAATGATCTCTTTCTTAACCACTTATTGTATTGGTGGATTAAGGTGATGTTGGGGCTCAATGGCTTATCTAAAATCCTCCTCAAGATGAATCTTGTGAGTGTAAATACCAAGAAAAATACCAATGATATCGGCAATAGTCCAACCAATAGCCCTTTTATATCTTCTAAGGACAAAGATAAGTGCCTCAACCTGGTGCTCAACCAAATACATAGCAATAATCATAGGTAAAGAGTTTCCACTACCTACAAACACATACCATAAATATGCGTGCAACTTATTCAACTCCAACACTAATGGATCTTCGATAGATGGCTTAGCCGATGGTGTTACTAGATTTTTCTAGTCCAAATCTAGATTCTTGAGAGCATATGAATACGATCCCATTCCCATCACGGCACATACTATTTCTTTATATTCTTCAATACCTCTGCTATCAAAGTTCATTAAGACTGGAGCTAAAGGTTCAACAACAAACTTCTTCTTTATCGGTACTTCTTTCGCATCCTCATAATAAACATCAATAATCGAGAATACACTCATCTCTTTAGGTGGCTTCGTAGATTGGTATACATTAAAATGAACTAACTTATCATTCAGCTTGAATAGTAGCTCATAAGCCCACAAATCAATAAGCACACTTTCAACTGTGAGGAAAGGTCTACCTAAGATAATGGGTACCTCGAAGTCCACCTTGCAATCCAAAATGACAAAATCTGTAGGAAATCTAAAGCTGGTTAACTTTATAAAAACGTCAAACAATATCCCCACTAGCCACTTCACTGACCTATCTGCCATCACCAATCACATATTTTTGAATGTAGTATCTCCTAAACCGAACTTCTTGTACACAGTAAGGGGCATCAAGTTGATAGTGCTCCCAAATCGCATAACGCTTTATTAAAATCAAGAGAACCGATAGTGAAAGATATAGTGAATGCTCCTGGGTCTACTTTTTTTTTGCACCACGAACCTTGTTGAAATGGCACTACAATGGTAAATATTCTCCACCAATTCCTAACATACTGTTATCTTCTTCGTCCAAGGTCTTTCATAAATTTAGCATATCCAGGCATCTGCTCCAATGCCTCAACCAAGGGTACATTCACTGTCAGTTGCTTCAACATTTTCATAAATTTACTGAACTTTATGTCATCCATATTTTTTCAATCGATGGGTAAAGAGTGGCAGTGGTTTTGGGAGAGTTGTAACCACCGTCCCCTTTTCATGTCCCTTCTGTTTATCCAACTCAACAACCTGTTGATGGCTAGATGTACCCATATTACCATCCAGTTTCTCAAACTACACTAGATGGGTTTCATTAAATTTTGCACTATTTTCAATCACATCATTAATCATAGCTTTACCCTCAAAAGGTCCAGGTAATACTTTAACACTCCAAAAGGTAATTTCCATAAAAGAGCCATTATTCTAAGGATTTTTCATTGTGTCACTTAGTCGGGTACCATTCTTTCTCCGATTAAGTGCTACTGAGAGTTGGCTCATCTGCTTCTCCAACTATTTGATTAAAGTTGAATACAAATTTTACTAGTTGTCCCATGGTGGATAAGTTACTCTTCATCGTCGTCACCCTAGTGTTGGTCTCCTCAACTCTTTTTAATCGCTTCTCCATCATGTCCTCCATGGATATTTTTTCTAAACTGGTAGAAGCATTATTTCCAGGGGGAACATACAGTCCACTTCTGTCATTCTTGTTCTTCCAACTTCCTTGCTCCCTTTCCTTGTAACCATCTTTGTCATTATAGTTCCAACCTTGATTCCCTTGGCTATTACCTTAGAAACCCCCCTGAAAATTTAGATAGTTAATCTGCTTCTTTGCACCTAAATTAGCTCTGCTCTATGACCCAACATCTTTCACCTTCTCAGTCTTCCCAGATAATAGATATTTGGTAAGCATATCCATCTAGGTTTTCATGTGTGCTATGTCTTGGTCATATTATTCCTCTCTCTTGCGTTGCTCTACAATCATTCCACTAGACAGAGTAGAGGTTGCTACCTTAAAATCCCTAGTATTCCAAGCTCTACTCTAATTGTTCATTCTATCAAGCATTTTAGAAGATTCTAGAAAGGTGAGATCCATAAATGCTCCCCCTACAGCATTATCGACAATCTGTTTCATAATAAAATTCGAGGCTCTATGCAGAGTCTCCATCAAATACACATCAGTCATTTTGTGATTAGGACACTGCATCAACTTTTTCTTAAAACTCTCCCAAGTCTCATGAAGAGATTCAGTAGGAAGCTGCCTAAAATTACTAATTTTGTCCCTAAATTGTAACATCTTGGACAGCGAAAAGAACCTTTTTAGGAAAGCTCCTTTTAACTACCTTCAATTTGGTATAGAATTAGGATTCAACTCATTAAGCCATAGTGTTACCTCCCCAGATAGAGAAAATATACATAGGCACAGTCGATTGGCATTCTGCCCCACTCCTGGGTTAGTAAAAGACTTGCAAATAGTGACAAAGTTGGCTAAATACATATTTGAATCAGCCCCTGAAAGTCCACCAAATAACCCCTTCAGATAAAGTAGTTGATTCATGGTGCTCATGATGTTGAACTTAGATTTGGATGTTAAAGGTAGAGGAATAACAACTTTAGTTGTACTTGATCCATCTATCTCATCCTCATCCTCCTCAAGATTAAATTGCATAGGCTACCAGTCTTGTCTTGGTCTAAAAAGATAATTTCTATTCACATTATGGTTCACAGGTGCGGCTACATTCCCTACACGTCTTTGGTTAGCAGGATCAAAAAAATCATTGTCTCCCAAGTCCTCATCATCTGGATTGGGATAACACACTAGTTGACCATTATTTTGTTGATTCAACTGAGTCCTAGATAGAGCAGCTAGTCTATCTTCTTCTTGTTGATCTGCCATTCTACTAATTAAAAGGTAAAAGTTGTTCCCCTGACCTTCTAGGTCATCGCATATACAACATAGAATCTGTAAAAACCAAAAACAACAAATAAACATAAAATTTAGAAAACTTTAACTATAGTCAATTATCACAAATATACTAAATTGACAATTGTATTCCCCATCAAAAGCTCCAAAATTTGATACACCCAAATTACCCTTCTCTTATGAGAGAGTAAGCAGTTGTTGTCAAATATATAACCAAACTAAGCTGGGGTCGAATCCCACACGGAATAAGGTGTTAATTTAAGTTATTCGTGAGTCAATTAACTAATATTTAATAGCTTCCTATAAGTGGGTATTTCAGAGATTAAAAAAAATTATTGTTCACTTCATTTCAACTACTTGCAACTATGATCTCAATATTTCAAATCGATGTTATGGAAAAACCAGAGTTGTGTTCACTATACTATGCATATTGGTACTTGATATACACCAGTTATGGTTCAAGATTCTTATGACATGCAAGAACAACAGACTTTCGGTATCAAAGAACTATCTAAATATCTCTCGGCCTACTTAGACATTCAATTACCTAATTCATCCAAACTTAGGAAATTTGTATACTTAACCATATTTATATTGAGTAAATTAACCTTGTTACAGCATTAATCATTAAATGAAAGTTTAACGCTTCCAAATCCCCGTTGATAATTTACTTCCTATTATATTAATTTCTTACTTCAAGCAAATCAATAATTAGGTCTAGTCTATTATTTACAATGAATAGACAACCTGTACAATAGAAGAATTATCAAAAATTTCCTAGTGCCTTGAGAATCTTGATCGACTAATGAATTTATAAAACCAAACTCATAGATCCCACAACTCGGGTTAAGAAAATTAGCTACTCATGATATAGAAAGCAATAACATATATTGAATTCATAATTTGATAACTGTCAACTTAAAAATGTTGAAGATATATGATCGTTCTTCCTTTTATAATCATAAGAGAATTCTCAAAACCATAATAAATATCCCTAAAAACTTAATTCAAAAAACTCCGAGAAAAACAATTGAAAAGCTGTTGTTTTACGTAAGTTTTAACATGTTGTTGAAAACCTAAAAATTCCCTTAAATACTAAAGAAAATTTTGGAGTCACATTTTAAATCCTAAATTTTTCATGCATAGATGATGACATCCTTTGATGGCTTATCAGGAGTTGATGACTTATTAGACCAAGTCGTCAACTCCTTTGTCGAATCCATGTTTGATTCTTACAGGTGACAACCAGATCTGATGTCTTATCAAAAAGTTGATGACTTATCAAGTTAAGTCATCAACTCTTCACTTCATCTCTTATAAACTCTCTTCATCTGATGGCTTATCACAAAGTTGATGACTTATCAGACAAGTCGTCAACTATGATCTATGTATCTACATTCTCAAAATTCATCTTTCTTGATGTAGTTGTTGTAGGTTCTTATGCATCTTGACTTACCTACAATATCACAGAGAATATAATCAAAAACGACAAAAGTTACTTAAAAATTTACAATTAGTCCGAGTTAAAAGCCATAAATATGCTAGAACAAAGCTCGCACATTAAAAAAAATATATTTTACTATGTATGTTGTACTATTTTTTGTTCATATTACATGCATACTATTTTGTGTTGATCAATTTAGCATTAGACTACTCTTATGAGATTGTTAACTACATTGATAATTAGATGATAATTTCTCACTTGTGTATTTAGAGTGGACAAAGGTTGCCTTTATGATTAACAATGTACTTATGGTTATGAAATAATGGATAGGCCAAAATTTGTGATCTACCTGAGGATACTAATGGGTCTTCCATGCTTTAGTTGTGGAGGTTGTTAATTAAGTTGAGATTACTTGTTATGCATTGATTTCCAATTTACTTATATTTGCTTTATGTATATGCGTAGGTCTAAGTTAACCAAATTTTAGTACCTACCAACATATGGTGATGATACTAATACTACTTTGTGATCATTTTTTGTTGAGTGCAGGTAGTATTTCAGAGACTTCTTTGGAACCTCACCTGTAGCATGTGACCAGTTGTTTTGATCCAAGGGTGAGTACTTATATTTAGACTATTTTTGATCATCTTAGTATATCATGTCCATTTATTAGTACAGTGATACTCTTTTTAATTTCATTAGTTTTGGATATTGTTTTAGACATTAGTTTTTGTTAGAAGTTCATGTATAATGACTTTTGGGTCCTCAAGGATTATAACACGTTGTTTGATTTTTTTGCACTTTTATCTATCATTGGAATTTTTTTAGATATTAATCAATAAGGTTGTGTTTTTATATACTCTATCTTTAAAATGGCTAAGTATTTATGCTAAGGTGTGGGTTAGATGGTTATCCCACTAATGTGTTTATTTTGATTCCAATAATAGCCAATTGGGTCGTAGAAATATATCCTCCCTCTACAACATCTAAATAACTATAATTTGAGAATTTAATCCCTCAATAAAAGTGTGTTCTAGAACTTCATTGGATTGATTGTTGTAATGACAATCTTGAAGAATTTCTTTTAGCCTCTCCCTAAAGAGTAAACTGATCCACACTCCTTTTTGAAGGGCATAATTTCACTTCTTTGTTGTCTTCCCTAATGAAAACCTGTTGCGTCCAATTGTACATATAAGTGTAAGTACTGTACAAACACCATTCCAGGATACTAAAAAGCATACATATTCTTGAACTAAGTAATGGACAATAGTTTAATGTTGTGCTAGTAGAACTAGTTCCATAGAGCTTGCATTAATGGAATTATGGTAATTTGACCTGGGAAGTAATATTACTTAATCTCCTATACATATTTTTAGTTTCATACACATTTTTTGAAGCCAATACACACCCTTATTGAAGAAATTTTATTCTTGTAGGAGCCTCGTATCTATTCAACAAGATGTATCAAAGAATTTTTTTCTTTATTTTCTTATGTTAAATATTATGGTCAAGAAACTTATTATCAAAACAAAATAATAAAGTGGGCTTAACCCCCAAAATTCAGAAAGAAAAACAAAATTAAAAAAAAAGAATAAATAGATTAGGACTAATAAATAACTCAACCTTAAATAAAAGGAAAAAGAAAAAAAATTGGTAAATCCAACACAAAAATCAAAAATATACTTGGAAGGATTTACTATAACTCTTGGGATACCTCTATCGGCAACCATCGAACTCTGACGAGCACTTCATCTAGTGTTGACCTTTATTCATATAACGACCAATTTTTTTGTTATTAAAAATATTTGTGGAGAAAGTAATAGAACCTCATTTTTCATAGGTTTTAGGATCAATTTCTTAGAGTGGAAATGTATTAGGTATGAACTAAGGTCCTATAAAACCCCTAGTATAAAGATAAGTTATAAGTACCCTTACCAATTGAGTTTTATCTAAGTTTAAACTAGGATAAATATTAAACAATCTTTCCACCTACAATATAAAGAGTTATGGGTCCTAATACCCACCAAATTAAAGAACTTCAAGCCTTCTTTTCAATGTAACTGACTGTGTGTTAATCCATTTTCATTGTAAAAAATATGGTCATTTTACTAAATATTATTTTTACTAAAGACACAAGGCTACTACTACATGACTAGGCTGCTATAGTGGGGCTGTTGCAGCAACCCTCAGGCAGAACTTATGCATATTTTTTTGAATTTGTGTTTTTAACTCAAAAGTTTCATTCTGAAGCCCTAGAGAGGTGATTTTCCAAAGTCTACGATGAAAATTCTTTGTTAAGATATGTTTTTCCATCATCTTATTTGTCTTTCAATGCAATAAAATTTGGGAATCATTAGAATAATCTTTAATGGTAGAATAGTGGGTTAAAACCTAGGTTTATGAGATTATTGGGAAAAGACTATGGGTTGGGATAATATCAACTAGAATTACATTAAGATTGTTAAGTAATGATTTTGAGCATGAATTTATTATCCTAAAACATGAATTTTTATGGTTGGGGACCTAAAATTCAATCAATAAAGAAGGGATGTTTAGCCTTAAAACTCTAGTAATTGAGATTGATTAAGCATGATAGAACTATTTGATAGTTTATGACCCTTGAATAATGTTTTACACCATGATTAAGTTTAGAATTAGTGGGTTGAATTCTCAAAGTATTTATTTAAAAGTATTTTATTAACTACTCTTATAATGTTTGATTTCTAGATGATTGAACTAATAAAGAAATGAAGGAAAGTAAAGAACTTTGGTTAAGGTAGGTTATTGTTTAATGTGTAGTAGATTTGGTTAATATGTGTATTAACTATAGTTCTGGTGGGAGACTTCATGTCTAGGTCTACAGATAAGGAGTTTGGAAGGATAAAATATGGAATTAATGTAATAAAGATTTGATTGGGTATTTTTATATTATTGGGTTGATCCCTTGATGAGTGTTTTGCGTTTGTATGACTCCAGGAGGAATGGTATATGAATTTTATGAATAAAAATAATTATAAGTTGATTGAGTGAGCTTTTAATGATCATCTTTAAAATCTTAAAAAAGGTGATTACTATTGTGCGTATTTTAAAAGTGGGATATTTTTGCTAAAACATAGCTAGGTTAATCGATTGTGAAGAGAATGTGGTGTCATAGAATAAAACCCTAAAGCCAAGTTTTACTAAGTTCTAGAAAGTAAGATTTATAAAGGTGTATGACTCTACCTAGAATTATAAGTTGAATACAATCGAGTGGTTGAATAATTGGCTAGTAAAATTGTGTCTTGAACTTAATGACAACTTAAATGTAAGGCTTACTAGTTAGTATCTGAATTTACTATTTTTGGTTGAAATTAAATAGTGTTATATTGGTGAATGAACTAAGTATGTGAAATTATAGCGTAGACATTGATTTTAGTGAAATGTGCATTCCCAAAATAGACACTTAATTGATTGGTAGTTAGATATATTTGTGATTGATGATTGGGTTGGGTAATGCTTATCTAAACAAGTGGTGGATTTATCTTCAGACATACTATAATTGGTGGATATGGTTTGATAAGACATGTATTACAAGCTGTATGAATTGTCCTTCGAGCATACTTGTGATTTCATATGTTAGTGAATACTTGTTGTTTACCTTAATTGATGTTCGTGATTGTGACTAAATATCTAGAAAAATGTGTACTTACATAATTGTTGCGCTGTATTTCATCATGATTGATATTTGATAATGATATTCATGTATTATGTTATTTGGATGGTCAATTACCATGCTAGTATAAGTTGCTTATATTCAGAGTATCTGATACCATGAAATAGTAAGAACTTTTTATGGATGTTATTGTTTGTCTTGGGATCCATATTGGTACAAATTTTGATACCATACTAGTATGCTACATGGATTGATATCATCGTCTGCAGTTCATGACTAAGGATCCCTACTGACCATAGTATGTGTACACTATATTTAAGCATGCATTGATTCATTGCACTGTTGCATATCATTAGATATGTGATTGATTGGTAACTAAATTAACTATGTGTAAGTGAATTGATATGAGTAATATGAAGCATTGAAAATAAAATCGATAACAAAAGATTTATAAGCTAGAGTATTTGGTGAATATCTATTATGGGTAGTGGATAATAAAAGGTATGTCATGAATTTTGAATCAATCTTATATTTTGTGAGTATGTGTATATACACCGAAAATGTATTCTCAGGTATTTTCCTTTTTATCGGTAAACAAATAATTTAGTTTCACAATAATAAATAATTACAAAGCTAAACAGGGATGGACCCCCTATTTCATAATTTTAAGGAAATCTAATGCATAATAGTACTACAAATTGAACCTAAATACATAGTAATTCCAAGCTAGTAATCATCCAAATAGATAGTACAACTAACAAAAAAAAAATAAACCTATATCATAGCTAGATAACTGTATCAGGGCCCTGCATTTAGATTTTGTAGAATCAGATCCCACCTCCTATGTGTTTGTCCATGTATATGCATATGGAGGGCTATTTCTTTGCATACCCTATTATAATGACCCTTTAGGTAAATTCTCATGAATCTACTTATTTTTACTGATAGAGCTTCTCCATAGCTTCCCCAAGTCATTTATGACTTACTGAAATTGATACTTCAGTTATTGAGCAGTCTGTTTGATTTTTAGAACCATTCCTATTTTTAGAATCTTTTTTTGTTCTATATGGCCACAGAGAGAAAACTTGAACAAAACAATATCGGATGCAAGTTTCCACTGTGCTAGCAGCTCTAGAATATTAACCTAGGTTTGGTAGACGTTTGATTCGGGTCTCGCTAAACCCAAACGCATTTCGAACTATTGGTCGGAAAGTTGATAAATTAGAAATTTGGGTGTCGAGCCCAAATTTGGTCAAAAGAACCTTGGATGAAAAATCCAACTTTTCCAACAAGTCCAAAATATCAAAATCAATGTGGTTGCATAATTCATTTTCGCATATTAGATTTTGGATGCATCTTGTAGCATTAGTCGAAACTTAGAATTTATTCTAAGTTTTAGCTATTATCTAATGCAGCAAAGGTACTGAGATCACAGGCTTCGTGTCTGTGATTGCCTAAATTAAGGGCTTGGAAAAGGGTACTTAAATGCCTTTTTTGGTTGAGAACTAGACATTTCTCCCTTTCTTTGAGTTTCGTAAACCCTAATAGAGTATATAGTCCCTAAATTGAGTCCTATGTGTTGATTCAGAGCTTGAATGACTTGTATAATCATGATTAACATCGAATATAAGGTTTAACCTTTATTTTAGTGTTGAATTCGTGATTATTTGACCCAAAACCCATAATGTCTTGAGGTTTGATTTTAGCTAAAAAAAATGTTACATTTTTACCAATTTCTTGAGTGATATAACTCCCTAATGGTATTGAACAAAGGGTTGGTCTTGGAAACTAATTTTTTGTAAACGGGATTCACTTGGGGGTTTTTGGTGTCATTTTGGATCCGAAGCACAATGGTGAAATGTAGGTATTGATATTCTTGTAATGAAGGATAGATTATATTCTTGATTGCTTGGTTCATTGAAGAAGCTTTGGGGAAAGGAAAATTAAAGGTTATCAGTTTGTGAGCTATATTTGGATTTGAGGTAGGTAGGTTAGGCTTACTTCTTATTGGATTGAGCTTTATTATAGTATGACTTTTATATCTTGATAAAATTGGGTGAGGTTTTAGGTGTTGAAATGGTAGATTGTAATGTGGGGTATTAGTTGATCCACTTAGGTTGTTAAACTCATAATGTGTGATACTTGACTTATAACCTAGAACCTTGGTTAGTTGGACTTGTTATCTCATGAATAACATGAGAGTGCTCTAGATTCTCTTGTTATATTAGAGTGATATTTCCACTCATATTAAATAGGAAGTAGACCTTAGGTGTGCGTAATTGTGGAAACTTCCCTAATAGTTTTGGATGAATTAAGAATAATACTTGAGGAATAATTATATCATAGAACTAGTGTGGAATGATAAACAACTAAGACATGATTTAGATATCTTAGCTTAGTCCCAAGTAAAAGCTAGACTTGAAGATGAATTTGGGTTATTAGAAGCAAAACTCGACCTGTATTAAGCTTGGACTATGTAGTTTCATTAGCGACCTAGATATTCTTAAACTCATAGAATATGCCTCAGGAAATATGATGACTAACCCCACTAAATAGTTTATTCATGATGTTGGTATTATAAATTATGTGCATATTTGGTTACTAGATTATTGATGATGCTTGGATAGCAATGAATTGTCTTATAGATTGAACCCATGACTATGATATTACTTAAATCATTGATCAAATTACCATGTGGGCCTTGGAGTATGTTATTACTCATATTGTGTTCAAGCCTAGTGATTACACTAGTGTTTGTTCTAAAAATCTTCTTATGCTAATAATGTAAATTATGCTAATAAAGAGGGGCTCTACAAGATATAATTAAGGCTTTGTACTTGAAAGTGATAATGATTATGTTAAGCCCGATAAAGCAAAGAGTGTTCATTCCATATGGATAGATTTGTTCATGCACCTATTAATATATTGTGTTAATAATGAATGATGAGGTATCATGATATGCGTTTTCTTACTTTTCTTTCACTCTATACCTTGTGGGGCTTGTATTTACTATTATTTGGATTGCTTATATATGTACGATGATGCTCGATAAAATTGGATGATATATTAATGTTTGATGATTCCATGTAAGCTCAGAGGATATATTGATGTCATGATGATGCCTGGTAATTTTGGAGTATATATTGATGTTATGATGATGCCTAGAAAGTCCGAAGTATATATTTATGTTATGATGATACCCGATAATTTCGAAGGATATATTGATGTTATGATGATACTCGGTAAGACTGGAGGATATATTGATGTATGATGAAGCCATCATGGTAAGTCCAGAGGATATATTGATGTTATGATGATACCCGGTTAGTCTGAAGGATATATTAATGTTATGATGATGTCCGATAAGTTTGAAGGATATATTGATGTTATGATTATGTACGATTAGTCTCGAGGATATAATGATGTTATGTATGGAAAGCATGTGTATATATGTTTATGCATGATGATGCTTTTATATGGTCAAATCCATATGTTCTTTGTAGGTATAATGTTACTCTTTGGATGTCGGTGATATTTCTTTGATACTAATCACTTAAGTAGTGTAGTTCTTGCTAGTGTTGAATAGTGAGTAGAAGTAGTAAGTGTCGAATAATGAATTAAGACAAGTTGGCAAACAGAATATTGTGTGGCATTTGAGGATTCACCTAGTGAGTTTAGATAGAATTGGAAAAGTGGATTAATTAAGGTATATTTAAGGGTGTTATGTAGTGACAAATTGACTACTAAGTGGCCATCTTATTTGATGGCTCAAAATCTAGAATTCTAGTTAGTGAACCTTATTTGGTTGAAATATGGTAATTAGCAATAGTGGTTGTTATATGGCTAATAATGATAATAGGTTAGCATGGGTGATGATTATTGATATTGATGACTAAGTCATGAGGTCGATTAGTGATTTATTGAGGATTTGTTTATTAATGATGCTAGATAATCAAATATGTTAATGATTAGATAGGTAATCAGATGGTGATTAGTGCTAGTATGATGGTGATTAGTGCTAGTATTGGATGTTGGTTAATTAGTGAATAATGGGTAGTTACTATCCCGTGAATAAATATTATGTAAAGAATCAGTTAGGCTAATAACAAGAGGTCCTTGATAACTAGTGAATCACTAGTCTAATAATGAGTATTGGTTAGTTAATAGTAGTGTGTGCATCGAGTATATCGATGAGATAGATTTCTAAATAGTGATATGATTATGGTTATGAGTACTTTGGTAAATATTATTCAATATTGGTATTTGATGAGGATTATGAATACTGGTAAATGACCACTAGTGCGAAATATGGGAAACCTTGGATAATGAGAAGTTTGTTATATTTATCTATATACGTTGAGTATTTAATATTATGATGCACTCACCAGTGGTATGGGACACCGTGATAGGTTTTTTACTCTATGTTCTTTTGGGTGTACTCCACAGTGGTATGGACGTCGTCGTGAGTTCATTTACTTTTGCTCTAATGGATATATGTGCATTAACTTTGTATTTATGTGGTTGTATTTGTATTAGTATCACTATATACTTCAGTATTGATTACTATGGCATGTATTGATATGAGATATCGTATTATTGTTCTAGTTGATCATTTATTTTATACAGTGACAATGAAGATGATTCAGGTTTGATTTTGTAAATTTCCTTGAGATATTGTCTTGCTTTATATCATCTTTATATCATAATTTTGCTCAGTCAGCTGATGATGCCTAATGGGTACCCATTGTTATGGTACTCACATTACACTTCAGTACCTTTTTGGTGCATACCCGAGTACTAGTCTCCACCACTGAGTTAAGATCGGTAAGTGTTGGCCTTCAAGAGACAGGGTGAGCTCTTAGAGTTTTGAGTCGCCTATTTCCCTCTATCCTTGTTCAGACGGATGTATTGTCTTTTTTAGACTTATGAGTTATATTTCCTATTATCAAACTTATATGCTCTAGTACTGATATTACCAGGTTGCGGGATTGGTATCTGTATAGCGATTGTCTTATTTTGGTAGAACACTATTGATTATAACTGGATCCTTGTGTTTAACCCATTGCCTTAGCTTTGGGTTACGGTGTTGGCTTGCCTATAGGTGGATTTTATTTATTTCCATCATGACTCATGAATCGGGTCGTGATACCTATCAACTTAATAACTTCTATTTTTCAAATCTAATGAGATTCCTTTCCCTCCAAATGGTGTTAACCATCATTGCAAAGACAAAACAAATAATAGTCTCTCAAGCAAATTTCCCTTCGGCACATCCTATGACCAATTCCACTTCATATGTCTAGATGCCAACAATTCTCCGCACACCAAGCTATTTTATTAATATCAACCACAAACACCTAGTAACACGGTATTCCAATAATTGGTGTCCATGAGTTTCATCATCACTACCATGGAATACACATACTGGAGGATCCTGAACCACAAATTTTCCTAATCTCTCAATAGTAGATAGAGTGTGTAACAGTGCTCGCCGTAATATGAATTTGTGTCTGGGATTCACATAATGATTTAAGAGAGTTTCTTTCAATGGGACCTTTGATAGCTGGGGGAATAGTGTATCATACAATATTTTGATATAGAACTTTGATCCTTGCACTTAAGAATTCAGCCTAGTCCTTAAGTTACCCTTTAGTCCCGGAGCTGTCATAACATACTGCTTTGTACTAATGATTTTCCTGATTGCCTAAGTAGCATTTTTTGGGCTATCATAATTCTCCATAGTGTCAGTTTTCAAGTGTTAAACATGGACCCATTTATTCCAAAGGTAATCCTTACTTTTAGCTAGAGCTTAGAATTGCTTAGTGACTACTACTTTATTCCACCTATAGAAGTTCAGCACATTTTTCCCACCTGCAAACTTTGGGAGGAATATTTTTTCCTAAGACATAAGTATTTTCTTTTATGTCAAAATAGTACGGTCCATAAAAACACTTTACATATACCAGTTTGCTTCATGCTATTTTTTGTCAATAGGAAGACATGTGCCTAATAAGTCTAAACACCAAAGACTACACATTGAATCAACTGAAGTCTACCTATAGAAGATTATACTTTAGCAATCTAGCATGCCATTTTCTCAACAAATTAGTCAATCAATGGTAAACACTGGTCAATTGTGAGCTTTTGTGAGGAGAGTGGAACATGAAGGTATTTAAAAGGCAACCCATCTTCACTATAGCCTATATAAACAAGGATCGGTAATTTTACCTGTGGCTTTTTTCCAGAAAAATATATATAACTCTTGTCATTGTTAGTGTGAATCCCTGATGAATTAGAAAATATTTTGAAAGCCTCTTGAAGCAGTGTGGTTAAGGTGAGATTAGCTTCTCAGAATAATAACAAGTCATCTGCAAAGCATATGTTCTTGACTCCAAGGGTTTTTCACATGGCTTGTACTGAAAGCCTCGGTTCCCATCTAACTTGTTTAATTCCCTATTCAGGTACTCCACAGATATCATAAAAAGGTAAGCTGACATAAGGTCACCTTGCCTTAAACCTCTTATTCCCCTAAAATGGTTTATTATGGCCGCTATTTAAGACTACGGACTAAGAAACTGAATAAACACATCCCATAACCCAAGTGATAAAATTTACTGGAAAACCCAATATAGATAGCATACTTTTGAAAAAGCACCATTAAATAGCGTCATATGCTTTTCTAATAGCTACTTTTAATACACACCTTGGAGAGATCCCCTTCCTAGAATACCACATGAATAGTTCATAGCTAAAGAGTATGTTATCTATGATGCTTCTTCGATCAATCAAAGATAATTAAGAAAGACTTTTAGTAGTATATATTACCCTTTTAACCCCATTTGACAGGATATTAGTGATCAATTTATAAAATGTATTACAACAGGAAATAGGCTTAAAGTCCTTGAACATAGTAGGATTAGCACATTTAGGGAAAAAACTTACTACAATGCAATTGAAGTATTTCAACAACTTTCTAGATTTAAAGAACTCTCTTTTTGCCTTTAGGACATTATTATTGAAAGTGCTCCATTGTCCAGTGAAGAACTCAACAAGGAAATCATCTACCCCTACTGACTTATCTGTTGGTATACTCTTCAAAGCACTCCATACTTCCTTATTAATAACATCATTAATGAGGTCCAATTTCTATGGGTGGGATAAGCATGGACTACTTTTGATCACCATATAATTTGTACATGGAAGATCAGTTGCAAATGCACCTGCAAACTTTAAAAGGTCAATGACCTTATTATCAATAAGTGTGGGGTTTGTAATGTTGGTACCTATAGTGTTATATATAGAAAAGATATTGTTCCTGTTGGCTTTGATCCTACATCGAGCATAGAAATATTTGGAGTTAGCATTACTATATTTTATAAATATTTCCCTAGACTTTTACCTTAGCACTTTTCCCTCCACTAAACTCCAATAATGAAAATTCTGAAGAAGTTTCTTCTCTTCTAGTATAAATTCCTAGTTCATAGGGTGTACAACAAGCCTACTCTTTGTGATATCCAAATTTTCTCTAGTTAGTTGGATATTTTGAGCAAAGGATTCAAGGTAAGAGTTCATCCCATAAAGATCACATTTTAGAGATTTCAATATTTGACTCAGTTTGTACATATGTGTGCTAGAGAAATCTATGTGAATGCTATAATCTAGGGAATTTTTGGTGCGCCATCACAATTTTTGAAAGCTTGAAATGCTTTAGTCTAGATAGTAGTTGAGTATTGAGATGTATGAGGATATGGGAATGATCAAAAAACCCCAAAGTGAGAAAATCATCCTCAACAATCCCATAGGTCTAAAGACGGTGGTAGTTCACTAGTGCCAAGTCAATCTTTTAGTAGACCTTGTGATCCTATTGATATTTATTACAAAAGGTATAGTAGAAAGCTTTTGCATTCAGGTAAGTTAAGTGAAGGTGATCCACATAATCCCTGAAGTCCTTAGTTTCCATCTAAGTAATCGCAGATCCCAATCTATCATTAAAGGATAGAACAATATTAAAATCACCACTCAGAATCCAAGGTTCTTGAATAGAATTCAATCCACATTCTACCCTTTACTTTACACTATTTTTTTATATACAATAGTGACATAGGTTAAGAAGGTTTCACTAGCATCATCTATATATAAATAAATAAACTTCTCCTTAACCAATATTATAGAAAATTTAACATATGCCTGCCAGAGTAATCATTTTCTTATATTTGGGGCCATCAGGTAGTTTCAACAAGTATTCCATCCTGCCATAACCTTCTTTAGAATATTTGTATCCTTGTTTTCCATTACTCTAGTTTCCAAGCACCAAAACACTTTTATCTTATGCTTTCTAAAAAGAGTTTTACCTCTTTCTATTTTAGGGGCCTATTTAGGCCCATAATATTCCAAGTGGATATTATCACTTAATGGGAGCCTATCTAAGAAGCCTTGAAGGGCCATCATCAGCTAGGATATGCAGTAGATAGGATATGCAGTAGAAAGGAAAATAGATTAGTGTTACCCTTACTAGTACTAGCTTGTCCTTGATTTCTTACCCCACTAGTCAATCTATTTAATGAGATGGGCTTAGTAAATACATCTTTATAAGAAGTGGCATTGGGAGAGGAAGAATAAGGGTTACTTGGACAAGTAACACCTTATACCTTATCTTTACTCTACCATTATTGGTTTTGGGGCCTCTTCCTTCATCAATTTCTTCTCTTTTTCTTTGGCATCTCCTTAACTTCCAGCTCCTTATGTATCATATTTTATCTTTTTGATCTACAATTCTCAAATATATGACCAAATTTCAAATAATTTCCATGACAATTATGCCTCTACTCATACTCCATAGGTTGCTAAAATATACCAATAGCAGTAATTATCTTAGTGGTGTTAATTAGAGGTTGTGCTATGTTAGTTTCCACCAAAACCTATGCATGGTAGATTCTTTCTACACTAGCAAAGAACTAGTCAGTATGTTTGGGCTTACCTATGGATCTAGCAACTTTTCTGATAGATTCACTTGACCAATACCCAACTAGGAGCCCTAAGAAAGTAACCCACAATGAAATAGTGGTAATGCGGTCTGATTTGAACTCAATATCAATGTCCTAAGATTAAATAACAAATAATTTGTTATGGAAAGTGTATCTCTCCATCCCCATATTAACACTTTGTCACATCATCATGACTCAGGACTTTGAGGTTTTCCAGCACAATTCCAAGTATGCAATATTTAAGCCTTAATAAATTTCAAGTAAGGGGTATCCCCAATCACAAAACCTATCAATGAAAATTTCCAACACTTTTCTTGACTGCGATATCATCATTAACAATACTCATAGATATTTTACCTTGTTTTGT
This sequence comes from Capsicum baccatum var. pendulum, assembly GCA_030864225.1. Taxonomy (NCBI): domain Eukaryota; kingdom Viridiplantae; phylum Streptophyta; class Magnoliopsida; order Solanales; family Solanaceae; genus Capsicum; species Capsicum baccatum. The sequence goes on along the minus strand of CM061559.1, from coordinate 193,907,879 downwards.
ATTTTTCAAAAAGTAAGAAGTGATTTACCTTTATTATCTAATCGATTGTTGACATACATTTTATTTTATATAGGGTCTTATGAATTATTTATTTGCTTAAACGGATGGATATAATTTGATAAGGTTTGTATTATAGTTTGTGTGAAATTGTCCTTTGGGCATACTTATGATTTCATGTATTAGTGGATATTGCTTGTTTAACTTGATTGACTAACTTGAATTTGATTAAATATCTAGAAAAGTGTGTAATTACATAATTGGTGTACTATATTCCATCATGTTTGATATTTGATGATAATATTCATATATCATGAGCTTTGGATAGCCAAGTACCATGATAGTAAAAGATGCTTATATTCAGAGGATTGAGCATCATGATCCAATAAGAATTTATTATGGATATTATCATTGGGATCGAATGCCATATTGAAAAAATACTGAGACCTTCCTTTATGGTACTTGGATTTAAATCGTCCCCTGTTGGTCATGTCGAAGGGTGTCAACTGACCACAGTATGTGTGTACATTATTTTTAGTCATGCATTAACTCATTGCATTGTAGTATGTTATTGTATACATGAGTTATTAATGACTGGAATGGCTATGTGTAAGTGCATTGAAATGAGTAACGTGAATCAAATTGATATAAAGATCAATTACTTTTGGTTTGTAAGTTGGTGTATTTGTTAATATGTTAAATATTTTTGAGTGAGTGTGTATACATACTATAAGTGTATTATCATGTCTTTTCTTGTGAATTAGTTGTTTACTTTAACTGGTGGATATGGTTTGATAAGGCCTATATTACAACTTGTGTTAATTATCCGTTGGGCATACTTGTGATTTTATGTTTAGTAGATATATTTGTTTACACTGACCAATGAACTTGATTTTGACCAAATATCTAGAAAATTGTGTACTTACATACTTAGTGCACTGTATTTCATCATGGTTTATATTTGATGATGATATTCATACATTATGATATTTGGTTGATCAAGTGCGATGTTGGTACAAGTTGCTTATATATAGAGGATCGAGTACCATAAACTAGTAAGAATATTCTATAGATATTATTTTTTGGCCCAAGTCCCTCAATGGTACAAATATTAGTACTATACATATATGGTACATGGTTTGATATAGTTCCCTGTAAGTCATTACTAAGGGTTCCTACTGACCATAGTATATGTGTACACTATTTTAGGCATGCATTGATTCATTGAACTATTGCATGTCATAATATAAGAGATTGATTGATGTCTAAACTTACTATGTGTAAGGGAATTGATATAACTAACATGAAGCAAATTGATAACTAGTGGTTTATAAGTTGGTGCATTTGTAAATATGTATTATATGTAGGAGAGAATAAAAGGTATGTCTTAAATTTTGACCTATCTTATTATCTTGTGAGTGTGTGTATATGTGTATAAACTAGAAGTGTATTATCGTGCCTTTTATTATGAATTAGTTGTTTGTTTTGTTACTTTTCTGGTTGGTTGCATAATTTATATATAATGGTAATAGAATTGTCATAAGAGAGGATTAGTGAGAGAGAAGTATAGAACTATTTAAAATGAGATAAGTGTGTAAGAGATTTGGGTATGTGGTTCCATTTAATTGTATCATTTATCCACATCCTAAGATTAAATTAATAATTAAATAACTAAGGGAAAGCGTAAGGGTAGGATTTGAAGTATGTTTATGTTCGTTAAGTGAATCGTTTTGTGATTTCTTCTTAATTGGTATATGTTGTTATATATTTCTAATCCTGATCAGCCGATGATACCTACCAGTATGTGTGTTTCATACTGATACTAAATGTAGTATATCTATTTTTGGGTGCATAGATATGATTGCAGGTCAACAGATATTTTTGGACTATGGTGGCGATCATTCTTCAAAAGTTCCAATTATTCTACTCTTACCTAAAGGTTCTGTCATGATTTTTCCTTGTTGTATTTAGAGATCTTATACATTTTTAAACTAGGTTTTGAAAGTTGTTTAGTTGAATTCCATATTTCTTATTATTACAGGTTTTGATATAAAAAAAAGTTTATGTATTTACTAATTCTTAAGGTTTCATAGATTTATTTCATAGTTGTTAAAGGTTATGGTAAGGGTTCTCCTCTCTGGGATAGAGTTGGGAAGGTGCACGCATGATTTCCTATTTGGGTTATGCAGGATTGTATTAGATCTCAATTTACTATTCTCCTAATATAAGATCAATTGTCAAGTAGATTCCTGCATATTTGTGCGTTAATATCCACATAAATTACTAAGAAAGCTATAAGGCATCAAGAAAATCAATTTTACTTTCTTCTCTCCCATCATGTTATTTCAGTTTTATCTCCAATAGTTGAGTCCAATTGGCATCTAGCATATTTCAATTAGTATTTTAACAATTATAATTAAGATTATTTGGTCCCAATTGGTATCCCAATAATGTTTGAAAGGTTGGAAATTAATTATTCAAACTAGTAGAGGCCAATAAGAGGCATAGGCCTTGTGCCCTAATGTTGATGTTGCATTTTGATTGAGTGTTACTGTATATTTTGTGATGTTATGGTTTTTCGTTTAAGTGAAATGTTGTGATTACAGTGAAATCGGTAAGTATAATTCATTCATTAACGGATTAGTTATGTTTATAAGAAGGTGTCATAAGATGATGGTAAGTTTAAAAACTTGCCTTGGTGTAAGGTCTTTTGAGTTGATAGTAAAATGTAAAAGATGAGTGAAATTTGAAATGAATGGATAGTGGACATTGATAAGACCCATATCATATATGTGCAGCATAATTTGGAGAGTTTGACAATTCCCTGAGTAAACTTGGTCACATATTTATTGATATTATATTTGAATTCTTGTGTGGTACAATTATTAGTTAATATATTATGGTTCCTTGTATGGACCAATTATATTGATAAGGCACTTATGGTTCCTAGCATAGACTAACTTTGTTTTTGTGATTGTTTATGCTTCCTTGTGCCTGCTGATCCTTGATGTGATAATATGATAGTAAAATCCTCGATGTCCTAAATGGAATCTCAAACGAGTGCAATTTACCCATGTGTGTGATTATTGACATAAGCATTATCACAGCTTCCTTGATGAGTAAAATGTCTATTTGATGAATACGTATCTTAGCTGATGACTTGCATGTCTATTTTATTTATGTCAACTATTGTAGTTCTTACTAGATAAGATATTATGGTTCCTTGCGTGGACCAATTATGTTGGTAAATTACTCATGGTTCCTTGCGTGTACTGACTTATGTTTTATGATATTTTGTGTTTCCTTGTGCAGGCCGATCCTTGATGAGAAAAATTAATAGTAAAAATCTTGATGTCCTAAATGGCAAGATCAAACTTGTGTAATTTACCCTTGTATGAGATTATTTATATAAGCATTGTGAAAGCTTACTTGATGACTTGAATGCCTAGTTGATGAATTGGAACCTTATGATAGGACTTGCATGTCTATTTGATTTATGTTAACTATGGTAGTTCTTATTTGAGAGTTGAGATATTTAACGTGTTGGGTGACTCACACCTTGATAGTTGTTGTTATGATGCCTTACTTGGACTAAAAATTAGAAGGATGGTGACTACTAGCCCAATTCATGAAGTTAATTATGGTGTTAGTACTATATGTGTCTATGTGGTGTCAATAGGGAAGAACCTAAGGCTAATCCTTGGGTAAAATTATGAGGAGTTGGCTTACTGAATAATGTTCACGGTTTTATTAGACAGAACTCATAATTGGCTTATTATGGTTCGAAATTTTGTGTATACTTATTGTATGGGAATAATAATGTCACGGCCCAATTTCTCAAGTCATAATGGCACCTACTATAACCCATCAGTAGGTAAGCCCATCCATTTTCCGAAACGGCTAGTAAGAGACTATCAAAGGAATGAAAGAAGAAAGCAGAATATATAGGATAAAGAGACTAATATTTATAAAGCAACCCCAAAACCTGGTGAAATTTGTACAAAAGCTCCTAATACAATTAGACTACAAGATAGAGATACTGAATAAATACATATACAAAGATGTCTCTGAATACAATATAAAGATTAGTCAAATCAATATAAAAGAGAGAAAGAATACACCAAACACAAGGAACTCACCCCAAATCTCTGAACCATAGTTGCTCTGCACAATGCGTACACCAATGGCGCGAACTCTTACTATGATCCACAGGTTGTAGAAGTGTAGTATGAGTACCAAATATGTGGTACTCAGTAGGCTTTGGTCGACTGAGCTCTAAAGATAATGCAAGCATAAATAGCATATAGGGTAGGATTATAATCTATAGGCAACTATCCAAGAAGCTATAGGGGAAATTAGGATAAACTTATCCTATCCTAATTGTATTCAGGAACTAAAGTGGAATATTTTATAACACTGGTCAATACACAAGGGAAGAGTGAAACAAGTTATATAATAGTATATAGGCAAAGAATAAATATGCAAAATGAATAGGAAAGGAAGCGAGGGATATACGGTGATACTATATGTATATATATATAGTAGCCTGGTGGATCCAACCTAACATCTCGAGGGCCATAACCAGATAAGCAAGCTAAGACTAGAATAATAAGGGCCCCTAATCATAATGAAATTTTCCAATAATAAGTGAAGGAAAGTAGCCAAGAAAGTACCAACAATCGTGGGAACCAGTCCATAACCATCCTATCACAAACTAACCACAATATCAAAAAATTAAGTAACTGTATAACCCAAACAAACAATACCGAACCGAATCCCCAAAAGCTCTGAAGGTTTAAGAAAAATCTCAGCAAATAGCAATCATAGCCTATACTTATACAACCCCACATAGGATGATATATATAAGAACCTAACATAATACTGGTGATAAGTAATGCATACGAAGGAATGAATGCAAAGTAAAACCATAGTACCTTATCTGATCCGAGTGACATAACGTACAAAGTGTATAAATCTTTTCTATCTCAGTAACTCACAAAGCAGGACCTACGACAGCTCTCTAGTGTTATGGATCACGGATGAACGGACCCCTAGAAGATTTTGAAATATCCATATACACCGTCTGGTTTTGATCTAAGACTTCTAATAATCATCATCAACACTATACTAGGTCTAGTATGTGAGAGATGTATATGTAATAGGTTCATATACTCGGACCATGATTAAAAGAGTGTAAGTCTATGAACCCATTACTCGAGATCAATTCTGGGACTAAATCAGCATAATAGCATAGAACGGGTAGATATCTTTCACAATCAAAGTAAATAGTAGTGGTAAAGAGTGGAAAACCATGGACTGGAATCAATCTTGGTCTAATTTTTGTAACATCATATTTAGTTTCAAAATCTCGTAAATCTTCAAATAAGGTGGTACGATTTCCTTTATAAAAAATCTATTTTAAAAGAGAAAAGTGGAAATAAATTCTTTTTTAGAAAAAATAGTAAAATAATGGCTTTGGTTGGAATCATACCTAAGTGAGCATGAATGCACCTAAAAGTATGTAACTCATCACCAGTATCCAAATAATACAACAATAAGCTCCTAAGGTCCATAAACTAAAATCGCGCCCTTCCTAAAGGTATAATACTCATCTAGATTGCAACTAGTATCTTAATCAAAGCCTCAGGCCCAACAATATAATCAAAATGTAAAGCCTAACAACTCAGGAAATGTATGGTAATCAAAGGCATAAATCCACTACAAGAATATAATTGGGGAGATACCACCAAAATCACTATGTCAAGTGGTAACCCTTGTAATAAAAGATCCATAATGCCAATCTATGTCAAAGAAAGTCTATGATCAAGATAGTAATCTTATACTAAGGTTTGGGTCATATTTCTACCCAATTACAAAAAATAGGATAAATCATGATATTTAATCATAATCACATCCTATAATCCTTATCCTATAATCCTTACCTACCATGAAATCTATACATAAAAGAATCTCATAGAGAAAGGTACATTGAATCCTGCCTCAATGCCGAGCGAAAATTTTTGAATCAACCACAAGTCACTCGTTGTTGCTCCATAATCCCAAAACACTACCATTATCTCAATATAATTACCTAAATGTCATATGGAGAATAATGAGATCCATATTTCTACAAAAATGTTTGGGTCAAGAACGGCCCGCAAGGCCTACATAGAAAATCCAAAATTGAATTCTTCGTGATATTCCTCAACGAACAGAGAATGTATGCTCAATCCTTCTGCACTAATGGAGCATGAATCATTGCCAAACAAGTCTAAGAATTGTAAGACCTAAATTTTATAAATTTATAATAAAAGGGGTGGAATTTGACTGGAAAATATCCAAGGAGTGTTGGGATAACATACCTTAGCTTTAATGGATGATTCCCCACACTTTCTACCACTCCAAGATGTAAAAAATAGAGGAAAGGGGTTATGAAATGTAGAGAAAATAGGTGGAAAAGGTGTTATAACACCAACAATTTCTGCTAAAGCAACCTGATGATTGCTTAAACGATCAACGCTTAAGTGGTCAAATGATCGCTTAAACGATCCTCCACAAAATTCTTATTTTCACTTAAGCAACCTTTGCCTAAGTGATTATGTATCCACTTAAGCGATTAGGAAAGGTCCAAGGCTTATCACTAATGCAATCCCCTGGATGCTTAAGGGACTAACGCTTAAGCGACCAAAGGTCCGCTTAAGCCATTGCACTAGCTGATGTCTTGCACCAAATTTTTCTATGTCCAAATGGACTCCAACAGGGTAATCGGGATTCGTTAGAACCCCGTGCACCCAAACAAATTATGCAACCATTCCAAATTCGACATTCCAGACTTAACGAAACTATCCAAACTGTAGTCTTAGGTTATTTTGACTAAATATGGGCCTCGTACCTATAGTTTTACTTTAACAAAAATTAACCCAAAGCCCAAAATAAGTTTGGAAACCTTAGGACCTGAAAAAAAGGGTCTACTTAGCCTAAAGTTAATGTTCTAGAGCTAATGGCACTATAAGAATTTCATTCGAGTTGTTAACTAGGATTTTGGTCCAAAACTAATTTCTTAATATAGATGGCTCCAAAATTGGGAAATAAGCCTAAAACCTGCAAATGAACTACCCAATAACCAAATCAAAAATTTTGTCAAGTGATAAATGACCTTTAGTCTCTATTAGAAGGCTCAAAACATTGAAAATAAGTAAAAATCAATGAAATGACCTAGAGGGTCATTACAATATCCACTACAAAAAGGACTTTCATCCAGGAAAGTCAACAGATTGAAAGAGGCTGAAAGTTAGAAGAAATGAGGTACTAGGTTTACATGCCCTAAGCATTAATTCTTAGATAACCTCTTAGGAGAGACAACGCTTTCAACGGATTTTGCTTTAGGAATCCTTATTCCAATCAACTTCCTTACTTCGCTTTCCAAATAACCAAAACTCAACCTCAACAACCAACTTGACTTCAACTAAATTGATAATGGTTGATGTATGCAAATGCAAACCAGAACACACTGATATCACATTGATACACGCAAAACCAAGTGGAAACTCAGCAAAGCTAAATATAATCCAAGGTATGAATCATACGACCAACTGTAATATCCAAATATAACCTTTTTTGGCTTTCTAAACCTGTTATCTACTCTAAACCATGCAAATTCATCTGAGTCTTGTCTATGAAACACAATCACATTAACCTCGAAGAACTAAAATGGATCCACCGATAATCTATAATAGTAAGAATAATAAATATTAGCCCATAAGTGCTACATGGACAGATAAATGGTGATGATCAATGTCTATAATCTATGCCAAAGCTACTAACTGATCTAGATAACCCTCAAAACTGATAGTCAGGAGTCCGAAACAGAAAAATTCAAATCAACCTTACTCTCAAAAATTAGGCATAACCCCACTGGTTATCACCAGAGCAAAATTGGAATGTATCTGAACAACAAAATCACAAAGAAAGAAAAACCACTGGATGAAGACAAAAGTAATTCAACTCGACACCCTCTAAGGATGAAATGCATCAAGCATAATTAAGAACAAATCTAGGCAACAAGAATATTAAAGTAGAAAAAACTTTAGAAACTCTAAAAAATACAACCTTAGTCTGAATTTGGCCAATCTAATACTCGATTTACAGCCACAAGTACTCGTAGACACACATAACTAATTTTCACCACTCTTAACTCAATTGGACCAAAAACCATATCACAGAGAGAACATAGTATACAACTCTACATTGATACCAAGATCAATACTTTCATCAAAAGACAAACCCAACAACCAGAAAGACAAGCCTTAGACCTTCCAACATCAATATCAAGACTATTACTGGGCGATGAACATGCTAAATTGAAAGAACAAGTCTCAAATTTATCAACTTGATAAATGGGTTATGGATAAGGATAGACAATGCTAAAATCTCATCAAACCAGTAGGTAAGCCCTAGAAACTCAAACATAGAAATGGATAATAAAACTAAATTTCTAACTCTAGAAGCTTAACAGAACCTTAGAAGGACAATATACCTTAACTTTCATAGCCCACTCAACAATCGATCTAAGCTCACTAACAAAAGAGGAAAATGACCAACCTCACCTCGCTATAAAATATAAAACCATCCAACCAAGCTAGTTTCCTAATTCAACAAATAAAAATCATGAGAAAGAAAATTATAACTAGATAATGCTAGTCTAGTCATCTATCGCTAAGGATCAATCAAAGTCAAAATAATGACAATAATGACAACATCAATAGTGACACCAGTATAAGGGATAGGAGGTACCAAAAAAGAAAATCAATACAAGTACCACTATAAGTTCATAAGATGGATAATATGCCAAAGTAAAGGGACTTTAACCCAAATGCTACATCCTTAGTAAAATACAATGCTGAACTACTCTATCCACTACTAAAAGAAATCATCTATGGGGGAAATCAATAATGTATGACATCTACACTAAGGCATATGGTAACCAATACAAAAATACCAAGGCATATAGTCATCTATGGGTATGAAAATCCCAATTCAACTCAAATATAAAGTAAAAGATAGAAAACCAGGCATATCTATTAGGGTTGAAATATGAAATCATAAGTCTGATATGCTTAAAGTTTTATGAATTCTAGTAGGTCCAAACTTGAACTGAGTATTTCAATCACCAACTGAGACATTGAGTGCACTACCTATAACTGAAGGTGCCATATTACTATGAGACATATCTAGATAAGTTAAATGACTACTAATCCTATGTTGAAATACTCTTGACACAAATAAATTATATCTTTTCAGTCGTATAAAACCATTGAAGTCCTAATATAGCGAGAAACATAAACTGACCCTGATTGGTTGACAAACTAATGTCAAAGACATTTCTTACTAAAATGACCATCATTCCCATAATTATAGCATACCTCAGGAGCTCTAGGCTGGTGAGAAACATAATTTGACCCTAGTTGAAAAAATTATCTTACTAAAATAACCATCCTCTCCATAATTAGAGCATATCTCAGAAGCTCTAGGCGGTGAGAAACATATATTGACCATATTTGAACAACAAAATTAAGCTTGGGCACTCACTAGACAAATGACCTATCTCAACATAACTAAATCAAGATCTTAGAATACTTTGTTTACTTCACTCACTGATCCAGAATTATCTTCATATCCTAATAGTCTATGCCAAACACTCTGCAAGGTCTGACAAGAATTGTACCTAATATGACCATCATGATCAATCTGAGAGTCACCTTCATATGAGCTAATGCATGCTCTCTTTGTAGTCCTCACATGATCAACAACCTGAAGGAAACAAGACCCAACTACTATCAAATCCTCCAATACCAAATAAAGAGTAAAATCTAATTCTCTAGTATATCCATGTGCCATCTCACGCTCTAAAGTATATAGCATATGAATATGTCCAGCCCCACTAGAGAAACCCAATCTCATACTCTAAAACTGACAAGGAGCCTTTCTGAGCATCACCAAATTCAACTCTAGTCTGAGAACTTCTCGATTTATCAAATATTATCTCTAGTTGTGAGGTATTTGTGAAAAGGCTTAGAATCCCTAAGGTTGAGTTTAGAAAAGGTGTGGCAGACACAAACTCTATCAGAGCCTGGGTTGGCACCAAATCCTCTAGCTAGTGCTGAAGAACTTCGGTATTAATCTTTGACTCCCTATCCTGATGCTAAGCTAAAATATAAGAAATAGGAATACGATTATCAATAAAGTTTGTGTTTGTTAATTGACCTTTGGTCAATTTTCCCAAATTTTACCTTTGTTTGTTATTTTTATTTTGTGCAGGGTGTTTATTGTGTATGCCAAGTACATGAAGATCGGGTGCACCGTTATTACTAGTACATTTGGAACCTCAGTTGATTGGCAGAATGGCAGACCCCCAAGATGCTAAAAGACCAGCTGCTCTGGCTAGAGCTTAACTTACTTAGCAAAATGATGGCAAACTAGCACATCATCCTAATCCTGATGATGATGATTTGGGGGATGATGATTTGTTAGATCCTGCCAACCCAAGGCATGTATAAAATGGGTTGCACTAGTAAATCAGAATATAAATAGGAATCGTCCTTTCAGGGTGAGGCACGATTGACAATTGGTACAATTTGATATTAATGATGATGAGGATGTAATAGATAGGGCAGATAAAACCGAAGCTATAATTTCTCCACCTCTAGCACCTGGAGCTAAATTCACTATTACCAGTATGATGATTTAACTCTTTCATCTTAAGGGGTTGTGGGTGGTCTTACGGGAGACGATCCTAACATGTATTTGGTAAACTTTGTCACCATTTGTAAGTCTTTTGATAACCCAGGAATGGGTCAGAATGCTATCCACCTGTATTTGTTTCTATTGTCTTTTTCTGTAGAGGCAACATTATAGCTTAATGGATTGACTCCTGATTTTATAACGAACTAAAAACAGTTGAAAGAGACTTTCCTAGAAAAGTTATTTCCACCTTCTAGGAGGGTAAAGTTGAGGGATGAGATCAGCAACTTTTAGCATCTTTCAACCAAATATCTTCACGAGACTTGGAAGAGGTTTAAAAAAAAGTTGATGTAGTGTCCAAACCATAATATGACAAATATTATTTTGATGGAGACTCTCTATAGGACCTTAAACTCTATTATCAAGCCATTCGTGGATAATGTTGTAGAAGGATCATTTGTGGAAAGCCTCGAAGATGCTTGATAGGATGACCAAATAAAGTAGAGCTTGGCATACTAGGTATTCTGTGGCAACAAGCCATACTGTGTCTATTGATATAACTACAGATCAATATAAGAAAGAGGATAAATGTGATCTAAACATAGAATACTTAAAGACGTAGATAAATTTGTTGACTAAGCATTTATTATCTACAAAAACAAATAAGGTAAAAGTTGTTGTATTCCAAGGTAGAGCTGACTCTAATTAAGAAGAAGAGGAAAACTATCTAAATAATTAAGGGGTTTTTAAGGCAATAACTAAGGAAATCAAGGTCGGAACTATTATAACAAGTCTAGTTACAAGGATAGGGATCAAGGAAACTGGAAGAGCAAATATGGCAGGAGTGGGGCTATATGTACCTCCTGGAAGCCGAGATAATACTGCAACAAGCTCTGGAAAAATATCTATGGAGTACATGATGGAGAAGCTATTAAAGAGAGTTGAGTCTACCAACTCTCGGGTGATTACTATGAAGAGTGATTTGTCTTTTATGATCCAACTGGTAAATTCACACTCAAATTCTATCAAATAGTTGGAGCAGCAAATAAGCTAACTCTCAGCAACATTAAATTAGAAGAAGAGAAGAATATTTCCAAGAAATGTTGTTCAGAACCTTCGTAATGATAGCTCGTACATGGATGTTACCACACAGAGTGGTAAGGTATTACCAGTCCCTTCTGTGGGCAAAGTTGTGATTGAAAATGTGATCGAATGGGATGTTGAGCATGAAGAAAGTTCTTTAGTTAAGTTTGAGAAACTGGATAACATTGACATTCATTATAATCATTAGCAGGTTAATGAGTTAGACAAATAAAAAGACAAGGAGAAGGAAGCAGTGGTGACTACTCTCCCAAATCTAGCGCCTCTCTTTCCTTATAGATTAAAGAAGAAAACGGATGATACAATGTTTTGTAAATTCATGACAATATTGAAGCAGCTGACAGTGAATGTTCCTTTGGTGGAGGAACTTTAGTAGATGTTAGGATATGCTAAATATATTAAGGATCTTGTGATAAAAAAGAGAGTTGTAAGCTATGAATTTGTGGATAATCTCCACCATTATAGTGTTATCTCTACAAGATCTTGGTGCAAAAGAAGGCATACCCAGGAGCATTACCCATACCTTGTACTATTGGGTCTCTTGATTTTTCTAAGGCCTTACATGATCTGGGAGTGAGCACCAATTTGATGCCGCTTGTGATTTATAAAAGGTTGGGTTTGGGAGATACCACACCCACAAACATGAGACTAGTGATGGTGAACAAGTCGGTAAAGCAACTAGTTGGTATTTTATATGATGTGCTAGTGAAGGTGGATAGCTTCATATTTCCTGCGGCCTTCATTATTCTGGATTACGAGGTAGATTTTGAGGTACCCATAATCTTGGGTCAACCTTTTCTTGCAACCAAAAGTGTGCTTATTTATTTACAAGATAATGAGCTCTTATTCAGGATTAATGATGAAGTGGTTCAGTTTGATGTGTGCCAATCTATGAAGCAGCATAAGGAAATGAGTGTGTTCTCTATTACTGATGACTACAATAAGGACGGGCATGAGGTTTTGATAGAAGAGAAATTTTCCATTGAGCCCTTAGCTACAATCTTGATGAATTTCAAAGGTGAGGGCATTGAAGAGTATGAGGAGACAATTTGTACTTTGACAGGGATGGGATCATACTCTTTTTCTCCCAAGAAGCTGGATTTGGATCTTAAAAATCATCTAACACAACCGGCTAAGTTATTTATTGAGGAGCCACCGGTGTTAGAGTTGAAGGAATTGCAAGGCCACCTTTGGTATATGTTTCTAGGAAGTAGAAACACACTACCTGTGATTATTGCAGCAGATTCGAGTAAGAAAAAAATGGAGGCACTTATTTTTGTGCTTCAGTGATACAAATGGGCGATAGGATGGACTATCATGGATATCATTGGCATCTCTCCAGGTATTTATACCCATAAAATTTAGTTGGAAGAAGATTTCACCTAAACTATCGAGCACCAATGCTGTCTTCACCCACCTATGCAAGAGGTGATTAAGATAGAGATCATCAAATGGCTTGATGCAGGAGCTGTATATCCTATTTCTGATAGTAAGTGGGTGAGACCTGTACAATGTGTGCCCAAAAAAGGAGGCATGACTATTGTATCGAATGAGAAGAATGAGTTGATACCACTCAGAATTGTCACTGGGTTAAGAGTTTGAATGGATTATTGAAAACTCAACTCTTGAATGGATTATTGAAAACTCAACTCATGAATGTCGAAGGACCACTTCCCAATGCCTTTTATGGATTTGATGCTAGATCAATTGGCGGTAAGAGGTTGGTACTATTTTATAGAAGGTTTCCCTATTTATAATAAGATTTCTATAGCCCCAAAGGATCAGGAGAAAATGACATTCACCTGCCCATATGGTATTTTTGCATTTAAGTGGATGTCATTTGGATTGTGTAATGCACCCTCTACCTTTCAACGATGCATAATATCTATTTTCTCAGATATGGTTGAAGATACCTTGGAGGTGTTCGTGGATGAATTTTCTATGGTAGGTGATTCTTTTAAGCTTTGTTTGGTAAATCTAAGTAGACACTTAAGCAACGTAAAGAATTTAATCTTGTGCTTAATTGGGAGAAATACCACTTCATTGTAAAGGGGGGCATTGTTCTTGGGCATAAAATTTCAGACAAAGGGATTGAGGTCGATCCAGATAAGGTCGTGGTCATTAAGAAGCTACCGCCTTCTATTTTAGTAAAAAGGGTGCGTAGTTTCTTTGGTCACACGGGCTTCTATCAGAGATTTATAAAGAATTTCTCAAAAACTGCAAATCAACTTTGATGATTATTGCTTAAAGGAATTTGAATGCCTTATAGAGAAGTTAGTTGACACCCCTATTATTGTTGCACCGAATTGGTCAAAACCGTTTGAGATTATGTGTGATGCAAGCGGTGTTTCACTTGGGGCTGTACTTGGCCAAAAGAGGGATAAATTGTTTCATCTTATCTACTATGCAAGCGAAGCACCGAATGAAACTCAAAAGAGCTACACCGTCACTGAGCAGGAACTTCTTGTAGTAGTCTATGCTTTTGAGAAGTTTCAGGCTTATTTGCTAGGAACTAAGATAGTGGTCCACACTGACCATGCAACCTTGACATATTTGATGGAAAAAAAAGAATGTGAAATCAATGTTGATTAGATGGGTGCTGCCACTTCAAGAATTTGGCTTTAAAGTCAAACATAAAAAAGGTTGCAAAAACCAGGTTGTGGACCATCTATCTAGGCTGGAAGGGGAACAAGCAGTTAGAGATGAATTGGAGATTAATGATTCATTTCTGGATGAGAAAATGTTGGATGTTGTTATGGAAAAGATAACTTGGTATGCAGATTTCTTGAATTATGTGGTGAGCAAGGTGATTTCGAAGAATCTTTCTTTTCACCAAAGAAAGAAATTTCTCCATGATGTGACACATTACTTCTGGGATGAGCCATATCTGTTCCAACGATGTGCTGATAATATCATAAAGAGGTGTGTTGCAGAAGTTGATATGTTAAGTATCTTGGAAGCATGTCATGCTTCCCTAGTTGGAGGTCACCATGCAGGTGACCATACTGCTAGAAAGGTGCTACAAAGCGGCTACTATTGGCCGACTTTATTCAAGGATGCTTATGAGTTTGTGAGAAGATGTGACTAATGTCAGATACAGGGGTCAATCTCCAAGCTATGAAATGCCTTTGACAAAAATGATGGAAGTGTAATTATTCGACGTCTGGGGAATCGACTTTATGGGGACTTTTATGAGCTCATATGGGCTGAAATGCATTCTAGTTGCTGTTAATTATGTATTGAAATGGGTTGAAGCCATTGCTTTGGCTAACAATGAAGGCAAGAGAGTGGTTGCGTTCCTTAAAAGAAATATCTTCTCTCAATTTGGGGTGCTACACACCATTATAAGCAACGGTGGAACTCACGTTTGCAACCGAGTATTTCAAGTTGCCTTGGAAAAGTATGGTGTAAAGCAACACAAGGTAGCAACCCCATATCATCCATAAACTAGTGGGCAAATGGACATTTCGAATAGAGAGATCAAAGCCATCCTTACTAAAACAGTGAATGCTAGTAAACAAGACTGGTCTAGGAAGCTGGATGATGCCTTATGGGCATACAAAACATATTTTAATACACCCATCGGCATATCACCGTACAATCTGGTTCACGAAAAGGCATGTCATTTGCCAATTGAATTGGAGCATAAAGCGCTGTGGGCACTTATGAGGTTGAATTTGAAATAGAGTGAGGACAATAGTTGAGATTGGGATAGCTAAATAAGATAGATAGGTTCCATCTTGGTGCATATGAAAGGGCATATCATCACAAGGAGAAGATGAAGAAGTACCATGACCGGAGGATTGCAAAAAGAGATTTTCAAATGGGTGATTGGGTGATTCTCTTCAACTCCAGACTGAAACTGTTTCCAAGTAAGCTTAAATCAAAATAGTCGGGTCCATTCCAAGTTAATCAAGCCTACTCGTCTAGAGTAGTTGAACTTTCAAATAAAGACGAAAGCGTCTTCAAAGTGAATGGGAAATGACTAAAGTTGTATATTGGTCAAATGGTCTCGATAAAGTGCATATCTACTATCTATCAATAATGTCGAAGTAATGGAAAATTTGATATTGCTTTCTTTTCTTGCCCTATTATTGATTCCTCGTATCTTTTGTAAGCATTATGGCATGACAACTCCCATTGACCGGAGGTGGTGGTCGGACAAGAGGACGAGGCAAACCTGCCAGGAGCAAAGAGGCACCAGCCTTCAACACTCACCAAAGATATCGGACACTTACTACACTCTCCTAGTCTGAAGAGAAGAGTGAGAGTAGCACAAGAAGTACTATCTCGAGCCCTAATGAGTCAAGGGTAGTCACATCTCATCCCAAACCAGTTAAGGCCAAAACTGAGGCTACCAATGTGGAAGCACAAAATGAAGCAGCTGATATAGAGACTGATCCTGAGGATGCAAATTTGATTAGATATAAGGACCCGCAAATAAGGGAGGCCATCAGATGGCAACTCAATGGAGTAAGGAATAAGTTCTATGATGGATTGGCACCGACGGCAAATAGGGAAATCAAAAGACCATTCTCTGACGAGTACCAGATAGTGACATCTAAGTTACACGATTATCCCAAATTGGGGTGTCGTTTCAATAAGTACGAGTTGTCTTAGATGTACAATCCAACTAGTTCATATCCGCTGAATTTGGTAAGGGAATCCTTTGCTAACTATTTGGTGTTAGTAGAAAATAATATTCCAAAGGGCTCTAAGATTTCAGATCTGCCGAACAGGGAGTCGGTTCTAGTCCGGGGAGTTAATATTAACATATCATCCTGAACAATCAACAGGATGCTATTTGGGCCAACTATGAAGCCCTATCTTTTATTCATGAATTTGAGTACGGTCTACGTTCTGCATCCACCCATAGACCTTGGTTAGCTAGGTTGTTGATTGATGATGGTAATTCTTCCTTGGCAATAAACCCACATGAGTGCATAGCAAAGTTTTCCTTTAGCTTCATAGCTAAGTTTTGGTGGGCTATAGTTAGATTAAGACTTATGCCAATTAAAGGTGATACTAATCTAGATAGTAATCGGGATGTGCTTATTGCTAGTTTACTTTCAGGACTGAAGATTGATTTTGTTCAGATCATTGCCAATTAGTTGTTTGTGAGCGCACATAAAAGGGTCAGCGCACTACCATTTCCGTATTTAATCACAGAGTTATGCAGGCAAACAGGTGTACCTCTGATTCGTAGGGTGGATAATGAGGTCTGCCCGACATATAAGTAGGATATTAAGAAGTCTAAGGATGACTTAAAGTTTTAAATGAGGGTCACCAAACCTTTAGCCTATCAGACTCAGTCACAGATACCTCAAAAAGTCCAAAAGGTATGCCATTGCTGATTACCACTAAAGTACCACCTAATTATGTGCCATAAAGTGTCTCTGTAGGGTCAAAATCTACACACCAATGGGTGGGGAAGAATTTTTAGAATATAGGTTGATGTAGGAAAACTTCACCAAGTATGTGAAATTACAAAAGGAATTCAAGAAGCAACTGGACAGAAATGAAGTGAGGTAGCATCTTCAGAGCTTAGGTGTTTAGGGGAAATGAAGATTGGATTAGAAAGCCCTAAAACAAAGGGTATATGTAATAGGTTAGTTGGTCCATCGGGTTACATCGATTTGGCTATTTTTTGTGTTTTTTGGTTTTGGGCCACCAGTTAGTACTGGTCAGCCTATAGCTTAGGTTTTAGTTTAGTTTTATTTGGGCCATTTGGCCAATTTTGTAATTTTATTTGGATTGAATTAATAAAAGGAAAAATTAACTAAAACCACAACATAACTATCTAAACTTCTAAAAATCCCTCCACTTCTTAAAAATTACTTAAATGCCAATATTTCATATTTTTTACTATTTCTGAGATACAAGTTAACCCTATATGTATCTAATGTATATATCTACTGTGATACAAGTTAATCACATTAGATACATATATCAACAGTATGTATGTAGTGTAATTAACTTGTATCATCAGAGGTTAAATGTTGAGATTTTAGGAAATTTTGAAAGATATTGGAATTTTTAGTAATTAATGATAAACATGTCGGTATATATGTAAAATTTACTTAATAAAATACCAAAATATGCTTTAAAAAAAAAAACATATTTTAAGTACAAATTTTGTCAACTACAAATTAACAATCTAGCATTCAATTTAAGATTATCATCCTAGTAACTCTGCTAACCTGTTTTATCCAATGTACCCTAGGGGACCATTAACTACTAACATTCACTAATTTAGAATCATGTACTCTAATAATTTGAGTGAATGGTGAGGTTTCATATCACTAATATCCTTGCTTGAGTTTCACTTTTTCATTTTTTAAATTTTAAAAAGATAATTTTATTTATATAAAATAACCTCATTTTCATAAAATTCTAAAAAAAAAAAAAAATTATTTTCACTTTTTATATTTTTTTAAAAAATATATTAAAATTCTAAATTTTAACTTCAAATTACTATGATCAAACACAACTCCAACTCTATTTTCAACTTCAAAAACTTCAAGTAAAATGAACATATTTTTTATTTTCATGTCTAAACTCCCACTAAATGATACCTAGTATTATTTCTCCTCCATCATGGTATGGATTCTAAAATTAAAATAATATACACGCAAAAAGAGGAATGTCAAAGACGATTATTATTGAGATGTATTTTCTTGTCATGGTAGGTTTTGAATGATTTTTTACTTTGTCATTTCATCGAAACTGGATTTGGAGCACATAGCTTGCAGAAGCTATTTCCATGTATCTTATTTCTTTTTCAAAATCATGAAGTGCTATGTCATTAAAATCAGTACATGAGAAGTAAGAACTTATTCTTAGATAATTTTTCTTTAGATTTATCAGTACCCATTACAAATATTATCTTGCTTGATCAGCTTTTAGAAAGCTCTGCCAAATTAAGGTTGCATTGCATGGAACTTTAAAGAATTACAAAAAGAAAAACTTTACTCATTAGATTTTAACATTACTACTTTTACTCTTTTTTTAGTTTCTTTCTTATTCAAATTGATGACCCGTAATGATCTTATTGAATAATTATATTTTTTGTTAGCAACCGAGCAGAGCATTGCACTAGCTTTTTCCTAAAAGTTTAGATCAAGGACCTCAACTCAACTAATATATATACATACACACGCACACATACATACACGCGCACATACATACTTTTTTAGCTATCGAGATGCTTGGCCAAACATGCTATAAATATGTTCTCCAAAAATAGTAGAGAAAGACGATTTCGAGATTCCATGAATAAGGTAATGGAACCTCAATCTTGGTGCTGAAACATACATGGACTCATAATTGAATGACTTGAATGTCTCATCAACTCAACAGTACACAACTTTTGTTTACATGAAACTGAGATAAGAATCAAAGGAAATGGCACACCCAATAGATACTTCTTTACAGTGTTTGTAACATGTTCACATCATCTGGAAATAGTTTTTTTAAACTAAAAATAAACAAGGGGAATCAACATAGTTACCACTTCACAACAGCATCTTGTACTGATTTGCACTGTTTAGCTTAATGGCCTTCATCCATGGGATCACTTCTGTTACACGTTTGAGATCTTAAATCCTTATCATCCTGCCTTGATTCATTGAATCCTGATGCTCGAGAAACAGAATCTTCCAGGGCCTCAAGAAAAGACGGAACTGTCAACTTATCTGCCAGCAACGATATATGAAAATTAACCAATTTTAAAATTAAAACAACAACGATAACTAAGTTATCCCAGCATGATAGAGTGCATCAGAAATGAAATAGAAAATTCACTACATTAGCAGGGACCTTTTTCATGCTTAATAGAGGTATAACCAGCTGAACTAGATTTTAAAAAAATAAAATTAATAGAGCTGAACTAGAGTACACTTCACATGAGCAGGAGCTCCAGCTGCCAAAAGGGGAAGGTTTCATACTTCAATCAATTATAGCAGGATTACAAAATATAGTACAGCAGTAGTTAGAGTGGTTTAAAATTTACAATATAGAAATATTTGGATGACATCACATTATATTCAGGGAGAAGAATTTTCCATTAAAGTAAAGATCAATATCTTTTACAGGCCCAAAGAAAGGAATCAAGTGATGTACTTCGGGCCAGTGATTATAAGCATCATCTCACAAGCAAACTTGATTAAGTTTTAAAACAGATAAAAGAGAGTAGACAAAATATCGAGCATATAAATTAACCATTGAAAATTAGTGTGTTTCATTTCTTTCGGCTACTGAGATGAATTATCACACAATCCTTGCTTACATTGACTTGGATCAATTCCAAACTGAGTCAGATCAATTTGTCCAGTTCGAAGAACCTGCAAAGAGAAATGAGTCAAATTTACAGACATGATCTGCAAGCATACCTAAAAACCAAAATGGGAGAATGAGATTTTGATGACTCACATAAGTAAATGAGTCTAGTTGCTGGCGGAATGGAGGACTCTGCAGCAACTCCATCAATTCATATGATGTCCAATGGCCCTGTAAACATGAGAATTTTAAAGATAACATCAGTACTGTAATCCTTATAGTTACGCTAATAGGAGCCAACTTTTTACCTCAGGCAAGTGTGAAGCTAGTTGTCCTTCCAATGGTATTTCCTCAATCAGTGGTAATATGAGCTCAGGCCTCAAAATATCTCCCAATCCCAATCCTGATACATCAGCAAGATCAGAAGTTAAAAGTAAACATTGTATGTGCTATATTTTTGGTATTACATGAATGGCCAGATCTGGGATTCATTCAAGTGAGAGAGTATTGCTGTGCTCGGTGTTTGGCTTTAAAAATTGTAGATGATGTTCTCCAATAGCTAGATTGGTTTCGTAGGGATGTAATGGTTGAGGAGGTTACGGAGGTTACTCGTAAGATGAAAAGGGGAAGGGAAACTGGGACAGATGAGACCCAGGTGGAATTTTGGAAGAACGCAAATAGAGCAGGTATCGAGTGGGTATGGAGTGGCTAACTGGTTGTTTAATTTAACTTTTAGGACGTCTAAAATGCATGAAGAATGTAGTGCAATAATCCCGTTGAACAAGAACAAGCATGATAATCAGAATTGCAATGAAAATGGGGGTATCAAGATGCGAATCCACACTACGAAAATTCAAGAGTGTGTGGTGGAGATGAGGATGAAGATGAGGAGGGGGGGCGCCTATTACCGAGAACAAATTTGGATTCATGCCAGGGCGCTTGACTACAAGTCATACATCTCGTAAAGTCATACATCTTGTGAGGAGATTGATGCAGTAGTATAGAGAGAGGAAGCGGGACTTACATAGACAAAGTCCCTATGGAGGTTCTATGGAGAAGCTTGAAGACTAAGAGTACATGCAGCTTACATTAGGTCGACTCATGACATTTACGATGGTAAGGTTGGCGTTCGCTTCGGTTCTTCGATTTTCAGTCATGAAAAAGTGTGCACCAAATACCGAATCAAATTAGTTTGGTTCAATTCGATTTTTTTCAAATTCGTTTTGATTCAATTCGGTATATCTATAACGGTTTTTCCCAGTGCAAATGTGTGGGAATAAAATGAACCCCAAATCAAATAGAAAACACTCAACTCTCCAATCTTCACGGGTGACGCCCCTAAAGACCAAATAAGAAGAATTACTCAACTCCGATGGTCACAAACTCACAATGTACAGATAGTGCCTGCATTAGCAGTACTTTAGAAAGACTTATATGCAGGGACATTTCCAAACTAGCACTAGCAGATCTAGAGTCGATTAATCGCATTTCGGAAGCATGCATGGATATACAGATTTATACTTAATAGTTAATGCTGGATCACAGAAGTTCTTGCTAATGGTGAAATTGTTTAGATTTGGAGAAACCAAGACAATTTCTCAACATTTCAATAAAGTCCTCTTTCGTGAGTATATTTAAGTGTAGGAATTTCATTTATGCTAACATTATAAAAAAAAAATAGGATGTTGGCTGCTGCTTTGGACAATGGACAAGAATTAGGGCATATTTGAACTGAAAATAAAAATAGGAAATAAATTAGGGATAGATTTGGGCAGTTGGGTTGGATCACTAATCTTTGGGCCCATCCGAGTAGTAGTATATTCTTTTAAACACATGTAAAACAAGTTCGAAGAACGAAGAACCGGGATTCTTAAACCTAACACCAAACTTCTTGAAAAAATAAAACAATACCCGAATTGAAAAAACAAATTAGTTTGGTCGTTTTTTTTTTATGTTTTCAGTACTTATGCCCAGCCCTATATGATGGGGCCCGGTGAGGACAATGGGAAGAGACTCGGAGCACTTCCCTTGTTGTTATGGGGTTAGGGCATTTCCAAGGAGAAGTGCCACGGTGTAAGCTATTTGCATGGCAGTTTTGGTCGACGAGACATGCAACAGAGCCTTTGATAGGTTGGAGGTTTGGCGACCCTAGAAGCCAAACTGTTCACGTTGAGCAAGACAAAGGCGGAATATTTGGAGTGCAATTTATGTGAAATAACTCAAGTGGATGTGAAAGTGAGGATTAACACACGTGATCTCCAAGAGATGTAGTTTCAAGTAACTGGGGTCATTTAAGAAAATGGAAAGATTGACGAGGATGTTACACATCATATTGAAGCGGGGTGGATGAAATTAAGGCTCGCACTCAGTGTCTTGTGTGATAAGAATGTGACACCAAGTCTTAAAGGTACTTTTTATAAAGTTGTGGTCAGGGCATCTCTGTGGTATGGGGCGAAATGTTGGCCGGTCAAGAAGGCGCACGTCCTGAAGATGACAGGACAGGAAATGAGGAGGATGAGAAGGATGGATGGGCATACTAGGAGAGACAATTAGAAATGATGATATCCGAGACAAGGAGGGAGTGGTCACCGTGGTAGACAAGGTGAGGAAAGTGAGGCTACGATGGTCCAGGCATGTGAAGACCAACCGAAGAGGAGATGCATAGATGACCCAGTGAGATGTGAGAGGCTGACAATGGTGGGTACAAGGAGAGGTAGAGAAAAGCCAAAAAAGTAGTAGGAAGAGATGATTAGATAGGAGATGGAATACCTGCACCTTACCAAGGATATAACCCTAGTAGGAACATATAGTGGTTGAGGATTGGGATAGAAAGTCAGTAGGTAGTCAAGCGTTTGTCTAGATTCCGTGTCAGGATAGTTATTATTACTCCCCTACAATTTTATTCTTCGATTTTAGCGTTACATGTTGTCTCCTTGTCATGGGTTATCATATTATTTGTTGATGTATTACTTGAGCCAAGGATCTACCAGAAACAACCTCTCTAACCTTCTACCCTAATCTGCCTCCTCCACAGACCCAACTTGTCCCGGCTCAAAATAAAACACTCTAGACAAGGAATAGTACAAGCACAAGATACAATAGAAATCAACACATCCAATAATACCATATACAAGATACACCAAGTAATACAACAAATGATACAACATCCTAAACTCATCCTAACCTTCTACTCTAATCCGCCTCCTCCAAAACTTCCTATCTAGAGGGTCATGTCCTCGGAGAAATAAAAAAGGAAGCAGATTAGAAATCAAGCCTTTAGACCCTTTGTACCAAAAAAATTGCTAAATATTATTTACTCCTATTTTAATCATCTCACCAACAGTTTAACCTCACCAAAATCCTTTTAACTACAACTAGTGAACTATGCTATGCTGGCCAAGCATAAAAAGCTACCAACAAAATAGTATGAGTCAATCAAATGCCTACCTGCATCAGGATCTACAACTTCATCTGCATCAACCACAAGAAATAACATTATGTCCACATAAAGATTAAATGTTAGATATTACACTTAGCAAATTTGAAGGGAAGTAGTCAACTGAACCTGTGGACCCTATGTTACTCAGTATTCTTTGAAGATCAGACAACTTTACTGGGCCTGAAGATGTTACATCGCTGCTTGCTTCAGTATTCATGCTTGCACTAACCAAATTTCCCGCCCTGAAAGAGTTCAGCCAGACATTTAAATGATTATCCATCCTCTAGCAATACATATAAATGAAGATGGCTGTGTACTAAAAAGGAATGCACGAAAAGAAAAGAAAAGAAATTAATCAACTATGTCACAGGAATTCATTACTTTAGCAGCATGATTAGTGAGGAATTATATAGCCGACCTGGCTTGATTCTGACTGAGGCTCAGTAGTAGTTGGTGTAATCAACTATGACTCAACCTCGAACTAAGTTGCTCGTGCTCTTGCACGAGTTCTTAAAAATCATTGTTAGCATGTAAATCTTCCCCATTTTTGTAACAATATGCAAAGTCAAAAACAGATCTTATACTTCTCAATGATATTAGTACCTTGATGAAAGATCCTCTTCTACCATATCTTCAGAAGTTGGTAACGGAGCTGAAGCTTCAGGCTCATCTTCACCAGGAAATTCTACTCGAACAAGTACAAATTTACCAAAGTTAAAACAGGAATCTTAAATAAACTTCCACTCAGGGGAATGATAGAAGTTATATAGATGAAACGCCCATTAACATCATCTAAATGTAGTTACTAGAACAACATATTGGAGTGCATTCCCAAAATTAGAATTCCATTTTCAGCTCCTTTATGTTGTTACAACAACTAGTCAACTATAACCAAACTAGCCCCTTAACGTTCTTAAAGGTAACAAACTTCACGCTTCACACAGAATTGCATATAATCAATAAATCGAAAATGTCAAGAACCAAACATGACACATGACGAATAATTTTATGAATTGAAATCAATCTAACAATTTAAAAACCACCATGAAACATAAACAAGGGTGAAGAGGAGCTTGTTACATTGCAGGTCTGTGACGCAAAGAAACAAACAAGGGATGGCTAGTCGACAGATAATACATTCAGGTATGCAGGATCGACAATAGGCAGAGGAAAGAAATGAACTTAAACAAAGAGAGTACAAACAACAACAACAAACCCAGTGTATTCCCATCTGGTGGGGTCTGGTGGGGTAAGATGTACGCAGTCCATACCTCTACCTCTAAAGAAGTAGAAAGGCTGTTTCCGATAAACCCCCGGCTCAAGACACTAGATACCACACAAATACAAAGTAAAGCACCGAACAAGGTGACAAGATTACATAACATAACATACATAACATAAATACGGCATAAATACGGCAGCCATAAGTAAAAGAAAACAGAGGGAAGCACCCAGATTCGTACTAAAACAAGGAACAAGAAACACGGAATCATAACCAGGATACTACCCCCAGCAAGTAATTCCCTACACTAGCGACCCAAACTAGCCCTAGTCCTCAGCCGTAATTCGCGTCCTCCAGACCTTCCTATCTAAGGTCATGTCCTCGGTGAGTTATAACTGCTCCATATCCCGCCTAATCACCTCACCCCAGTACTTCTTCGGCCTACCCCTACCCCGCCTAAAACCATCCAACGCTAGCCTCTCACACCTACGAACCGGGGCATCCATGCCCCTTCTCTTCACGTGTCCGAACCAGCTCAATCGGACTTCCCGCATCTTGCACTCCACTGGAGTCACACCAACCTTCTCCCTGATAGTCTCATTTCGAACTCTATCCCCTCTAGTCAGCCCACACATCCAGCGCAACATCCGCATCTCTGCCACCTTCATTTTTTGGATGTGGGAATTCTTAACTGGACAACATTCCGCTCCATACAACATGGCCGGACGAACTACCACCCAGTAGAATTTGCCTTTAAGCTTGGGCGGCACCTTCTTATCACATAACACTTCCACTTCATCCATCCCGCCCTAATGCGGTGCGAGACATCCTCGTCAATCTCACCGTTACCCTGAATCACGGACCCGAGATACGTGAAACTATCCCTCTTACATACCACCTGTGATTCCAGCTTCACTACCACCTCATCCTCCAGCCTTACGTCATTAAACTTGCATTCCAAATACTCTGTCTTGTTTCTGCTCAACCTGAACCCTTTAAACTCAAGGGTTTGTCTCCACACCTCTAATTTATCATTCACACCCCGACGAGTCTCATCAATCAGAACTATATCGTCCGCAAAAAGCATACACCACGACACCTCCCCTTGAATACGCCGCGTCTACACGTCCATCACCAAAGACTTACGAGTCTAATAGCTTTACGTCACCCGTAGATAGGATGTTGGGAAAGAGGTTGTAAATAGGTGACTATACAGAGGAACATTTATATTCACTTGAAGTGTTAGACCAAAGACTTGTTTGGCCATATAGATATTGCAAGTAGTTTCTAGGAAAACTTTTGGCAAGATTTGTTTTGGCCATAAAATTTGTCAAGTTTTGGCAAAAATCTCAAGATCCCAAAATCTAGGAAAAAGTGGTTTTTGAGGCCAAACTCTAGTTTTAGGGTTCATTTGAAATTTTAGAACTTACCCCAAACTTTATATTTTATTTAAAAAAAAAACTTCAATTATGTCTCCGACTATAATTCTATCTACCAACCCCTTGTTAGTAGAATATGAGAAAATTATATATATTAAAGAATAACTAGTTATCACCATTGTTACTATTTATCTTTTTGCATGATAAATCTTCATAACTAAGTCTAATTCGACAAATTGTCGTAGTTGGTAATTGTATTATTATTTCTATTAAATGTCGTTATGATTTTTGGATAATGTATTATCTAGCTCGCTGTAAAATGATAATTTTGTGTCAAACTTAAGGGTATTTTTAATAGCTTAGAGCTTGTGGGTATAAATCATATTTCATGTTTTTTCAAAAGAAAGAGTGAAACATGTTTTCCAAAAATTATGACCAAACACATGTTGAAACTTCAATCTAAATTTCACCAAAATTTATGGTCAAACCTAGCGTAAGTTGGAGGTCAAAAGGAGCCTTGAAGCAAAAATTCTAGTTGACGGTTTTATTACGGGGAAGTATTTAAAATAATCACGTATATGATCTGACTTGGAACGAGCATATCTCCCAATCTATGAAGTGTTAGAGGGCCTACTACCTATCAAATTGAAGGTCCATCAGTTTGATTTCCAACGCATTAAACCGTTCGCCAATACGACTTCATAATAGAGAGATATTCGCGGTTTTGCGAGACTGCACAAACAAACAGGTGAGGTGGGCCGCTAGGTCGGTGGATACTTAAAAATCTCAGTCTTCATTTTGATCTCATTTTTTCATCCTAAAACCCAATAAAACGATCTTACGACCAAAAATCCTTAATAGATATTGATTATCTTAGCTTGGGTCCTTGACGGAAGTTTTTCTACGCATTAAGCCCGTCATTTTCTTATAGTTTGCCTCGTCGATCTATTGTGTTGTGGTAGATGAGTCTTAGACACATAGTGAGTTTGGGACAACATTCTGATTGTTTGTAAAGAGGGGTAAGAACCTTCTTTTACGGTTTATAGCTATCTTAGACCCTAAATAGTATTTTACAACAAAAATCCATATCTTTTGTCGGATCATCGCAGCACTTTTTGTCCTTCTTTGTTGATTGAGTGTCCACCAAACCAAGTGCGATAAGGTTAGTATGTTATCGTGGAGCTACTCGTAGACGGAGTAGTGTTGGTTGATTGAGCAGGTATATCTATCCTTTGTCGCGACTTATTTTATAGATAGTGACACCAAGAATTACCCGTATAGGCCGCTTATAACTTGCCCACTTACTTTTGGGCTACTTGTTTGATTGTTGTTGCTTTTGAGATTGCGGTGGTTACTTCAGACACTTTGCGCCTACAAACATACAAGGTACCGGAGCTTTGTGCACTTAGATACAGATACAAGAGTTGTGTGCGCAGATGCATATAAGGAGCCTTGTGTGCTCAGATACATATAGAAGAGTCTTGTATGTTCTGATATTATTAAGGAGCCATGTGCTCAGATACAGATACATGAGCCTTCTGTGCTCAAACATAGATAAAGCGAGCCTTCTGTGTTCAATTACTCAGAGCCTCTGCACTGTCCAGTTATATAGAACTGGCAGGTCCTTCTAATAGCCATACTGCCAATTTTTAGCATGTTCATTCACGGGCTATCCAAATCGCCCAGAAAGCGAGATACAAATCCTACGGGCAACATATACAAAGCTCCTCAGGTTAGATACACACAAGGCCTCCGAGCTAGACAGATATATAAAGTCTACGAACTAGCCAGTGATGCAGACAGTCTCCAAACTAGACGGTAATGATGACCCATAGGCCCTGGTGGTGGCTAATAGAGGTAGTTAGATTGAAATGTACCTGTTGGGCTTATGGAGGCTCGAGTAGGTTGTTTGACAGTTGTTTATACTTGTCAAGCTTATTGGGGTCGAGTTAGGTTCTTGTTTATTTATTAATTGCATGGCATGTAGCAGGTGCTTAGATTTTCTATTGAATCTCCTATCTGATTACTTACCGTACATATGATGGCAGCTTCAATTTCAACTTTCAGTTGCCTTACATACTCAGAACATTATTTCGTACCGCCTCCCTAAGCCTGGGACACTGCACTCATGTCTGCAGGTCTCGACAGACAAGAGATAGCAGGGTCGGCCAGTTGCGCCTCCCCAGGTTGGGGTGTGACAGTAATCCTAAACTAGGTTGGTAAGAGAAGTTATTGTTCTTTTAACAATCAGGTTATCAAGTTTCAGAAAGGAAATAAAGCAAGTTAAAAGTGAAGACAAACGAAAACAAAATAGTAAGAATTAAAACCCACAAAGAGAAGCACCGAATAAATCTTGATTACCCAGTGGTTGATTCAAGTAGAGGTTGACTGAGCTACATATCTGTGCATCATTGTCTGATGCTGGCTCCTGGCAAAAAAAAGAAAGGAAAAAATTATTAGAAACTCAAAGCATGTAACTCAAAAGCATAAAGTAATTTCTATGGCAACAGATATGACCTGCATCCAAAAGAAAAGCCTTCTATTATCAGTAGAGAACTTCAAAATGTAAACCCTTCCAGATGATTGAGTGACCTGAAGAGTATTAAAAAAAAAACAATGAATTAGAATCAGATATTAATTGAAGTGAGAACCTCTAAACGACAATTTAAGAAAAAAAATTTAAATGTAAGGAAGTCTAAACCTCTTGCAAGTGAATAATGAATATTTAGATTGGCAATCATGTTTAGAGACAGTCGTTAGTCACTAAACACTATTGATTCTGTATGTCACTTCATCTTAATCATCACAGAATTTTTTTCTGTTGCAATTGAATAATGTTTTGGCGATCTAAGTAATCAAGCAACGGGGAATAGAAATACCTTCTCAAAAACTGCCTCCTCTGGGAGAACAATCTGATCCTATGATCAACTTTTGTCAAGAACAACTTTCAGATTTTCAGTTTAATAACGGTGGATGGTAGCATATCCAGAATAAGAGCAATGATCAATTAAAAAAAAAGTGAAGCAATATCAAAGACAAAACTTCACTAATATTTGGCTGGAACAAGGATACATCTTCAACAATGTTGAGATTACGGTCAAGCCACTGAAAATGGAGTAGTCCCTCTTCACCCTAAGATATCAAAGTATCATCTTAATTTCACAATAGATATTTAGACAATTGTCAAGCAACAGTTTTGTAAGATCAAAACCATGTAAACCAAATGAAATTAGGTGAGCACAAAAAATGATAAACGAAATCAAATATGATTTCTTTTCTCATACCCTGCCTATACGAACAAGTCCTTTCCGATAATCAGGGTTAACCTTTTTTCCCTCCATGTGCATTTTACCGGCACGAAATTCCATCAAAGTTTCCTGAACAAAATAATACCAATACATCATTTACATCAACATTAAGAAACAATCAAATGTCAAATGATTATGAACAGAAAAATATTTAACATTTCGATGGGATACATGTATACGGCGGTTGTTTTTGCTAATTTTGATTTTTTATAAACAAGGAAAACGATTGAATAATAATACAGGACAAAACAGCAAAACAATACTTACTTATCTTTGACAATTGACAATTTTCTAACGGAGAAAATCAGAAAGTGCATGTACAAGAGTAAGAGAGTAATGCTATCAAGGAAAGAAGAATAAAAAGCAGAGCTCTCTGCGACTGTCATCTAATCTGTGCATACAAAGTGGAATATTGGATGTCCTATGGACTCCGAGATGAACAAAAGATGCTTGCATTATTTCCATCAGATAAGTGGCATCCTTGACTCTTCGAATACCTTCCTATTCAAATCTTTCCACGTGCGGGATAGATCATCTGACACTATGCCCATCTCCTCTCTTCCACCACTCCAACTGGTTGTAAGCTCCTTGGCTCATCCAGGAATAACCAAGCTAACTTATTCTACAATACTGATGACACATTGCGATGTACCAGAAAGATCCAGTATTTCAGCACAAGAGCACCACTTTATGAAGGTCTTCCTCTTTATAAAATTTTTCTACAGTTTAAGTTGGGAAACAAGCAACAATCTATGAGAAAAAATGCCAAGTTAATAACATAAAGTAACCAGACAAACTCTACGAGGAAGTCCACCCCTTCCTCTTCAAAGGCAGATTAAACAAGAATTTTACCAACAACCTGTCCCATGCACACCAGGCCCCCTTCCAATTTTCCAAATGTCCCCTCATACGCAATAAAGTTGTACCATTCTTATCACCATCAATGTATAATCGGTACTCTAATGACACCCAATGATGGTGTCATTGTGCTTTTCAAACATAACATCCTCGGGACCATGATAGGTGATAAGCTCAGTCCAACAAGAAAAGAGGGGACATTGCACCATATTAGCAAACTTGACAACATTTGGCATAGCAAATCAACTATTTTAAAGCAAAGTACCAACGTTTACCTTTGGAGGATAAACATAACATCAGTGAAACTATCTTTATTTAGTTGTCGGATCACTGCCGTGTTCCTCTTCCCAACACCTTCCCCTAGTGTAAAATGATTGATAAACTGCACTAAGACTTTTTCTGATGCAAGTCTTTTGATGAAATTGTGTTGGTTCAACACGGAAAATGCAATCTGGAGAACACGGGTGGTAAAAGATCATACAGGAGTCCATGATGCACCAAAGTCTATACAGCACCTCGTGGCTCTAGAGTATGGAAACATATTCTGAGCGTATGCGAACAAATTTGAGTCGAATTATGGGTTTTTGCTTGGAAATAGAAGTAAAATCATATTTTGAGAAAATGCATGGTTGGAACACACACTCTAAAAGATCGATTCATGCAAATTTGAAACTTATCTTCTCACCACAATATCGTAATCACAAAGTTCTGCTCAACATAAGGCTGGAATCTCTTTCTTAGAAGGAATATTAATGACTGAGAAGTGCAAATGCTATGCTTTTTGCTTCAACAGTTAAGCAAAATAACTTTGGACCAAAAACAACATGATTTTGGCCTTGGAAGATGCACCTCAGAAGGTTTCTTGCTTCTCATGGATTGTGGCTCTAAAAGAAGTTATTTCAGCTTTGCAGCAGATGCCCTTTTCGTGAACTTCACTATGAAGAAGTGTGCCACCTCTTCCGTTTCTTTTTTTTTTTTTTTTTGGAGAACTGGCAACATGTTGTATTCCTCAGCATTAAGGCTATGCTTCCTACTTCCAAAAAAGTGTTACAAAAGAGAGAAGAGAAAGACTAAAAAAATACTTGCAAAGTTCCTATGAAATCCACTAATTGGATCTCCTCATCTATATCCTGTTCTTTACACCAGAAACCTAAAGTAGTGATAGCTTTCCACTTAATTTTCTATACAGTACCTTCTTAAAGTAGTGATAGCTTTCAAGTTTCCACCTAGTGTTCTGTATTGTACATTCCTTTCTACCACCCACTAATTGGATCTCCTCTTCTATATCCCGTTCTTTACATCAAAAACCTAAAGTAGTGATAGCTTTCCACTTAATTTTCTGTACAGTACCTTCTTAAAGTAGTGATAGCTTTCCAGTTTCCACCTAGTGTTCTATATTGTAAATTCCTTTCCACCACCTCTTTTTTGAATGAAAGGAAAGATATGCATTCGAATGTCACCTCCTTTATCATCCTTTATCATTGCAAGGTCACAAATGAGCTATGGATCAAGTTTATGGCAATTCTTGGCATGAATCAAACCATGTCAATGTCCATTTTAGTGGGTGTTTGGATTGACTTATTTTTAGGTGTTTTTGGCTTTTAAGCACTTTTTTAGTTTTGGTGGTATTTGGAAAAGTTAAAAAGTGCTTTTAAGCACTTTTTTTTAAGTTAAAAAGTCTCAAAATAAGCCAAAAGCCAAAGTAGGGTACTACGAACTTATGGCTTTTGGCTTTTGGCTTATAAGTTACTTATTAAAAGCCAATCCAAACACCCCCTTAGAGTTGTTGCAATAAAAAGAAGGGTTAAGCAACAGATCTCAAAAAATGCAGTACTACACATCATATCATTTGGTGGGTCGTTTAGAATGAAAGGAATAGCAAAATATTTGAAGGCAATAGGAGAAATACACATAGCCATTTTCTTTTGATAACCAAAAGAGAAAGAAATATGCATAGTCTAAATATACATACTTCTTGTTGCCGTCTTTTTGGTGCAATATGGTTTTTGTACATGGTGTAGATGTAATGCTATACTTGCACAAATGTAGACTTACCCCTTGATGACCTGGCTTATTGCATGTTTTCTATATATAAATTCCTTTTTAATTATAAAAAAAAAGGAACTCATTTTTACTTGAAGGATTCACAACATCAAAGAGAATAACAGACGCCAGGAGGATCTAGGAGAAAAGTGATGAGTAGAGTAGTTTGCTTCAGTCAAACACGTAGAACAAATGCTCAAATGCTTCCTATGGTTAACCAAGCCAGGTGGAAGAGAAAAGAGTAAGAGAATAGTTGATACCGAACCAACAAGGTTACAATTTGCAGCTCAGCTTGCAACCATACAGCTTTATTCTGAGTTCTTTTAGAAAAATATTGTGCTTTACTGCTTTGATTGGTAGATTAAGAATTTATGCGATTTTAGGCAGACTAGTTATACTATTTCCTTCAGATGTAGAGTCATAAGTGACTTTTGACCAAAAATAAATGAACACGTTCTTTCTAACACAGTAAATGAAGTTCATTAATGATGGGGAAAACCCCTTGTATATAAATAGGATACCTGAAAGTAGAAAACCTCCTCAAAAGATATGGTTTTCTACAAGTGGCACCCAATCAAAATATAGATAGGAATAACGCTTGTTCACCGAAAAGAAATTAAGGGATAAGAAAATATTCCTCAAGTGTACAAATAATTTTCTACTCCAAAACTTTTCCTATTTCTCTCTCTCTGTGACAGCTCATGGAGCAACACTCCATCCCCAACGCCACTTCTTCTTTTCCATCTGCTAAAGATCCAGATAAACATCGCTTCTTTAATAGTGTCTAGCATCACCCGCCGGAGTCCAAAGCATGTCAATATTTCCAACCATAAGATGCTAGCTGGAAATGTGAAAGGAGATGTCCACATCTCTACTCAAACTTCTACACATAAAACACAACTGAAATAATTTATCTTCCTCTTGCTCAAGTTCTCAACCATTAAGATCACCCCCTTTATCTTTACCCTAGGAATTCAAACCGAGAGATATGGAAAACCTGCCTCCTCCCTTACCAGAAGCTTCTCATAATGGAAATTAACATAAAACACACAACTCCCCCCTCCCCGATTTTTATATATAATGTTTACCCTTTGAAGTGTTTTGTTTTTGAAGCAACTCAATCAAACTTTGAAAGTTTGCACCTTGTAGCCTCCATACCCGTTGGATCAGCATTTCATTTGGGCATGAAGTCGTGTCCATGTTACGAAATGGTATCCTCAATATCATCATCCACCCCTGAATGGAACATTACCATTGAACTCTTACTAACCCTTCAAAATACTCCTCCATACTGTACCCATACGAAAGTGTGACATTTTTAAATCTTCATTCCCCTTCTGATACCCCTCTTTCCAAACTGTATTCTCTTCTACCCTAAATCCCCATGCTTTCCTAGTAGAGCCTTGTTAAAAACCTTTAGATCTTTGATTAAGCTCGCCCCAAGATTACTGTATAGTAACTAAGGGTGTTCAAAGGAAACTGAAAAAATGCACCAAACCAACAATCAAATCAAATCAAACCGACTAGATAAACCAATGTATTTCTTGGTTTGGGTTGGAATTAATTTTAAAAACAAACTGGCAGCATATAGCTTGGTTTGGTATCAAAGGAAAAAAAATGAATAAAACCAAACCAAGCCGACATAACATACATACCTATTTATAATTTATTTATATATCAATAAATACTTTTTAAAGGATGAAAAAGATATTTTAAGGATAACATATATTTTTTCTTTCATAATATACTTTTGGATTTTGATTTGATGTGGCCCTTGGCTTTACAGTCCTTCACCTGACGCTCCAAATTGCTCTTTTTTAGCCTTTGGCCCTTTTGGGACTTTTGGATTTGGTCCATTGTAAGTTTGTTACTGAGTTTCTATTTTGTAGATTTTATAATCTATATACACTTGTCAAGAGTTTGAAAAAACAAAAGAAAGAAACGTAGTACTATTATTTTAACACCAACATTCTGGATTTGGTCTCACTAAACATGATACACATTGCTCCGATACTGATGAAGAAATTCACAAACCTAAAAACATTTAGCATCAATCTTTTGGAAGTTATTCATGTTCTATAAGTATTGAAGTAATTAAAAGTATACTTATGTATAGATTTAAGGCTAATGTTTCTAATACAGCTAGTCAATTATATATAAGGTTTCCTTCATTATATTAATTATTGGTAATTCTTTAACAATAAATAACTAATATTTATGAATATTTAGTCTTTTCACTAAAAATTTTTTATGAACCAAAAATAAAGTGCTAAACCGAAATAATCAAAAAAGAAATGGGAACTGATAAAATGCAAGGTACGTTTAGTTCGGTTTGGTTTGAGTATTTAATAAAGCGACTTGGGTTGGTTTCCTTTTAAGAAAAAATAGAAAACGGAACCATGAACACTCCTATTGTAATAGTCTCCCACTTCACCGCATAAAACTTTCTCATCTCATTTGTCGAATCCCTTAGAAAATCCATTGGAGTTTTTCCAACTTCACTAAACTGATTGAAGCGTGTGATAAGGACATAAAATATGTGAAATCACCCGATCGTGTATTCTTTTTTTTTTTTTTTTTGAGAAGGATACTCAATAGTGTATTCTTAATCAACACTATTTTTTTTTGTACCAACTCTTACTCAAAACTTCATTTCCTCCTCCAGGCGGATATCTCCTTTGTCAATCTGTTAACCTTTTTTTTTCGGGATAACTGTGATGTCCAAGCCAGTTTGCGTGCACCTTGACTAATTTCGCGGAGCACTTGTCACCTCCCACCAGCAACGAGTACAAGGTAATTCTATCCACCAAAGGCTAGAACAGATGGGAAGAAATCACCTAGTGTTTGTCTTTGTTGGGAATTAAAGTTGAGACCTCATCGTGCTCAACCCAACTTCATTAAACCACTCGGCCACACCCTTGGATGCCAGTGAGCCTCTTTCTTTCTGACCCTATTTATTTCCGAATTCCAAGTTGCTTGATTTTTGTTAGGTGTTCCTAGTGGTAAACCAAGATAGGTAGTAGAAAGAGCCTCGACCTTGCAATGTCACGCCAATGCTAAGATCTCTATATTCTTTACCTCACTAACAGAATGATAACGCATTTTTAGAGATTAATATTTAGGCCCCTGACACCATGTGGAACCATGTTAGAACTTGTCTCAAGTTTACCAACTATATCAAATCAGCACTATAAAAACTAAATTATCATATTCTGTTCACGGATATGACGCCCTCACAGTACTTCACCTTCCAACCACTACAGGGAAGCCACTCAAAGTATTCAGTTGCCACAGTTCTATCAATCATCCTGTCTGACTCTCACTTTCTGACATTGAAATTCTAAACCTAGTCCAGAACCTTCATGAATCAAAAATCAATTTTGCTACTTATAGAAAGTGAAAACCAATTTGAATTTTGCTACTAGTTGTCAAGTTTATTTTTTACATAATTCTAGAATACTTAGTTGTTAAGAAAATGAGTTGTCAACTATGAGTTGTCAATAAGTTGTGTATGAGTTGTTAATGAGTTGTACAAAGGCTTTTGAAGCCTATAAATAGAGGCAAGGACCTCTAGCTATGTAGTTTTAGTTCAACTCTTCTATTAATGAAACTTTGTGTTTTCTTTTAAGATCTTGAATTAGATCTTGTATTTTAAGGGCTTTGGATTAAGCTCTTGTTATCCGTGGATTCGGATTATCTTTAGTGTGTTATCTTACAATACGTTGAAGTTGTTCCTTCAACAAATTCTGTGGTTTACTTTATTTAGCACATTAGAGAGTTCCTCTAAACATTGTGCTACATCAGTTTGGTATCAGAGCAATGGAGGATCTTACAACGAGGGTGAATAACCTAGAAGAAAGATTGGATCAACAAATCGCTACTCTTCGTGAAGAACTCACTAGGAGGATTGAAGAACTTGTTGTATTAATGAGAAACAATCAAGGAGGTGTTGCCAGAAACCGGAGACAACATCGAACTCAATATGTGGAAGAGGAAGATATGTGGAAGAACATGATCTTTATGCACAACCAAGAAGAGGTCATGCAAATGGTGGAGATATGTACAAGATTAAGGCTTAAATCTCAACTTTCAATGGTAATGTAAACATTGAAGGGTTTCTTGATTGGATCTATGCGGTGGAGACATTCTTTGAGATTATGAACATCCCTCCAGAACGTCGAGTACCATTGGTGGCATATAAATTGAAAGGAGGGGCTGGAGCTTGGTGGAATCGTCATCAAGAAGAGCTTCGTTTGAGGGGTGAAAATCGTGTAAGATATTGGCCACAAATGAAAGCACTTCTAAAGGCTAGGTTCTTCCTAACGGATTATGAACAACTCTTCTACTTACAGTTCCATAATTGTGTTCAAGGTAATAAATCTGTTTCTGATTATACAAAGGAGTTCTTAAGACTACAAGTAAGGTGCAATCTTTCTGAAAATGAAGACCAACAAGTCGCAAGGTATATCAATGGTCTCAATGATTCTATCCAAGAACGTCTTGGCATACAACAAATTTGGTCAATAGATCAAGCTCAAACTCTTGCCTTGAAAGCTGAGAGATATATAAAGACCAAGAAGTTTTATAAAGCCGCGTCTTATTCTCGCCCAGAAGTATATCAAAAAGTTCTCCACGCCAAGAGGAGGGGAAGTTTATTCCATCTAAAGCTAAGAAAGATGAAAAGGCACCATCTTCTAGCAAAAATAATGATAAGCAACCATCTAATATGATCAAGTGTTACAAGTGCCGCGAACAGGGACACATATCAAGCAACTATCCAAGAAGGAAGTTTGTCAACACCACTAGACGTGATGAAAGTGATGAAGAGGTGGACAACTATGAAAGTGAAGGTGAACCCGAACTATGTGAAGAAGAGGGAGAAGAAATAGTATGTGTGGTCAAACGCCTTCTATGCTCAACCATGCTCAACCATGCAACCTGAAGAGAGACAACGAAAGAGGATATTCGATAGCAAATACACTGTGAATGGAAAAGCATGCAAGTTGGTAATTGATAGTTGTAGCTGTGAGAATTTAGTTTCTGAAAACATGGTTAAACACTTAAATCTTGAGACACACGATCACTCGAATCCATATACTATCGGATGGCTCAAGAAAGGGGTGAAGATCAAGATCACCAAACAATGTTGGTTACCACTTTCTTTGGGTAAGTACTATCGATCAAATGTTCTTTGTAATGTGGTTGATATGGATGCATGTCATGTTCTTCTTGGAAGACCCTGGCAATATGATATGAACACCACACATAAAGGAAGAGACAATTGGTATTCTTTCATTTGGAACAAATGAAAAATCCTTATACTTCCAAACAAGACTACTAATAATGCCTCTGAAGTAGAGAAGAAGAGTATGTTAACCATCACTCAAAATCCAAAAGAATTTGCTCAAGACTTAAAGAAATCAAAATTATGTGCCGCATTAGTCGTCAAAGGAGATGAGCCACCAACAAAAGATATTCCAGTGGAGATGCAAAGTCTATTATCTGAATACCAAAGCATACTTGGAGAGCCTCAATATCTACCTCCTATGAGGGATATTCAACATCAAATAGATTTTGTTTCAGGTGCTAGTCTTCCCAACCTACCACACTATAGGATGAGCCCAAAAGAGCATGCAGTTCCAAGGGAGAAAGTAGAATAGTTATTGCGTAAGGGACATGTTAGAGAAGGCATAAATTCATGCGTTGTACCAACACTACTCACGCCAAAGAAAGATGGATCTTGGCGGATGTGCGTGGATAGTAGGGCTATCAAATCACTACAAGGTACAAATTTCCTATCCCACGAATGGATGACATGCTTGACCAACTCAGTGGAGCAAAGGTGTTTTCGAAGCTTGATCTAAAAAGCAGATATCACCAAATACAAATTAGACCCGGTGATGAATGGAAGACTGCATTCAAGACAAAAGAGGGGTTGTATGAATGGCTAGTTATGCCATTTGGACTTTCTAATGCTCCTAGTACTTTCATGCGCCTAATGAATCAGGTTCTTCGTCCATTCTTATCACAGTTCGTAGTTGTCTATTTTGACGACATATTGATCTATAGCAAAAATATGGAGGAACATTTTGAACATGTCAAAAAGGTGATGGATGTATTGAAGAAGAATAAGCTCTATGTTAACTTGAAGAAGTGTGTATTCCTTGAAACAAAACTAGTTTTCTTAGGGTTTATTATCTCAAGTGAGGGGATTCAAGTTGATGAGTCTAAAATAGATGCAATAAAGGGATGGCTAACTCCAATATCTCTGAAGTGAGGAGCTTCCATGGTTTAGCCACTTTCTATAGAAGATATGTGAAGAACTTTAGTACTATCATGGCACCAATCACTGAATGTTTAAAGAAAGGGAAGTTCAAATGGGATGAAAAAGCTGAAGCTAGTTTCATGGAGATTAAGGAAAAGCTATCACAAGCTCTTGTATTAGTGTTACCAGATTTCAACAAGACCTTTGAGTTGGAATGTGATGCTAGTAGAGTAGGCATTGGGGTTGTTTTATCAAAAGAAATGAAACCTGTTGCTTTCACTCTTCAGTGAGAAGCTAAGTGAAGCAAGACAAAAGTGGAGTACTTACCAGCAAGAGTTGTATTCTGTTTATAGAGCATTGAAGACATGGGAGGTCTATTTAATGCCTAAAGAGTTCATTGTCTACACTGATCATCAATCCTTGAAACATTTTAGAAGTCAAAAGCATGTGGATCGCATGTTAGCAAGATGGGCAGCATACCTGGAGAGATTCAGTTATCTTATTGTCCACAAGTCCGGAGTAACTAATTGAGTGGCAGATGCTTTAAGCCGACGTGCAAGTCTCATGGTTTCTTTTGAAGCTGAGTTACCAGGAGTAGACCAAATAAAAGAACTACGAGACAAGTTGATTCGAGAGATGTATTCATGTAATCTTAGCGGCCATGTTGGGCGTGATAAAACTATTGCTAACTTGGAAGCACGCTACTATTGGCCACTAAACTTAAGAGAGATGCCGGCAAATTTGTGCAAAGGTGTCCCGTTTGCCAAACATACAAAGGTCAGGTTCAAAACACCAAACTCTATATGCCATTACCCATTCCAAGTGCACCTTGGGAAGACCTATCAATGGATTTTATACTTGGCTTACCAAGGACAAGGCGAGGACATGATGCTATTTACGTGATAGTAGACAAATTTTCTAAAATGACTCATTTTATCTCTTGCCGTAAGACAACGAATGCCCATCATGTAGCTAATCTTTTCTTCAGACATGCTGTTCCAAGATAAATTATTTTAGATCGAGATAGCAAATTTCTTGCTGCATTTTGGCTTACTTTATGGAAACAATTCAACAAAGAATTGAAGTTTTCAAGCATTGCCCATCCACAAACAGATGGCCAAACAGAAGCAGTGAATAAATTTCTAGGAAATTTAATTCGATGCATCTGTGGAGATAAGAAAGGACAATGGGGTTTAGCTTTATCCCTTGCGGAGTTTGCCTACAATAATTCTAAGCATAGGTCTACAGGTCGTAGCCCTTTCTCCATTGTGTACACTAGAGTTCCAAGACATGTGGTTGATTTAGTGAAGCTACCAACAAGGGAGAATTCAAGATCAGCTATGACCTTTGGTGACAACTATTCGGAATTATTTAAAGAGGTTCAAGATGTATTATAAGCATCAAACAAGAAATACAAGCAGTTGGCAAATAAGAATAGGAGGCTAATGTCATTCCAAGTTGGTGACCAAGTAATGGTATACCTTAGAAAGGAGAGATTGCCTACTGGCGTTCACGAAAAATTAAGGCAAAAGAAATATGGCCCATACACTATTCTAAAGAAGATCAACGACAATGCCTATGTGGTAGATTTGCCAAGTGAGATGAATATTTCAAATACTTTTAATGTGGCCGACCTATCACCCTACCATCCAGAGCAAACACTTCACGAAGAAAACTCGAGGTCGAGTTTCAAAGAAGTAGAGGTGAATGATGAGGAACATTGAAATTCTAAACCTAGTTCAGAACCTTCATGAATTAAAAATTAATTTTGCTACTAAAAAGAGAAAGTCAATTTGAATTTTGCTACTAGTTGTCAAGTTTATCTTTCACATAATTCTAGCATACTTAGCTATTAAGAAAATGAATTGTCAACTCTAAGGTGTCAATAAGTTGTGTATGAGTGGTCAATGAGTTGTGTATCAATGAGTTGTACAAAGGCTTTTGAAGCCTATAAATAGAGGCAATGACGTCTAGCTATGTAGTTTTAGTTCAACTCTTCTATTAATGAAAATTTGTGTTTTCTTTTAAGATCTTGGATTAGATCTTGCATTTTAAGGGCTTTGGATTAACCTCTTGCTATCCGTGGATTCAGATTATCTTTAGAGCGTTATCTTACAATACACTGAAGTTGTTCCTTCAACAAATTGTGTGGTTTACTTTATTTAGCACATTAGAGAGTTCCTCTAAACATTGTGCTACATCACTTTCTCCACCTAACTCCACAACCTATGTTCAGCATAGTGAATTCAAACTAACATGATCATTTGTCTTCAAACGATATAATTTACACAGAATACCCAATTCTCCTTGCTTTCACATGAAATCAGGCACTACATTTGCAAGAACTGTTGTGAGGACACCAGGACGGGGAGGCAACACCTTCAAATTTTAATTTGATACTGACGGTTTCTAGATATGGCGAAGAAATGGTGGAACTCACACACAATCTTGGTCACCCCTGATTTTGTGCTCACACAAAAGCTAAGGAGCTTCAAAAGGGACATTAGGCAGATGGATCAGAAAGGTGTAAGGCAATCTTGAAAATCAAATAAGCAAGGCTATGGTAGAACTGGGATATTTATAGCAGATTGCAGAACATAGAGTTCACACAACGAAGGAGAAACTGAAAACTTTAAGTTTGACATTGGAGCTGAAGTAGATAGCAATTGCTTAAAGAAATTTCATGGAACCAAAATCCAGATGCCTTTGGTTGAGGAGGGTCACAAGAACACAAAGTTCTCTCAAAGAATAGCTAACTCACATGATAAGGGGCTGATCAAGGCAGGCATTCTGGAGTTTTACCAGAAGGTATACAAAAAGTCAGAACCCTGGAGATCTTCAGCTGAGTTTGGAATCTTTCTACCCTAAGCTCTGAGGAAATAGTGGAATTGGAACGACCCTTTAGTGAACTTGAGATCTCCACAACACTCAAGTCTTGTGCCCCAGACCTGATGGATTTAAAATGGCTTTTTTCCCCAAAATCCTAGAGTTTTATCAAAGAAAACATGATGAGTGCTTTCAACTTTGCCAAATGGTAAGGTCCTGCAATGCCTCTTTCATTGCTCTAATTCCAAGAAGAAAGGTGCCTTAGAGCTCAGAGATTTCAGGCCAACAAGCCTGATAGGCAAGGCTAAAAAAGATGTGGCAAGCAAGTTGGTTTAAGGTCAACAAAGTGCATTCATGAAAAACAGGAAAATCACTGATGAGTGATTCCTTCATGATCACCAACGAGGTCCTTGACCAGAAGCTCAAAAGTGGAGAAACTGGCATTCTACGTAAGCTGAACCTCGAAAAGGCTTTTTGATCGGTTAAATTGAACTTGTTTAATTGAATTATTGAAGAAGATGAGCTCTGGGAGATTAATGAATAAGGTGGATCTTTTTATGTATCTCAACTGTTAAGTTCCCAGTGTTGATTAATAGAAGTCCAGTTAGTTTTTCTCTCCTCAAAAAGGTTTCAGGCCGGG
Organism: Capsicum baccatum var. pendulum; assembly: GCA_030864225.1. Classification (NCBI taxonomy): domain Eukaryota; kingdom Viridiplantae; phylum Streptophyta; class Magnoliopsida; order Solanales; family Solanaceae; genus Capsicum; species Capsicum baccatum. The sequence goes on along the minus strand of CM061559.1, from coordinate 193,865,784 downwards.
AGATCCACTCGCCCCTTTTTAAAATTTTAGCAATGGAAAAACTCACTCAGTTGTTGGCAAGGGTCAAAGAGGTCCAATAGATTAAACTGTTTCAGGTGGACAGAAATCCATCTACTACTGTCATTATTTCTCATCTGCTTTATGCAGATGATACTTTTGACTTTTGTGGAGCAGAGAGCCAGCAAGTTCATTATCTCAACATCACCTTGATGGTTTTTTAATATATTTATGGCTTGCATATCAACATGCTTAAAGTTAAACTAATCCCGTTAATGAAGTTCCCAACTTAGGAGTGTTGGCAGACATCCTCAGTTGCAAAACTGACTCACTGCCTACTTGTTTGTCAGCTTCTTAACTCTCATTTAATAGAGTCCAGCCACACCTTTGGACCACATTTTTAACCTAATACCTTTGAAGAGGCTATATCTCCACCTCGTTAGCGAAATACCTTATAGCATAAGTAGCGACTTGCAAAATGAAAAAAAGGTGTTGCGGTACAATAGAAACATATTTAGAGGGTACCTGAATTTGGGGAAAAGCATCCGTCGACGGAGAACCCATGATGCGCCTATGTATAAACACAACGAACTGAAAACAAAATTGGTTATTTGAGAAAAAATTAATTCACTAATATATTACAACATTACTCTTATAAATGATTTTCATCAATTCACAACTTATTAAAAGTCGTTAAAGCCATGACAGGTTTTATTCTAAAAAAAAAAAAAACATGGGTGGTAATATTAATATATCCTTCCCAATGATTGCCAAGTTAAGAAAAGCTTTAAGGAGTCGTTTCGTAAAGTGTATTAAAAAGAATAATGCGTGTATTAATCTTATGTATTACTAGTACCTCCTCAGAATGTATTAAATCATATACATCAAATGATGGCACAGCTTTTTTGTAGTAGTTGAATTGGAGGAAAAGGCAGGGCAAAGTGGACAAATCTATGCTTACCAGAAGAAGAAGAAGGTTTGGGTTTTAGACTTTTGCAAGATGTATCTATGGCTCTATTTTGTAAATTATGGTGGAACTTTATAATAAAAAATTCAATTTGGAGGGATTACATGCAGAATAAATATTGCAGAAAGGAACATTGTAATCTAGTCATATGGAAAAAGGAGGAGGAGGTTCTCAGGCATGGAAAAAGATATTGCAAGCTAGAGATCTGGTAGAGCACCAAATTTGGTGGAATACCAAAAAAGGAAATTCTAAAGTATGGCATGATAACTAGACAGGTTTGGGGGATTTATATACATTCACGGGGGAGGATGAGAATGGGATGCTGCTTATGATACTACAAAGGACTTGCAGAGAAATGGAGAATGGAATATGCAAATTCTGGAATAAATATTCAGTCAAGAGATAGTAACACATATTGTAAACAATGTGAAACCTCCAGATGCATTGGCCGAAGATGATAAACCTTATTGGATGCTGAGTACTGATGGACACTTCACAATTAAAACAGCTTGGCAGTAATAAGGTACAAAGAAAGTCCTAACAAGATTTATAAATGAATATAAATCAAAGGAGTGTCATTTAAAATTGTTTTTTTTATGTGGAGAATGTGAAAATTTAAAGTTCTGGTGGATGATAGGATTAGAAGATGGGGTATGGAAGGTCCTTCTAGATGTTGGTGTTGCACAAACCCGGATCAAGAAACACAATCTCATGTGTTTTTAAGATCCAACATTGCTAAAAAGATTTGGTCCTATTTTTGCTCTTTTGCAGGTTTACAAAGTCAAGGGCTTTCTTTAAGGGAAGTAATCATGCTATGGTAGGGAACTAGATTTAAGCAGCACATAAAACCATACTATAAGTCTATTCCTAGCATTATAGTATGGGAATTATGGAAGTTCAGGAACCTTAGCAAGCATGAGGAAAAAGGGATGAATGTGCAAAGACTTATCTACAATGTGGTGAGAATCTACATATGCTGCTCAGAGTTAGAAGACCTACAATGGAATTTCCAGGTACTTGGTCAGGAATATTGGAAAAGTTAGAAGACTTTACACCACAAGGCAAAGTCATCAGAGTCAGTTGGGATTTACCACCTAAGGGATGGGTCAAATATAATACCGCAGTTGGGATTTACCACCTAAGGGATGGGTCAAATATAATACCGATAGTGCTTCAAGAGGAAACCCAGGGGTGAGTTCCTATGTTTTCTGTCTTAGAAATGAAAAAGGTGATTTGGTATATGCAAAAGGAAAGAAAATAGAGGATACTACTAATTCAGTAGCAGAAGCAACAGTCATCCTAGAAGCTAATAAGCATTGTAAAGCCTCACAATACAGTAAAGTCATCATTCAAACATATTCAATGCTACTAAAAAGAGTTCTACATAAAGAATGGTCATGTCCTTGGAGCATCACAAACATCATAGCAGACATCAAAAGCAATCTTTGAGGAAAACAGGTAGAGTTCCAGCACCTATTGAGAGAAGGTGACAAACTAGCAGATTATATAGCTAACATGGCTATAGAAACAGGAGAATGCAGTTATATTCACATTAACAGCATGGAAACAAGAGGGAAAAGCATTATTCAAAGTGACAAATTAAAGTGTCCATACTTGAGAGTATCACCTAGAAAGGGATAAAGGGCATAAGGCTAGTCTACAGCATATAGTTTTCACTTGACTAATATTTACATTACATAAAGTGAAATGCTAGCCTATCTATTACATCCTTCAAAAGAGGACTCGGTAAAATGGGGAGATTCAGGATCGAATTGAAAATTGAAACCTGGATGATACGAAGTTTACTATGGGGTGGTAGTATTAAGCTTCCCATGCACTCAATCGCAGATCCACCTAGAAAGATTCAGTTTTGTTGAAAGAAGGTAAAGTGGAATAAAAGAAGCTGAGTTAACCAAACTTCCCAATAGACCAATTTTCATCCATGATGGAACCTCTAACAAAAAGATGAAGCATACCACCCAACGGAGAACACAACTGGTAACAACTCAATGGTCAGAAAATCTAAGTAAATAAGCAAGTGGAAGATGAAGACAACAACTTACTCTTGAAAGCTGATGAGAAATGAGCTGCAACATCAAAGCAAATCCATTAACAAGGAGGAGCAGAAAGTCATAGAAGGAGCAGCAGAAAGTCACTGTTGAAGTGAGGTAGCATCTTCAGAGCTTAGGTGTTTAGCGGAAATGAAGATTGGATTAGAAAGCCCTAAAACAAAGGGTATATGTAATAGGTTAGTTGGTCCATCGGGTTACATCGATTGGGCTATTTTTTGTGGTTTTTGGTTTTGGGCCACCAGTTAGTACTGGTCAGCCTATAGCTTAGGTTTTAATTTAGTTTTATTTGGATCATTTGGTCAATTTTGTAATTTTAATTGGATTGAATTAATAAAAGGAAAAATTAACTAAAACCACAACATAACTATCTACACTTTTAAAAATCCCTCCACTTCTTAAAAATTACTTAAATCCCAACACTTCATATTTTTACTATTTCTGAGATACAAGTTAACCCTATATATATCTAATGTATATATCTACTGTGATACAAGTTAATCACATTAGATACATATAATATATGTATCTAATGTAATTAACTTGTATCATCAGAGGTTAAATGTTGAGATTTTAGGAAATTTGAAAGATGTTGAAATTTTTAGTAATTAATGATAAACATGTCGGTATATATGTAAAATTTACTTAATAAAATACCAAAATATTCTTTAAAAAAAAAACATATTTTAAGTACAAATTTCGTCAACTACAAATTAACAATCTAGCATTCAATTTAAGATTATCATCCTAGTAACTCTGCTAACCTGTTTTATCCAATGCACCCGAGGGGACCATTAACTGCTAACATTCACTAATTTAGAATCATGCACTCTAATAATTTGAGTGAATGGTGAGGTTTCATATCACTAATATCCTTGCTTGAGTTTCACTTTTTCATTTTTTTAATTTAAAAAAAATAATTTTATTTTTATGAAATAACCCCATTTTCATAAAATTCTAAAAAAATTTAAATTTATTTTTACTTTTTATATTTTTTAAAAAAACATATTAAAATTTTAAATATTAACTTCAAATTACTATGATCAAACACAACTCCAACTCTATTTTCAACTTCAAAAACTTCAAGTAAAATGAACATATTTTTTATTTTCATGTCTAAACTCCCACTAAATGATACCTAGTATTATTTCTCCTCCATCATGGTATGGATTCTAAAATTAAAATAATATACACGCAAAAAGAGGAATGTCAAAGACGATTATTATTGAGATGTATTTTCTTGTCATGGTAGGTTTTGAATGATTTTTTACTTTGTCATTTCATCGAAACTGGATTTGGAGCACATAGCTTGCAGAAGCTATTTCCATGTATCTTATTTCTTTTTCAAAATCATGAAGTGCTATGTCATTAAAATCAGTACATGAGAAGTAAGAACTTATTCTTAGATAATTTTTCTTTAGATTTATCAGTACCCATTACAAATATTATCTTGCTTGATCAGCTTTTAGAAAGCTCTGCCAAATTAAGGTTGCATTGCATGGAACTTTAAAGAATTACAAAAAGAAAAACTTTACTCATTAGATTTTAACATTACTACTTTTACTCTTTTTTTAGTTTCTTTCTTATTCAAATTGATGACCCGTAATGATCTTATTGAATAATTATATTTTTTGTTAGCAACCGAGCAGAGCATTGCACTAGCTTTTTCCTAAAAGTTTAGATCAAGGACCTCAACTCAACTAATATATATACATACACACGCACACATACATACACGCGCACATACATACTTTTTTAGCTATCGAGATGCTTGGCCAAACATGCTATAAATATGTTCTCCAAAAATAGTAGAGAAAGACGATTTCGAGATTCCATGAATAAGGTAATGGAACCTCAATCTTGGTGCTGAAACATACATGGACTCATAATTGAATGACTTGAATGTCTCATCAACTCAACAGTACACAACTTTTGTTTACATGAAACTGAGATAAGAATCAAAGGAAATGGCACACCCAATAGATACTTCTTTACAGTGTTTGTAACATGTTCACATCATCTGGAAATAGTTTTTTTAAACTAAAAATAAACAAGGGGAATCAACATAGTTACCACTTCACAACAGCATCTTGTACTGATTTGCACTGTTTAGCTTAATGGCCTTCATCCATGGGATCACTTCTGTTACACGTTTGAGATCTTAAATCCTTATCATCCTGCCTTGATTCATTGAATCCTGATGCTCGAGAAACAGAATCTTCCAGGGCCTCAAGAAAAGACGGAACTGTCAACTTATCTGCCAGCAACGATATATGAAAATTAACCAATTTTAAAATTAAAACAACAACGATAACTAAGTTATCCCAGCATGATAGAGTGCATCAGAAATGAAATAGAAAATTCACTACATTAGCAGGGACCTTTTTCATGCTTAATAGAGGTATAACCAGCTGAACTAGATTTTAAAAAAATAAAATTAATAGAGCTGAACTAGAGTACACTTCACATGAGCAGGAGCTCCAGCTGCCAAAAGGGGAAGGTTTCATACTTCAATCAATTATAGCAGGATTACAAAATATAGTACAGCAGTAGTTAGAGTGGTTTAAAATTTACAATATAGAAATATTTGGATGACATCACATTATATTCAGGGAGAAGAATTTTCCATTAAAGTAAAGATCAATATCTTTTACAGGCCCAAAGAAAGGAATCAAGTGATGTACTTCGGGCCAGTGATTATAAGCATCATCTCACAAGCAAACTTGATTAAGTTTTAAAACAGATAAAAGAGAGTAGACAAAATATCGAGCATATAAATTAACCATTGAAAATTAGTGTGTTTCATTTCTTTCGGCTACTGAGATGAATTATCACACAATCCTTGCTTACATTGACTTGGATCAATTCCAAACTGAGTCAGATCAATTTGTCCAGTTCGAAGAACCTGCAAAGAGAAATGAGTCAAATTTACAGACATGATCTGCAAGCATACCTAAAAACCAAAATGGGAGAATGAGATTTTGACGACTCACATAAGTAAATGAGTCTAGTTGCTGGCGGAATGGAGGACTCTGCAACAACTCCATTAATTCATAGGGTGTCCAATGGCCCTGTAAACATGAGAATTTTAAAGATAACATCAGTACTGTAATCCTTATAGTTCCGCTAATAGGAGCCAACTTTTTACCTCAGGCAAGTGTGAAGCTAGTTGTCCTTCCAATGGTATTTCCTCAATCAGTGGTAATATGAGCTCAGGCCTCAAAATATCTCCCAATCCCAATCCTGATACATCAGCAAGATCAGAAGTTAAAAGTAAACGTTGTATGTGCTATATTTTTGGTATTACATGAATGGCCAGATCTGGGATTCATTCAAGTGAGAGAGTATTGCTGTGCTGGTAAGTGTTTGGCTTTAAAAATTGTAGATGATGTTCTCCAATAACTAGATTGGGTTTGTAGGGATGTAATGGTTGAGGAGGTTACGGAGGTTACTCGTAAGATGAAAAGGGGAAGGGAAACTGGGACAGATGAGACCCAGGTGGAATTTTGGAAGAACGCAAATAGAGCAGGTATCGAGTGGGTATGGAATGGCTAACTGGTTGTTTAATTTAACTTTTAGGACGTCTAAAATGCATGAAGAATGTAGTGCAATAATCTTGTTGAACAAGAACAAGCATGATAATCAGAATTGCAATGAAAATGAGGGTATCAAGATGCGAATCCACACTACGAAAATTCAAGAGAGTGTGGTGGAGATGAGGATGAAGATGAGGAGGGGGCGTATATTACCGAGAACAAATTTGGATTCATGCCAGGGCGCTTGACTACAAGTCATACATCTCATAAAGTCATACATCTTGTGAGGAGATTGATGCAGTAGTATAGAGAGAGGAAGCGGGACTTACATAGACAAAGTCCCTATGGAGGTTCTATGGAGAAGCTTGAAGACTAAGTGCACATGCAGCTTACATTAGGTCGACTCATGACATTTACGATGGTAAGGTTGGCGTTAGCTTCGGTTCTTCGATTTTCAGTCATGAAAAAGTGTGCACCAAATACCAAATCAAATTAGTTTGGTTCAATTCGATTTTTTTCAAATTCGTTTTAATTCAATTCGGTATATCTATAACGGTTTTTCCCAGTGCAAATGTATGGGAATAAAATGAACCCCAAATCAAATAGAAAACACTCAACTCTCCAATCTCCACGGGTGACGCCCCTAAAGCCCAAATAAGAAGAATTACTCAACTCCGATGGTCACAAACTCACAATGTACAGCTAGTGCCTGCATTAGCAGTACTTTAGAAAGACTTATATGCAGGGACATTTCCAAACTAGCACTAGCAGATCTAGAGTCGATTAATTGCATTTCGGAAGCATGCATGGATATACAGATTTATACTTAATAGTTAATACTGGATCACAGAAGTTCTTGCTAATGGTGAAATTGTTTAGATTTGGAGAAACCAAGACAATTTCTCAACATTTCAATAAAGTCCTCTTTCGTGAGTATAATTAAGTGTAGGAATTTCATTTATGCTAACATTAAAAAAAAAAATAGGATGTTGGCTGCTGCTTTGGACAATGGACAAGAACTAGGGCATATTTGAACTGAAAATAAATAGGAAATAAATTAGGGATAGATTTGGGCAGTTGGGTTGGATCACTAATCTTTGGGCCCAAGTCCCGAGTAGTAGTATATTCTTTTAAACACATGTAAAACAAGTTCGAAGAACGAAGAACCGAGATTTTTAAACCTAACACCAAACTTCTGGAAAAAATAAAACAATACCCAAATTGATAAAAACAAATTAGTTTGGTCGTTTTTTTTTTATGTTTTCAGTACTTATGCCTAGACCTATAGGATGGGGCTCGGTGAGGACAATGGGAAGAGACTCGGAGCACTTCCCTTGTTGTTATGGGGTTAGGGCATTTCCAAGGAGAAGTTTCACGGTGTAAGCTATTTGCATGGCAGTTCTGGTCGACGAGACATGCAACAGAGCCTTTGATAGGTTGGAGGTTTGGCGACCCTAGAAGCCAAACTGTTCACGTTGAGCAAGACAAGGCGGAATATTTGGAGTGCAATTTATGTGAAATAAATCAAGTGGATGTGAAAGTGAGGATTAACACACGTGATCTCCAAGAGATGTAGTTTCAAGTAACTGGGGTCATTTAAGGAAATGGAAAGATTGACGAGGATGTTATACATCATATTGAAGCGGGGTGGATGAAATTAAGGCTCGCACTCAGTGTCTTGTGTGATAAGAATGTGACACCAAGTCTTAAAGGTACTTTTTATAAAGTGGTGGTCAGGCCATCTCTGTGGTATGGGGCGAAATGTTGGCCGGTTAAGAAGGCGCACGTCCTGAAGATGACAGGACAGGAAATGAGGAGGATGAGATGGATGGATAGGCATACTAGGAGAGACAATTAGAAATGATGATATCCGAGACAAGGAGGGAGTGGTCACCGTGGCAGACAAGGTGAGGAAAGTGAGGCTACGATGGTCCAGGCATGTGAAGACCGCCGAAGAGGAGATGCATAGATGACCCAGTGAGATGTGAGAGGTTGACAATGGTGGGTACAAGGAGAGGTAGAGAAAAGCCAAAAAAGTAGTAGGAAGAGATGATTAGATAGGAGTTGGAATACCTGCACCTTACCGAGGATATAACCCTAGTAGGAAAATATAGTGGTTGAGGATTGGGATAGAAAGTCAGTAGGTAGTCAAGCGTTTGTCTAGATTCCGTGTCAGGATAGTTATTATTACTCCCCTACAATTTTATTCTTCGATTTTAGCATTATATGTTGTCTCCTTGCCATCGGTTATCATATTATTTGTTGATGTATTACTTGAGCCAAGGATCTACCAAAAACAACCTCTCTAACCTTCTACCCTAATCTGCCTCCTCCACAGACCCAACTTGTCCCGGCTCAAAATAAAACACTCTAGACAAGGAATAGTACAAGCACAAGATACAATAGAAATCAACACATCCAATAATACCATATACAAGATACACCAAGTAATACAACAAATGATACAATATCCTAAACTCATCCTAACCTTTTACTCTAATCCGCCTCCTCCACAACTTCCTATCTAGAGGGTCATGTCCTCGGAGAAATAAAAAAGGAAGCAGATTAGAAATCAAGCCTTTAGACCCTTTGTACCAAAAAAATTGCTAAATATTATTTAATCTTATTTTAATCATCTCACCAACAGTTTAACCTCATCAAAATCCTTTTAACTACAACTAGTGAACTATGCTATGCTGGACAAGCGTAAAAAGCTACCAACAAAATAGTATGAGTCAATCAAATGCCTACCTGCATCAGGATCTACAACTTCATCTGCATCAACCACAAGAAATAACATTATGTCCATATAAAGATTAAATGTTAGATATTACACTTAGCAAATTTGAAGGGAAGTAGTCAACTGAACCTGTGGACCCTATGTTAGTATTCTTTGAAGATCAGACAACTTTACTGGGCCTGAAGATGTTACATCGCTGCTTACTTCAGTATTCATGCTTGCACTAACCAAATTTCCCGCCCTGAAAGAGTTCAGCCAGACATTTAAATGATTATCCATCCTCTAGCAATACATATAAATGAAGATGGTTATGTACTAAAAAGGAATGCACGAAAAGAATAGGAAAGAAATTAATCAACTATGTCACAGGAATTCATTACTTTAGCAGCATGATTAGTGAGGAATTATATAGCCGACCTGGCTTGATTCTGACTGAGGCTCAGTAGTAGTTGGTGTAATCAACTATGACTCAACCTCGAACTAAGTTGCTCGTGCTCTTGCACGAGTTCTTACAAATCATTATTAGCGTGTAAATCTTCCCCATTTTTGTAACAAGATGCAAAGTCAAAAACAGATCTTATACTTCTCAATGATATTAGTACCTTGATGAAAGATCCTCTTCTACCATATATTCAGAAGTTGGTAACGGAGCTGAAGCTTCAGGCTCATCTTCACCAGGAAATTCTACTCGAACAAGTACAAATTTACCAAAGTTAAAACAGGAATCTTAAATAAACTTCCACTCAGGGGAATGATAGAAGTTATATAGATGAAACGCCCATTAACATCATCTAAATGTAGTTACTAGGACAACATATTGGAGTGCATTCCCAAAATTAGAATTCCATTTTCAGCTCCTTTATGTTGTTACAACAACTAGTCAACTACAACCAAACTAGCCCCTTAAAGTTCTTAAAGGTAACAAAGTTCACGCTTCACACAGAATTGCATATAATCAATAAATCGAAAATGTCAAGAACCAAATATGACACATGACGAATAATTTTATGAATTGAAATCAATCTAACAATTTAAAAAACACCATGAAACATAAACAAGGGTGAAGAGGAGCTTGTTACATTGCAGGCCTGTGACGCAAAGAAACAAACAAGGGATGGCTAGTCGACAGATAATACATTCAGGTATGCAAGATCGACAATAGGCAGAGGAAAGAAATGAACTTAAACAAAGAGAGTAAAACAATATATTGGCCTTGAGAACTTGAAAACTCTTAATATGTGTTGAGCTTTCATGTAGTTGTAACACCCTGCACGTTTGGAGTAATTAGCTTAGGCCGCCAAAGACTTACGAGTCTAATAGCTTTACGTCACCCGTAGATAGGATGTTGGGAAAGTGGTTGTAACTTGGTGATTATACCAAGGAACATTTATATTAAGTCACTTGAAGTGTTAGACCAAAGACTTGTTTGGCCATATATATATTGCAAGTAGTTTCTAGGAAAAATTTTGGCAAGATTTGTTTTGGCCATAAAATTTGTCAAGTTTTGGCAAAAATCTCAAGATCCCAAAATCTAGGAAAAAGTGGTTTTTGAGGCCAAATTCTAGTTTTGGGGTTCATTTGAAATGTTAGAACTTACCCCAAACTTTATATTTTATTTTTAAAAATAAAACTTCAATTATGTCTCCGACTATAATTCTATCTACCAACCCCTTGTTAGTAGAATATGAGAAAATTATATATATTAAAGAATAACTAGTTATCACCATTGTTACTATTTATCTTTTTGCATGATAAATCTTCATAACTAAGTCTAATTCGACAAATTGTCGTAGTTGGTAATTGTATTATTATTTCTATTAAATGTCGTTATGATTTTTGGATAATGTATTATCTAGCTCGCTGTAAAATGATAATTTTGTGTCAAACTTAAAGGTATTTTTAATAGCTTAGAGCTTGTGGGTATAAATCATATTTCATGTTTTTTAAAAAGAAAGAGTGAAACATGTTTTCCAAAAATTATGACCAAACACATGTTGAAACTTCAATCTAAATTTCACCAAAATTTATGGTCAAACCTAGCGTAAGTTGGAGGTCAAAAGGAGCCTTGAAGCAAAAATTCTAGTTGAAGGTTTTATTACGGGGAAGTATTTGAAATAATCTCGTATATGATCTGACTTGTAATGAGCATATCTCCCAATCTATGAAGTGTTAGATGGCCTACTACCTATCAAATTGAAGGTCCATCAGTTTGATTTCCAACGCATTAAACCGTTCGCCAATACGACTTCATAATAGAGAGATATTCGCGGTTTTGCGAGATTGCACAAACAAACAGGTGAGGTGGGCCGCTAGGCCGGTGGAGACTTAAAAATCTCATAGTCTTCATTTTGATCTCATTTTTTCATCCTAAAACCCAATAAAACGAGCTTACGACCAAAAATCCTTAATAGATATTGATTATCTTAGCTTGGGTCCTTGACGGAAGTTTTTCTACGCATTAAGCCCGTCATTTTCTTATAGTTTGCCTCGTCGATCTATTGTGTTGTGGTAGATGAGTCTTAGACACATAGTGAGTTTGGGACAACATTCTGAGTGTTTGTAAAGAGGGGTAAGAACCTTCTTTTACGGCTTTAGCTATCTTAGACCCTAAATAGTATTTTACAACAAAAATCCATATCTTTTGTCGGATCATCGCAGCACTTTTTGTCCTTCTTTGTTGATTGAGTGTCCACCAAACCAAGTGCGATAAGGTTAGTATGTTATCGTGGAGCTACTCGTAGACGGAGTAGTGTTGGTTGATTGAGCAGGTATATCTATCCTTTGTCGCGACTTATTTTATAGATAGTGACACCAAGAATTACCCGTATAGGCCGCTTATAACTTGCCCACTTACTTTTGGGCTACTTGTTTGATTGTTGTTGCTTTTGAGATTGCGGTGGTTACTTCAGACACTTTGCGCCTACAAACATACAAGGTACAGGAGCTTTGTGCACTTAGATACAGATACAAGAGTTGTGTGCGCAGATGCATATAAGGAGCCTTGTGTGCTCAGATACATATAGAAGAGTCTTGTATGTTCTGATATTATTAAGGAGCCATGTGCTCAGATACAGATACATGAGCCTTCTGTGCTCAAATATAGATAAAGCGAGCCTTCTGTGTTCAATTACACAGAGCCTCTGCACTGTCCAGTTATATAGAACTGGCAGGTTCTTCTAATAGCCATACTGCCAATTTTTAGCATGTTCATTCACGGGCTATCCAAATCGCCCAGAAAGCGAGATACAAATCCTACGGGCCAACATATACAAAGCTCCTCAGGCTAGATACACACAAGGCCTCCGAGCTAGACAGATATATAGAGTCTACGAACTAGCCAGTGATGCAGATAGTCTCCAAACTAGACGGTAATGATGACCCATAGGCCTTGATGGTGGCTAATAGAGGTAGTTAGATTGAAATGTACCTGTTGGGCTTATGGAGGCTCGAGTAGGTTGTTTGACAGTTGTTTATACTTGTCAAGCTTATTGGGGTCGAGTTAGGTTCTTGTTTATTTATTAATTGCATAGCATGCAGCAGGTGCTTAGATTTTCTATTGAATCTCCTATCTGATTACTTACCGTACATATGATGGCAGATTCAATTTCAACGTTCAGTTGCCTTACATACTCAGAACATTATTTCGTACCGCCGCCCTAAGCCTGGGACACTGCACTCATGTCTGCAGTTCTCGACAGACAAGAGATTGCAGGGTCGGCCAGTTGCGCCTCCCCAGGTTGGGGTGTGACAGTAATCCTAAACTAGGTTGGTAAGAGAAGTTATTGTTCTTTTAACAATCAGGTTATCAAGTATCAGAAAGGAAATAAAGCAAGTTAAAAGTGAAGACAAACGAAAACAAAATAGTAAGAATTAAAACCCACAAAGAGAAGTACCGAATAAATCTTGATTACCCAGTGGTTGATTCAAGTAGAGGTTGACTGAGCTACATATCTGTGCATCATTGTCTGATGCTGGCTCCTAGCAAAAAAAAAAGGAAAAAATTATTAGAAACTCAAATCATGTAACTCAAAAGCATAAAGTAATTTCTATGGCAACAGATATGACCTGCATCCAAAAGAAAAGCCTTCTATTATTAGTAGAGAACTTCAAAATGTAAACCCTTCCAGATGATTGAGTGACCTGAAGAGTATTAAAAAAAAAACAATGAATTAGAATCAGATATTAATTGAAGTGAGAACCTCTAAACGACAATTTAAGAAAAAAAATTTAAATGTGAGGAAGTTTAAACCTCTTGCAAGTGAATAATGAATATTTAGATTGGCAATCATGTTTAGAGACAGTCGTTAGTCACTAGACACTATTGATTCTGCATGTCACTTCATCTTAATCATCACAGAATTTTTTTCTATTGCAATTGAATAATGTTTTGGCGATCTAAGTAATCAAGCAACGGGGAATAGAAATACCTTCTCAAAAACTGCCTCCTCTGGGAAAACAATCTGATCCTATGATCAACTTTTGTCAAGAACAACTTTCAGATTTTCAGTTTAATAACGGTGGATGGTAGCATATCCAGAATAAGAGCAATGATCAATTAAAAAAAAAGTGAAGCAATATCAAAGACTAATATTTGGCTGGAACAAGGATACATCTTCAACAATGTTGAGATTACGGTCAAGCCACTGAAAATGGAGTAGTCCCTCTTCACCCTAAGATATCAAAGTATCATCTTAATTTCACAATAGATATTTAGACAATTGTCAAGCAACAGTTTTGTAAGATCAAAACCATGTAAACCAAATGAAATTAGGTGAGCACAAAAAATGATAAACGAATTCAAATATGATTTCTTTTCTCATACCCTGCCTATACGAACAAGTCCTTTCCGATAATCAGGGTTAACCTTTTTTCCCTCCATGTGCATTTTACCGGCACGAAATTCCATCAAAGTTTCCTGAACAAAATAATACCAATACATCATTTACATCAACATTAAGAAACAATCAAATGTCAAATGATTATGAACAGAAAAATATTTAACATTTCGATGGGATACATGTATACGGCGGTTGTTTTTGCTAATTTTGATTTTTTATAAACAAGGAAAACGATTGAATAATAATACAGGAAAAAACAGCAAAACAATACTTACTTATCTTTGACAATTGACAATTTTCTAACGGAGAAAATCAGAAAGTGCATGTACAAGAGTAAGAGAGTAATGCTATCAAGGAAAGAAGAATAAAAAGCAGAGCTCTCTGCGACTGTCATATAATCTGTGCATACAAATTGGAATATTGGATGTCCTATGGACTCCGAGATGAACAAAAGATGCTTGCATATTTTCCATCAGATAAGTGGCATCCTTGACTTCTTCGAATACCTTCCTATTCAAATCTTTCCACGTGCGGGATAGATCATCTGACACTATGCCCATCTCCTCTCTTCCACCACTCCAACTGGTTGTAAGCTCCTTGGCTCATCCAGGAATAACCAAGCTAACTTTTTCTACAATACTGATGACACATTGCGATGTACCAGAAAGATCCAGTATTTCAGCACAAGAGCACCACTTTATGAAGGTCTTCCTCTTTCTAAAATTTTTTTACAGTTTAAGTTGGGAAACTAACAACAATCTATGAGAAAAAATGCCAAGTTAAATAACATAAAGTAACCAGACAAACTCTACGAGGAAGTCCACCCCTTCCTCTTCAAAGGCAGATTAAACAAGAATTTTACCAACAACCTGTCCCATGCACACCAGGCCCCCTTCCAATTTTCCAAATGTCCCCTCATACGCAATAAAGTTGTACCATTATTATCACCATCAATGTATAATCGGTACTCTAATGACACCCAATGATGGTGTCATTGTGCTTTTCAAACATAACATCCTCGGGACCATGATAGGTGATAAGCTCAGTCCAACAAGAAAAGAGGGGACATTGTACCATATTAGCAAACTTGACAACATTTGGCATAGCAAATCAACTTTTTTAAAGCAAAGTACCAACGTTTACCTTTGGAGGATAAACATAACATCAGTGAAACTATCTTTATTTAGTTGTCGGATCACTAACGTGTTCCTCTTCCCAACACCTTCCCCTAGTGTAAAATGATTGATAAACTGCGCTAAGACTTTTTCTGATGCAAGTCTTTTGATGAAATTGTGTTGGTTCAACACAGAAAATGCAATCTGGAGAACACGGGTGGTAAAAGATCATACAGGAGTCCATGATGCACCAAAGTCTATACAGCACCTCGTGGCTCTAGAGTATGGAAACATATTCTGAGCGTATGCGAACAAATTTGAGTCGAATTATGGGTTTTTGCTTGGAAATAGAAGTAAAATCATATTTTGAGAAAATGCATAGTTGGAACACACACTCTAAAAGATCAATTCATGCAAATTTGAAACTTATCTTCTCACCACAATATCGTAATCACAAATTTTTGCTCAACATAAGGCTGGAATCTCTTTCTTAGAAGGAATATTAATGATTGAGAAGTGCGAATGTTATGCTTTTTGCTTCAACAGTTAAGCAAAATAACTTTGGACCAAAAACAACATGATTTTGGCCTTGGAAGATGCACCTCAGAAGGTTTCTTGCTTCTCATGGATTGTGGCTCTAAAAGAAGTTATTTCAGCTTTGCAGCAGATGCCCTTTTCGTGAACTTCACTATGAAGAAGTGTGCCACCTCTTCCGTTTCTTTTTTTTTTTTTTTTTTGGAGAACTGGCAACATGTTGTATTCCTCAGCATTAAGGCTATGCTTCCTACTTCCAAAATAGTGTTACAAAAGAGAGAAGAGAAAGACTAAAAAAATACTTGCAAAGTTCCTATGAAATCCACTAATTGGATCTCCTCATCTATATCCTGTTCTTTACACCAGAAACCTAAAGTAGTGATAGCTTTCCACTTAATTTTCTATACAGTACCTTCTTAAAGTAGTGATAGCTTTCAAGTTTCCACCTAGTGTTCTGTATTGTACATTCCTTTCTACCACCCACTAATTGGATCTCCTCTTCTATATCCTGTTCTTTACATCAAAAACCTAAAGTAGTGATAGCTTTCCACTTAATTTTCTGTACAGTACCTTCTTAAAGTAGTGATAGCTTTCCAGTTTCCACCTAGTGTTCTATATTGTAAATTCCTTTCCACCACCTCTTTTTTGAATGAAAGGAAAGATATGCATTCGAATGTCACCTCCTTTATCATCCTTTATCATTGCAAGGTCACAAATGAGCTATGGATCAAGTTTATGGCAATTCTTGGCATGAATCAAACCATGTCAATGTCCATTTTAGTGGGTGTTTGGATTGACTTATTTTTAAGTGTTTTTGGCTTTTAAGCACTTTTTTAGTTTTGGTGGTATTTGGAAAAGTTAAAAAGTGCTTTTAAGCACTTTTTTTTAAGTTAAAAAGTCTCAAAATAAGCCAAAAGCCAAAGTAGGGTACTACGAACTTATGACTTTTGGCATTTGGCTTATAAGTTACTTATTAAAAGCCAATCCAAACACCCCCTTAGAGTTGTTGCAATAAAAAGAAGGGTTAAGCAACAGATCTCAAAAAATGCAGTTCTACACATCATATCATTTGGTGGGTCATTTAGAATGAAAGGAATAGCAAAATATTTGAAGGCAATAGGAGAAATACACATAGCCATTTTCTTTTGATAACCAAAAGAGAGTTTAAATATACAAACTTCTTGTTGCCGTCTTTTTGGTGCAATGTGGTTTTTGTACATGGTGTAGATGAAATGCTAGACTTGCACAGATGTCGACTTATGCCTTGATGACCTGGCTTATTGCATGTTTTCTATATATAAATTCCTTTTTAATTAAGAAAAAAGGAACTCATTTTTACTTGGAGGATTCACAACATCAAAGAGAATAAAAGACGCCAGGAGGATCTAGGAGAAAAGTGATGAGTAGAGTAGTTTGCTTCAGTCAAACACGTAGAACAAATGCTCAAATGCTTCCTATGGTTAACCAAGCCAGGTGGAAGAGAAAAGAGTAAGAGAATAGTTGTTACCGAACCAACAAGGTTACAATTTGCAGCTCAGCTTGCAACCATACAGCTTTATTCTGAGTTCTTTTAGAAAAATATGGTGCTTTACTGCTTTGATTGGTAGATTAAGAATTTATACGATTTTAGGCAGACTAGTTATACTATTTCCTTCAGATGTAGAGTCATAAGTGACTTTTGACCAAAAATAAATGAACACGTTCTTTCTAACACAGTAAATGACGTTCATTAATGATGGGAAAAAACCCTTGTATATAAATAGGATACCTGAAAGTAGAAAACCTCCTCAAAAGATATGGTTTTCTACAAGTGGCACCCAATCAAAATATAGATAGGAATAACGCTTGTTCACCGAAAAGAAATTAAGGGATAAGAAAATATTCCTCAAGTGTACAAATAATTTTCTACTCCAAAACTTTTCCTATTTCTCTCTCTTTGTGACAGCTCATGGAGCAACACTCCATCCCCAACGCCACTTCTTCTTTTCCATCTGCTAAAGATCCAGATAAACAATGCTTCTTTATTAGTGTCTAGCATCACCCGCCGGAGTCCAAAGCATGTCAATATTTCCCACCACAAGATGCTAGCTGGAAATGTGAAAGGAGATGTCCACATCTCTACTCAAACTTCTACACATAAAACACAACTGAAATAATTTATCTTCCTCTTGCTCAAGTTCTCAACCATTAAGATCACCCCCTTTATCTTTACCCTAGGAATTCATACCGAGAGATATGGAAAACCTGCCTCTCAACCATTAAGATCACCCCCTTTATCTTTACCCTAGGAATTCATACCGAGAGATATGGAAAACCTGCCTCCTCCATTACCAGAAGCTTCTCATAATGGAAATTAACATAAAACACACAACTCCCCCCTCCCCGATTTTTATATAATGTTTACCTTTTGAAGTGTTTTGTTTTTGAAGCAACTCAATCAAACTTTGAAAGTTTGCACCTTGTAGCCTCCATACCCGTTGGATCAGCATTTCATTTGGGCATGAAGTCGTGTCCATGTTACGAAATGGTATCCTCAATATCATCATCCACCCCTGAATGGAACATTACCATTGACCTCTTACTAACCCTTCAAAATATTCCTCCATACTGTACCCATAAGAAAGTGTGACATTTTTAAACCTTCATTCCCCTTCTGATACCCCTCTTTCCAAACTGTATTCTCTTCTACCCTAAATCCCCATGCTTTCCTAGTAGAGCCTTGTAAAAAACCTTTAGATCTTTGATTAAGCTCGCCCCAAGATTACTGTATAGTAACTAAGGGTGTTCAAAGGAAACTGAAAAAATGCACCAAACCAACAATCAAATCAAATCAAACCGACTAGATAAACTAATGTATTTCTTGGTTTGGTTTGGAATTAATTTTAAAAACAAACTGGCAGCATATAGCTTGGTTTGGTATCAAAGGAAAAAAATGAATAAAACCAAACCAAGACGACATAACATACATACCTATTTATAATTTATTTATATATCAATAAATACTTTTTAAAGGATGAAAAAGATATTTTAAGGATAACATATATTTTTTCTTTCATAATATACTTTTGGATTTTGATTTGATGTGGCCTTGGCTTTACAGTCCTTCACCTGACGCTCCAAATTGCTCTTTTTTAACCTTTGGCCCTTTTGGGACTTATGGATTTGGTCCATTGTAAGTTTGTTACTGAGTTTCTATTTTGTAGATTTTATAATCTATATACACTTGTCAAGAGTTTGAAAAAACAAAAGAAAGAAACGTAGTACTATTATTTTAACACCAACATTCTGGATTTGGTCTCACTAAACATGATACACATTGCTCCGATACTGATGAAGAAATTCACAAACCTAAAAACATTTAGCATCAATCTTTTGGAAGTTATTCATGTTCTATAAGTATTGAAGTAATTAAAAGTATACTTATGTATAGATTTAAGGTTAATGTTTCTAATACAGCTAGTCAATTATATATAAGGTTTCCTTCATTATATTAATTATAGGTAATTCTTTAACAATAAGTAACTAATATTTATGAATATTTAGTCTTTTCACTAAAAATTTTTTATGAACCAAAAATAAAGTGCTAAACCGAAATAATCAAAAAAGAAATGGGAACTGATAAAATGCAAGGTATGTTTAGTTCGGTTTGGTTTGAGTATTTAATAAAGCGACTTGGGTTGGTTTCCTTTTAAGAAAAAATAAAAAACGGAACCATGAACACTCCTATTGTAATAGTCTCCCACTTCACCATATAAGATTTTCTCATCTCATTTGTCGAATCCCTTAGAAAATCCATTGGAGTTTTTCCAACTTCACTAAACTGATTGAAGCGTGTGATAAGGACATAAAATATGTGAAATCACCCGATCGTGTATTCTTTTTTTTTTTTTTGAGAAGGATACTCAATAGTGTATTCTTAATCAACACTACTTTTTTTTGTACCAACTCTTACTCAAAACTTCATTTCCTCCTCTAGGCGAATATCTCCTTTGTCAATCTGTTAACCTTTTTTTTTCGGGATAACTGTGATGGCCAAGCCAGTTTGCGTGCACCTTGACTAATTTCGCGGAGCACTTGTAACCTCCCACCAGCAACAAGTACAAGGTAATTCTATCCACCAAAGGCTAGAACAGATGGGAAGAAATCACCTAGTGTTTGTCTTTGTTGGGAATTAAAGTTGAGACCTCATCGTGCTCAACCCAACTTCATTAAACCACTCGGCCACACCCTTGGATGCCAGTTAGCCTCTTTCCGACCCTATTTATTTCCGAATTCCAAGTTGCTTGATTTTTGTTAGGTGTTCCTAGTGGTAAACCAAGATAGGTAGTATAAAGAGCCTCGACCTTGCAATGTCACGCCAATGCTAAGATCTCTATATTCTCTACCTCACTAACAGAATGATAACGCATTTTTAGAGATTAATATTTAGGCCCCTGACACCATGTGGAACCATGTTAGAACTTGTCTCAAGTTTACCAACTATATCGAATTAGCACTATAAAAACTAAATTATCATATTCTGTTCATGGATATGACGCCCTCACAGTACTTCACCTTCCAACCACTACAGGGAAGCCACTCAAAGTATTCAGTTGCCACAGTTCTATCAATCATCCTGTCTGACTCTCACTTTCTGACATTGAAATTCTAAACCTAGTCCAGAACCTTCATGAATCAAAAATCAATTTTGCTACTTATAGAAAGCGAAAACCAATTTGAATTTTGCTACTAGTTGTCAAGTTTATTTTTTACATAATTCTAGAATACTTAGTTGTTAAGAAAATGAGTTGTCAACTATAAGTTGTCAATAAGTTGTGTATGAGTTGTCAATGAGTTGTACAAAGGCTTTTGAAGCCTATAAATAGAGGCAAGAACCTCTAGCTATGTAGTTTTAGTTCAACTCTTCTATTAATGAAACTTTGTGTTTTCTTTTAAAATCTTGAATTAGATCTTGTATTTTAAGGGCTTTGGATTAAGCTCTTGTTATCCGTGGATTCGGATTATCTTTAGTGTGTTATCTTACAATACGTTGAAGTTGTTCCTTTAACAAATTCTGTGGTTTACTTTATTTAGCACCTTAGAGAGTTCCTCTAAACATTGTGCTACATCAGTTTAGTATCAGAGCAATGGATGATCTTACAACGAGGGTGAATAACCTAGAAGAAAGATTGGATCAATAAATCACTACTCTTCGTGAAGAACTCACTAGGAGGATTGAAGAACTTGTTGTATTAATGAGAAACAATCAAGGAGGTGTTGCCAGAAACCGAAGACAACATCGAAATCAATATGTGGAAGAGGAAGATATGTGGAAGAACATGATCTTTATGCACAACCAAGAAGAGGTCATGCAAATGGTGGAGATATGTACAAGATTAAGGCTTAAATCTCAACTTTCAATGGTAATGCAAACATTGAAGGGTTTCTTGATTGGATCTATGAGGTGGAGACATTCTTTGAGATTATGAACATCCCTCCAGAACGTCGAGTACCATTGGTGGCATATAAATTGAAAGGAGGGGCTGGAGCTTGGTAGAATCGTCATCAAGAAGAGCTTCGTTTGAGGGGTGAAAATCGTGTAAGATATTGGCCACAAATGAAAGCACTTCTAAAGGCTAGGTTCTTCCTAACGGATTATGAACAACTCTAGTACTTACAGTTCCATAATTGTGTTTAAGGTAATAAATTTGTTTCTGATTATACAAAGGAGTTCTTAAGACTACAAGTTAGGTGCAATCTTTCTGAAAATGAAGACCAACAAGTCGCAAGGTATATCAATGGTCTCAATGATTCTATCCAAGAACGTCTTGGCATACAACAAATTTGGTCAATAGATCAAGCTCAAACTCTTGCTTTGAAAGCTGAGAGATATATAAAGACCAAGAAGTTTTATAAAGCCGCGTCTTATTCTCGCCCAGAAGTATATCAAAAAGTTCTCCACACCAAGAGGAGGGGAAGTTTATTCCATCTAAAGCTAAGAAAGATGAAAAGGCACCATCTTCTAGCAAAAATAATGATAAGCAACCATCTAATACGATCAAGTGTTACAAGTGCCGCGAACAGGGACACATATCAAGCAACTATCCAAGAAGGAAGTTTGTCAACACCACTAGACGTGATGAAAGTGATGAAGAGGTGGACAACTATGAAAGTGAAGGTGAACCCGAACTATGTGAAGAAGAGAGAGAAGAAATAGTATGTGTGGTCAAACGCCTTCTATGCTCAACCATGCAACCTGAAGAGAGACAACGAAAGAGGATATTCGATAGCAAATACACTGTGAATGGAAAAGCATGCAAGTTGGTAATTGATAGTTGTAGCTGTGAGAATTTAGTTTCTGAAAACATGGTTAAACACTTAAATCTTGAGACACACGATCACTCGAATCCATATACTATTGGATGGCTCAAGAAAGGGGTGAAGATCAAGATCACCAAACAATGTTGGTTACCACTTTCTTTGGGTAAGTACTATCGATCAAATGTTCTCTGTGATGTGGTTGATGTGGATCGCATGTTAGCAAGATGGGCAGCATACCTGGAGAGATTCAGTTATCTTATTGTCCACAAGTCCGGAGTAACTAATTGAGTGGCAGATGTTTTAAGCCGACGTGCAAGTCTCATGATTTCTTTTGAAGCTGAGTTACCAGGAGTAGACCAAATAAAAGAACTATATGAAAATGATGAAGACTTCGGGCGAATCTGGGTGAAACAATCGAAAGGTTTACCATTAGAACAAGATTTTGTGGTACAAGATGGATATCTCTTTAATGGAAACCGCTTATGTATTCGCAGGGGTTCTCTACGAGACAAGTTGATTCGAGAGATGTATTCATGTAATCTTAGCAGCCATGTTGGGCGTGATAAAACTATTGCTAACTTGGAAGCAAGCTACTATTGGCCACAACTTAAGAGACATGCCGGCAAATTTGTGCAAAGGTGTCCCGTTTGCCAAACATACAAAGGTCAGGTTCAAAACACTAGACTCTATATGCCATTACCCGTTCCAAGTATACCTTGGGAAGACCTATCAATGGATTTTGTACTTGGCTTACCAAGGACAAGGCGAGGACATGATGCTATTTACGTGATAGTAGACAGATTTTCTAAAATGACTCATTTTATCCCTTGCCGTAAGACAACGAATGCCCATCATGTAGCTAATCTTTTCTTCAGACATGGTGTTCCAAGATAAATCATTTCAGATCGAGATAGCAAATTTCTTGCTACATTTTGGCTTACTTTATGGAAATAATTCAACAAAGAATTGAAGTTTTCAAGCATTGCCCATCCACAAACAGATGGCCAAACAGAAGCAGTGAATAAATTTCTAGGAAATTTAATTCGATGCATCTATGGAGATAAGAAAGGACAATGGGGTTTAGCTTTATCCCTTGTGGAGTTTGCCTACAATAATTCTAAGCATAGGTCTACAGGTCGTAGCCCTTTCTTCATTGTGTACACTAGAGTTCCAAGACATGTGGTTGATTTAGTGAAGCTACCAACAAGGGAGAATTCAAGATCAGCTATGACCTTTGGTGACAACTATTCAGAATTATTTAAAGAGGTTCAAGATGTATTATAAGCATCAAACAAGAAATACAAACAGTTGGCAAATAAGAATAAGAGGCTAATGTCATTCCAAGTTGGTGACCAAGTAATAGTATACCTTAGAAAGGAGAGATTGCCTACTGGCGTTCACGAAAAACTAAGGCAAAAGAAATACGGCCCATACACTATTCTAAAGAAGATCAATGACAATGCCTATGTGGTAGATTTACCAAGTGTGATGAATATTTCAAATACTTTTAATGTGGCTGACCTATCACCCTACCATCCAGAGCAAACACTTCATAAAGAAAACTCGAGGTCGAGTTTCAAAGAAGTAGAGGTGAATGATGAGGAACATTGAAATTCTAAACCTAGTTCAGAACCTTCATGAATTAAAAATTAATTTTGCTACTAAAAAGAGAAAGTCAATTTGAATTTTGCTACTAGTTGTTAAGTTTATCTTTTACATAATTCTAGAATGCTTAGCTATTAAGAAAATGAATTGTCAACTCTGAGGTGTCAATAAGTTGTGTATGAGTGGTCAATGAGTTGTGTATCAAGGAGTTGTACAAAGGCTTTTGAAGCCTATAAATAGAGGCAATGACGTCTAGCTATGTTGTTTTAGTTCAACTCTTCTATTAATGAAACTTTGTGTTTTCTTTTAAGATCTTGGATTAGATCTTGCATTTTAAGGGCTTTGGATTAAGCTCTTGTTATCCGTGGAGTCGGATTATCTTTATAGCATTATCTTACAATACGTTGAAGTTGTTCCTTCAACAAATTATGTGGTTTACTTTATTTAGCACATTAGAGAGTGCCTCTAAACATTATGCTACATCACTTTCTCCACCTAACTCCACAACCTATGTTCAGCATAGTGAATTCAAACTAACATGATCATTTGTCTTCAAACGATATAATTTACACAGAATACCCAATTCTCCTTGCTTTCACATGAAATCAGGCACTACATTTGCAAGAACTATTGTGAGGACACCAGGACGGGGAGGCAACACCTTCAAATTTTTATTTGATACTGACGGTTTCTAGATATGGCGAAGAAATGGTGGAACTCACACACAATCTTGGTCACCCCTGATTTTGTGCTCACACAAAAGCTAAGGAGCTTCAAAAGGGACATTAGGCAGATGGATCAGAAAGGTATAAGGCAATCTTGAAAATCAAATAAGCAAGGCTATGGTAGAACTAGGATATTTATAGCAGATTGCAGAACATAGAGTTCACAGAATGAAGGAGAAACTGAAAACTTTAAGTTTGACATTGGAGCTGAAGTAGATAGCAATTGCTTAAAGAAATTTCATGGAACCAAAATCCAGATGCCTTTGGTTGAGGAGGGTCACAAGAACACAAAGTTCTCTCAAAGAATAGCTAACTCACATGATAAGGGGCTGATCAAGGCAGGCATTCTGGAGTTTTACCAGAAGCTATACAAAAAGTCAGAACCCTGGAGATCTTCAGCTGAGTTTGGAATCTTTCTACCCTAAGCTCTGAGGAAATAGTGGAATTGGAACGACCCTTTAGTGAAATTGAGATCTCCACAACACTCAAGTCTTGTGCCCCAGACCTGATGGATTTAAAATGGCCTTTTCCCCCAAAATCCTAGAGTTTTATCAAAGAAAACATGATGAGTGCTTTCAACTTTGCGAAATGGTAAGGCCCTGCAATGCCTCTTTCATTGCTCTAATTCCAAGAAGAAAGGTGCCTTAGAGCTCAGAGATTTCAGGCCAACAAGCCTGATAGGCAAGGCTAAAAAAGATGTGGCAAGCAAGTTGGTTTAAGGTCAACAAAGTGCATTCATGAAAAACAGGCAAATCACTGATGAGTGATTCCTTCATGATCACCAACGAGGTCCTTGGCCAAAAGCTCAAAATCAGTATTGACAACAACAGCATACCAAGTACAGCTCATAAGTGGAGTCTCGGAAAGATAATATGTATGCAGCCTTACCCCTACCTCGTAAAGGTAGAAAGACTATTTCTGATAGACGCTCGACTCAAGAAAAATATCTAAAACAAATACGTTAATGTGCTGCAACTGCCAACCAAAAATCTAGCCATAGAAAAATGAGAACTGCTAGTACTACTGCCTTCTCCTTGTTTGTCTATTTTTTATTGATGCATGACAAAAGGAAGTAGAGTAAAGTTACAGTAACAATAAGTTTCTAATAACAACTTGTAAGGAAAAAACCGAAGACATTGCCGCGTGTCTTTTCCTTCACTTTTTAACTTTCCCAATATCATCTCTTCCATGTCCATTTTCTCTTTCCTTTTCCCTTTCCCAAATTTCAGTAGCGGCTACTTAATTGTAATTTACCATTATGACTTTGACAAGGAGAGTTGTAAGACATTTTCTTTCAATGTCTCAGAATTTGTGAGAAAGAAAAACCTGGACTTTGAGGGTCACTCCCAGACAATCATAAATGATTGTACAGAAAACTCTACTCTGTGATTTACAATTTCACAGTCGTGCATTAGAATTTTTAGCAATCACGTCATATACATCATTAATTCGGTGACAAGTATTTTTCAAAGAGTGCCAGCCATTGACACTTATAAACTATGGTATTCCCAAACTCTTTAGCGCACAAAAGAAAAGGAGCTAACTGGATTCAGACAACAGGATAACTGATATCAGTTGATTATTTTAATGCTACACAAACTCCACAACTATCAAATAAATGATACAATACCTTGTTAAATTAAAAGGGGTGGGTACTATTCCATGACAATTGATATAACAAAGCCTTTAAGGGGTTGGCACCTACAGCTCAGCGAAGTAAACTTAACAAATACTTGAAGGAGAGAGACATCCTATAATTGTATAGAACGACTCAGAAAGTCATATCAATCCTGCATCTTTTGTTTGGTGGTTAAGGTATTACCTTAATTCTGCAGGTATGATGGACATTTCCTGTAACCTTATAATGACATAACAACTATCTCTAAGAGAACCAAGGTACAATGAAATATTTCAAGATATTAAAAAAGAAGGCAGAGAAATCTACCATATAATAGGCATTGTCTCCATGCTAACCTTTATATTTTAAATAAAGATATGGACTTTCAATTGCCTTGACATACCTAGACTGAAAACTTGGTGTTGGTCCATCCAAATCCTTCGAGATACACTTAAAAACTTGCCAACTTGGACCAGCTAAATGGACACTTACTGACACATGTTCCAAATATATCCAAACCTGAATCCAGGTAACATATGACTGAAAATTCTCATATATACATACACAACAAAACAAGATTAACTCCCACAAGTCAGGATAAATGAATCAATCCAGGATTTTGTAGCCTTGACCGAAATGCATGAGACCACACAGAGATAGTCTGAGCTAAAGGAATCAATAGATCAATTGTAGGTTGATCCAAATGTCAACTTTATGCACAAAATCCATGAACCAGCAAAATACTGAATGACCCTATATTTCGTATAAGATTAGGCATTCCTTAGGAAATACATGCCAGAAGTTAATCCTATGAATAGACTATTCTTACCTGGAAATTCAGTAGTCAATTCAGAAGGAGTTGTCAAATCACTTAACAGCTTAAGAGGAATTAAATATCATAATAAACTAACCCCTGTTCTGCTGCTACTTATTGTTTTTTCCTAAATACAAAGGGGCAAACTCTGATGCCTTCCACAACTGATCCATGGACAATTATTTCAGAGATATTTGTTTAAAATAACAAACATATCAGCTCTGACGGTGATTTTAGGAGATATAAAACACAAAAAATCTCTATTGATGTGCCAGTAAACATCTACTCATCATCAAAACCTATTCAAAGACAGATAAACCCAAAACAAGAAAAATTGTACTTATTCATAAACCTGCAAGGTTTAAAAATCAAGATCGGCGGCCACGACAATAGGATTAACAGCGGCAGCAACGGTGACGGTGAAGGTAGCAGTGGGTTCAGAAACAAAAGGGTAAGAATCAAAATAAATGTTCTTGAAAATTTCATCCATGTTCATAGAACCCACGTTTCTAGAAGGATGAGAGTGAAGTTGATGATGTAGAGAAGAAGAAGAATAAGAAGAAGAACGATCCAAATTTGGCGGTCCATTTGAGAGTGAATCAGTCAGAGCTCAATGAAATATGGTTAGAGCACAATGAAATTGGGTCGTCAGAGCACAATGAAACATCAGTGAAATTGGGACACAATGTTTATATTTCTTTAATTTTTGACAATATTGGAGAGGGAAAAAAAAGCACTGCAATAGTATATTTTTTTTCCAATAAAGTTTTGCCATAGACTCCTCAAATAATTCATATACAGCAGATGATTCACATAAACCTTGGACTTATCGTAACCACATGAAGGTGGAGGTAGCAAGCGTCAAATTCATTCCAAAGCAATCAAAGTCGAGTGAAGTAGGTGGAAACAGAGAAGACACCATAGGAAACACCGCAGCAGACACGGGGTTAAGCAGTATTTGAGGGAATCATTTTGTCTCACTGGGCACGCGTCAGCCCCCATACATGGTCTTACGACTTGGTAAGACCAACCAGAACTGATGGTGTACTTCATGTAATCGCTAGTACCATATTATTTTCACTCTTATCGAACACATTAAGACCCCTTACTATATAGATAGGACCTTAGCACTTTTACTAATAACAAACCTATATAGGGCTGACTTTTTTTAGCTAGAGCAAAATTGATTCTATGATTGAATAGTAGAACTGCTACTTAATAGTAAAACTCGGAGAGACAAACAGAGAGGGAAATTTTTCATACCTCTTAACTCCTAGAATGAGAAGTAGGTCCCCTGTTTTTGGCAGGAAGAGTTCCAGCCTTTGTTGCCCCTCGGTTGAGTGAGTTAACTTAGCGAACTGGCAGGGCCCGGAGATCTATTGATCAATATGAATCTCGAGAGCGGATGGCAGGGAGAGAAGGAATAATAATGTTCAGACCACGCATTAATGATCATAAATACTGACCAGTAGAAGTGAACAATACACCAGCATTATACTTTATAGATGAGAAACTTGAAGAACACCTGTGAAAAAAGAAATACAATGAATAACTGAACGATTATTCGGTTGACAGAGGCATATGATCAAACACTTTGGGTGTATCAGTATGCATAATGTAATAGCAGTTAGAATCATTTATACCAATATCACATCACCAAAGAATTTGGACGAAAGAAGGCAACCAACTTCATATTCATTCAATATCCAATATCATGAATCTAGTTATATATTTTCAAACATGCAATTAAAATCTTATATACAAACAAAATATTATCAGATATTAATAAAAGCTATTGATAACACCTCTCATTATCAAAAATCAGAAGTTCAATACATGAAGAAAGAGTGGGAAAAAACTTGCCAAAACTTTAAGGACATCACATACCATTAACAAATTAGAACCAAGATAGAAAAACAACAAATTAGAAAATGAGAGAAAGAGAAAAATAAAGAAGAATGGTCACACGACTGAAATTTGGGAAAGGGAAAAGAAAAGAGAAATGTACATCAAAGAGATATATTGGGAAAGTTAAAAATGTGAAGGAAAAAGACGCGGCAATATCCATTACCACAGAAGCCTCATTATTGATTGTAGTATAATTACGAAAATACCTTTGATGTTATATATATATATATATATATATATATATATATATGTATATGTATATATGTATGTATATATATGTATGTATATATATGTATATAGATATGTATGCATGTATATGTATGTATATAGATATGTATGCATGTATATGTATGTATGTATGTTTACTAAAATTAAAGGTCAAACTCATCGGTAGCCCCTAAACTTGGCACCATCTTTCACTTAGGCACCTTAATTGGACCATGTTTATTTTAAACACCTCAAGTAGATAAAAGTGTCTTACTTTGACACTTTTTGCCCTGTTGGCAAAATGCGTGTTTCACAAGCTGCTGAGGCGCGTCCAAGCCTCATTTTTTGCTGATTAGGCATAAAAATCAGCCCCCAACGGTTATATCTCTCTTTCCACTATTTATATTACTTTCTTCTTCATTCCACCATCCAAAAATAACCCTAATTTCTCAAATTTCTTCATTCTTCTCAACTTCCTTAAATTAGGCCTTAAATTAATTTTAGATTTTATTTTGAACGAAAAATTTAATCTTCAATTTCTTAAAAGTTTAATCTTTTTCTAAATTTTCTCAAATTATATTGGACAATGTCGAGCTCATCGTTCATAACTTATTCTAAAAATAATAACCGCTATTGTAAATGTGGTCATCAAGCATTACTAAAGACTTCTTGGACTCAACAAAATCTAGGCCATCGATTCTTTACTTGTACACTTTCAAAGGTAATGTTTTTTACTTCTTAATTAAATTAGTTGATTAATTATGATTTCGTCATCGATTTTATAGTTGATTTTGTAGGAATTGGACGGGGTGATTATTTTTATTGGTATGAAGAACGACACCCTTCACAAGTAAATAGGGTGATTTGGGGTTTGTTGAAAAAAGTGAAGGCGTTTGAAGAAAATCAAAATCGAGCAAGAAGATTATATACTATTGGTGTTATTGCTACTGCTTTGCTGTTGTTGGAATATGAATGTTGAAACCTAATTGCTGAAGTTTTGCGTTGAATTCATTCTACTGATATTGATGCTAATTGCATAAGTTTTGCATTGAAAATCTATAGACGACTTGTCATAAACCTGATGGCCCATCACAAAATGTCGTCACCTTAAGGCAGAAAGTCACAAAATCCACCCTTTTTATGATGACAATTCGTGATGGCCCATCACGGGCCGACGGCTTGTCACGGATGTCGTCAGTAATATTTTTCCAGAACTTTTAGAACGTTTTTGCAAAGGGTATTTTGGTCTTTTCCCACCTTTTAGAAGCCTTTGTAAATATGGAAAGCCTCTTCTAAAACCCTAATTTCATCATTTTGTCTTCCAATTCTCTCAAGAATATCTATCTAGGGTTTCCTCAAGAACCCTAATCTTCCAAAAATTCATCCATAAATTCTTCGCGATTTCTTCAGGAATCAAGTTCCTCATAGTGTGGGCTTCGAGAATCATTTATTTATTACAGGTGCGAATAGAGTCTCAAGCATTAGAATTCATTCAATTTCAAAGATTAAGGTATGTAGATGTTGATTCTTGGGTCCCTTTCATCCAAGAAGCTCAAGCACCCTTTTTAAAACTCAAAGATTTTTATGTTTATGAGTTGTTAATGATTTGTATGATTTAAAATGGATGTTCAATGTGTTGTTGAGTTTTGATTTATGTTTGTCCACAAAATTTATGAGCTTTGACCCTAGTATGTGGAACTCATGTGATAAAACCTCTTGAAGTTGTTTTTCCATGCGATGTGTTCATGACTTTTGGGTGTAGAAATGGTTGAATAAGTAAAGCTTGTCCCCCATAGGTTTGATAAAGAGCTTAGGAGAAGAATTAGGGCCATTATAGCATGTTGAATAGGAAACCCCAAATTGTGAGTTAGTTGTGCTTAGTGTTTGATAAAATGTCCAAGTGAATGAATTATTCCATGGTAGTAGGAAATTCCCAAATAACTGTGAACCCATGCATGTCTAGTGTTTTGTTGAAGGACCTTAGTGAACAAGTGGAGAGGTGATAGTTGTAAATTTCCCAATTATGTGCTCTTGATATATGTTAAGCTTTTAATATATGCCAAGTGGTTAGCAAGTAAGTTATGACGTGATAGTATGAAGTTTCCCCAAGCCATGTGATATCCAAACACGTGTCAAGATTGATATAGGTATGAAATAGCTATGGTAAAAGCCTTGTTGAATGGAGTACGATTTAGTAGAATATTTCCCCTACATTATTTTATAATTATGATTCTGAGAAGCCTAAAGTGACCCCCCTGCGACTGTGAAAATGCTTTAATAATTATGAGGTGTTTTAATGATCGTGATGAGACATGAATGATTGTGATGATGAACGAATGCTTGTGATAATGAATGAATAATTATGCTTTACTTTTATGCTATCAAGTCCTGGGGGTATTTATACTCGACAATAGAGCTATTGTCTAGAGCTCGTGTTAGTTTCTCGATAATTCCAATCGAGCCATGATTCTCAAAACTTAGTGAATTATAGAACTTTGTATCCTCAGACAAGTGCAGAAATTAAGAAAGCTCAGTAATCTCAGTTATCTCTGTAATCTCTGTATTAGTAGTAATCTAGCCTCAGTCCTGTAATCAGCTAAGTTCTAATAGTATTCAAGTGATTTAATTCTAATCTCAGAAGTGATTTGAGTAATCTATTCAAGCTCTATATCATCAGTCAGATACCATGATTCGATATATTTTCCATTAGATACAAAACTAAGTAATCTCAGTGTAAATCAGTCAGATTTTTTGAGAAACATGATCAGTATCAGATTCAGCTTTGTCTAGTACAGTATAAGAATCAACCCAGAGTCTTTCAGTTGGGAGTAGGATTTAGCACCGAGCGAACCCAAGGATGGGGACTCACCAGCTTGTAAAGGGTGTGATTTTAAGAAGCAATCTTTGCGTTCCAGAACTGTGTAGCCAGCACAGGAAAAGGAGTTAGCTGTCAAGCAAGCTTAACGTCCTGTTGACGGTCACCGCCAGAGAGCTTAACCTTAGAGAAAAGATAATGTCTTTACCCGTGACACGATATTGGCACCCTTCCAACTGGGGGTAGAGATTAGACCCCACCTATGGTAGGTTGGGGTATGTCGTTAAATGACTACTTCCCATAGTTTTAGTTTCAAATTTAGTCTCAGTTTCAGAATCAATCTTCAGAAGTCAGGACTGTCAGATGCAATCATCTATCTTTATGAGGAACTCAGATAGTTCCATTGATTTATGGACCATCCCGTCAGATAGGCTTGGTCTCATATACAGTTGTTTGATATCATATTCAAAGATATGCCGCCAAACAGACTTGATCATAATATCAGATTTCTATTGAATATTCTTGTCGTCAGATTCAGATATAATCATATTTATTATCATTGATAAAAATTCCAAAGTAATTGGTTAGAAAGGTTAATCTTAGTCTCAAACCATGTTGAGTATTCTTATTATCATATCTAGAGATATTCCATCAGAGAGGTGTGATCTCCATCTCAGATTCTATTAAATATTCATGTTGTCAGATTCGGACATGATCATACTTCTTATCATTGAGAATCGCTCCAGAATAATCTGTTACAAAAGTTGATCTCTAATTCTGTCAGTCGAAAATAGTAAGCACAGAGTTCAGTCCTTAATGTAAGTACATCCAGATCCTCAGTTATTAGTATCAGATGAGTCAGTGATTTCGTATCTCAGTTTTAGTAGTGAGTTCAGTCTGCAGTAAGGTGATATCCGAGTTTTAGTATCTAAAGTTGCGATGATTGTGTTCATGTTATGTGCATTAATGTATGTGTTCTCATGCGGCATCTTCATGATTATTCAGTTTAGATATTGTGCATGCATGAGCCCTTGCATTAGCCTACCTTGTCTGTATACTCGGTATATTTTTGTACTGACGCATTTGCGCTATGGTGTTTTATTTGACACCATAGGTTCAGAGGCACAAGATCCAAAGTATCCTCAGCAGTTCAGTCCCAGTCAACAGCCATAGCAGTGAGTCCTCTTCTTTCGAAGATGAATCTCAGTTTACTATTATTGCTTCAGACTTTGTTTATTTTCAGTTGACAGGGTTAATTAGGGGACATGTCCCATCAACTCTGCAGCTAAGACAGTTTAGAGGCTTTTCAGACGGATGTATTAGTATTCAGTTTTTCTGTATTATGAGTATTCATAGATGTGTTGAACCTTATGGCTAGTTTCCGCATTTATTTTAGATATTATGCAGTGTACAGGTACAGATATCAGTAAAGGGCTAGCTTGTGGTCTTTTGGGGTCATAAGCACTGTGTGACATCTCGGGATGGGATCACGGGGAGTTATAAAGTACTAGACAGAGAAATCAAGTATTTCTATAATTGACAGTTGAAAAAACAAAAAAATTACCTTTTGCATTTCAGCCATCACAGTAAGACCTGCTCCAGTACCCAACTGCAGATCCTCTTTCAAATACTTGATAAAAAAAGTCCAACTATGCTAAGTTTCATTGACCATAACAGCCCAGGCTATAGGAAACATCTTATTGTTACCATTCTTCCCAACTGCTACTAGAAGTTCACCCTTACAAGCACCCTTTAAGAAATATTCATCAAAGCCTATAATTCTTCTACATCCTTCCAACCACCCTTTCTTCAATGCATCAAGACACACATAGAAATACACAAATAAATTTTTACCAAGGATATTTTCTGTATCTATTTTCAGCCAAACAAAACTACTAGGATTGGTTTGTTTTATCATCTCAGCATAATCACATAATCTTGCAAACTCCAAGTTTCAGTATCCCATGGACTCTCTTAGAACCTATAATCTAGCCTTATAACAGATTGTTCTACCATATATAAACCCAATTTTTCTCTGCACAGTTCTTGTATTTCCCAAATCCTCAAAGATGGTTGTTTAATTATGTCATCTCTAAATCTATCAGCAGCAAATTTAGTTGTGCACATCTTGTTCTTGTTTAATGTTGTGCACTTATGCACTGGATTATAATTTTTAATCATGAAATTACCAAAATCCCTATCAATTGCACCATAACATAACCAATTGCATTTTGGCTTAAATTTGCACTTAGCCCCCACTCTATGACTTTCATTAGGTCTTAAAATAATTTGAACTCTTTTTTGTACTGCATACCTCACCAATGTTTTTCTAAATTCCTTAGGACCATTAAAAATCATCCCAAGTTCAAAAAAAGCAACACCACAATCATCATCAAATCTGATTTTACTACTTCTTCTTCTCCTTGGTAAGTCAGTACCTGCAACAACATCCTCATATACCAAATCAGTGCTATCAATACTATCACAGTCTGAAATATCAATGAACTTTTCATCATCTCTTAATCTATCCATATATTTGTCTTTTTTTTTTTGAAAATGTCCTGAAAACGTTTGTCAATACTAGCTTCACCTACAGGTATTTCTTCTCTATTTTTTGCTTTTTTTTGGATTTATTTTGCTTCTATTTTCAGCCTTAAGGGCTCTCAACTCTTCATCAATGTGTGAACCATCCTCATTAGGATTTCAATATCTGAATCAGTACTAGTCACATTTGATTTAATACTATTTAGATCTTTCTCAAGACCCCTACTCTTATTACCATTACTGCCTATATCATCTTCATCAATACACGCAGGTGGCCCTTATAAAAGAAGAAATGACTTTGACACAACCTCAATATCTTCATCAATGCCATGAAGAAGAAACACATCAAGCTCATTACCATCTTTTAAGTCCTTCACAAAGTCTAGTAACTCCCAATCAGAATTAATTGGAACTTACTCTTCACCATATGCATGTTGACAGCAGAACTCCTCAATATTTGAATAACCAAGATCTTTGGCATAGGAAAGAAACTCAAAAAAACTATAGTGATCTTTATCAATAGCAACAGCAAAGACATCAACCTCACCTTTATACCTAAGCTTAGGGTCGGCTACAATATTTCCCCCGTGATGAAAATAGGTCAAAATATAGTGTCCATATATTTCCTTAACAACCCCCATAAGATTCTCAACAAAAAAAAATACCTTTGAACAAGAAAAGTACCAAAATAACCTTATATTTATAGTGAAATCTGGAAAATAACACATAAATTAGTCAGATCCCCAAAAAAACCCACACAAAACCCTAACTTTGTCACTGAAATCCCTATAAAAACCCTAATAACAAAATTCAGCAAAAACACTATAAATTATTGGGGTAAAATATCCATACAGTAAGGCATATAGAAAAAAACATAGAAAAACTTTAGTTGTACCTCAAATTTCTTCAATTTTATCAATTTTTTTTAAAAAATCTTCAACTTCGTCGATGAACATTAATCAACACCTCATTGCATGCATTGTACATACAAAAAATAGCATTCTTAGCTAGATCTCTCTACGATCAACGAAAATCAAATCAAAAGTAAAAAAAATAAATTACCGAAGCTCTGAAATTGGGTATGAGAAATGAAATAGAAACAGGAATTTTGTGGGATTTTACCCCTTAAATGTTGATATGCTGATATGTAAAGTAGTTTCCTTCGTGTAAGGTTTTAAATGACTTATAAAATCCACGTGGGTCGTTTAACCCACACGCGCCTCACCTTAATTTTAATAAGGGAAAAAGGTGTCAAAGTAAGACACTTTTATCTACTTGAGGTGTTTAAAATGAACATGGTCTAGTTAGGGTGCGTAAGTGAAAGATGGTGTCAAGTTTAGGGGGCCACCGATGGGTTTGGCCAAAATTAAAAGTGTGAAGGGTATTAGAAATATTGTTTGAAGTCTCCACTTTATACAAAATTGTCTTTTCATCTACCTTTTTATTTTAATAATATTAAATATTTACTATATTACAAATAAAAAAAAAACTTTTCTTCTAAAAAATAGAATTTATTTTCCATCATCCAAAGAAAATTTGTCATTCCTAACTAAAAGAGGACAATTCAAAAACTCCAAATATAATATTCATAAACCAAAAACAAAATATTAAAAAACAAAATACCCCTGTCTTCCAACATCAAACTAAAAAAATATAATTAAAAAAAATCCAACGTCAAACCCAATTTTTTGCCCAAAAAAAAAAACAAAAAAATTCTCCATCCCCATCCCTATATCCATCTAACATAGGATTTAAGTGAACCTTTTCCATGCAAAAACCCAAAAACCAACAAACAACAATTCCTATCTTATATAAAATACACTTTAACATACCTTCAAAAATAGGATTTCTTTTCCACCATCTAGGGGGGGTTTCTTTTCCACCATTTAAAGAAAACTTACCATTCCTAACCAAAAGAGGACAACTCATAAACCCCAAATAGAATCTTTATAAATAAAAAAATAATTAAAAAAATAGAATACCTCCTCTCCCAACATCAAATCCAAAAAATATAATAAAAAATCTTCCAACGTCAAATCCAATTTTTGCGCAAAAAATAAAAAAAAAATTCCTATCCCCATCTAACATAGGATCTAAGTGAACTTTTCCCATGAAAAATAAGATGAAAAAAGCCCAAAAACCAACAAACAATAATTCCTATCCCATATAAAATAGAGTTTAACATACCTATTACCAACTTTTATAAAAAATTATACTTTCTTTCATCGATAATTCTCTCAATTTTGTCTCTTCTCTGGGTTCTCTTCTTTGGGTTCTCCTCCTTAACTTGTTTTAGCTTATTTGTAACCAAATTCTTTAATAATTTAAACATTATATTAATTGTTATGCCAACAATTTAGCTTATATTTTTAATTGCTATGCCAGTAATTTAACTTATATTCTTAATAATACCAGTGTTGAATTGCTTCCCTTTTTGTACATGGCTTTAAAACTGTTTCCTAAAAAATAATGAAAAGAACTTCAATGTTGTTTAAAGATCAGTTCTATAGCTGATAGTAGGAAATACCTTTTTGAATTGCTAACTGCATCCTTCTTCTTGGTCTTATATTTGCCCTCTTTAGTTCAGCTGGTTTCTGGAATGACTCTAATTTATGTTTGTATTCTTGCAAAAACTTAAGTTATTAGATATTCATCTTCTTTTTTGCTATTTTTTAGTGTGTTTTTTCTAAGTGAAAAAAATGGTAGGGTGGGGGTGGCTACTACTTTTCTCTATTATCTTGCTAAACAATTCAACTAGCGTACACTTCTAGAAAGAATATAAGTGCACCATTCCATGCATACTTTTTGACAATTTGTTTCCTCGCATATTGAATTTGGGTACATTATTTCAGCATGGGAGTGGAAGTTGCTAAGACAACTGCTTCCATGATTTCCAGGTGGCAGGATATTGGTTCCACACATCGAGTGATGAACACTGATAACATGAGTGTGTTAGGCCTCATTATTGACTATGTCCCCCTTCGAATTTTTAGATGCGTTTGATCCCAGTTATACACCAAATACCACAAATTGTAAGCATTTAATAAGAATGTAAAATAATCATATGACAAATATGGTTTTAATTGATGTGTTTCTCTTAGCCTCTGTTAGCAAGGAAAAAGCTGCAGGACAAATGCAAAAGTGATGATCCATCAACCACTCATAACTTTGGGTGGTAAAATATGTATGGGCTTACACTAAAATATATGTTTATATTTACATTATTATATTAAAGTGTAAAGAATCTTTGAAAAGTGATTTAAACTTTTACACTTCTTTAAAAATCTATACAATAAGTAAGATTATTTAATTTTAAATAATCAAATGTTACACATGTGAGGCACGTGCGTTTAAACTAGTATACATACATATATATATATATATATATATATATATATATATATATATATATATATATATATATATATATATATATATATATATATATATATATATATATATATATATATATATAAGACGTAGGGAGTCATGACGAGTCATTGGACCCAAATAATAGCTTGACAAGTATTTATGGCTAAGTCTATAGCTCTAAGTACGAGTGGCTCACTATAATTCGTGAGGACTTATTACGGGTCATTGTATGCAAATGGTAGGATGTACAGTGTATACCCAAATGTTTTTTGTGTTGACTATGACTGGACCCCATTACGAGCCATGGTATACGAGTTGTAAGGTGTGTGTGTCTGGTGACTATGTCTTGACAACGACTCATGGGGATGATTCGTAATGAGTCATGACAAATCATTATGAGACCCGTAATGACTGATAGTTTATTTTTATGCTTTAGTAGGGGTATTTTAGACATTTTTCTCTTATCCCAATAAAATCCCACGGCCTATAAACACATGTGGGGCCCTATTTTCATTGATAACATACTCCAAACATTCTCTTTTCTCTCTTAAGTTTCTCAAGCATCCATACATAGGGGTTTCAAGAAGAGGGTCTAGGATTTTTCTTTGAGAGAGAATTGATGAATAATGAGCATAATAGGCTTAGAATGGGTTTAATCTCATGTTATTCACGAATTGGGGGCTTGGGAATTAACCAAAATACCCTTTTTAAACTTCTAAACGGAACTAGAAAAGGGAACAAAAATCCTGATTTGGCTGGCCACCGCGATGCACCACTATTGCGGTGGCTTACTAGAAAATGGATGAGCGGGAACTAGACCTTCTCCGTGATGCGGAGCAATCGCGGCGTTCCTTTGGAATGCCATTCTGGACACTGGCGCATCGCGACTTACCACTATCGTGTTGGTCTATTGGATTTGGACAACTGTAAAATTGAACCTCTCTACGATGCGGTACAATTGTGGAGGTCCACTAGAATTAACAATTATGAATTTGTCTTTCACTGCGACACGGCGACTGCCCAGTGGGCACACTGATTTACTAAAAATTCCCTAACTTCTCAATCGAGTATTGAATTTGGGTAAATTTAATATCGATGGAAAACTTATTCAATTATCTACAAAATAAAGGGTCCAAATCTGGAAAATTCTATATGCATAAAATATTATTCATTTTTAAGATAATCTTTTATGTTCTAAGAGAGAAATTAAGCTAGGAAAAGTATGGGGTATTACACGTAAGGTCAACA
The DNA here is from genome assembly GCA_030864225.1 of Capsicum baccatum var. pendulum. NCBI lineage: Eukaryota > Viridiplantae > Streptophyta > Magnoliopsida > Solanales > Solanaceae > Capsicum > Capsicum baccatum. The sequence continues at coordinate 193,826,832 of CM061559.1, read as the reverse complement.
GTGGGTGGTGTCCTATAGACTGTCCTGGTTACAACTCATGGTGATGATCCATAAGGAATAATTACGAGTCAATGGTTGACTCATAGTCTAAGGCGACCCTTTTTCAGCTTTTAAGTTAAGGGTATTCTGGACATTTCCTCTCTTACACAAATTAAAACACACGTCTTATAACTCTTTTAGGGTATCATTAGCCCTAAAAAACACATCAATGTAACTCCTCAATTATTCTCAAATCCTTAAGGTCAAGAAAACTTAGGGTTTTCAAGAGGTTGATTACTTAGGGCTTTCACGGGTGATTTCTCTCCACACATCTTACTATTTCAGTCATGTTACTCTTCCCTCATTGTTAATTTTGTAAAAATATGTGATTTAAAATATTGCTCATGAGATATTTATGATGGTTTTGAAATAATGGCTGAGAGTTTTGAATGCTTAGTATTGAACAATCTTTTCACATAGTTTAATTATGATTATTCATGCTTTAAATATGGTTTTGAACATGTGGGTGTATGGGTACGATCGATGAACTAGGGAATTGTGATTTTTCCCCAAAATGTACATTTTGAAGTGGTTATGACCCCAACCCCATAGTGTGAAATTGGTTTTGAATTATGAGAAATGTGAAAATTTGTAAAATTGAACTAGTCTTGAACTATTGCATGATGTAAAGAGGTGTTGAAACACAATGGCCTAATTTAACGAACAAAGGGAGTTAGTATCCCCTACCTTGTATTAATGAATAAAGAGAGTTGTTCTCTCCAAGTTAATGGAAATTATTTTGGCATGTTGTTATTACCTATAAGTGTAGTTGGTATGACGATACCACCAACGTATGCCTTAATGTGAAATATGGTTAATGAATGAGATTGTGTTATAAATGTTTTAATTGGGCTCTAATAAGGGTTGTGTAGTTGAGTCGTGAAAGTAGAGGTCCAAGTGACCAATACTAGAAATCGCGCTAGTCGGTGCTGGGGTTGTTATGGCTTGAGGGTTCGAGTCCCTTACCTGTGACTAGATTGTTTGAGTCCACCTTATTATTATTATTGTTATAGTTGGAGGGTTCGAGTCCTCCATATCATATTTTATGATCAGGTGCTTACGTCACCTTAGTAAATACATGGAGGGTTTGAGTCCCTCGTGCATATATATGATATTATTCTTCGGAGTGTGCGGCTACACACACTGGGGCCCAACCAGGGGGTGAGAATTGGGGCCCATATAGTTTGTGGGTACTATAATATGACGCTTGAGCTACACAATCTAGGTTAAGGTTTTAAAGTGCATGTTAAGCCCTGTTCTCTGTCCCGATATGCATAAGCATACATATATATATTAGATTATGTGCATTGAAATTTAATTATATGAAATCGTTGATCATGGAATTATTTTATCTTTACCCCAGAGTTATATGATAACGTTCACCCCTAACTTTAACACCCCAAGAATACACCCTAGGCGCCACAAGGTGCTTACAGTACCGAGGGACCACAAGCTAACCCATGAGCTAGTACCTACTGTGAGCACGGAGTAAAATTAATAAAAAAAGGTCATATACAAAATTTAACTGAGGAATGCCATAAGGTTTTAAGTAATAAAGCTGAAAAAATCTATAAACAAAACTGATAATACTAAATAAAATATAGGACAATGACAACTGAAATCTGACAACTGACTGAATTAACAAATAACATGAAATATTAAATAGAACGCCTGAAATCTGTAAATACTGATATGCGTGAAATTTTTAAATATTAAGAATATGTGGCCAAGCATAAACATATTTTGAATATAATCTGTAAACTAAAATATTGAAATCTGATGACTGAATAACTAATATCTATATGCTACGGTCATGCAACTGAAACTGAATTACTAAACTGATTTTTAGACTAAAACAGTGGAAGGTATCATCTAACCGACATACCCCAATAAGAAATTTAGGGTCCAACCTATGACCCCAGTTGGAAAGGTGCTAGTACCGTGTCACGGGTACTAATACTAGCTGTGTGGATCCACTAAAGTGTTATCCCAAAGGACTAAGGGTTACCCTCAACTAATAGGTACCCGTAGGAGATCAAACCTCAACTAGTAGGTTAACATTTCAAACTACACTGGCTATGTAGTTCTGGAATGCATGGACTGCTACTAAAGGTCATACCCTCAACTGGAAGGTGAGCCCCCATCCCTGGGTTCGCTCGGTGCTAATTCCTACTCCCAACAGAACTGACTCTAAAGACTGAATTGTTATAAATTTAACTGATCATGATAACTGACTGAACTGATATTGATCATAACATGTTGAAACTATTCTGAAGATACTGAGACTAAGTAAACAGCTAAGTTTTTGGGTATTCATAACCCCCACTGGACTCGAGAGAAATAATAGTAAAATAATACTAAACTTGGAGGACATAATATGGAATCTTTTATCAAATATTCATTCTTGTAGGCATTTTATCAAACACTTGATATTCATTGTTTAAACTAATATTGGGAATAGTATGAAACTTGGAGTAATGACATAATTTCAACATCAATAACACTTAATCATGATTTAAATCAGTGAATAACAATATTAGAACATGTGGGGTGTGATAAATAATAATAATTTCATGTAAACATGGTATATAATTTAAATTCATGGGAGTTCATGGTTAAAATCGCAATTTAAAATTATAATAACTTGTAAAGATCTCAACTTTAGATTTAAAAGAGGATACTTGTACTCGATGAGTAGACGGAACTCAAGGATGAACACTTCACATACCTGGGTTGAAACATTCGTGAGAAGTGATGGTGATTTCTTAAGATTTGATCTTGAATTATGGAGGCTAGGGTTTTTGTTCTTGAAATAGGGCTATTCTGATTTGAATGATTTGTGAAATAATGAGCAATTAGTGCTCTTTTAGGGCTTAAATCTTGTGTTTAGACTGACTGGGGTAAGGAAAAAGACTTAAATGCCCTTGGAATTAAAAACTCAAAACTAACTGGAAATCCCAATTTTGATACGTGACGTGATGTGGTGTAATTATGTTGGGCCACTAGAAAAGGGACAATCCTCATTTTATCCATCAGCACGATGTGGTGTTATCCGTTGCGCTACTGGAAACAGATGATCCCGAACTAGAACTTTAGCGAGACGCGATGGCAATCGTGGTGCCTCACTGGAAATTGACAACTATAAAAATGCGCCCTACTGTGATGCGAAACTTATCATGGTGACAATCTGGAAAAGAACGAACGTGAAATTGTCCATCACTGCGACGTAACCTTATCGTGTTGGGCTACTGTTTTGTACTAAAAGTGGCATAACTTCTCACCCGAGTATTAGATTTGGGTAAAATTGGTACCGTTGGAAAGTTAATTCAATTTGCTACAGTTTGGTAGGTCTTGATCTGGAAAATTCTAAGTAGAGCAAAATATATGCTCATTTGAAATTGGCTAAAGCAACATTCTTTATAAAAGTTCTATCAATAAGGATTATTTTGATTCGTCTAATAGTTAGGAGTTATTTGAGACCTTAATATACCTCAAGCTAACTCATAAATCTACCAAAGAACCATAATGTACTATGCATAAGCTTGAAACATGGCTCTAACATGGGTTTGGATTTTTGGGGTATTATAATATCTCCCCCTTGGAAATATTCGTCCTCGAATAAGACTGGTTATGCTGAAAACACTGAGGAACTGAGATTACATGCTGAATATATATGATAAAAACATGATTACATAACTGAGTCTGAAGCATGACACATGACTAAACTGGTTCTGTTAATGCATGACTGTCATGAGAATGATATGTAGTCGAAACTGAGCATGGAGAGAGAAATTCTATGAAGATTGTTTACCTTAAGCTGAGTCGCATAGAGAGAGAGAAATTCTAAGAAAATTGTTACCTTAAGCTGAGTTTGAGTTTATGGAGAAAATATGAGGGTACTTGGTCCGTATATCTGCTTCTGCTTTCCAAGTGGCTCCCTCAGCGGACTGATTCTGCCAAAGAACTTTGACTAAGGGTACTTCTTTGTTCCTTAGTCTACGAACTTGTCGTTCAAGAATTTTAACTGGAATTTCCTTGTAAGGAAGACTGTTATGAACATCTATGCTCTCTAAAGGAACACCTACAGTTGGGTCGCTAATACACTTCTTTAACAAAGATATATGGAATACTGGGAGCACTAATGCTAAGTCTACAGGCAACTTAAGCTCATAAGCCAACTTTCCAAAATGTCTCAAAATCCTGTAAGAACCAACATATCAGGGACTAAGCTTTCCCTTCTTACCAAACCTCTTCACTCCCTTCATGGGAGAGACTTCAGATATACGAAATCACCAATCTCAAACTAAAGATCTTTCCTCCTCACATCTATATATGATTTCTATCGGCTCTAGGCTGCCTCAAGCCTCTCCCTAATCAACTGTACTTTCTCTAAAGAATCAAACACCAAGTCAGGCTCTACCAAAGTGGTTTCTCCTACTTCAAACCAACCAATAAGACATCTACATATCCTTCTATATAAAGCCTCAAATGAAGCAATCTGAACACTAGAATAATAGCTGTTATTATATGCAAATTCAATCAAAGGAAGATGGCCATCCCAACTGCCCTTAAAGTCAATTATACATGCTCTCAACATAGCCTTAAAGGTTTGAATGGTCCTTTCTGCTTCACCATATGTCTGAAGGTGGAAGGCTATACTGAGGTGAACTTAGGTACCAAGACCCTTCTAAAAAGCTTTCTAAAAGTAAGAGGTAAACTGAGTACCTCTATCTTAGATGATAAACAATGGAACACCGTGCAACCTAACCAACTCTCTAATATAGAGCTTGGCATAGTCCTCGACTGAATAAAAAGTATGGACTGGCAAGAAATGGGCTGATTTGGTCATCCTATCTACAATGACCCAAATCGAATCATGCTGTTAACGAGTACGAGACAAACCTATCACAAAATCCATGTTCACTTCCTCCCACTTCCAAGTTGGAATACTAAACTCTTGCATAGACCTATTCTGATTCTTAATCTTAACCTGCTGACAAGTGGAGCCTTAGCTACAAACTCTACAATGTCTCTCTTTATCCTACTCTACCAATATATTTCTCGTAGATCCGGGTACATGTGTGTTGCCCTTTGATGAATAGAGTTGCGCGTTCCGTACGCTTCTGCAAAAATTTATTGTCTCAACTTATCAACACATGGCACACATAATGTACCCTGGTAACACAACACCCCATCTCCCTTTTAGGAGAAAACCTCTACTTTCTGATCTCTAACTAACTCCTTCAACTTCACTAGACTAGGATCCATATCCTGCATTTAATTTACTTCGGCAACCAAAGAAGATTCTAAACTATTCTGAACCCAAACACTACCCTCAGCTGAATCAACCAAACAAACACCTAACCTGTCAAGCTGATGAATTTCTCGAACTAACTTCTTTTTGTCATCCTTAACATGACTAACACTACCTATAAATAATCTACTTAGGGTTGATTCAAATCCCTCTGCAAAAATACATACTACAAGATTTTATGATCTGTGAACACATCAACATGCACCCTATACAAATAGTGCCTCTAAATCTTCAAGGCAAAAATAGCAGCTGCTAACTCAAGATCATGGTTAGGGTAATTTTTTTCATGAGGCTTAAGCTGTTTAAAGTCATAGGTCACAACCTTACCTCTCTGCATCAAAACACATCCTAAAGTAATGCTGGAAGTATCACAATACACAAAAAACCCATATTAACCATCTGGTAATGTCAAAAGTGGGGTTGAGTCAGTCGAGTCTTCAACTCCTGAAAACTCTTCTCACAAAAATTGAACCACTGAAACTTAACATTCTTCTGAGTCAATCTGGACATGAGGGATGTAATAAGCTAAAATCCTTCAAGAAACCCAAGAAACTCCTGATATCTGATGGAGGGATGGGTCTTGGCCAGTTTCTCACCACCTTGGTCTTTTGAGGATCGACTCTAATGCCATTACCAAAAATAATATAGCACAAAAAAGCTACTGATCTTAGCCAGAATTCCCACTTACTGAATTTAGCAAACAACTGATAGGCTCTAAGAGTCTGCAATACTATTCTGAGGTGGTCTGCATGATCATTTTTTTTACGGGAGTAGATAAGGATGTTATCAATGAAGACTATGACGAACATGTCCAAGTACTATTTGAACACTCTATTCATCAATTCTAAGAAGGCTACTGGGGTATTCGTGCAACTAAAGGACTTAACTAGAAACTTAAAGTTACCTTACCGAGTTCTGAAAGCTATTTTCGAAATATCCATTCTGACTCTGAGCTGATGATAGCCGAATCTGAGATCTATCTTAGAAAATTTACTGGCACCCTAAAGTTGGTCGAACAAGTCATCATTTTCAGGAAGTGGATATATGTTTTTTATTGTTACTTTGTTCAACTGACGGTAGTCGATACACATTCTAAGAGAACCATCTTTCTTATGCACGAATAGGACTGGTGTGCCCTATGGGGAGATGCTGGTCCTGATGAATCCCTTATTTAAGAAATCATTCTACTATTCTTTCAATTTTTTGAGTTCGGTTGGAGCTATTTTATATAACAGAATATAGAAGGGCTGGGTATTTGGAAGAAGGTCGATTTCGAAGTCAATTTCCCATTAGGGAGGAACTCTGGGAAGATCTTCAGGGAAAACATCTGGAAATTCCCTCACTACATAAGCTGACTCAAGATTTGGTGTCTCAGAATTAGAGTTTTTGACTCGAACAAGATGATAAATACACTCCTTGGATATCATTTTCCTCTCACTAAGGTATGAAACAAGCTAACCCCTAAGAGATGTAGTACTACCCCTCTATTCAAGGACTGGTTCATTTGGAAACTAAAATTAAACTACTCTGTTTCTATAATCAACTGAAGCATAACTTGAATAGAGCTAATCTGTGCCTCGAATGACGTCAAAATCTGTCATCACTAACTCCACAAGATCAACTGATATAACCTTCTGAGACACTATAATCGGACAGTTCCTGTATACCCATTAAGCTATAATGGAGACACCTACTAGGGTAGATATTAAAAAAAGCTCTGCTAAGATTTCAGGACTAACTCTGAAGTTAACGGCTATATAAGGGGTTACAAAAGAAAAAGAAGCTCCATGATCTAATAAATAATAAACATGTATATGAAAGACCTGTAATGTATCAGTAACCACATCTAGAGAACTTTTTGGATCCTATCAGGACTAAAAGGCATACAACCTATTTGGACGTTGACCATTGGTAGCATTGGAAATGGCACCCTGCTGAGTCGGGCGGACGGCTGGAACTGGGGGATGCCTGGACTAACCCTGATGACCACTCTTTAGATAATCCATGATTCGGTGGCCTAGCTTGCCATACCCCAAACATACATCACTACTAGATCTACAAACACCCTGATAGTTTCTATCATATTTTTCACAAAGAGAATTCGTACGACCACTGTTAACACTACCTTGGGACTTAGAGCCTGACGCTCTATCCTTATTATTATTTCTAAATTTGGGTACAAGGGCACTAGCTGAAGATGGAGTTATGAATGAAGATTTCTGACAGAACTGAGGATGGTTACCACCTTTTGACCTTAGCTGATTGAAATTAAAGCTACTTATTCTAGCCCTCTTTTCTCTTTCTCTCTTTCTCCTTATTCTTTTGCTCCTCAATCTATTAAACATGGACCATAGGCCTAGATAAGTCTATCTTATTAATTAGGATTGTGGTCCTACACTCCTTAACCGTACTGTCAGATACTCTAAACATAAACTTGCTCATCTTAGACTTGATATCAGCTACCACATGAGGAGCATCCCTAGCTAAATGAGTAAACTTAAGGGACTACTCCTTCACACTCATATTGAACTATCTCAAATTAATAAACTCTAATACCTCGGCTACCCTCAACTCCAATGGAAATTACCTATCCAAGAAGGCAGTAGCAAACTCATCCCATTCATTGGCCTTGTATCTGTGCCTCTATTTACCTTTCACTTCTTAAAATATGTATGAGCTACATCTTGTAACTAGTAGGCATCTAATTTAGCACTCTCACTGGCACTTACCTCCATAATGTCTGTTACCTTCTGGACTATGTCTAAGAATTTCTATGGATCTTTTTGAAATTTGGATCCTGAAAACATAGGAGGATTCATTCCGGTAAAGTCCTGAATCCTAGATAGGGTAGTATTAGCAGATGGGTTGGTTAAAATAGCGGTTGACTGACCATTCTAATCCACTATAGATTAAGCTACAGTAGTGAATGCATCTTTGAACTCTGTATGAGAAATATGCTCAGTTAGGGGATCTTCTTGAATGGGCGGAGGTGCTGACTGGTTCACATTTCTTCTTTCGTTTATCTTTCTAGGAGGCTTGTTCTGTAAATAGAAGGGATAATAGATTAGACAGAGATTTTAATATGAGCTCATGCTCAGTTGCACGATATGAATACTGAAAAAAGGGAAACTTTTCCTAAAATGCCTCGTAGTCTCTTATCCATAAGTGTGGCGCGCTTTAATCCCATGTACAAGACTCTACTTGATGTGACATTTAGACTTCCTAGGATATTTTAAAACCTTAGACTCTGATACCAAGTTTGTAATGCCTCGAGAGTTCACCCTGGGTGCCACAGCGTGCAACAGTCCCAAGGGATCACAAGCTAATCCATGAGCTAGTACCTACTGTGAGCACTAAGTAAAACTGATAACAAAAGGTCATATATAGAATTTAACTGTGGAATGCCATAAGGTTTTAAGTAATAAAGCTAATAAAATCTGTAAGCAAAACTAATAATATGAATAAAATATCTGACAATGACAACTAAAATCTAAGAATTGACTATCTGTCTGAAATATCTGAAAGCATATAAACTGACTAAATGAGAGTTGATGGGACAGGCTCCACCTAACATAAACTAGCTACTGAACCAAAAATAATTGAAACTGGTAAAGTAATCTGAGCTAAATAAATCATGTCCTCGAAATATGAGGACTCACCACTACTATGGCTTATAATCTAGAAAGTCTATGCACGATTCCAAAATTGAGCGTCCAAACCTATGATATGATACATCATAGTGCAAAAAAAGAGTATGTGATCAGTACTTTGAATGTACTGGTATGCTAAATAAGGTAGACTGATATGCATGGTTTTATGTGCATAAATAATAACTGACTGAATAAATATATAACATGAAATACTAAATAGAACACATGAAATCTGTAAATACTAAAGATGCATGAAATCTGCAAATATTGAGAATGCATGACCAAGCATAAACATATTTTGAATATAATATGTAAACTAAAATACTAAAATCTGATAACTGAATAACTGATATTTGTATGTTATGGTCATACAATTGAAACTGAATTACTGAACTAATTTCTAGACTGAAACTGTGGGAGGTATCATCTAACTGACATACCCCAATGAGCAATTTGGGGTCAGACCTATGATCCAGTTGGAAGGGTGTTAGTACTGTGCCACGATTACTAATACTGACTATGTGGATCCACTAAAGTATTGTCCTGAAGGACTAAAGGTTACCCTCAACTGACTGGTACCCGTAGGAGATCAACCCTCAACTGGTAGGTTAACATCTTAAACTACACTGGCTATGTAGTTTTGGAACGATTGGCACCCTCAACTAGCAAGTAATCCCCCATCCCTGGGTTCGCTCGGTGCTAAATCCTACTCCCAACAAGACTGACTCGAAAGACTGAATTATTCTAAATTTAACTGAGCACGATAACTGACTGAACTGATATTGTTCATAACATGTCTAAAACTATTCTAAAGATACTGAGACTAAGTAAACAGCTAAGCTTTCGAGTATTCATAACCCTAGGTCTCGATAGCAATAATAGTAAAATAATACTAAACTTGGAGGACATAGCATGAAAGCATTTATCAAATATTCATTCTTGTAAGCATTTTATCAAACACTTGATATTCATAGTTTAAACTAATATTGGGAATAGTATGAAACTTGGAGTAATGACATAATTTCAACATCAATAACACTTAATCATGATTTAAATCAGTGAATAACAACATTAGAACATGTGGTGTCTGATAAATAACAATAATTTCATGTAAACATGGTATAGAATTTCAATTCATGGGAGTTCATGGTTAAAATCACAATTTAAAATTATAATAACTTGTAAATATCACAACTTTATATTTAAAAGAGGATACTTGGACTCCATGGATGGACGAACCCATGGACGAACACTTCACATACTTGGGTTGATGAATTCATGAGAATTGATGGTGAGTTCTTGAATAGCGCTGTTCTGATTTGAATAATTTATGAAATAATGAGCAATTAGTGTTTTTATGCCTTAAATCCTGTGTTTAGACTGATTCGGGTGAGGGAAAAGGACTTAAATACCCTTCAAATTAAAAACTCAAAATTGACTTAAAATCTCAATTTTGACTTGCGACGCGATGCGGTGTAATTATGTCGGGTAACTGTAAAAGGGACAATCCTTATTTTTTCCATCAATACGATACAGTGCTATTGTGTTGAGCCACTGGAAACAGACGATCCCGAACTGGAACTTTAGCACTACGTGATGGCAATAGCGGTGCCTCACAGAAAATTAACAACTGTGGAAATGCCCCTTGGTACGATGTGACACTTATCACGGTGACACACTAGAAAAGAACGAACATGAAATTATCCATCACCGTGATATGACCTTATATCATTGGGCTACTGTTCTACACTAAAAGTGCCATAACATCTCACCCGAGTATTAGAGGCTTCTCTTGACATGGTTGCAGGTACATTGTCCATATTTTTACATAAGGTATATGCATTAATTGATATAGGCGCTATAATATCATATGTCACCCCTTTAATTGCTGGAAAGTTCAAAAGAACACTAAAATCTCTAGCTAAGCCATTTAAAGTGTCTACACCAATTGACGAATCTATTATAGGTAGAAGAGTTTATCGTAATTGTATAGTAATTGTTTGTAATGGTGATACATTGGCTGACCTTCTGGAGCTTGAAATGATAGATTTTGATGTTATTATGGGTATGGATTGGCTATCGTGTTGTTATACCATTGTGGATTGCCGAGCCAAAAGTGTGCATTTCCATTTTCCAAAGAAAGCAGTACTTGAGTAGAGAGGTAATATAGTACACCAAAGGGTAAGTTTATTTCTTATATTAAGGCAAGGAAGATGATGTCCAAAGGATATATATGCTATCTAGTAAGGGTGAAATATACAGAGGTGGAGTCGCAGACTCTTCAATTCATCTCAGTGGTAAATGAATTTCTTGACGTATTTCCTGAAGAGCTTCTGGGTTTACCTCCAGAAAGAGAAGTAGAGTTTGGTATTTATATGATCCCTGGTACTCAACTGATTTCTATTTCTCCATATAGAATGGCCCCTGCAAAATTACGTGAATTAAATGAACAATTGAAAGATTTGTTTGAAAAGGTTTTTATAAGTCCTAGTATTTCTCCTTGGGGCGCCCTCATGTTATTTGTATGAAAGAAAATGGCACGTTAAGAATGTGTATCAATTATCAATAATTCAATAAGGTGACAATTAGGAACAAATACCCCCTTTCTAGAATTGATGATTTGTTTGATCAGTTAAAAAGTGCTAAGTGTTTCTCAAAGATCGACTTGAGGTCAGGTTATCACCAACTGAGACTGAAGGAGAAAAATATACCTAAAATGGCTTTTCGAACGTGATATGGTCATTTTGTGTTTTTAGTTATGTCATTTAGGCTAAATAATGCACCAACAACTTTCATGGATTTAATGAATAGAGTGTTTAAGCCATTCTTGGATGTATTTGTTATCGTATTTATAGATGATATTCTGGTGTATTCAAGATCGGAAGAAGACCATGCTAATCATTTACGACAGGTGTTATAAATCCTTTACGATTGTAAGTTGTATGCAAAGTTCTCTAAATATAAGTTTTGGTTAAAATCGATAGCATTCTTGGGTCATATTATATCTGATGAAGGAATAAGAGTTGATTCTCAAAAGATAGAGGCAGTGAAGAACTGGTGTAATACCCCGCATGTTTCTAATCCTGTGATTCATACTTGAGTACATGACTTAAAATGAATGTCCTTGTGATAGGATAGCTTATTATGCATTAAGCATGCTTATATGAGTCACTTAAGGTAATACAAGATAAGAGTCACTTAAGATAACCATGCATAGTATGAGATCCCTACTGATGATATTATATATTATGGACTCTACTCTTATGATCAAGTCAACCATGTGTGTCATTTCCTTCCATCGAGTCCTGGAGGTATTTGTACCGAAAAACTATAGTTGTGTACCAAGATTCATGTCATGTTTCACGATATACGAACTCAAGCTATGATTCTATAGACTTCAGTCAGTCATGTGACTCAGGAAAACCTCATGATCTTAGTCAGTTGTTAGTTATCATTAACATTCTGCCAGTTAATGGAATTCAGTAAGATTACGTCATGTACAGTCAATTATTCATGTTTAATCCCTCCAGATAGGAGTAAAGGTTAGTACCAAGTGAACCCAAGGATGGGAACTCACCTGCCAGTTTAGGGTATGATTCTTAGTAGCAATCCTTGTGTTCCTGAACTACGTAGCCAGCGTAGGTGGAGATATCTTAACCCATCAACTTAGGGTTGATGAGGTGGCTTAACCCATCTGTTTAGGTTTCCACCGTTCTCATTGAGTACCCGCCAGATAAGGGTCACTCATATCTATCCTTACCAGTGGCGCGGTCTTGACACCCATCCAGTCGAGGTAGATATTGGACCCCAGCTTAGCCATAACGACATACAAGGGGCATGTTGGTTAAATACTACTTCCCATAATTTCAGTATTAGTATCAACAAAAGAACTCAGCTAGTTCTTCAGATTTCAGTATATACAGGACTGTCAGATACAGTCATCCATGTTATCAGTTTCAGTATCAGTCAGGACAGTTATCAGTAAACCATGTATTAGCTTACAAGTCATTCTATAACGTATTCATGGTCCTAGTTTCTATATATGTGTGTTTGCACTCCCACATTCATACCAGTCAGTTAGTGTTGTTCATGCATGAAACCCTTTATGTTCAGCCTACCTTCCTCGTATACGCAGTACTCCAGTTGCACTGACACATTTGCGCTATGGTGCTTTCTTTTCATGTTACACCATAGGTTCCAAGACACGAGCTCCAGCCCAGCAGTAGCGGTAGTATTCCAGTCGCAGAGACACAGTGAGTCCTCATTGATTCGAGGACAATATGATTTGATTTATTTATTTATTTCTTTAGTTCAGTCTTACAGAGTTAGTTGGAGACATGTTCCTTCAACTCCTTATTTTGGTAGTTTAGAGGTTTTCAGATCGACTTTCAGATTTACGTTCAGATTTATTTGTTTTGGGTATTTTCGCCTACATGATTGTATTCAGTTGAACCTTATGGCCTTACAATTCCATGTATTCCATATTATTATATCATGATTTGTAGTATACAGGTACAGATATCAATCATGGGTTAACTTGTAGTCCCTCGTAGTCATGAGCCCAGTGTAGCATTCAGGTTCAGTAAATTGGGGTGTTACAACTAGCCAAGACCCATGACGCCTATGGAGGTTCGTAGTTTCCTAGGCTGTTCATTGAGGGGTTTTCTTCTATTTCTGCACCTTCAATGGGATGAAATGTGTGAAAGAAGTTTCAAGATTTGAAGAATAAGTTGACTTCTACACCCATATTGGTACTTTTGGATGGCACAAAAGGCTATATGGTATAATGTGACACTTTAGGAGTTGGCTTAGGATATGTTTTGATGCAACATGGTAAAGTAATAGCTTATGCCTCAATACAATTGCGGCCATATGAGAAAAATTATCCAACACATGATCTCAAGCTAGCCGCAGTTATATTTGCTTTAAAAATATGGTGCCACTTCTTGTATGGGGTACATGTTAATATATATACTCACCACAAGAGTTTGTAGTACCACTTTAACCAAAGGGACCTAAATTTGAGGCATTAAAGATGGCTTGAGCTATTAAAATACTATGATTTTGATATCTTATATCATCCGAGCAAAGAAAATATGGTAGCCGATGCACCAAGTCATAAGGTGATTGCAAGTAATTATAGGCATCCCATGGAAAGGCAAGGGATATCTAGGGATCTACACCAATTGGCTAGCTTGGGGGTTCACCTTATTGAATCTTCAGACAAAGGTATTATTGTGCAAAATGCAGCAAAATCCTTATTAGTAGCTGAAGTTAAAGAGAAACAATACATATATCCTATTATTTTATAGCTTAAGAAAAATGTACAACAACGTGTGACAAAGGCATTTGAGCTTACAGATGAGGGAATACTTTGATGCCAAAACAGATTATGGGTACCTAATGTTGATGGGATAAGAAAGCAGATTATGATAGAGGCACATCATTCAAGATATTCTATCTATCATGATTTAACTAAAATGTATCATGACTTGAAAGAAGTGTATTGGTGGGTTGACATGAAGAAGAACATTGCAGATTTGTAGCTGAATATCCAAATTATCAACAAGTCAAAGTGGAGCACCAAAAGCCAAGAGGTTATATGCAGCTTATGGAGCTCCTAACTTAGAAGTGGGATATGATCAACATGGATTTCATCACTGATTTACCTCGCTCGTCTCATAAGTTTGATTCTATATGATTAATAGTTCATAGACTCACCAAATCAGCACAATTTCTACCGGTTAAGACAACGTACACAACTGAATAGTATGCAAAATTATATATTAAAGAGATAGTTCGGCAGTAAAGAGTCCCAATCTCTATTATATCTGATAGGGAAGCTCAATATATCGTATATTTTTAGAAGAGTTTAGGAACACAAGTGAGTTTAAGTATAGCTTTTCACCCTCAAACAGTTGGCCAGGCAGAACGTACAATCCAAACACTAGAGGATATGTTGTGTGGTTGTGTATTGGACTTCAAAGGTAGTTGGGATGATCATTTGCCACTAATTAAGTTTGCATACAACAATAGTTATCACTCAAGTATCAAAATGGTGCCTTATGAAGCTTTATATGGCATAAAGGGTAGATCACCAATTGGGTGGTTTGTAGTGGGTGAAACTACCTTCTTTTGACCAGATCTTGTTCATCAAGCCATAGAAAAAGGTAAGGTGATACAACAATGGTTAGAAATAGCTCAAAGCTGACATAAATCATATGCGGATACTAGAAGAAGAGTATTAGAGTTTTTTATAGGAGATTGGGTGTTATTGAAGGTGTCTCTAATGAAAGGGGTAATCAGGTTTGGGTAAAATAGAAAACTAAGTCCTCGCTACATAGGGCCCTATAAAATTATTCAAATATTTGGACAAGTGGCATATGCGTTAGACCTACCCCAAGAGCTTTCAATGGTGCATTCGGTGTTTTATGTCTCAATGCTCCACAAGTGTATAGGAGATCTATCTCATATTACTCCTACTAACGATGTGTAGGTTACAAAAGAACTTACTTATGAAAAAGTGCCTACTGCTATACTAGATCGACAAGTTAAGAAGTTAAGAAATAGAGAAGTAGCTTCATAAAAGTGCTTTGGAGGATCCCATAAGTAGAAGAAATCACATAGGAAGCCGAAGAAGCAATGAAGTCAAAGTACCCTTATTTATTTAAATCTAAAGACTTGGTCCACGGATACTGATTTGGGGCATAAACAAGTAAGTATGACTACATAAGTGTTATGTGGATATATACGAGTTTAAACTTAGTCTTATATTAATTTAGGCTAGCTAGTTATGCTAGCATTCGAGGATGAATATTTATAAGGGGGGGGGGGGGTTAGGATGTAACACCTTATATTTCGTGGGTACTAGTTCTACTCATGTGGCATTTGATATGGACTTATGGGGTAGGTTATGGGCTCGATTATCCTATGTGGTAAGTGGTGGTGAGATAGGGTTGAAGAAATTCCCACATATATAGAAACATGGTATGATTAAGTTACCATCGATGAGAGTACCTAAAATTGGTGCCTTAAGTTGGTATTTGAATCTAAAGGATGAAGTGACCAAGTGTACATAAGTTTTAAGTTTAACTATAAGCATTTTGATCTTAAAATGAAATAAAATATTGAGGTGCTTGTTTGACTTATTTAAGCTAGTAGGTGAATCACCTACTTTGACCTTTTGACCAACCTAAGAACTAAGTAGGTGTATCACCTATTAAGTCTCCCTTGACCAGCTTATTGGGCCAAATACACTACCACCTACTTAAGTTAATTCTGTCCCAAATTAAAGAAGAGAAAAGGAGGAGAATGGGCAGCCAAGGCCCAATAGTATTTAATCCACAAAGGCCCAATAAAATGGGCAAGTAGGTGCATAACCTACTTTATAAATTATGTCCCAAAAATGACCAAGAAATTCGGCCTGGAGCAGCTCTTTTTAAAGTGATTAAATCCAGCCCTTATAGCTTATTTTAACGAGCCCAAAAAAAACAAAACAACTTTTAAGATTTTCTCTCTTGTTCTCTCTTAACTATGCAGCAACCCTAAAATTCCACTAGGGTTGTTTGGAAACCTTACTTCCAAGTTAAAGTTAAGTGAGAAAATCATGAGCATATCTTAAGAATACTATAGGAATTATATGCTCTATGATTAAACTATAAGATATCCTTTTTTAAGTTTGGCAGTCCCTTTATCCTTGATTATTAAGAGATTTTTCTCTTCACTTTTGGTTTGTGAGTAAAGGGATCAAGATATTGAAGAGATATACATTGAGGGAATAAAATACCATCGAAATTAAGGTATGGCTACTATCCATTTTTGCCGTTTTCCTATATACATGTCTTAGTAGAGGATTGTGTATATATTGTTGTTAAGAACTCAAGGGATGGTGAGTTCAATTTTTGGTTGCCATATTAAGGGATATTTAGGGATGCTTTGGATCTGTTTTATGTATTTATGTTGGGGGCTGCTTGGTTGACATTGGGGAAAAGGTGTGAATAATCTCTATTGAAAGGTAGAAGAATGGTATATTGGTACACCATCGAATTAAATGTCGCATAAGTTTACTGCCCACATCACTTGATATACTATTTTAAGAAGTACAATAAAGATGAATCTGTTAAGGGGATCTTATAAGAAATTATATTGCGTGTGAATGTAATTGGAGAAAAAACGAGGTTGATAGAATACCCTTGGATTAATTGATTGTGGGTTACTACCTGATTACTATTTTAGTAAGTTTAAATGGCGTGAAGATGTTAATTAGCTACTAATACTAGTCTTATTCTATTATATATTAGTAATCTAAAAGGGAAGACGTTAAGTAAAAGTGTGATCTGTTGTGCATTAAGGTATGCATGATTCATCGATCCTATACTTTTTGGCATGAATCGACATGAATCTAACTCCTTTGTTACAAAGTAAGCTTCCTAAGCGTTCTTCCTTTCAAGTTATGCATAACTGTAGCATACAACCTCTATGGTGTCTAACAACCTTATTCTAAATTGTTATGTTGTTGAATCACCTAAAGATGTGTTTGTTAATTGATCTGTCCATTTTCCCTTCTAAATACTAGTATGATATGGGTTCTTTAAGAAATAAGCCTTACAAGTTGTTCTCTTAGTCAACATAAAGCATGGTGTTAGTTAATCTCCTATGTGTTATATTTCTATTATTGTTATATTCTACCTCACTGCTACTGCATCTAGTGAATATTTCCATACTTTATGCTACTGGTCCAAAGTTCCAAATCTAATACATGACCACCAAAACAACAACTTTAAAAATAAAAAGAATAATCTGAAGTGATTCTATATATATTTTTTGGTGGTATCCCAGGGGTGGAAGAAACACCTAGCTTGGGTTGATCCCAGCATTACAGGTGGAATCTCAGGGGAAAAAAAAAGCCTAGCATGGGTCGATCCCGATTTGTGTACTTATGAGGAATGTATCCCATGGGTTAAAATGCCTAGCATAGGTTATCCTCTTTTATCACCGATCAACTGGTCATTTGTATATGCCTTATAATCTTATAAAGTAAAGTAGAAGAAAGAAAAGTAAAGGATGTAATCTATGTGATCCCATAAATACAAGCAAAGTTGGTATTCTATCCTTATATTTATAGTTATATATTGATAAATGATTTTGTTGAGCATGAAGTGACTATAAATAAGAGGCTTACCTAAGTCCATGTGTCTTTTAAAGGCTTTGCAGAATAATGTGAAGTTAAGTGTGGTAGTATTGTATTATTTTAACATTATGTCTCTAATGGCCAAGTCTTGTATATGTAGGTTTGGACTTACTTATATAGTTTGTTCTATCAATGCATTATATCCATACTAGCAGAACCTTTGAATGCCATAGTTACATGCATAAAAAGTATAGGGTTACGAGTTGGTTCTCCCAAAATGGGTGCCTGTCTGCCCCAATGGAATTTGGGGCGTGATTCAAAGATATCCAATCCTCTTTGAAGTCTTCTTGTGAATAAGGTGAAATTTGAGTTTAGGGAAGCATGATTGAAGGATTTTGAATGTCTGAAAGAGAAGTTGATGACTATTTCTATCATTGTATCTCCAGAATGATCTTTGCCTTTTAAAATCATGTATGATGTAAGTGATTTGGTCTTAGGGGCTGTACTAGGTCAATAAAAAGAGAAGATCTTTCATCCTATCTACCATGCTATCAAGGCATTAGATCCTACTCAAACGATCTACATTGTGACAGAACAAGATTTTTTGGTAGTGGTTGTTGCCTTTGAGATGTTTAGGTCTTATTTGATTGGTACTAAGGTGATTGTGCACCCTAATCATATATCATTGCGGTACTTAATGGTGAAAAAGGATGTGAAGTCTAGACTAATTCGGTGGGTGATATTGTTGCAAGAATTTTATTTCAAGGTCAAGGATAGAAAAGACACTGAGAATTAAGTTGCAGATCACTTGTCTCGACTAGAGGAGGAAGCTATGTAGAATGTTGAAGATGGTCTTGAGATTGTTGACAGTTTTCCAAATAAGAAAATACTAGCAGTTTCCCAAGATCTAATTCCATGGTTTAGAGACTACAAAGATTATCTAGCAAATGATCTAATCCTATGAGATCTTTCAGCAGAGAGAAGTTTATGCATGAGGTTAGGAAATTTTTTTAGGATGCAAATGGGATTATTCGTAGATACATACCTGAGGTAGAGATGAGGAGCATACTTGAGGCTTGTCATTCTTCTCTAGTTGGGGTCCATCATGGTGGAACACGCACAACCCACAAGATCTTGCAATATGGGTATTACTGGCCAACAATTTATGAAGATGCTCACGATTTTTCTTCTACTTGTGATCAATGTCAACGATAAGGTAATATCTCTAAACTCCATGAACTTCCTATGACTCCTATTTTAGAATTATAATTGTTTGATGTATGGGGTATAGATTTCATGGGACCTTTTATGAGTTTATTTGGCATGAAGTACATACTAGTGGCTATGGATTATGTTTCAAAATGGGTGGAAGCAGTTGCGCTTCCCAACAATGAAGCATGTAGTGTCACTACATTCTTGAAAAAAATATCTTTTCTCGAATTCGCATGCCCTATGCTACAATTAGTGATGAAGGGTCATATTTTTGTAATCGTTTATTTAGAGGTCTACTAGGGAAGTATGAAGTGAAACACAAGGTGCCAATACGTTATCATCCACAGACTAGTGGATAGTTAGAAGTGTAATGGATAAATTAAGTCTATTTTGTTAAAGACAGTAAATGCCAATAGGACTGATTTGTCACAAAAATTAGACGATGCATTATGGGCTTATCGGACAATATTCAAGACTCTAATAGGTGCTTCACATTATTAGCTAGTGTATGGCAAGGCTTGTCACTTGACTATTGAGCTCAAACATAAAGCTCTATGGTCTTTAAAGATGCAGCCAAGTCAAGGATGAAGAGTATTGACACACCTCGAACTTCGAGCGATGTCATATGGGCACCTCAAGCACACATGTTCCAGAGTTCACCCCGTAACCCAACCTAAATACCTCATCAATATATAGGAGTTGAAGGAACCCCAACTCACAAGTAAAGTTAGTGGAAAAAACAACAACAAAGTTCATATATTAGATATGTCTATACATTTCATTAGGTTCATCAAACTAAACAATATACCTAAGTCCACAGCCATTCACAATTCCTCTATACAAAGTCAATGTCAATAAAAGTATATGTTGGAATAAGCCCCCAAAAATAGCCATACCAAGTCCAAAAGAGACTAAGTGTAAATATAAGAGACCAAGAGATAAATGTCTTCTAGAGAAAGTAAGATCACCACTTCAAGTCAATGCACGATCCACTTTAATCACCCAATCACTACGCGGGAAGAAAAAAAGAAGCTCTAGGCCCTATGTCGTATGGGGGCGTAGCATCCAGGGACTGTCAGTGATTGGAACGCTAGTATGTAACTCAAGGATAATGAGAAAATAGTACATTTATTCAAATCCATGTCAATTTATCACAGGCGATCATATTCACATAAGAATAGGAGTATTGAAGACATATATATATATAGTGACACAACAAGTCAAATTTTGAAACAAGTCATAACATGCATTTATGATACATTTATTCATGAGACATGGGGTAAAGGACTACTAACCCTCCACCCTTATATCTTAGAAACATAGGCTCCTTTACGCTACAATAGGCAAGGGGACATGATCCTCGAGCAGACACATCTTAAATGGTAATTGGATTTGGACCACAAACCAACGTGACTTATATTGTAAGAAAACTTAGACTACAAACCAACACACTATATATGGTAAGCGAACTTGGACCAAAAACCTACACACCTTATATAGTAAGCGTACTTGGACCACAAACTAACATGCTGTGTATGGTAAGAGGACTTAGACGACAAACCAACATGCCTTATATAGTAAGCAAAATTAGACCATAAACTAATATGCCGTATTTGGTAAGCGGACTTGGACCACAAACCAACATGCCTTATATGGTAAGTAAACTTGGACCACAAACCAACACAACATATATGGTAAGCAGTCTTGGACCACAAACCAATACGTCATAATGGTAAGAGGACTTGGACCATAAACCAACATATTTTATATGGTAAGCGGAGTAGGACCACAAACCAACATGCCTTATATGGCAAGCAAACTTGGACCACAAACCAACACGCTGTATATGGTAAGTGGACTTGGACCATAAACCAACATGCCTTATATCATAAGTGGACTTGGACCACAAACCAATGCATCTATATGCACATACTAGCACTATTAATACATCACATAGAAATTTAACCCATCTCGAGGCATTCAATCCATCGAGGCTACACATCGATACCCTGGCCCATCACATGATTCCTACCAGCTCATTTGGCCATTGATCACATGGCTAGGCCCAAGTCCTCAGTTCATAACATAATGCAAGCTCATTCATGGTCATTAATACTCCTACCAATAATAATTCATACTTATTAATCCTATATGCACTTTTTATTCAAACACAATTCGAGTTCATACCTTAGGGACTATGACTATTTAGTCGACCAATCATCAAGGATATGCAATTAGTTATAATGTGGCCAACAAGGCCTTTACTAAGTATTTTCCAAACATTCACATGCATTCAATTCCAATCATAAGGGATTTAACACATTTAACCAAATTCAATACTTCACATGATCATATGGATCTCATGGGGGCCTTCATTGCTCAACCATTTTAATAGGCCTAAGCCTTCATTCATTTCATCACACAATACAAGTTATGGTCATCATGACCCACACAAACTATTCATCTTTAATTAGCAATGTTAAATCGTATTTTTAACCTCATTTGGTTTAATACACAACTGAAGCTCATTATCTTACCTAAGGTTTCACCCTCTCAGTTACCATTAATCGATAAGGTTGTCAATTTCACAATACAAGGATTACAATATCTTTTACAACATAATTTATCAATAATTCATACTTATTTGGGCCATTGCCTTAACTTAATACACTATCAATATATAACTTGTTATTTCACTTAGACATTTTCACAAACATCTTGTGAGCATACCTCTAACAAGGTCATTTTCATGGTAGAAATTATCAAGATTAGGGTTACTCAATACCCTCATGTTAAACAACACACAACAAGAACCCACATATACAATCTACCATTAATATCATATATCAATATAAGTATAAGAAGGAATCATCATTATTCATTATTAGATAGTGAAACCCTTTTTCATTTAATTCAGAACCACCATGTATGCTTACTAATTTAAGTGTGAAATACATGGGTTTAAAGTTATTTAACGAGGGGAATATATATATATATATATATATATATATATATATATATGCCTTAATTAACCTGAAACACCAACAAACTTGACCTTTTTCTTTACACTAGATGAACACCTCCAAACCCTAGCCCCAACTCTTGCTTTAAGAGCCTTTAGAGTGTTTAGGATATTTAAGTATTGAAAATTAAAGACTTAAGAGGCTACTATACCATATGTAGTAAGAGAGTTTAGGGTTTTATTCATGGAATATAACCAAAATGTCCTTGGTTAAAAGCTGGAAAACCCATATGTGCAGGGGTACGACTCTATTTTATAGAATACTTAGCAATCATGACCTAGGGTATGAGTGGTACCCTAAGTCGTACCCTAGTCTTTCCCAAGATCAATCACATTGGTTAGGGTATGACTAGGCATCCTTGAGTCCTATCCAAAGGGTACTACTCATGACCTAACTTGTAACCAAAATAGTTCACTAGGTTTGAGGCTTCTTTTTTCATGATTGAGTAGTATACGACTCGTATGCATTGGTTATGACCAAGGGATGGTTAAATCATATATAAAATAGTAAAATACCTTAGTGTTCTGTCTAGTATATGAGTGGGAAGAGGGGTAAGGCCATGAGTTAAGCCCAAGGGTATGACTCAAGCCATTCAATCGTGACCACTCTAGAGTTATCCAAAGTTGTAGTTTTTTCAATGGTCCAAGGTCTAGGTGTTTCAATCCTCTCACACTTTTATTGGTACGTATATATAAAAGTTAAAACCTCATCATGTAACAAGGAAATCCTGATACAAGTTGGAAACAACACACACTAAGGATACAACACAACACATATCATGATCATTACCAATCAACCAAAAATTTTTGCAAGGCCACATTCTTGGGTGTTTCAAGTATGAATGAGTTAGATGAATTTTGACTTTGGGCATATGAAAGTTTTTCACTTTACAAGGAAAAGATGAAGCTGCATCATGATCGCAAAATTAGGAAAAAAATCTTTGAAAAAGGTGACCAGTCATTTCTCCATAACTCAAGGCTTTGATTGTTTCCAGGTAAGTTGAGATCTAGATGGTATGGTATATTCATGGTTACAAAAGTTTATCCCTATGGTGATTTAGAGTTGAAGATGGATGGTAAATCCCCATTTAAGGTAAACGGGGTAAAGAGTAAAGCTTATGAAAAAGTGAATAAGTGTTTTGAATTAACCTTTGTGAAGACTGAGTTACCAAGGAAATTAGCTTATGCCATGATGTTAAATCAAGCACTGCATAGGAGGCATTCTATGTTCTTGTGCTTATTTAGTTATAGGTTAATATGTTTGTTCAGTGTGCAAGACTAAAGAGTGCAAAAAATACCCAAAATAGTTCACAAAGTTTATATGATCATCAAGAACTAACACATACACCCCATCAGCTTAGAGTTTCTGAGATAGGCTGTGATTTAAAAAGTACGGACAGAATTCTATGGATTTCTCTCAGCGTCAGTTGGCCAGCCATTTAGGCTTAGTTTATGTTCTCACCATGTTAGTATTTCAAAAGTTTTATTTAGCTGTAGAGAGATAGATTACTAGTTTAGAGAGTGTATCTGACATGGGATTTCTTATCATTTATCTAATTTAAATCAACTTCATGATATGGTTGCATCTTCAGTTAGAGGTAGTGTGTGTGGCACCTTAGTGGATGATCCCGTCGGTCAGTCCCAGTTGGACCCATTCAAATTTATTTTTTTCCCTATGCCCATCAGGCATTTTATTGTAGATGTCACCATGATTGGTGTACTTTTATTTCCTGCATATATCTCTTATTATATGTATTGGGGTTTTTATATCCATTGATGATTATATACCTTTATGAATTGATATCAGTCATTATGTGCCTTATTGTTGACTTCATGATTATATTACTACTCCATGGTGTATTTCTTTTTGTAGTTTATGGATAAGATCTATATTTATGTTTTCCCCTACGGGTGTTGTTTTTGGGTTCGAGTCCCATTTATCTATGCACATTAGCCCTAATGTGGCTCTTGAGTGGTACATAATATTGATGTTTATTTTGGTACCGCTTGTTCAGTATATTGATTATGATATTATTGTTACTATTGCTACCACCGTGTAAGGCTATTGATATTACTTGATATTATTATTTGATGTTATTACTTGATGAATTTGTTCCTTGCTGTGTAGCTGTATAGACTAGTGTTATCTAGTTAGATTTTTTTTTCTTTTGATATTATTTAATGGCTTGAGTAGATATAGCCTAATTTGATGATTTCTTTCCCCTAGCACGGCGAGGTTGACTGTGTTCCCTCTTGGTTAGCTATACTGGATTGATTTGTGGATGTATATTTTATCGAAGGTAATTTTACCTTCCATGTTTCTATATGGTTTTGAGTCAACAATTTAGTTATGTTGTCTATTATTGAGTTCAAGATTCTTAGACATGCTTCCTGGGTTACGAAGGCTTTTGTTTTGGCTATCCCTTCTAATATAACACATTTATGAGAGGGACCAGTTGGAGGTCCATTCTTTATTTGCGTCTAGTTCATCGTCTGATAGCAATTTTGATATTGATGTTGAGATATAGTGGATTCATCTCCTAGGTTTGTTGTGCTCGTTCCCTTTGGGTAGTTTGCCTTGTTGTTAATGTGTGGATTAGATACTCCTTTGTTATTTTGATGTGGTTTTATCTATTAGAGTTTTATAGTTAGAGGTAGGTGGACTTTCTGTTGATCACTTCTTTTGTTGGAAATTAGAAACTCTTTATCTTGAGTTGTTGGTTCTTTGATGGTGGTCTTAACTTTGACCTTGTTTTCAAGACTGGTATATTCTTCTTTGATGATGTGGTTATGAGGTGGATTTGGGATATCCTTATTTTAAAGTTGGTTCAGCCTAATGAGGCTTAGTGGAGTATTTTTCCTTGGTGATATATGCCAAAGGCTGTTCTTTGGTTAGGTGGAGCATTAGAGTGATTAGTTATTGGCTAAAGTTGCATTACTTTGAGTTTCTAGAGTTATTAGCATTCCTGCTGTGGTTTTCAGCCTTGGGGAGTATTTGAGTATGTTTGGATAGTTCGTGCCCTCCAGCAGTTATGGAGTGAATTATTTGTATTTTTGGCTAGTGATTGTCTTTTGGCATAATACTTATTTTATGGCTATATTTTGTACCCTCTAGATGAGATAGATTTGATTGATTATGTTATTAGTCAGTGGTTATCTTTATGATAATTTTGCTCTTCAGATTTGTGTCGACTGTGGCTTAGGGAGATTTGTCTCAGGGATGTCAGATTCAGATACTAGATTTGAGTTGAGATAGTGATCATTGGTATAGTCCTAGTGACTCAGTTTTGGGGTTGACGCATTAGAATGACAATTTGGAAGTATGATAGATTTGGAGCATTAATGCCTACACATTTTTAGTTTTGGTTTAGATATTTGAGATTGAGAGATTCAACCTTGGAATTGAGATTTCAGCCTGGTATTGTTGAGCTTGCGTGCAACTTTTGTTTTAGACTTGTCCTTGCTCATATTTCAATCATAGGCTGGTTTAGCCTACGTGTGATTTCCTATTCGGTCTCCTTGACTTTAGAGGAAATATGGTTGATAAGTATACAATTGATAGCCCATGTGCCCCATATTGGTTACTTCAGTTTTGACCTCAAGTTTTACTTTTCTTTGGGGAATTTTAGATGATTTACTCAGTGAAAGTAATATACTGGAGTTGGATTCAGTATGGATTTATTCCCGGTAAATGAGACATCCTGAAGTGGAATATTTAGTGATGAGTAGTGATACCTTGGATCTTGAAGTTTCAGTCTGATATTAATCTGGACTGGTTCCAGCATTGACGTGGATTTCATTCTTCGATTATCTCCATTGGTGTGCCCTAACAATGCCTTATGAGCTTAATCTCATGTTTGGCATATGGATTTTCAGCGGTCTAGCTCTAGTTCTTTAAGTCTCCATGATGAGACTATGTGGGAGAGACTTAGGTGATTTCCTCCTGTCTTGGAGTGGATAGTAGGTGGAAAATAGTTAAGAAAGTGTATATTTGGATTTGGATTAGGTGGCATGACTCATGAATTGGGTTAGCTTTAGCTCGAAAGAGCCTTTGTTGATTTATGTGGACATAGAGACGGTATCAACATATTATGGTTCAGTTTGTACATACGAGCCCAGTATCTCATCCCTTCAAGATTTTGAGATTCTTTCTATCCATTGACTTTTGGGGATGAAAGTCCTTTTAGTAGTGGATAATGTAATGACCCTACATGTTATTTTCCATATTTTTGCTTATTTCCGCTATTTGAGCTTTTCCATTGCTGCCCTTAGTGATTTATGACTTGATGGGACCAGCGGTTTGGATACCGGATAGTTTGTTTTGTTTTTAGAACCAATTCCCTATTTTGAAGTCTTTATTAGTTCCAAACGGTTATGGAGAAAAAACTTCAGGGAAACAATCTAAGATGTGAATTCTGACTGTGACAACAAATACAAAATATCAATTTTAGGCTAGGTAGACCTTTGGTTTGGGTCTCAATGTAATCGAGCTCATTTCCAACCTATCTATCAGAAAGTTGAAAATTTGAAATTTTAGGTGTGGGACCCATATTTGGTCAAAATGACCTCAGATTGAAAATTTGACTTTTCCAATGAGTCTGAAATGTTGAATTTAGTGTGGTCACCTATTTTATTTGCGAAAATTGGATTCCAGATGCAACCCGAGGCATTGGACAAAACTTTAAAGTTTTGGCTATTATATAGTGACGCAAAGGACTGCGATCGCGATCGTGGCACGAGTGGGTTTGCAATTGTCCTAGATGAGGGCATAGGAAGGGCTTTTTAAATTTTTTTTTTTGGATGAGAATTGGCCATCTTCTTCCTCCATTGAGACCTAGAAATCTTAATATGGTATGCTAATCACTTATTGGTCATGGTAGGTGACTTGGGAGCTTGATTATCATCTTTTATCGTGATTATCTTTAAATTTAAGGTAAGAATTCCTTAGTTGTCTGTTAGTTTACTATAACACTTGGTGACTTAGTTTATGCTATCGATTATTTATTAAACGAGAAGTTGTATATTAATAAGGCTAGATAATAAGAAATGTTAGGGATAGGAGATGACTTGGTTATAATGATAAATAGTTACTAAACATGGAGTTGTTGGTAAATGATGGTTAGTTAATGAATGGTGTTAGTTGATAAAGGATGGTTAGACGAAAAATGGTAATGTGTCTGCTAAAAATGATTAATGACTGTAGGTTGATTTGTTGATAATGATGATTGGTAGATAAATGACGATTATGGTCTTGTGATAAGTCTTGACTAGATATTAAGTATTGGCTTCTTAATTAATGTTGGTTAGTTGTTGTCATACGAATAAGGATTATGTGAAGTATAATTTTTAGACTAATAGTTAGAGGTGATGTGATGACTAGTAAATTAGTGGTTTAATAATCGTAAGCATTTATTTGTTAATAATGAATAGTTGGTAAGTATTGACAAGTTTGATATTGTTATGATGATACGATTATGATTATGAGTGTACTAGCTAGATTGTTGATTTACCCTCTTTTTGCCAGGTCTTGAGCCCGTGCACCTATTATATGTCTATAAATATATGTATATTGATGTTTATGATTATATTGATACCCAAAAAGGCTGGAGGATACTGCAATAATATATTAATACCCGATAAGTCTAGAGGATATTGTGATGATGATATTGATACCTGGGAAAGACTGAGGATATTGTGATGATATATTGATACCAGGCAAGGCTAGATGATATTGATACACGGTAAGTTTGGAGGTTACTCATATGATATATTCAGACCCAGCAAGGCTGGAGGATATTGTGATGATAATATTGCTACTCGACAAAGCCAGAGATTGAATATGATAAAGATGGCAATGATGATAACAATTATGATAAAGATAGTTATGATGATCAGATTGTGATATTGATTGTGTATGTTGCATTTATTTTGGTATGTTCAATGCCTATCACCAGTATGTACCTATGTCTATCAGCCGATATAGGACGGTTGCATAGATATAAGAGAAAAGTATGCCTTGTGTTGTTGTATGTTGATTGAGACTTTTGAGTCTGGGGCAGTGGGGGTATGCATAGGCTTGGCAAGGTATTTGGTTTTCTTGAGTAGCCGATTAGTTATGTTGTTATTAATATTATTGTTATAATTATTTTTATGGCTAGATTATGATAGTTTGGTTATTGATCCAGTATCAAAATATGAAGTATGTCTACAACCTCTTCTACCTTCTGATGACATTACTATGCATGATTATATCGTATCTAGCCATATGGATTAGAAACCCTGAGTATGATAGTATTTAATCCTAGTAGTATTATAATAAGGTCTTAGAATGAGAATATGATGATCTTTGTTATGCTTTGAGATGACCTCAAGTTTATATGTATATATATATATATAGCTATATGCAACTATAAACTACCATATATCTTATCCTTCATTTGTTAATATTGTATAGTCGTTTCTTTGCCTTGTATATTGCTAAATATATATATATATATATATATATATATATATTTCCTTCACCCTTTATTCGTGAATTGTCCTAGGATATGCGATATAGCATTAACGTCTATTGATTGTGGCTGGAATGAGATAGTTCTCCCTCATATTTCCTTAGTTTTGTTATGTTAGACTTTTTGACTTGAGTAAGATAGTTGTTCCTTATTATTCTCATTGTTTTGTTATATGAACTCTAGACCATTGGGTGTAGATTCCATTTGATTTATATGTTGTGTATGCGTGCTTTATCTTAGGAGCTCAGTTGGCAGTTGCCTATTATGTACCATTCATTTGGTACTGCTACTATACTTCTGTAGCCTGTATATTCTAGTACGAGTTATCACCATTGATGAGTGTATCGTGCAGAAGAGCTGTGGTTCGGAGACTTAGAGTGAGCTCTTGAGTTTTATAGTATTTCTTCTCTCTCTTATTTGTTAGACTAATCTTTATATTATGTTTAGAGATAAGTTGTATCAGTAGATTTCCGTTGTTGTTTCACTTTGTACTCTTAATATATTAGAAACTACCACCAGGTTTTAGGATTTTATTAATGTATTGATCTTTATCTTATTTATTTCGCCTTCTCTTCCTTATATTGTTGAGTAGTCCATTACTAGATGTTCTGGACTATGGGTTAGCTTGCCTACTGGTGGGTTATGGTAGACGCTATCATGATCTAAGAAATTGGGTCGTGACACTTCTAGATAAGGGTTTTATCCACACTAGTGTTTCTCCATGGGATATTTTGGTTCTTTTCATGTGTAAAATAAATGGGTCCATTCAAATGTGTATTGATTACCGCCAGTTGAATAAGGTGACTGTGAAGAATAAGTATCCACTTCCTAAGATTGATGATCTCTTTGGTCAACTTCACGGTGCTAAGTACTTTTCTAAGATTGTTCTTCGATCGGGTTAACATCAGTTAAAGATTACAGAGGTGGATATCCCTGAGATATCCTTCCAAACCCAGTATGGCCATTTTGAGTTTTTAGTCATGTGTTTGGGTTTAACCTATGCCTCAATTGCATTCATGGATCTTATGAAACGAGTCTTCTGTCAGTTCTTGGATTTGTTTGTAAATGTGTTTATTGATGATATTTTGGTTTTTAATAAGGGTGAGGCAGATCATGCCGATCACCTCCACCCTGTGTTTCAAACCTTGAACGATCTGTGGTTGTAGGTGAAGTTCTCTAAGTATGATTTCTAGTTTAATATTGTGACCTATCTGGGTCATGTTGCTTCTTGTGAAAGGACCATGGTAAATGCATAGAAAGTTTTGGGGGTTTAGAAGTGGCCTAAGCCCACGACTCAAATCGATATTCAGAGCTTCTTGGACTTAGTTAGTTATTATAGAAGGTTTGTGGAAAGTTTCTCTTCTAGTGTTTCCCCATTGATCAAGTTGACATAGAAGAAGGTAAAGTTTATGTTGTTCGATGCTTGTGAGGTAGTTTTAAGAAGTTGAAAGATAAGTTAACTTTGGCTTTGGTTTTGACCTTACCCGAGGGCACCAAAAGTTTTGTTACTTATTGTGAGTTAACTTTGGCTTTGGTTTTGACCTTACCCGAGGGCACCAAAAGTTTTGTTTCTTATTGTGATTCATCACGAGTCGGACTAGGTTGTGTTTTGATGAAGCATGGTAAGGTGGTTGCATATGTTTCTAAGTAGTTAAATGTGCATGAGAAAAACGATTGTGGTCTTTGCTATGAAGATTTGGCATCACTATTTGTATGGATTTCATGTTGATATCTTTTTGGACCATAAGAGTTTGCAGTTTGTGTTTATCCAGAAGGAGTTGAATCTCAGGCAAAAAAGATGGATTGAGATACTTAAGGACTATGACATAAGTCTTAATTATAATCCAGGTAAAGACAATGTGGTTTCTAATGCTCTTAACATGATATCTATAAGAGTCTTATCTCATGTGGATGAGGAGAGGTGAGAGTTAATGAAAGATATACACCATTTAGCTAATCTTGGAGTTCATCTCTTGGACTCTGAGGGTGGTGGTGCAGGAGGTAGTCAAGTCATCTCTTGGTACTAAGGTAAAGGAGAAATAGATCTTGGACCCTATCTTGATGAAGATCAAGGATGATGTAGGCCTCCAGAAGGTGATGGATTTTGAGATTTATGGTGATGGTATCTTGAGATACCAAGGTATATTATGTGTTCCTAATGTTGATGGGATGTGAGAGAGAAATTTTGCTGAAGCTCATGAGTCAAGGTACACTATTTATCCTGGTTCCACAGAGATGTATCATGACTTAAGATAAGTTTATCGGTGGAATAACATGATGAAGGATGTGGACAATTTTGTGTCTATGTGCATGATGAGCCAACAAGTGAAGGTTGAACACTTGATTCCTAGTGGTTTGTCTCAAGAGATTAAATTGCCCCGTGTGGAAATGGGAATTGATTAATAAGGATTTCGTTACTGGTCTTCCGCGGTCTCTTCATCAGTTTGATTCCATTTGGGTCATCATGGATAGGATGACTAATTCTACTCACTTCTTGATAGTAAATATGAATTTTTAGGAAGAGGATAACCCTAACCTTTTCATTAAGGAGATTGTAAAGTTGCATGGTGATCCAGTATCCATCATATCTAATCGAGGTACTCAGTTCTGATATCACTTTTGGCATTCCTTTACGAGAGGCTTGAGGACTATGGTGAACCTTAGCACCACTTTCCACCTGCAGAAGAATGGATAAGTGAAGAGGATGATTCATACTTTAGAAGATATGCTAAGGTAATGTGTGACCAATTTTGGTAGTTGGGTTGACCAGCTGCCTCTCATAGAGTTCGCATACAATAATAGATATCACTCGAGTATTGGAATGTCTGCATTCAGGGCTTTTTATGGTAGGAGATGTAGGTCTCCCGTTAGATTGTTTGAGGCTGGAGAGAATAAGTTTTATGGTAAAGACTTGGTTCATCAAGCTATGAAGAAGGTGAAGGTGATTTGGTATAGGCTTAACACCTCCTAAAGTCACCAAAAGTCCTATGTGGATATAAGGTGAAGAGACTTAGAGTTTGATGCGGATGATTTGGTGTTCTTGAAGGTGTCTCCCATGAAGGGAGTGATGCAGTTTGGAAAGAAGGTAAAGCTCAATCAATATTATGTTGGTCTATATTGTATTTTGAGGTGAGTAGGCAATGTGGCTTATGAGTTGGATTTGCCTTTAAGTTTGGGTTCTATTAATCCGGTATACCATGTTTTGGTGTTGAAGAAGTGCATTGGTGATCCTTCCTTTGTCATTCCTTTTGAGAGTGTGGGTGTGTTGAATTCCTTGTCATATGAGGATGTCTTAATTGAGATTTTGGCTCGGCATGACCACCGATTATGAGTAAAGGACGTGACTTTGATAAAGGTTCTATAGAGATACCAAAAGCGTAAAGAACGTACTTGGGAAACCGAGGAGGACATGATGTCTAAATACCAATTCTTGTTTCTTGCTTTGGATAATCGCATATGAAGTATGCATATTCCTTAACATGTTTATGGTTGTATTTGGAGTAAAATATTGCTAATAAACGCTTTGCATTATCATTCGAGGATGAATGATCCAAAGGAAGGGGGAGTACGAAATACCCCAAATTCTTGGTCCTTGTAAATTGCTGAAATTTTATTCTCACTTCCCAGAATATGACTCCCTTATGAGTCGTAGGTAGTCTTAATGAGTCAAAGGACACAAAACGTAGCCTGACCAGTGTGTGTGGCTAAGTTTTCTATCCTGGTTACAAGTGGATCCAAATGAGTCGTAAAGACTCTAGATGAATTGCATAGTACAAATCATAGGGTGGCTAGTGTGAGGCCCAATTAGTTCTATCTTGGATATGACTTGGACCCTTCGTGTCATAGGGTCACTATATAAGTCGTATGATGTGAGTGTAGGTTCAACAATATTTGTTCCCCATGGCACTATTTTTGACTACGACTCATGGTAACGAGTCAAAAAGTGTCAGAATGAGTCATCATGAGACCTGTAACAACTGGTAATAATTTTTCATCTTTTAAGATTGAGGATACTTTGGACATTTTCCTCTCTACCCACTTAAACCCCATACGCATAAAACACCTTTGGGGTATTATTTTAACAGTTTAAAAAATCAAAAACCCTCTTTACTCTCTCAAATTATTTCAAGCAAAGCAAGCCAGGGTTTTCTTAAGGTTAAGCATCTAGGGGTCAATTCAAGGTTTCTTCCCCATAGTTAAGAATCCTTCAGGCATGTTACTCTTCCCAGTCTATTAGTTTGTAAAAGAAAGTGTTTTAGTTATTCCTAAGGTTTTGATGTTGGTTTTGGAACATGGGTTGAGGGTTTTGAATGTTTATTTTTGAACAATGTTTTCCAATTATTTACATATCATTGTTCATGCTTTATTCATTGTTTTAAACTTGTGGGGAGAATAGGTATGGCGAATAAACTAAGGGATTGTGATTTCCCTGAATTTGTGGATATAGACCATTGAATTGATCATCACCTCACACCCATATTTTGAAATTTATTTTGAATATGAAAAGTATGCATATTGAACTACACTTAAACTATTGCATAATGTGAAAATCTAATAAAGCATAATGATTTTGAATTGAACCTTATGGGGTTGTATAATTCCCCAATCTAATGTATAATTAAACCAAAGGGGTTATGAATTCCCCCAAGTGATGATACTTGATTTGACATGTTGATGTTACCTTGCTAGTATAGTTGGTATGACAATACCAATAGTGTATGCTTAATTGTGCATTATGGTTCAATGAATGGGAATGTGTGATAAGTGTTTTAATGGGCTTAAAAGAGGGTTATGTAGCTGTTCTGTGAAAGTGGAGGTCCCAATGGACCAATACTAGAAATCGTGTTTGTCAACGCAGGGATATAAATGAGCAGGAGGTTCGAGTTACTCTTATTTAATGATTGGAAGATTTGAGTACCCTATGTTATATGATTGAGTGCTTAAGTCATACTTGATATAAGTCGGGAGGTTCGAGTGCCACATAGTGCATATAATACAAATGATTATTCACTGGTTTGTGTGGCCACACATACTAGGGACCTTCCATCTAGGGAAGAGCTGGACCCTTATAGGCCGTGGCTGCCTTGTTATGTGGTCATGCTACACAATCCAGGTTAATGATTTTGAAGAACATGACAAGCGTTGTTCCCTACAAAACATATTAATTATATACGTACATGAAAATGTTCAAATGGTTTTGAATTAGATTTGACTTGGCATTATTTTATCCCCTATCCCTGAGTTATATGCTAGTTCTCAACCCACTAACCGTCTTTAAATGTTGTATCCCCACACGATGCAGCCTCCAGAGATACTTCTGCTTTTCCTGTGCAGAGTTAGGTGGATCATCTCGGTTCATCGATCGTTAGTGGTGAAGTAGTGAGCTTCCATTCTCTGGAAGACTTGGTCATTTCATCAGTTCCTTTTTTTCTATACTAGAATTAAATAGTTCACATTATCATTTTGTTAACATTGTCATTGTCAGGATTGGGGGCATGTTTACCATGATTAACTTACTCAATTATTTTAGGAAAAGACAATCGTTTTCAATATAATAATCCAACATGAGTTGGGGTCGAATCCACTAGGAGTGTGACTAGTTTTCGAATCCTAAGTATGTTGAGAGTTACTAAGAATTTACCCATAATGCAAACTTAAAGCAAGACATAATTTAAATTAGGGGGTGTGAATTAAAATATGTTTGAACCAAATTAACTTGTGAAACTAAATAAGAACAAGTTTTTAATTACAAATCCAATGAGAGAAGAGTCTTGGGGCTATGCTTTCATAGGGGCAATTAGTATATGAGTGCATGAGAGTGAAGTTCTAATTATAGTTAATGACTATGTGGGTAGTCTAGGTTAGAGGTTATGGTCTTAGTATTTCTACAAAACACCCAAAATTTCACCCATAGATTCTTTCGTATACCTCGTGTGTGTGTCAAAATAATCAACCCAAAACCTAAATTTGGCATCCCTGTTTCTAGGCTGATGCCCAAGATATAGAAAATCCATAAACCATCCTTGTTTCTAAGAAAATATTAATGATTAAGCTACAATATACTTTATTGTTCACTAATACTAATCACCCACCCCCCTCTTTCAATGATGGTGTGGGATCTAGGGATATACACACATCCCTCTTTGAAGGATTATGTTGGATTTAAGGAAATTGGGGTTTTCACCCACAAATTCCAATTTAACAATCAAGTATGAGTGAAACCCAACATTATTAACTAAGAATTTGAAATAGAAATCATTACCTATACACATTAGCACCCTATTTCAATATAACCTCAAGAATACAATTAAGCTACTAAAGAAAATTGTGAAAAAATTATATCCAAGTTGGCATTCAATGCCTCCATTGATGCAAAGCAATACTTATATCAAATCTAATTTCAAATTTTTTCTAAAATCTCTTGGAATATCAAAAATAATTTTTATTTCCCAATTTAGAAAGGTTTTACACCATACAAATCTTGAATTCTAGTTTAATAAGTACCTTAAAATTGTAAGGGTTTTGCCCTTTTGAGAGTTGGAACCAACTGCGTGAATTTGCAAATTTGTCCCTAAAAGAATTTTACACTATTGTGATCATGAATGCCATGATCATAGTGAGCCTAAATCGATTTGCATTGCTTGAACAGGCTTTGACTTCTCGTAATTGCGGCCCTCAGACCATGATCGCGGTAACTGAGGTCGATCCCTACTCTGGATTTTGCAGCTTTTGTATTAAGTTTGATCTTTTTGTTGCCTTTTTATCTCAAATTCAGTTGTTTGTTTAATCTTACCTATAAACCTGCAAACCTTGGGAATTAGTGCATTCAAATGGCAATTTCGCCTCATTTACACAATTTAAACATAGTAGTGTGCACGAATTTGGATGTCAATGAGTGATAATTTACCAGGCTACTCAACCGATAGGAATAGGGACTTGTTTCAACAACTAAAAGATAATCTGAAGTAAGATCAGAAATAAAATAAGATAGATTTTGTATCTAACTACCCCTTTGTAGGAGTTTGGGAGGCCAAAAGTAAACAAAGAGCAATGGGAAAGAATAATTTTTTGTGCCCATTTTTTTTTCATAGCTGGAGCAAATAGAAGGAGACGTCGTGCAAGACGAATACTTTGATAGGTATCGGTAGGCATGCCTCTAATAAGGTAATGATTAAATAATCATGTTACAAGTCTCTATATATATGAAAGATATTGGTTTTTTTTCTTTCTTTTGGTTTCATTGATAACAGAAAATAGCATTTTTACCCCGGGCTTCTGTAAAAGCCCGAAAAATCCAAACCAATATTAGAGACATGTTTCAATCTTATGCATAGTACATTAGGATTCTTTTATATCTTTATGAGTAATATAGATGTATATTAAGACTTCAAATAACTCCCTGCTATCAGACGAATCAAAACATTCCTTACCGATTGAACTCTTGGGAAAGATATTGCTATAGTCAACTTCGAATGATCATATCTCTAGTTGTACTATGAATTTTTTAGCTCATGACCTACCAAAATATATATAATTGAATTAAATTTCCAACTATACTAATTTTTCCCAAATTCGATATCGGAGAAAAATGTTATACCCATTTTATTCCAGCATGTCAGCCTACAAACTGAGTGACGACCTGTATGATGGCTTATCATATTTCTGATGACCTGTCTGATGGATTATCACATTTCTGATGACCTGTCTGATGGATTATCATATTTTTGATGACTTTTCAGCTAATGTCATCAGCCTTAGGCAGAAGCCCATCAATTTAAGGTCCTAGGTGATGACCTGGGCTGACGGGCTATCATATCAGCCCATGATGTCAGCTGATGATTTCAGCAACTAGAAAGTAAGTTTGTAGGGGTATTTTGGTCTTTTTACCTTACCCTAAACCTTACCCTACGACATAAAACATCAAAACACATATTTAGCTATTGGTATTTAGTTTCAAAAGCTCTTAACCCTCTTTGTTCCCAAGAACAAACTTAGGGTTTCTTCTCAATTAACTTCAAGATCCCATCATACTCTTCACAAGATTTTCGAGAATTAAGATTCACAATCCAAAAAAATTCAAGAAAGTCAATTTTCTTTCAAGATTCAATCGCTAAGGTATGCGTGGTGTTCATCCATGGATCACTTTCATCCATGGAGTCCAAGAATCAAGTTTTAAAGAATATCTTGTGCTTTTCTTGTTATGGTGTGATCATGTTCATGTTGATGGTTGTTATTGGAGTTTCAAGATGGTATCTTAATGTATTTTTAGGAAGTATGTAAGCATGTTAGTTGAAATCCATGAGTTTGGGTGGCTCAAGATTGTTAAATTGATGAATACTCCTATGCCACGAAGTGTGCACGTAAGGTGTTTGATAAAATGCCTAAAAGACTATAAGTCATGTATTATAGTTGAATTGTGACCTAAATGACAAATGTATGCTACACCCTTATGAAAATAATGACTTCTATGATATTATTATGCGTCATGATTGTTGATGGAATGTTCATGAAACTAGATTGATGGACTTATGGCATATTGTTATGTGCATTCCCTTCTATGTATAATACTTTGAGAACTATGTGTAGTATGTAATCCCCAACTTATGGTATTTTGAATTATGAATATTGGTCATGTGCTCAAGAAGAGCAAAGTCATGTTTTGTCAGTTTTCTTCCATCGAGTCCTGAGGGTACTTGTACCCGACAATTTAGCTGTGTGCCTAGAGCCATGTCTTGTTTCAAGATACTCTCATTCAAGCTATGATCCATAGAACTCATTCAACCATGTGACTAAGGAAATCTCAGAAATCTTAAAAGTTCAGTAATCTCAGTGATTTTACTATTCCAAGTAATATCTTAGTAACTACAGTACTCTTAGTCAGTCCTCAGACATCAGTATATTCCGCCAGTCAATAGAACTCAGTAAACTCAGTTTAGCTCCGCTAAATAATACCACTAGTATCAGTTTAGACAATTAGTTCAATTTAGCTAATTAGTTCAGTTTGTTAATCAGATCAGCTCAATTAATTAGTTCAATGTCTTTCAAATGAGAGTAGGATTCAGCACCGAGCGAGCCTAGGGATGGGGACTAACCCTCTAGATAGGACTGAGATCCCTAGAAGCAATCCATAAGTTCCAGAACTACGTAGCCAACATAGGTACGAGATGTCACTCGTTAGATAGGACTGATATACTCATGGATCACCCATTAGCACATTCAAATATCTAGGACTGATCCCAGGGGTCACCCGCTAGATTAGGACTGACTCCGTAGCAATTGTCTTTACTAGTGGTGTGGTACTGACACCCTTCCAACTGGGGTTACAGGTTGGACCCCAGACTAGGTAGAAAGGGGCATGTCGATTAAATGAATGCATCCCATAGTTTTAGTTAAAAATTTAGGACTGTTAGATACAACCAATCCTTATCATTATCAATGGACTCTAAGATCACCCACTAGATAGGA
This sequence comes from Capsicum baccatum var. pendulum, assembly GCA_030864225.1. Taxonomy (NCBI): domain Eukaryota; kingdom Viridiplantae; phylum Streptophyta; class Magnoliopsida; order Solanales; family Solanaceae; genus Capsicum; species Capsicum baccatum. Next base: position 193,788,488 of record CM061559.1, on the reverse strand, counting down.
CTGACCTCAACTATGCTCAATCAGTATTAGTATCATCAGATTTAGAGATCACCCTCTAGGTAGGAATGATCTTAGACTAAGTCAAATCATCTTTATTATCATTATACTCAGAGATCACCCCCTGGATAGGACTGATCTCAAATATAGTTACTCTATACAGAACGAAACTCAGATAGTTTCATCAGAGCTTAGACTATCAGATATAGTCGCTCAGTATCAGTTACATCGGTTATGCCGATCATTATAATCATATCAGTTATATCAGTCATCATAACTTATGTTATGAGTATTCAATTTCAAGACTGTGAGACACAGTTAATCAGACCAGTTCTTTATAATTTAAACTGTTAGAAATAGTCATTTATCTATTCAGTAATGCAGTATCAGTTCCTTACTTAGTAGTGACTTACATATTAATATCAGTGAACTCAGTCATTCAGTATCTCAGTATCAGTACACTCATGTTGTCAGCATTCAAACTCAATAGTTAGTATCACCACGAGCTCAGTTATAGTTACTTATGCATGTATGTATTCTCACGTTCATATCAGTTAGCATTTTTCATGCATATAAACCCTTTGCATTTAGCCTACCTCACTCGTATACTCAGTACATTCATTCGTATTGATGAATTTACGCTATGGTGTTTTATTTTACGCCACAGGTTCAGAGGTAAGAGTTCCAGAGCAGCAATAGCATTGCAGATTTCAGCAGTCAGAGTTAGAAGTGAGTCCTTATTCTTCGAGGACATAATTACTACTTTATTACTTCAGTATTTCAGTTTGGCTTCCAGTAGTTAGGAGTTAGTTGGAGACGTATTCCTTCCACTCTCTACTTCAGATAGTTCGAGGCTTTCAAACTAGATTATAGACTAGATTTAAACTTCAGTATTTTAATTTTGTTTTGGTATTATGATACCACTTTATTCAGACATTGTTAATATTCAGATTACATTCAGTATTGAACCTATGGCCTTTCAGTTCATGTTTCTGCATTTGTATAGATATATTATATAGTGTATAAGTATAGATATCAGTCATGGGTTAGCTTGTGGTCCTTCGAGTTCATGAGCACCGTGTAGCATTTTGGTTCAGAAAATCGAGGATTTACAACTTCCCATTCCATTAAACCCTTAGTTGAAAGATAAAATAACAGAGTTGTTGTACAGAGGCCAGCCCTTTTTTATGTTCTACTTTACCCTAAAAGGAAAATAAATGATGCTCCTCTAGGAGATAGGTGCTTCTATGGTTTGCAAGAAGGAAAAATTATGTTGCATCTGCATGAGATGGTAAAGAGAGAGCTTTTTCTATTGATGAACAGTTAAATCTGTCTTACCTTTCAGAGGTTTGGAACCTTTATGTTGAGCACCAATTGGAAATCTAATCTAATTTCTGAAATGGAAGTGAGAACCTTTTACCAAGGAGTTGGGGTTAGAGCTATGGTATATAACACATATATAAGAAGGAAACCCCAATCCTCTTATTAGTGGATGAAGTAAAGGCCAACATGAGATCAAAGTCACTTTTTATTCGTTCGTTATCTATATGATATATCAGGCCCTACAGTGGTAGAACCTGGTGAATCGGGCATACTATTTCTAAACCTTCCTCGATGAATTGCATTTTTCCTGAGAGATTTTTTAAAAAGATTCTACATTGGTAATTCTAAAATAAAAAAACCTCTCAAATGCCCTCACCTGATCTTAAGCTAGAGGACCCCGCCTAAAGTTCTGACCCATACTTCAAGCTCTGCTCTGGGAGGCTGCAATTTCTTAACTACCGCAGTTTATACTTTTCCTGTAGTGCCCCCATTTTTCTCATTTTCTTTTTTTTCTGCCACCTGCTCTTTTCGTTCCTTCAGTTAAAAGAAAGTCCCCTCTTTCTCTGAATAAGGGATTGGCGTAGCACTCTATATTATCTCTAATGATTGACCTATTATAGATTAGTATGATTATTATCCTATCCCTCCATTTGTAAGTGACCGGAAAGTTGGCTAGGCACTTTAAGAAGGAGCCTGATTTGAGGTGGTTATGCTCCTTAGTGTTGTTATCCTAGCTTATTTTAACTTTGTTTTGAGGACTAATTGTGTTATTAATGTGTTAATCATGATATAATTGAGCATATAAGTGTTAAAGTACTTAATTAAAATGTTTAAGGTGTCTTTCAAACAAGTTCGGACCTAAATTGGGTTGCTTAGAGTTTAAACGAGAAAACTAGTGTTACTAACTTGAGCTAGGTGTTGTTCTAGTTGATCCCAATGGATTCTAACATGTTTAATGAGTTCATAATGGTTATATAGTGCAATTATCTGTAGAAAAACTTGTTTATAGTGTTGAAAGTGCAATTGAAATAAGCCAAGAGTCAAAATACTATGCTAAAGATTAATAGGACAACACTAGTTCGTAGCTTGAGTTTCTTGTTCGCTGTTTTTCATGTTGTGTTGTTTTGAGATATAATCCATGGTGTTTGATGCTATAGTGTACTTGGTGAGTTTATTTTAATGATATATGTAGGATATAAAATCTGTAAATCAATTGGAAACAACACCAAAAGGCTTGGGATGGAAGAAAAATGCACAAGGAAAAGTGTAGACGTCAAATGCAATTTCAGTGAAACCTCGCGATGGAGGAGCGGCACGAACCTTAGGCTAGTGTAGAAATAAACATATCACAACCCATCCCCTAGTGGAATAGGTGGTGATTCATGAACCCCTATCCCATGTAGTGAGTGTCACATCGGGACCACAATCCCGCACGACCATGAGCCCTCCTACTATAAATACATTACTTAAACACATTGTTATTCACTTTTGAACGTCTTGAATCTTAGAAAGAGGATAAAAAACAATTAAATTAGGGTTTTTGTTCTTTTAATTTAGCTTATTCATTGGTTATATCATGTATTCATTCATCTTGATTATGATTATGTCCATTAGAGGCTAAACGCCCCCTTTCCGGGGTTAAGGCCAAGAACATGTTTACTATTTCTTTGAATTGTGTTTTATTGGATTAATTATCATATTTGGCTGTTTATTTATCCTTGTTATTACTATTTTAAGGATTTGCGACCCTAAGAATACATCAATTATTGACTTTGTGAGCTCGGGAGGGGGACTAAGAAGATAGAACGTAGGGATAAGTAGAGTAAGGTTCTTATTCTTTTATAAAATAAGGAATTTGAATTAGCATCTAGGATAGGAATATACCTAGAATCCTTGGTTATCTCAATTGTAGGATGAAATATTAATGCATCTAAATGGATTATTATATCCCAACTCAATGATGTAGTTGTAATGTCCAGTTAACTAGAAGATCAGAGGTCGGGAGACCCTGATTATGCGATAAACCCTGCGAATCAATAACCAAGATAAGTAATCTAATAAATGAAGTTCCAGAGCTTAGTATGATTGTTCATAGTTCTTTAACCCCGAGTTTTTATCCATTGATTGTCCAAATTCCTTACTTTTCCACATTATTTTAGTTTACTTTTAGTTTAAAAACTTTCAAAACTCATTTTGTTACGATTGCACTAATTTAATCTCAATTGTGAACTAGAATTGAATAGTTTTTAAAATTAGTCTCTAAGGTATTGATATTAGGATTTTTATAAGGCCATTATATTACTTGGTGAGACCATGTACACTTGCATGTGAGCTTGAGCGCAACAAGTTTTTGGCACCGTTGCTGGGGACTTGTGAATTGACAACTTTTTCATTTTATTTTAACTTCTTAGATATCTTTGGTGCTTTACACTTAGTCTTGGTATTGAATTTGTAGTAAATAGGTTTACTGGATAATAAGATAGCAAGAGATAGGGAATTGGTGAATCAATCCTTAGACCCGAGCAATGGTTTCATTAATTGAGGAGAGAAAAAGTCCTTCTCTATAATATCTCGCAAATTCAAGAGTAACTATACAATCCTTCTCTCATGGATGAAGTTCAACTAGCCCGTAGGATAGTTCGCGAAGTGTCAATCCCAATTTTGATAAATTTAACCTTCTATTTTTAGAAACCACTTGCTGGATGTAACTTTGAGTTAAAATAGAACACGGTTTAACTTTTAATCAGCAGTGGACAGGTTATAGGGCTTTCACATGAAGATCCACAAGTCTATCTGCGGAATTTCTCAGAGATCAGTGACACATTCATCCCTATGGGTATGTTAACTAACTATGTTAGGCTGGCACTTTTCCCCTTTTCACTGTTAGGGGAAGCGAAGAAGTGGTTGAATACTGAGCCAACAAGTTCAATCACAACCTAGGATGACTTAGCCCAAAAATTTCTCATTCAATTCTTTCAATCTAGGAAGATTGCAAGACTACACTGTGATATTGTGAGCTTTAAATAAAAGCCAGATAAGAAGTTATATCATATGTAGGAGAGGTTCAAAGTTCTTCGGGACTGTCCACATGATCAGTAGTCCAATGAGGTACCAGATCACACTTTCGTTGAGGAACTTGATCACAACACAAAAATTTTGCTAGATTCAGCTGCAGGTGTTCAAGCATTGGAATAGACGTCTGATGAGCTATACAACTTGTTGAAGAGGATTGCACCAGGATATCTTGAGAGGCATTATAAATTAAGAAGTGCTACATAGAAGGTTGCCGGTGTGTTGGAGTTGGACCAATTTACTGCTATATCCGCTTAGATTTCTATACTACAAACCAGTTAACTACTAAACTCAGTGATATGAAATTAGGGGTTACACATCCTGCAGTAACCTCTAATGCAATTCATCAAATGAGTACGTGGTGTGAGATTTGTGGCAATAGTGGTCATTATGTAGCCATGTGTGGTGTAAATCTTAAATCAGTGATGTTTTTGTGTAATACTCAATGGCCAAATTATAGGAACGCCTGCAATATAAAGTGGTAGACTCAGCTACCAAATCCATCATGGAAAACTAATTACAACAGTTTCAGTATCAGTAGGTTTAATGGAAATATGCCACTACCAATATGGAAGAGATGCCGGAACAAATTTTAGCTACTTAAGCACAATTGCTAGCAGATATAAAAAGCCAACAAGTGGCTATAAAGTACTTGGAGATGCAGGCTAGGCAAATGCAAAAGGAACAAATTGCAAGGACTCAAGGGGGTTTTCCAAGTGCTAACAAAACTCCTAAATAAGTAATGACAATCACTTTGAGGAGTGGCAGAGAGCTGAATAAAAAACCTAAAAAGACAACTAAGGAGGTAGATGTAGAGATAGTTCCCCAATTGGTAGATGCCAAGATTGCTAAAAATTTAAGGAATTCTAAGTACTCTAAAACCAAGGTTGCTGAATAGGTAAATGAGAGACCACCACCACCATTCCCATAGAGTCTTATAAAAGTGAAGGAGGTGCATGCTTCTAGAATTTCTTTGAAACATTCAGAAAGCTTTACATTAACCTTCCTCTTTTAGATGTTTTGCAGAAAATGCCCAAGTACACTAAGTACTTAAAGGATGTGGTCACTAACAAAGTAAAGCTACTCACTGAAGAGTGTAGTTTTGTGGTGATATAGATGATGCGAAAAATCAAAGATCTTGGGAGTTTCAATCTCCCTATTCAGATGAGCAATAGTGAGGTGTTCTACGTATTTAGTAATTTAGGGGTAAGTATCAACTTGATGCCCCTCTCCCTATTTAATACTTTAGGCTTGGGGAAGTTGAAACCGAGTTCTGTGCTACTATAATTGGCAGACCAGACCATATCCCATCCTGAAAGAATTATGGAGAATGTTCTCATCAAGGTTGGTAAGTTTATTATTCTTGTTGATTTTATTGTTTTAGATTTTCTAGAAGATGAGAGAGTGCCATTCATATTGGAATGTCTATTTTTGGTGACGAGAGGAGCGTTGATAAATGTAAGAGAGGGCACGCTCATAATACGAATGGATGACAAAGTGGTAGTTTTCAAAGTGACTAAATCATTGAAAACACTATCCCACTACAAAGATTTTTGCATGATTATAGTGAGTGAATGGGATAATTTTGGGGTGGGGAAGTTTAATCCACCAAATACCTTTTTGGAATTCCTTATGAAGTGATGCAATCCACAACCACATCAACCCAAAATGATGAATATTGATGAGCTTGAAAAGTCTTTTGTTGAGAAAGTTGTTGACCTTGAGAGTTCACACTTAAGAGGTCAAAAACGAATAATAAGATGGCCTCTAAGTAGGAGGAAGAAGATAAAGGAAAATGGATAAGTCACAAATTGGTTCGTGCTACGACACTAAATCAGGCACTACTTCGAAGGCAACCCAAGTTAAGGTAGGTTTTAATTTTTTATATTTTTATTTTTTCCTATACTAGTTTCTGTATTTGTTGAGTCACAGGTTGATGGGAAGTCTGAGTAACGAAAAACCTGAACTAAGGAATACTGTAAAGACTACGTGTGGGGTCCTCAGACCCTCTTGATGTATATAGATTCTACTAGCTAGGCCTAGAGGCCATATAGAGTATTTTTGTCTCTACTTTTTAGTACACTTTGGGCACAAAATAGATTTTTAAGTGTGGGGTGGGGAAATTCCCATTTTTAGGAGTAATTTTTAAATTTTTGATTGTGTTAGGAATAAGTGGGATGTTCTTGTTGGCTCTATATTTAAATACATGATGCAAGTGTTTTGGTTGTAAAAAGCATGTTGATTTTATGAATTTCTACTTGTACTTGTTGGCTTCATGATTGAATTCATGCGATTGTTTGGTTGAGAGTCTATGATGATCTTGCTTGAAGTTGAGAATATGCCATGTGTGTGTAAGGTTTTTGTATATTCCATGTTGCATTTGATGCAAGAACTTTCCTAGTGTGTATGCAAAGTGAAATAAAGAGTTTGAGTTTAGGAGATGATATAGTAATTTACTTGATAGCCATGTTTATACCCTCTTTTACCTACACTTGTGCATAATCCTAGTTAGGCCCATTGAGACTTTAGCTACTTTCTTTGGGAGCTTCATATGTAGCCCAATACCCTTATTTGATTGACCTTAATTTGATCCAATGCTCCTAAGAGCTTTAGTGTAAAATTAATGGAGTAAGTAGTTTAAAGTTCAAGTAGGAAAAAGGTGAAATTGAAGCCCTAAAGTAATGGTTACTGGTGTGTAAAGTTGATATGTTGTGGTTGGGAGTGAAAGAAATTTATGCTAAAAATTGAATTATGAATTAATAGAAAATGCTTCTACCATATTGTATATGAATGATATTAATGAGATGGAGAACAAAATAGATAGGGGTGGACAAAAGTGTTGAAAGTTGGTTGTTGAAGGTGAATTGAATGAAAAATGTGATGTATTAAAGTGCTTAGGGAAGATAGTCACTATCACTGGCCAGAATAGTTCCTACCCACCCCTTAGCTTACATTACAATCCCTAAAAGACCTACTTGATCCTAAGCATCAACATTCTGATATTAGTTGAGTACTACACTAAGGGTAAGCCTATGGTTCATCTTGTGTAACTTGTGAATTCCTTGTGAGAGTGAGTGTAAAGTCTTGTACCCATTATGTTATAAATTTCTTATTTATGAGTAATTATGGAGAGCTCTCTTGTTGTGAGGGAACATGTTTTATGGTAGTTGGGTGAATCATATGATGTCTTTGATTTAACAATATGTATGAGGTTTCCAACTAGGTGAGCCGATTCTTGAGGCTAGGTTTGTTTTGGAGTAGTATTCTTGAACTTTCAATTATGTATGTAACATGCTTAGTGTAGAAACTTGCATTCTATGTAGTCATTGTAGTACTATCTTGAGTATCTTTATTGTAGTAGAAGTGTATATTTTCCTCATCTTATGATGATTAGAGTGAAAAGTTTTTCAAGGACGAACAAGGCTTTAAGTATGGGGTGGTGAGGTGGTTTTATGCTCCTTAGTGTTGTTATCCTTGTTTATTTAGGTTTGTTTTGAGGAAAACTTGTGTGATTAGTGTGTTAATGATTATAAAATTGATCAAAAATGTATTTTGGTACTTAATTACAATGTTTAATGTGTCTTTCAAATAAGTCTGGACTTAAATTGGGTCACTTAGAGTTTAAACGAGAAAACTAGTGTTACTAGCTTGAGCTAGGTGTTGTTCTAGTTGATCGCAATGTATTCTAACATGTTTAATGAGTTCCTAATGTTTATATTGTGTAATTATGTGTGGAAAAACTAGTTTATAGTTTTCAAAGTGCAATTGAAATAATCCAAGAGTCAAAACACTAAGCTAAAGATTAATAGGACAACACTAGTTCTTAGCTTGAGTTTCTAGTTTACCGTTCTTGATGTTGTATTGTTTTGATCTCTAATACGTGGTGTTTGATGATATAATATTCTTAGTAATTTGATTTTAATGATATATGGAGTATATAAAAGCTGGAAATCAAGTGGAAATAACAACAAAAGGCTTGGGATGGAAGACAAATGCACAAAGCAAATTGTAGACGTCAAATGCTCAATTCCTGTGAAGGATCACGATGGAGGGGCAGAGAGACCCTTAGTATACTGGATAAAGCAATGCGTTGCAACCAATATTCCAGTGGAATAGGTGGCACATTACTACCGCTACTCCCATGGAGTGAGTGCCGCATTGCGGACCATAATCCCATACGGCCATGACTCCTCCTACTATAAATGCATCACTTAATCACATTGTTATTCACTTTTGGACGTTTTTGAGCTTGGATAGGGGATGAAAATAACTTAAATTAGGGGTTTTATGCTCTTAATTTAGTTTATTCATGGATTAAATCATATATTCTTACTTCGTGATTACGATTATGTGCATTAGTGGCTAGACGCCCTTTTTCGGGGTTAAGGCCAAAAACATTTTACTATTGCTTTGAATTGTGTTTGTTTGGATTGTATTTAGTATTTGGTTCTTTATTTATACTTATTATAACTATTTTAAGTGTTTTCTACCCTTAGAATACATCAATTGTCTACTTTGTGAACCCAAGAGGAGGAACAAAAAGATAGAACGTGGGGATAAGCAGAGTAAGGTTCTTATTATTTTATAAAATAAGGAATTTGTATTAGCATCTAGGATAGGGATATACCTATAATACATATTTGTTTCACTTGTAGGATGACATATTAATGAATATAAATGGATTATTACATCCCCGCTCAACGATGTAGTTGTAATGTCCAGTTAGGTAGAAGATTAGAGGTTGGGAAACCATGATCATACGATAAATCCTGCGAATCAACCAAGATAAGTAATCTAATAATGAAGTTCAAGAGCTTAGTATGATTGTTTTTAGTGCCTTAACCGCAGGTTTTCATCCATTGATTGTCCAAAGTCTTTACTTTTTTGCATTATTTTAGTTTACTTTTAGGTTTAAAACTTTCAAAACTCTTTTGGTTACTATTGCACTAATTTAATCTCAATTGTGAACTAGAATTGAATTGTTGTTAAAACGAATCTCTTAGGGATCAATATTTGGCTTTTTATTAGGCCACTGTATTACCTAGTGAGACCACATACACTTGCGTCTGCACTTGGGCACAATAGTGTCAGTAAACAATCTTTTTATTACTAGATTTTCTATTGGATAAATTATGGGCCTCTAAAAAAAGTGGGCTTATTTAATATCATATCTGTTTGTCTTTGTTCACAATCAGTAGCGGCTTGTTGATGTCCTTTCAAGTAAGGAACTCCTGTACAAGCTAGCATGCAATGGCAGAAAAGTCATTGTTGCTTGCTGTTTGCAGGCTCGAAAGTGTCTTTGTTGTATATGTATCACTAATTCTTCCCTTTGTAATATTGTGTTGTATGACTAGTCTATATGTTCTTCCCATGTAAGAAAATGCTTATTCCACTTATGGTTACAGTGCCTCTATAAAAGTAGAAAAAGTGTAATACTCCAGCCCTAGTTTTCTGTGTCACATTTTCTACACGTAAGTATGTTAACTCAGAAAAGAAATCAAGTACAAATACTTAATCAATAAGAAACCCACCAAGCCAAGAAAGAAGTAAGTTCCTTATTCTTTATTTTATGTTACAAAACCTAGACTCGAGATCTGAATCTAAACTCAATGATTGAAATTCAAGAAAAATAAAAGGAATTACTTAAGTAGGTGCCTTTCCCTAGTGGAAACCCTCACAACCCAAAGGAAAATGCCAAGATTATTTGAGAAAAAAGATGTGTCAGTAACACATCCTAATTGGTGAGCTATCCTTTCAGGCTAGGAACTCCTGCAATAGGCAGCTAGGCTATTGGAAAAAGATCCTGCATCCTTTTCCCCACGAGTAGAAAAATAGAAATGCACATCACGTGGGACTTGTCTATCGAATGGTGACTTTCGATTCTTCATTTCAAGTAGAAATTAGAATTAATACCATGGATTCAATAGAATCAAACATCTCTTGTTTGAAAGAATTGAAACACATCGAAATGGTACCAGCCTCAAATGATCTTAAATTGATTAGAAGATCCTTTTAGTTGGCTAGAATCCATTATTTAAATTAAACTTGATCTTGTTGAATTATATTGAATATTTGATGATACATTATGTACCTTGCTAAAAAACTGATCCTTATTTACCAACCACAAATCATCAACACCCCCAACTTAAATCTTTGTTTGTCCTCAAGAAACACTACTTCTTATGTGATAAGGCTATGTAATTATAAAACCATTTATATGTCCAAATGATCACAATGATTTAGAACTTGGTTAGCATAAAAAAGAATCTCTCAAGCATGAGAAAAACTATTCTCACAACTCCCCTCAAACTAAACCACCCAATCAAGGATGCAAAAGACTTTAAAGAAAAATCAAGCAACAATCAATAACTCTCTAGAAGTGTCTCTCCATTGATAGCGACTCAACTACACTCGTTTCCTTCATTTTTCAGAAGATGATAATTTCAACTACCTTAATTCATCTACATGCCTCCCTATGAAAGGAAATACCTCACAAAAAAATCTACATATAACAAGGGACTAAAATACAAGCGCTCGCCCTCATAAATATTCTCGTAATGCGAACAAGTATCATACTATATATTTCCCATTATTTTCAATCGCCACTACTTTGAATACACTTTATTGGAGATCTCAAAGGGATTTTTCAAGCCTGTAATATAGGCTCGAGAAAAGGTAAGATATAATTTGGGAACAAAGTGACTACACCCTTCTTGAACATCTATATCACACTATTCAATCAAACTTTAGACTATGGGCCACTTCATTTGTTTTCATTTCACACATATGCCTACTTTCACTACCTTGACTGACCTATCTCTTTGAAAGCATTTTCTTCTGATTTATTTCTTTTGTACAATCTATGTTTTTTCTTTTTTCTTTTTTGATGATTCATTTCTTTTTAACTTTTTTCCTTACTCTCTTTGCTTAGCTTTTAGGCATCCACTTACAATACCATAGCTAAAGGCCACCTCTTCCATGACTTACCACCCCCAACTTAGGGTTTTGTCCTCATGTTTTACTTTTAAGTTCGAGGAAGGTGGGGTTCAAAATAGGGGTAAACTTTAAATGGTTCAAGGCTTGTAATGTGGCTGCCAAAGAAAGGTTCAAAGGCTCAAAATGGGTGACTAGGGATACTATAATATGTACGGGTAGGCTCTTTAGTCTAAAGTAGGTTTCCAAGTTGACATAGAAGGCCTAAGATCATTTATCCAACCAAGCATAATCAAAATTATCATTGAGAGACTAACGGGACAAGTTCTAGATGATACAAGTAAGCACAAGAGTTAAACAACTACGCTCACCACACATGACATGCAAACTTTTAAAGAAGGATTAGTTGCATTTCATACTAGAGACAAAAGGAGGTATTTACCATATACTGCCAACTAAGGACTTAATAGTCAAAAAAAGAGGGAAAGCACTGTTACAAAATTGTTCATATCCATTCCATTGGTTTTAAAAAAAAAAAAATTTAGATGGTGGGGGTGATTATTTCACATTCACACAACCTAAAATTTGCAATTAATAGTACTAAACCAATCAGTCGTGTCACTTTTGGCTCTCATAAGGGTAAACCATATGCCTACTCTGACTTCATCATCGTTATAAAGGTGATCCCAAAACTCCAATGCTATGGGTATTTAGACTTCCGCTGCAACTATGGCTCCCAACTCAAACATGATGATTTTTCTTTAAGAATGTCCTCATTCAATCTATCATAGGGAAAGGTTCGTCCAAAATAATCATGAAAAAAATAAGAATAAAATAAAAATCTAAGAACGAAAATAGATAACTAATATTTAAAATATAGGCACCATCAAGGTGCCCAAATATAATAATACAAAATAAAAATATGATCATCCAAATCATAAAAAAAACAAAATAAAAGCATCCAAGATGATATATAAATAATATAGACTAGTCAAATAACTATGGAAACAAAATAGATGGGTACCCCCTACTAAAAGCTTGCAATTACCTCACTGCATAATTATCAAAACATAAAAAGAGTAAAAGATGATCCCTGTAACCACATCAAGGACTACCATTACTCTCGGTATCAGTATCATCCCCAGCATCATCTGAGACTGACCATTCTGCTAGAAATTTATCATACTCAGCCCTGGGAAAAGGAATTCTCTTTTTGGGTTTCAGGATCTTCCAAAGGCCCTTCACCCACTGCCATATCTTCGCGAATAATTTATCTCTCTTCTTCCCCCTTTGCTTATGAGAATCCTTGAGCTATCAATGTGAATACGTTAAAGACGAGTATGCTGTCGCAAGCCTAAAAATAGTGGCCCCTACTTATTTTGGTCCTCCATGTATTTATTATAGTCGAACTGAGCAAAATAGGAGTTATAGGTGGTGGAATGCTCTCTCGACCCCTGAGGTAGCTTGGATACTAGATCCCTAATTGTCCTTATCTCAATTGAGATCTCATAAAAAGACCCTATTATGGATGGCCTACATGAATCTAGATCATCTTCCCATGACCTCCCCAAGTCAACTGTAATGCCCCAAAATATGACTCTAGAACGTCACACGATACTCAAGACTACGAGTAGCCTTAAGCTAACCCGGCCTGCCTTCTACTAAATCTGAATCTCATAATAATGGAAATATAGACATAAAAATCATAATTAATACATAAAACTGAATGAAATATCTAAGAATAATCTGAATATGATGTATGAAAATCAAAATTGAATAATCTAACTCCAAACTAATAGTCTGTCAAGCCTCTACTACCAATAGCTAGAGAATCACTGGGACAAGCCCCCAACTAACTCAAAATGTCTAAAAAGAATACTGAATAATGTGAACTAATAAGTTACAAAATATAAATGAATAGGTACCCAAACTATAAGGACTCACCAATTGTTAGATATAGATGGAGATGCTCAAACTACTCTCGCTGCTGCTACTGAGCACCCGAACCTACATTATGAGACAATGTAGCACATAGATGTATATGTCGATTAGTACTTTGAGGATGTACTGAGTATATGGGGGTGATGTGCATAAGTGAAACATTATCTCAGTATCATAATTTGTAAAATAATGCATGCTAAATGAAAATGACTCACATAAGCTGGAATATCTGAAAATTGAAATCTGAAATCATATATAGTAAATCAAACTTTATAAATATAGTGAGTCATTAGTTCTAAAAGTTGTACTTGTATTCTCTCTTAAAATCATATTATCTAAGTATAGAAAGGACTCATTCTTAAATATGAAATCTAAAAGCTAAAAACTTTAGTTAAATATCCTTCTATAAAGCATAGTCTGAATAAACTGATGAGCCTTTACGCTTATTTTTCTAAAAGCTTTTCTATCATTCTGTCTTATGACTTAGGAACTTTGGGAGGTACTTCTAACTGACATAAACCATGTGAGCTGTCATGGAGTCCAACGTCTTACCCACGTTAGGGAGAGTTGTTCTGCCCTTGCAATGAGAATAGAATCTTAAATTAAGTGATCACTATCTTGGCCCACTATGGGCAAATAATAAACCTATGGTGGCACGTAGTTCTGGGGAATGAGACCTTGGAATCATACCTAACTCAGTGCTAACTACTACTCCCGTACTTATCGCTCAAACTTTTAGGAAATTCACCTTAAAATAGCACAAGGGTTTAATCTCAAACTGTATAAACAATATGGACTCCTTATCTTAAATTAGGATCAAAACATCAAAGTTTTTCTGAAAACCTATGAATAAACTAATCATAGGATGTATAAAGCATCATCTTTCTTAAAACATCAACATATAAACTTGGGCGAACCCATACTTCAAATTCATGCTTAGTAATGAAAACAACGATAATTCATCTTAAAATCTGTAAATTCCTGCAATAGGCATGAAAGTATGAAAATAGACATGCAATTCAACTTCTAAAACATTAAAAATCTCATAATCTTACAATTAGCAATAATGGGTATGAATCCTAATTTAAAATCCATGCATAGACATTCAAAATCATATAAATTTCTAGTTAAAAACTAGTTTTGGGCACAAGGATGAAAGAAATATCCTTGTTCATAAACCCCACATACCTTGGTAGATAGTTAGATGAAAAATCTTGAATTATTAATTTGTAATTGAGTTGTTGGAGATGGATTGTTTATCTTGTCTTAAGAATCCTCAATTTAAAGCTTGCTTAGAGAAACAATGGTGGATTTTGATTTCTTGGATAAAAAGCTCTTGGGTTCTAGGGTTTTGGTTTTGAAGAGAATAATGAATAATGAGCATAAAGTGCTAGGAATATGTTTAATTCCTTGTTTTGGACGAATTGGGGCCTTGGATATTGACCAAAATACCCCTATTTAATATTTAATTAGAGCTGGAAAAACATAAGTTTCCAAACTGGCAGGCCATCACCACGCACCACTATCACGGTGGCTCACTGGAATTTAGACGATTGGGAACTAGGCAGACTCCGCGATGTGGAGCCATCACAGTGCCCCTTTGAAATGCCATTTTAACCATTGGCGTGATGCACCAATATCGCACTGGACTTCTGGAAATTGAAAAATGGGAAATAGGACATCTGCGCGATACATCAATATCGTAGAGGTCCACTGGAATATGACGATTGTTATTTTACCCTCTACCACGATGTAGTGGGTGACTAGGTGGCACGTTATCAACTTAAAAATGCTCTGAATTCTCAACCAAATATCAGATTTAGGCAAATTTGGTATTGTGGAGGTCCACCAAAATATGACGATTGTTATTTTACCCTCCACCGTGATGTGGTGGGTGCCCAAATGGTATACTGTTAACTTAAAAATGCTCTAAATTCTCAACCTTTATCTTCTTGCTCTTTCTAAGGCTCCCTCCCCTCAGATCTTTAATGGGTAAATTAGAGTATTGGGAGATATCCAACTATCCTATGAGTACTTATCAACCTTGGCTCGCCTATACAACTTCATGATTAAGGATGAGAACATAAAAATAGGACCACCTTTGTTTTTGTAATGCCAAATATCCATGAGAATAAAGCGTCCAACATTCTAAGAAATGTTTTACAAGAGTAATGCCACCATATAACCTTGCATAGTTGGGACATTTGTCAGGTTGGTGGTGGGAGAGACCCTTCTATAAATAATGGTCAACCAGATTATAGTATCAGTAGTGAAGTCACTCATAAGTATCCCACTTTTAGTGGTGGACGTGGGACCTCCCTTCCTTGGCATAGATGCTCAAACAACTAGCTCCTAGGAGCATAATCCTTGGCCTCATAGTCCTTTATGTCCACATTTTGTAACCCATAAACTTCATTAATCATCTTGTCCTCGAAATAAACTTCTTTATCCTTGATATTTATTATAGGGTTAGAGTGATCTACTATGCTTAGGTTCGCATAGAATTCTCTCATCTAATGCTCATTTACCCAACATGGTTCTGGGGAAAAGTATAAGTATCCCATGGACTCTAGCCTCCAATAGAATGTCGGGAGTTTCTCGATCACATTCTCTAGAGAAATCCCCCGATTGGGCAGTAATTTCTTTCTCATGAGGTCCTCAAAATTTTAAGTATTAACATCCTGGGTCTATAAAGCAATTGGTTTCATGGCCTGCCATTTATTACTTGGGATTCTCACATAGAGGGCATTATTCATCAAGGTTAATGTGATTGAAAAAAGATATTCAACTTGATTGAGCTAAATGAAGCATTTATAGGGCATGGATAGGCTTTAAAATAATAGGTATGAGAATTGGTCTAGTCTGTTAGACTAGTCTCGATTATCGCAATTGTGACTTATTTGGATTGCGGTCGCGATATATTAGTAATCAAAACATGCCCATAGTTATCGCAATCGTGAGGGCAAAGTTGCAATTGTAATGCAATGCGACTATGAGTACCACGATCGTGATACTTGAGACATGTTAAAAAATCTCTCAGATATCAAAACAAGTCCAATTTTCTCCCAATTTATATTCAATACTAGTAGACGCTAATAAGAACATAGAACACAACACTTAAGCATTTAGCCTGCCATTCAATCAGTGAAAATGAATCAAAAATTTCATTTTGGCATTTCACCAAACACTTGAAGTGCACAAGCAATATATTATAATTTTGAATGATTTTGAGTACTCAGGACTTCTCCAATTATGTGCACACCAATAACTACAACCAACCATACTAAACTAATATAATTGAACAAGGATTTAACATTCAAATAATAATTTTTTCATCATTTCTAATACATGAGTTCTAAGGCCTACACATACACATGTGGGAAAAAATTTATACACATACTAGATAAAGAAATGCAGGGATGATGATTATGCACTTTTGGATACCCCAAAACAATTATAAATATTTGTATTTTGAGTATTTTTGAGAGGAAATGTAAATGGAATTGTGTTGGGAGGAATGGAATGATTCCTTTCAAAAACTACTCTGGTCATGATTATGGGCAACGAGTTATGATTGTAAAACCTATGTGATCATGATTTCAGACCCTGCATCATCGTGATCACAATAACTAGGAGCAGTATCTTCTCTTCTACATTTTCAGCTAATTCAACCTCTAACTTAATTTCCTCACACTTATGTAATACCCCATGCCTAGATGCCACTGTACTACATATGACTCATGCCCTTGGGTCATACAAAGAACATATAATTCATATGTAGTAGTCGTATCCAAAATAGTGTGAATTGGTTGATATTTTTTTTCTAGGTATGACTCCTTTCCTTGAGTCGTACATACAACATATGAGTTGTATGAAGTAAAGTCATGAGTTTAGCAGTGTAGGATCCCAAAGATTCAGTCTAAGTTATGAGTGAGGGGCTATAAGTCATGTGGAGATGTTACTAGTCGTAGGTTTAAACTCGTATGTTTACCAACTTGTACTCTCCTTGATCCTGAGAAGCTTACGAGTTATGAGGCCTAGTCATACCTTCAACATACAAGTCATATAGTTGACTCGTATTGACTAATGACCAATTTTTGTAATGTTTAGTTAAAGGAACTTTTTGTATTTACCCCTATATTAAATCATAACCCACAATATATAACCTAAAAATGAGCATTATTTATCTCCACTTTCAATTAATTAACAACATTTTCCTCCTCCCATCTTCAAGATCATTAAAATTAGCATTTCTCTAACAGTGTCATCTTTTAAGTCTCAAAAATTTAAGCTCTCTTCACAAGTCAAGCAATTCTAGGTATGTGGGGTATTCATCAATTCATTCCACCCATTGAGTCTCAAAAAACCCCTTTTTGTTCTAGTATGGATTTTTATTCTTTTTTATGAAATTATCCATGTAAATAATAAATTTAATCCATGTCATCTTAGAAATTTGAATTCAAGACTTGTCAACATGTTTTCCCCATGAAAAATAGATTACTTCATGCTTTGAATTTCAACTAGTCATGTCATATTCAATTGCTCTCATGTCAATTTATTAAATTATGAATGAAACCATGTGATATTGATATCCTCCCAAGTTTAATACATTTATATATTAAAATTCATGGACTTTATTAGTTTGGTGGCATATGTTATGTTTAGGGTCTTTTAATTATGAATTTATGTCACTATTTCAAGTGTTGTTATCAAATTTTTTAATCATTAAGTGCTGGAGAGTTATGAACACGTGATACCTATATGTTGACTTATGTTTCAGACTTTTCAGGTAATGAGTTAGTCTATTCATGATTTTATTGTCATACTCAGTTTGTTATGATCATGTTGAGAACTATCAGTTGAGATGTTTAGTTAACCTTAGTCAACAATAGTGTCATTTTATCTGAGAGTAGGATTTAGTACTAAGAGAACCCAAGAATGGGAGCTCACCTACCAGTAGAGGGTATGACTTTAGTAGAAACCCCTGGGTTCCAAAACTATGTAGCAAACATATATTTTGAGAGGTCTTCCTATCAATTAAGGGTTGATATTCTCTTAGGGGCACCTACCAGTAGAGGGTGATGCCCTAGTCCTATGGGATACCAGTTCAGTGGATTCACACAGCCAGTGTTAGTACCTGTGGTAAGGTACTAATATCCTTCCAACTGGGGTTACAAGTTGGTACTCGATAGCTTAGATTGAAGTATGTCGGTTGCATGATATCTCAAATAGTTTCAGTTAGTACTCAGTCTATATCAGTTTAGGTTTGCTTAACCAAGTAATCAAATTTTCAGTAGTTAGTTTTACAGATTAAATTCAGTTCAACTTTGCTTTGTCTTGCATTCATATTCCACATGTTCATGCAATGATATTCAGTTGCCAAATTTATTTTAATTAGTCCTTATATGATGTACCAATATATTTAAAGTACTGACTACATACTTTTCTCTTGAGCTATGTTGTATTATAACTTAGGTTCAGACTCTGAGTTCCCCGACCATCCTTAGACAGTTCAATATTATCCAGCAGTAGTAGTGGTCGGTCCTTATCCATTAAGGACATGGCATGTTATTACTTTTATTTCAGCATCTCTTTATGTTCAATCAATCGGAATTAGTTGGGGGTTTATCCCATCAACTCCTTATATTTTTAAAGGCTTTTAAATAGATAGTCAGTCAGTTGGTTGTTAGTCTATTTGATTGTTTTAGACATATTGAATTATATTTCAATATTACATCATACTACTATTTTATTAGATTATCTTAGGCGTATGTTATCCCATTACTATTTTATTCAGTGCTCCCAACAGGTGCCAAATCGTGGATTAGCTTGGGGTCAATTGTGGCCTTAAGCATCATATTACGACTAGGGAAAGCTCTAAGTCATGACAAACATAGTATCAAATCCTAAGGTTTTAACATTTCCTAGGATTTCTAAAAGCCACATTGAGTAGAGTCTTATACATATGTCTAAAGCGCATCCCACTTACGAACAAGAGGCTACTAGATGTTTTTATGAAAGTTTCCCTTCATTCAATATTTATGTCGTATGAAAAAGAATGAGCTCTATTGAATTCCTATTTTTTGTAACTCATCCTTCATTCTATTTCCAGATAATGCCTTCGAAAATAAACAATAGAAAAAGGAATGAGGATCATCCTATAGAACCAAATGTTTAGGAAGATCCCATGAAGGATTATGTTTCTTACTCCGAGTTAATGGCTGATTTTATGGACTTAACCTATTTTGTAGCTACTCAGAACAACCCGTAGGCTATTTCCCCAAAAATCAAGTGGTGAATATAGCTGGAGGTAAAATTCAGGATTTCACTCAGATGAACCCTCCTTTGTTTTCTTGATACAATTTTATGGAGGATCTGCAGGAGTTTTTGGATAAGGTGGAGAAAGTGGAAGACATCATGGGTGTCACTTCGAGTGAGAGTGTAGACTTAGATACTTACTAGTTGAAGGTATTAGCTCACACCTGGCTAAAGAAGTGGAAGAAGAGTAGAGGTGATGAGGAAGGGCTTATAGAGTGGGAGGAGTTTTTCATGACTTTCTTAGATAGGTTCTTCCTGCTAGAGTTGAGGGAATCTAAGGTTCAAAAGTTCATAAATTTGATGTAGGGCATCATGAGGGTGAGGGAGTACTCTTTCAAGTTCACTCAATTGGGAAGTTATGCTCCGACTATGGTAGCTGACTCTAGGTCCAGGATGAGTAAGTTTGTGTCTGGTGTTTCAGATAGTATAGTTTGCACTGTAGGATTGCCATATTGATCAAGGAGATTGACCTTTATAGACTGATGGTTTATACGCAACAAATTTAAGAGAAGAAGATCAAAGAGACGAAAAGAGAGAATAAGAGGGACAAAATAGGTGGTTTTAACTTTTATTATCCAAGGTCGAAAGGCAGTAATCTTCTTAGTTCTGCCCAAATGTTTTATCCCCAACTCCATCTTTAGCTAGTGTTCTAGTGACTATGTTCAAGCAAGATAGTTGGTATATATTACTAGGCTCCAAATCTAAGAGTAGTACAGATAGTTTTCATACCAATTCACATTGTATAAAGTATAGTAAGAATCATCAGGGAGAGTGTAGAGTAGTCAATGATGTGTGTTTTTAATATGGAAAAGGAGGCCATAGGATTAGTGATTGCTCATGGGTTGGAAAGAAGGGTAAGGATGTTCATCAACAGGGTCATACTAACTTTTCCTGAGCTTTAGTAGGTCACCCAACTTATTAGGGTTCCTGTAACACCTCGTATTCCAGTACGTGTGTTGGCGTATTCAAGTATGTGTATTGGTGTTATTTATATGGAATTAATTTTTTTATTTTATTTATATCGGAATTTGACTGTCAATGGTTCCATGCTAAGGTTATTGAATAAACTTTCCAACAATATAAATATTTCCAAAAACGAATAGATTTTGGATATAACCGAGCATGTTTGAAACTATAAAACAGTGACCGGGATATTTGGGAATAGTAAATGTGCAGGAAAATTTCAATCACACAAATTTTGAATGATCATAACTCCCTTAATATAATGAACTTGGAGATCTACTACCTATGAAAAGAAATATCTTTGAGTCTTATTTCCAATGCAATTGATTTCATCCAAATCCAACGTCTGAGTAAGAAGTTATAGTCGTTTTACTTCAGCCTATAAAAATAGATTTTTAGGGTCCACTTCAAATGACCATAACTCCTTGTACAAGATGAACTGGGTAGCCTACTTTATATGAAATGAAATCCCTTTGAATTATTCTTTGAACGATATTAATTTCACCCAAATTCGATATTGGAGCAAAGAGTTATGGTCAATCTACTTTAGCTTATCAAAACAGTCCACCAAAGGACAGATCTGACATTATTTAAATTTTAAAGGCATTTGGGTCATTTCCTATTATATTATGGATGGGAATATGTGTATATATAAATGTATATGAGTTCAAAAACTCATTTTCATCATCAATCATTGAGAAATAACAAACCCTAGACAAATTTGACCTTTAAATTACTTTTGATTCAACCATAGAAATTCCAAAGTAATCCGATAACTGCGTTTGTCATCTCGAGAGCTTCGAACTACACCTATTATTTGTGCAAACATGATTGTATAATCAAGAGGTGAATTCTAATGCATGAATATTGTTTGCCTTTGTTCTTTTCCATATGTATATGTGTGATAGAGGATTATATGTATTGGTTGTTATGGAAAGGTGATGAAAATAGGGTTATGAACTATTTTGCATGGTTTGGTTGTATTGAATTATGGAAGGTGGATATGGTAATTGAGTTATGGAAGGTGGATATGGTGATATACTATTGAATTGATGATTATTTATGTCTATTGCTCAATTTGGTTTAATGGATTGGTTGGAAGGATAAATGAATTCAAACTTGATATTGGAGGATGTTGTATGAATATGCATGGCATGTGAATGTAATTGGAGTATAAGAGGGTTAAAGTGACACCCTTTATGGTGTAATTAAGGCTTACTACTTAACCACTAGTTTGGTGAATTCAAATAATTGAATTGAGATGTTTGGTTGCTAATACTAGATTGCTATATATTTTCATTGTAGATAAGTAATCCAAAAAGACGGGAAGTCCATTTGGGACTAGTATTGAAGGTTGACAGTCAGGTATGTAAAGCATACTCTATACCATATCTATGGTATAAAAGTGAACAATTGTTCTATTAAGAAAGTTTCCAAAGTTATTCAATAACATGTGATCCATAATGGTTTTGTATGATTTCCTACGTTACCAATGAACTTATTTCTACCCTACAAGATGTCAAGACATTCCAATACTTACTTGTCTTCCAAATCTTACATGTTTATTGCACTAATGAATGTCAGAAGGTATCTGGTTACTTAAACAATATCCATGTGCTATTAATGACTCCAAAATGTTTCATTGATATACCAATAAGTTCCTACTTCATTATTATGTCATTGATGACTCCAAAACACTTCATTGATGCACCAATGAGTTCTGACTTCATTGTTATTGCATTGATGGTCTATTTATATGTCTCCCATTGATGTATTATTATTTCAAAGTATCAAAAATGCGGTGGCAACCAAAATAACAATCTCAAAGATTAATTGAACTAAGAGATAAAAGTTCTCTCTTGTCGGGTGGTATCCTAGGGGCATAAGCCTATCATGGGTCGATCCTTATTTATTTATTTATGGGTGGTATCCCAGGGGCATAATCCTATCATGGGTCGATCCCAGTTGATATGTACTGGAGGTAGCCTAATGGTCATAGTACAGTACAGTAATGATTATAAAGATGATAAGAACGAAGGTAAGGTAATTGAATAAATACAATGTACAGGTTGTCACAAGTTCTAGTAAGTGTGGTCCACTTTTATTACGATTTATTCACTTGTTTTTGATTTCTATTGAGCTCCTATATCATATGTGATTATCTACACCTTTACATACTTAGCACATATTTTGTATTGATGTCCCCCACGGGGGACCTGTATTTCATGTTGTAGGCACAGGTACCTCAGCTCATACACTGCATAAGTAAGAGCCAAGATATCCAACTGCTTTTTTTGCTCCAGTTTGCTTTGGGGCTTTCCGTGTCATATCCAGTCAATTTTGGTATTTTATAGAAGTTAGTTATATGGCGGGGTGTATCCCGACCTTAGTTAAACTCTGTGTATTATCTAGAGGCTTTGTAGACCTAATGTACAGTCAAGGTTATGTTTTGTTAATAGACGTGATGGCTCCAACAGCCAAGTATTGTATATACATATATATGTGTGTTCGAACTTATACATGTGATTATTTCCTTTTATATGCGACATGATGCAATTCGAATTACAGGTTGTCATAGAGGTATGCATGGGAAGTATAAGGTTATGAGCTGGTTCTCCCGAGCCTCCTCGGTTACAGGAGCCAATCCACACTAATAGGATTTGAGGCGTGACAGTTCCACTTCTATTGTCACCACTGAGCAATGCCAAAACAGTCTCTATACTCTCTAAACTTGATATGATCATGAAAGTTCTCCTGATATAGTTATGGGTATGTTACAAGTATTTCATTATCATGTTTATGCATTGTTATCTCCTAGAGCTTGATTTTTCTTTGTGACTCCTTATATCGCTATAGACTTTGGTGTCAGTCACAAAATATTAGTAGAACCTTTCTTAGTGTCTACCACAAAGGTTAAGTATATTATATCTAGATAGGTATACATAAATTGCCTGGTCACAGTGTCCTAGAAAGTTACTTAAGTTGACATTGTGGAGTTAGAGATGACTGATTTTGATGTCATTCTTTGCATGAACTAGCCTTACTTATGCTATTCATCGGTTGATTGAAGAAATAGAATTATCTAGTCCCAGTTTTCTAATGAACCAGTTATTGAATGGATGGGTAGTACTTCAGTTCTTTAGGGTTAGATTGTTTCATATCTTAAGGAATGAAAGATGATATCCAAGTAGTGTATTTACCATCTCGTTCGATTTAAGAACTCAAATTTTAAAACCTCAAGTATTGAGTAAGTTCCTGTAGTAAACAAATTTCCAGATGCATTTCCTGAAGATATCCCTGGGGTTCCTCCCAAAAGGGGGATTGATGTCGGGATAGATATCTTTCCAGATACCCAGCCTATCTTTATCCCCCTTACAAAATGTTTCTAGCTGAGCTCAAAAAATTGAAAGAACAATTGAAGAATATATTAGATTAGGGTTTTATCAGGCCTAGTGTTTCCTTATAGAGAACTCTAGTCCTTTTTGTGTGCAAGAAAGATGGTTCTCTCAGAATGTTCATCAACTACCGTGAGTTGAACAAAGTCACAATCAAGAATATATATCCTTTCTCTAGGATTGGTAACTTATTCAACAAACTTTATGGTGAAAGTTATTTCTCTAAGGTAGACCTCAGATCCGATTACCATCATCTTAGAGTCAAAGAATATGACATTCTAAAGACAGACTTTAGAGATTGGTATGCTCACTTCTAATTCCAGGTTATGTATTTTGGACTAACAATTACCCCTGTAGCTTTCATGGACTTGATGAATAGGGTGTTCAAGTAGTACTTGGACATGTTTATCATAGTCTTTGTTGATGATATCCTTCTCTATTCCCGTAGTAAGAATGATCATGCAAACCATCCGAGGGTTATCTTATAGACCCTTATATATCATCATATATTCACTAAGTTTAGTAAGTTAAATTTTGGTTAAGATTATTATCTTTCCTTGGTCATATATTTTCTGGTAATGATATTTGAGTTGATCCTCAAAAAACCAAAGCTATGAAAAACTGGACTAGACTTATCTCTCCATCAGATAACATGAGTTTCTTGGGTTTATCTCATTATTAAATATGGTTTTTCAATGTATTTTATTCTATTGATTCACCTATGTCGATACTAACCTAAAAGAAAATCAAATTTTAGTGGTCAGATTCCTATAAGAAAAACTTTTAGGAGTTGAAGCCTCAACTCACTTCCATTCTAGTCCTGACTTTGTCAGATAACACAGATTGTTTCATATTGTATTATGATGATTCTAGAGTTGGTCTTAGTTGTGTAATAATGCAGAAAGGTAAGGTCATATCTTGTTCCTCTAGACAGCTTAAGCCCCATGAAAAGAATTATCCGACTCATAATCTTGAGTTGGCAGCTATTGTCTTTTCCTTAAAGATTTGGAGGCATTACCATTATGGGGTTCATGTTGATGTGTTCATGAATCATAAGATTTTACAGTAGGTGTTCACGTAGAAAGACCTGAATCTTTATTAGAGAAGGTAGTTTGAATTATTTATAGAATATGATATAAGTGTGTTATACTATCCAGGAAAGGCTAATATAGTGGTGGATACCCTTGGTAGATTGTCTATGAGTAGTGCTACTCATGTTGAGGATAATAAGAAGGATTTAGTCTTGCGGTTCACTAGCTCCCTAGGTTAGGGGATCAGTTGGTTGATTTGGCTGAAGGTAGTATATGGGTTCAGAATGGTTTAAAATCTTCACTGGTTGCCAAAGTAAAAGAAAAACAAGATAGGGATCCTAGTTTGATCAAGTTAAAAAAGGCAGTTAAAGATCAAAAGGTGGACATTTTCTCCCATGAGGGAGATGGTACACTTCATTGTCAAGGCAGACTATGTGTTTTGGGTGTTGGTGATCTGAAACTATGAGTACTAACTGAAGTACGTGGTGCATAATATTCTATTCACCCAGGGGCCAATAAGATCTATCATGATTTGAGGAATGGTATGAAGAATTATATGACAAAGTTTGTGGCTAAGTGTTTGAATTGTCAGCTGGTTAAGGTTGAAAACTAAAGGCCTAGTGGTACACTTAAGGAGTTTAGTATCCCCACATGGAAGTGGGAGGTAGTGAACATTGATTTTATAATCGGATTACCTTGTACACATTGTCAGCATGATTCTATATGGGTCATTATTGATAGAATGACCAAGTAAGCTCATTTCTTACTAGTTCATACTTTGTTTTCAACTGAGGATTATACTAGACTCTATCTTAAAATTGCATGGAATTCCATTGTCTATCATTTGGGAAAAAGGTACTTAGTTTACCTCTCACTTTTGGAAGGATTTTTAGAAGTGTCTTGGTACCCAAATATATCTCAGTATAAATCTTCATCCTTGGACTGATGGTCAGGCAGAACGGACCATTCAGACTTTAGAGGACATGTTGAGGGCCCTGTATTATTGACTTTAAGGGTAGTTGGGATGACCACTTACCTTTGATTGAGTTGCCTACAACAATAATTATTACTCTAATATTTAGTAGTTAGATAGATCTGTTTGAGGCTCTCTATAGGAACAGATATAAGTTTTCTATTAGTTGGATTAAAGTAGGTGAAGTTGCTTTGATATGGCTATATTTGGTATTTGAGGCAATGCAGAAAGTTTAGCTAATTCGAGACAGGCTGAAGATAACCTAAAGTCGCCAAAAATCCTATGTAGATGTGAGGAGAAAGGATCTTGAGTTTGATGTTAGTGACTTGGTATATTTGAAAATTTTGCCTATGATAAGAGTGAAGAGATTTGGCAAGAAGGGGAGACTCAGTCCCCACTATGTTAGACCATATAGAATTTTGAGACATCTTGGAGAGGCATTTTATGAGTTAGAGTTTCCTACAGATTTAGCATTAGTGCATCCAGTGTTTTATGTATCTTTGTTTGGGAAATATATTGGAGACCCAGCTTTAGTCGTGACCTTAGAGAGTGTGAAGGTAAAGGATAGTCTCTCTTTCAAAGAAATTCCAGTTGAGATCCTTGACTGATAAGTTCATGGTTGTGGAATAAAGAGGTCCTATTGGTTAAAGTTCTATGAAAAAATCAATCCATTGAGGGAGATACTTGGGAAGTAGAAGTAGATATGTGAACTAAATATCCTTATCTATTCTTCACAAACTCAGATTTAGTTGGAGGTAATGATTACTCTTAAGTTGACTCTCTCATTTTATTTTTCAGTTATATTGTCATCCTTAGGTCATAACATTCATTCATGAATTCGATTTAGTCCATGTATCATGACTCAGACTTGGTTATTTTATTATGTCTTAGTTTATAAGCATTCAGTACACGATCTTAGTATCCTTAGTACTCTCAGACTAACCAGTCACATTCGAGGATGATTGTTTCCATGGGGGATATATTGTAATACCCCATGCCTAAATGCCACTATACTATATATGACTCATGCCCTTGAGTCATAGATACAATGTACATGTTGTATGTTGTAGTGGTATCCAAGATAGTGTGAATTGATTGACATTCTATTCTAGGACAACTCCTTTCCTTGAGTCATACATACAACATACGAGTCGTATGAAGTAAAGTCGTGATTTCAACAGTGTAGGCTCCCTAAGATTTTATCTAAGTTATGAGTGGGGGGATACAAGTTGTATGGAAATATTACTAGTCATATCTTTAGACTCGTATTTTTACAAGCGAGAGTGAAGACTTAGATACTTACCAGTTGTAAGGAGTATCTCACACCTAATTCAAGTAGTGAAAGAAGGACAATGGTGTTGAGGTAGGGATTATAGAGTGGGAGGAGTTAGCCACGAATTTCATAGACAGGTTCTTCCCACTAGAGTTTAGGGAATCCAAGGTTAAGGAGTGCATAAAGTTGAAGCAGATATGAGTAAGTATGAGGGAGTACTTACTCAAGTTCACTCAATTAGCGAGGCATGCTCTGACTATGGTGGTTGACTCTAGGTCCAGAATGAGTAAGTTTGTGTGAGGTGTATAAGATAGTATAGTCAAGTAGTGTAGGACTACTATGCTGATTAAGGAGAAGTACCTTTCAATATTGATGGTTCTTGCTCAATAGATTGATAAGGAGAATCTCAAAGAGAAGGAAAGAGAGAACAAGAGGGTCAGAACAGGTAGTTTCAACTTTTCTCAGCCAAGGTCAAAAGGCCGTAAACGTTCTCAATTTCACCCAAAATTTTTGGCTCCAACTCAATCTTCAGCCAGTGGTCCAGTGCTTAAGTTCAGGTATGATAGTTAGGATAGAGTGCATGCTCTAAGTCACAGAGTAGTGCAAATAGTAGGCGTACCAATCTTCTCTATAGGAAGTGTTGTAAGAATCATTAGGAAGAATATAGAGCAGGTAGTGATGTGTGTTTTTTTTATGTGGAAAACTAGGCAATAAGATCAAGGATTTCTCGTGGGTTGACAAAAAGGGTAAGGACGTTCTTCAGTAGGTTCAATCCAAATTTTCCTCAGCTCTAACATGTCGCCTAATTCAGCAGGGTACCACTTCTAATGCCATCAGTGGGCACCGATAGAACAGACTGTATGCTCTCTATACTCAATACAATTAGGAAAGTTCTCCTGATGTGGTTATAGGCACGTTACAAGTCTTCCATCATCATCTTTATGCATTGTTAGATGCTAGAGCTTTACTTTTCCTTGTGATTTCTCATAATTCTGTAGACTTTGGTATCAGTCCCAAAATATTAGTAGAGTCTTTCTCAGAGTCTACCCTAGTGGGTAAGTCTATTATACCAAGACAGGTTTACAAAAACTTCCTAATCACAGTGTACCAAAAAGTAACATTAGTTGACCTTGTGGAGTTAGAGATGACTGATTTTGATGTCATTCTCAACTTGGACTAGCTTCACTTATGCTATGCCTCAATTGATTGTAGAGGTAGAATCATCCAGTTATAGTTTCCTAATGAACCAGTTAATGAATGGAAGGTTAGTACTTCAGTTCTTAAGAGTCAAGTTGTTTTATATATTAGTGTATGAAAGATGATATTCAAGGGGTGTATTTACCATCTCATTCGAGTTAAGGACTAAAACTTTAAAACTTCAAATCTTGAGTCAGTTTCTATACTAAACGAATTTCCAAATATATTTCTTGAAGATTACCCTGGGGTTCCTCCCGAAAGGGAGATTAACTTTGAGATACATATCATTCTAATTACCCAACCTATCTTTATCTCCCTTATAGAATGTCTTCAGTTGAGATCAAGAAATTGAAAGAACAGTTGAAAAATCTCTAAGATAAGGGTTTCATTAGGCCTAGTATTTTCCCATGAAGCACTCTAGTCCTTTTCGTGTGCAAGAAAGATGGTTCTCTCAGAATGTGCATCAACTACCATTATTTGAACAAAGTCATAATCAAGAATATATATCCTCTCTATAGGATTGATGACTTATTCGACTAACTTTACAGTGTAAGCTATTTATCTAAGATAGACCTCAGATTCGGTTACCATCATCTTAGAGTCAGAGAATGTGACATTCTGAAGATAACCTTTAGAGCTTGGTATGGTCACTTCAAATTCTAAGTTATGTATTTTGGACTAACAAATGCCCCTGCAACTTTCATGGACTTGATGAACAGGATGTTCAAGTAGAACTAGGACATATTTGTCATAGTCTTTATTGATGAGGTCTTTGTCTATTCCCGTAGTGAGAATGATCATGTAAACCATCCGAGATTTGTTTTACAGACTCTTAGAGATCATCAGATATTTGCTAAGTTTAGTAAGTGAAAATTTTTGTTGAGATCAGTAGCTTTCCTTGGTCATATAGTTTCCAGTGATGGCATTTGAGCTGATTCTCAAAAGACCGACGCAGTAAGAAACTAGCCCAAACCTATCACTCCATTAGACATCAAGAGTTTCTTGGGTTTATCTAGCTATTATAGATGGTTTTTCAAAGGTTTTTCTTCTATTTCTTCTCCAATGTCTATTCTAACTCACAAGAAAATAAAAATTTTAGTGGTCAAATTTTTTGCGAGAAAAGCTTTTAGGAGTTGAAGGCTCAAATCACTTCCGCTCCCATCTTGACTTTTTTATATGGAACAGATGGGTTCGTAGTGTATTTTGATACTTCTAGAGTTGGACTTGGTTGTGTACTAATATAGAGAGATAAGGTCATAGACTACGCCTCTCGGTAGCTTAAGCCCCATGAGAGGAACTATTCAACCCATGATCTTGAGTTGGAAACTGTTGTCTTTACCTTATTTGGAGGTATTACCTATATGGGGTTTATGTTGATATGCTCACGGATCACAAGAGTTTACAGTATGTGTTAATGAAGAAAGACCTGAATCTTCGTTAGAGTAGGTGTCTTGAATTATTGAAAAATTATGATATGACTATGTTGTACCATCTAGGAAAGGCTAATTTAGTAGCGTATGCCATTAGTATATTGTCTATTGGTAGTAATACTCATATTGAGGATAATAAGAATGAGTTAGTTTGTGAGATTCACTAGCTTACAAGGTTAGGAGATCGGTTGGTTGATTCAGCTGAAGGTAGTATATGGGTTTAGAATGGTTAAGAATCTTTACTAGTTGCCAAAGTAAAATAAAATCAAGATAAGGATCCTATTTTGGTCAAGTTGAATGAGGAATTTAAAGATCAGACGATGGAGGTTTTCTCCCAAGAGAGAGATGGTGTGCTTCATTATCAAGGCAGACTATGTGTTTCATGGGTGGATGATCTGAGACAGCGAGTACTAGGTGAAGCTCATGGTATTCTATTCACCCAGGGGACACTAAGATATATAGTGATTTGCGAGGGATCTATTGGTAGAGTGGTATGAAGATAGATTTTGCCGAGATTATGGATAAGTGTTCGAACTATTGCCAAGTTAAGGCTAAAGACCAAAAGCCTAGTGGTACACTTCAGGAGTTTAGCATCCCCACATGGAAGTAGGAGGTGGTGAACATGGATTTTGTGATAAGATTGCCTCGTACGTGTCATTAGAATGATTCCATATCGGTAATTATAGGTATAATGACCAAGTGAACTCATTACGTTCTAGTTCATAATTCATTTTCATTTCAGGATTATTCTAGACTCTATCTTAGGGAGTTAGTGAAGTTGCATGGAGTTCTGTTGTCTATCATTTTGGATAGAGGTACTCATTTTACCTCTCACTTTCTGAAGGGTTTTCATAAAGGCCATGGTACCCAAGTATATCTCAATATATCTTTTCATCCTCAGATATATGGTTATGAAGCATGGACCATTCAAACTTTATAGGACATATTAAGAGCATGTGTTATTTACTTTAAGGGTAGTTGGGATGACTACTTACCTTTGATTGAGTTTGCCTACAACAATAACTATCACTCCAGTGTTCAGATGGATTTGTTTGAGGCTCTATATATGAGGAAATTTAGGTCTGATATTGGTTGGACAGATTTGGTGTTTGAGGCAATCAAGAAAGTCCAACTAATTTGAGAGAGGACATCCTAAAGTCGCTAAAAATCCTATGCAGATGTGAGGAGAAAGGATCTTGAGTTTGATGTTGGTGAGTTGGTTTATTTTATAATTTTGCCTATGAAAGTAGTGAAGATATTTAGCAAGAAGGGGAAACTCAGTCCTCGCAATGTTGGCCCATATTGAATTTTAAACTGTTTTGGCAAGGTGGCTTATGAATTAGAGTTGCCTGCAGATTTGGCATCAGTGCATCCAGTGTTTCATGTCTCTTTGTTAAAGAAATGTATTGGAGACCCAATTTTAGTCTTTCACTTAGAGAGAATGGTGGTGAAAGATAGTCTGTCCTTCGAAGAAATTCCAGTTGAGATCTTTAACCGACAGGTTTGTAGGTTAAAAATAAGGAGGTCCCCTTGGTTAAAGTTCTATGGAGAAATCAGTCCATTGAGGGAGCTACTTATGAAGCAGAAACATATATGCGAACCAAATATCCTCATATACTCTTCACGAACTTACATCTAGTTGGAGGTAATGATTACTCATAAGTTGACTTTCTCATTTTCTATTTCACTCATATAGTCATCCTCATGTCATAACATGTACTCATGAATTTGATTCAATCCATGTATCGTGACTCAGACTCAGTTGTTTGACCATGTTTTGGTTCATAAGCATTCAGTACACGATCTTAGTATCCTTAGTACTCTCAGGCTAAAAAGTTACATTCGAGGACAAATGTATCCAAGGGAGATATATTAGAATACCCCATGCCTAAATGCCATTTTACTACTACATATGACTCATTCACTTGAGTCGTACATAAAAAATATAATTCGTATGTTGTAGTCATATCCAAGACAATATGAATTAGTTATCATTCAGTTCTAGGTACGACTCTTTCCTTTGATTTGTACATACAACATACGATTTGTATGATGTGACGTTGTGAGTTCAGCATTATAGGATCCCTAAGATTCTATCCAAGTTACGAGTGGGGGGATACGAGTTGTATAGAGATGTTTCTAGTCATAGGTTTAGACCCGTATGTTGACCAGCGTGTACTCTCTTAGATTTGCCAAGCTTATGAGTCAGGATGCCTAGTTGTATCTTTACCATATTAGTCATATGGTTGACTCATATAGATTAGTGATTAATTTCTACAATGTTTAGTTAAAGGGTCTTTTGGTCTTTTCCTTACTATTAACTCCCCACCCACATCTTATAACCTTAAAAAGAGCGTTATTTTCCTCCATTTTTAGTCAATTAATAACAATTTTCTCCTCCTATCTTCAAGATCCTAAAATTAGGGTTTATCTCATAGAGTCATCTTTCTAGTCTAAAAAATTCAAGCTCTCTTCACATGTCAAGCAATTTCTGGTATGTAGGGTATTCATCTATAGATTCCTTTAACCCATTGATTCCAAAAAATCACCTTTTTGTTCAAGTATGTATTTTTAATCTTCTTTTATAAAATTATCCATGTAAATCATGAATTTAGTCCATGTCATCTTGAAATTTGAATTCAAGCCATGTCAACATGGTTTTTCCATGAAAATAGATTACTTCATGCTTTGAATTTCAACTACTCATGGCATATTCAATTGCTCCCATGTCAAATTATCAAATTATGAATTAAACCATGTGAAATTGTTATCCTCCCAAGTTTAATACTTTCATATATTAAAATTCATGGACTTTATTAGTTTGGTGACACGTATTTTGTTTCTTTATGTCACCGTTTCAAGCATAGTTATTGAATTTTGTAATCATTATATATTGGCGGGTTATGAACATCTAATACCTTTGTGTTTACTTACGTTTTAGACTTCTCAAGTAATGAGTCAGTCCATTCATGATTTTATTGTCATACTTAGTTTGTTATGATCATGTTGAGTGCTGTCAGTTGCGATATTCAGTTGACCTTAGTCAGAAACAATGTCAATTCAATTGGGAGTAGGATTTAGCACCGAGCAAACCAGGCGTTAGGGGCTTACCTACCAGTAGAAGGTGTGCCTTTAGTAACAATATATGAGTTCCAAAACTACATAGCCTACATAGGTTTGAAGAGGTCTTCCTACCAATTGAGGGTTGACATTCTTTTAGGGGAACTTTCCAGTAGAGGGTGACTCCCTAGTCCTTCGAGACACCAGTTTAGTAGATCCGCATAACCAATGTTGGTCCCCGTGGCGAGGTACTAACACCCTTCCAACTAGGGTTACTGGTTGGACCTCAATTAACTCAAATTGGGGCATGTCGGTTACATGATAACTCCCATAGTTTTAATCTGTACTCAGTCTATATCAGTTTAGGTTTTCTTGATCAAGTATTCAAATTTTCAGTTATTCAGTTAGTTGTACATATTAAATTCAGTTCATGCTTTTCTTGGTCTTGCATTCTTAGTTTTACATGTCATGCATCCATGTCCAGTTGCCATATGTATTTTAGTTAGTCCTTATCTCATGTACCAGTACATTCAGAGTACTTACTGCTTACTTTTCTCTTGCGATATGTTGTCTCATAACATAGGTTTGGATGCTTAGTTCCCCAACAATCCTTAAATAGTTCAGCATTACACAGCATCAGTAGTGGTGAGTCCTCATCCATCGAGGACATGTCATGCTATTACCATTATTTTTGTATCTCTTTATGTTCAGTCAGTTGGAGTTAGTTGGGGTTTTTCCCATCAACGCCTTACGATTTTTAGAGGATTTTAGACAGATAGACAGTCATTTGTTTTTTAGTCTAGTTAGTTGTTTTAGACATGTTTAATTATATTTTAATATTACATCGTATCTGCATTTGATCAGATTATCTACCACGCATGTTATCCCATTCCTATTTTATTCAGTGCTCACAATAAGTACCAGATCATGGGTTGGCTTAGGGTCACTCATAGATTTATACATTGTGTTATGACTATGGGCAGCTCTGGTTCGTGACAACTTACCAATACCCAACATAATAAAATGCAACCCCTTTGGGCACCTAATTTTCATGGATTAATCGTACAAGCATAACCTACTCTAAAAATGAAAAAATCAAAGAATATGCGATATTTTAGCGGCATGGTTGGTTGCCTCCTACCCAACGCCTTATTTAACATTGTGGCACAACAATATTTAAATTTCAAGTTGGATCCTCGAGGTACACTTCATCCACTTCCATGTCGACCACATCAAAGAAGAACACTACATGTAGTTCAATTGGCTATTTCTTGATTTTACGCACCTGAAAAGAAACCTTATCATTTTGTACTTAGAATTCTATCTCACCTTGCTCTATATTGATAATTGCTCTCTCGATTTCCAAAAATGGTGTCCCAAGAATATTAGGGATTTCTTGGTTGATTTCACAATCAAGGACAATAAAGTCCGCCAATAAAATAAAACAATTGACCTTTACCATGACATTATACAAGACTTCAATATATTTCTTAATACAACGATCCACCATTAAAAGCATCATTGTTTTGGGAGTAAGAGTGCCTGAACCAACTCATCGATAGATTTCAGATGGCATTACACAGATGCTTGCACCAAGGTCACACAAGGATTTCTCAAATTTGTGTGTCCTAAAGGTGCAAGGGACTGTGAAGGATCGCGGGTTTTCTTTCTTTTCCACCATAGCACTAGTCCTAATAGAGTTGCAACCATGGGTAACTTCAATGGTTTAACCACCCATAAGGCACTTTTTGGACATCAGTATCATCATTATCTTATCATATCAAGAAATTTCTTAAACGACTTCTAGTATCGGGATATTGACTAAAAGATTACTAAGCTTAGCGAGGAACTTCTTGAATTTCACATTCTCCTCTTTGTTATTGAGTCTTTGAGGAATATAGAAAGAATTTTCATTGGAGACAAGGGGTCATACTAAGGTTCATCACCCTTAACTACTTAGGAGTTCCATCCTCGTCAACCATCTCTTCAATTATCATTGGTTCTTTACTAGCCCCTTTTTGAGAGTTTGGAGCCTCATTGTTAGGATCATCCAAGTGTTTCTTATTAGTGTTCATTTGATCATTGAGAGAAATTTCTTTTACCTCAACCTATTATGCAAACAGTTCCTTACTAACTTTAGTGGCAATTGCCGAGACATGAACAAAATTTTTATGATTTGTCACCATATTACTAAGTAGGCCCCCCTTAGGCCTAACATTAAGTGCAGTTAAGATTTAGCCAATTTTGGTCTCCAATTTCTTGATTGAAGTGGAATATGATACAATTGTTTGGTTGATTTGAGAAAAGTGTCCTTTTAATTCTCAAACTATCTTGTCAGTCTCTTCCACTCTCGTCAAGATTCTAGCAAGCACATCCTCAACTTTGGACTTTTTAGGATCCATAAAATTTGACTCCTTACTCTTCACTCGGTCATGGGGAGCACATATCTATCATACTCCCTTTCCTTATCCCTCTAATGAAGATCTCTATATCTATCATGTCATTTTCTTTCTCAATAATGATTGTTCCAACCTTGGTTCTCACTTTTCCTTTGATAGGACGAGTGGGACCCCCCGGATAGTTTGCCAAGTATCTAATTTATTTATCAAGGGCCTTTGCCTCATACTCCTTAAGCCCCTTAGATTCCATGACATTTACCTTTTTATGGGTGCACCCATCACATGCTTTGTAAGTAGATCCAATTATGTCATCATTTTTGCCATATTTTCCTCATTCTCTTCTTCTTTTATTCTTTGCACCTTGTTCACAATTGAAGTGGCAGGAGAACCTATGGCTACCTTGGTATCCTGGGTGTGCCGCCCCTATTTTTCTTTATTAATTGATAAAGCAAAGTCAAAGCCACACCATATGACATCTTCACAAGTGATCTACCTACCGCGTTGTCCACCACGATCTTGTTAAGTTGGTCTGACATCCTATAGAATATTTATAGGTGCATCTTATTTGATACTTCATGGTTAGGAATTGCATAATCTTTTCATTAAAACTTTCCCAAACTTCATGTAAAGGCTCTCCATTAAGTTGATAAAATTAATGATTTCATCCCGCAATTGTAATATCTTTGATGATAGGAAATAATGATCTATTAAAGCATCGGTAAGCTCAACCCATGATGTTTTGGACCTGGTGAGAAGAGACCTCAACCATAACATTGCCTTACCCATTAGAAAGAATAGAAAGAGGCATAACCATATGGACTATTATGAGATATGAGCAATGTCGAACGAGGCACAAACATCCTCAAGATTTTTCAAGTGTATGTTTGGGTATTCATGAGCTTGACCCCCCAAAAGACCTTTCATTTGAAGTATGTGTAACATCAAACTTGGGCATGGAATACCCCATTCCTTTTATTCGGTGGGATGCGGATGACACTAGCATGACCTGCATCATAGAGGTGGTCCTCATCATTAGGGGGACCATCAAAGGTCCCGGCATTTCTTCCATGATCACTCATTATGTCATGGACACTATGAAATCTCCTTAAAAGAAACAAAAATAACAAACACTATGGGTGAACCCAAAGTTATTATCCACACAACACAAGCAAAAACAAAGTTTCACTCCCCGATAATTGTGCCATTTTATCACGCTCAACTTACTCCATTATTTTGGGGTAAAGTAATCATTGTCAATATAATAACCCCTACTTGAGTTAGGGTCGAATCCATGAGGACTGTGACTAGTTTTTGAATCCTATGTATGTTGAAAGTTACTAAGTGTTTGCCCTTAATGAACACTTAAAAAAGACATAAATTAAATTAGGGGTATGAATTGAAATATGTTTGAAACAAATTAAATTGTGAAACTAAACGAGAACAATAATTTTTTATTACAATCAAATATGAGAAGAGTCTTGGGGTTATTCTTTCCGAGGGGGCAATTAGTGTATGGGTGTATGAGAGTTCGATTCTGATTCTCGTTAATGACTACATGGGTTGGCTAGGTTAGAGGTTATAGTATTAGTCTTTCAATAAAACATCAAAATTTTCACCCATATATTCTTTAGAATACCTCATGGGTGTGTCAAAATAATCAACCCAAAACCCTAATTTGGCATCCCTATTTCTAGGTGGATGCCTAATGCATAACAAACCCACAAACCATCCTTATTTATAAGACAATGTCAAGAAGTAATCTACAATCTAATACTTTATTGTTCACTAATACCCATAATCCATACCTCTCTTTCAAGGGATATACCCACATTCCTCTTTTAAGGACGATACGAGGTTTAAGGAAATTGGGGATTTGCACCCATAAATTCCAATTTAACAATCAAGTATTAGTGAAACCCATCATCATTAACTAAGAATTGGAAATATAAATTATTACCCATACACATGAGAATTATACCCAAGTTGGCATTCAATTCTACATTGATGCAAGGCAAGAATAATATCAAATGCAATTCAAAATTGTAACCAAAATCTCTTGAAATCTCAATAATAATTGTTCTTTACTAATTTAGAAGGGTTTTACACCATACAAAACTTGAATTCTAGTTGAAAAAATACCTCAAAAGTTTAAGGGTTTATCCCTCTTTAGAGTTAGAACCAGTTATATAAATTTACAAATCTATCCCTAAAAGAATTCCACACCATTACTATTGCCAGTAGCTGATCGCGACCGCGACTCCCGTAGTCACAGTAAGCTAATTATGATTGCCACGCCTTGACCTGGCTTTGACTGGTAGTGATCGCAACCATCAGACTATGATCGTGGTAATTGAGGTCAATCCCAACTCTATATTTTCCTGCTTTTTCACTAACTCTGCCCTTTTTGTTCTCTTTTAATCTCACTTTATTTATTTTCTTCCAATTACCTGTAAACCTACAAACCATAAGAATTAGTGCGTTCAAATTGCAATATTTCCTTATTTAAACAATTTAACCATACTAGTGTGCACAAATTTAGATGTCAATGAGTGGTAGATATACCACTCATCACATGTCCCAACTTTGATTGGATTTTAATTTTATTAGAGGCTTTGTGGATATTGTTGTGGTTGGGTATTGTTGGCTAACATTTCATAGACTTTGAGTTTTATCTATTTTATCTTGTTATAAGTATGGAAATTTGCCATTGTTAGCTGTGTTATGTTTTTTTTGGCTAGGTGAAGGGTTTTTACGTAGCTTGCTAGCATCAACTTTACTCTAGTGATTCTAAATGCTTCCTCTTTAGCATTGGAATATGTTGTATCTATAGCACTAAGGATGCATGCAGGCTATGAAATAGGAGAGTATCCCCAATTTATACTTGGATATGTGATAATTCATGATGAGCATGTGACGTTTTATAAGTTCATGAAAATAAAGCCCTTAGTATTCCAAGGTATTTAGTTCAAAGATGATTTATGTTTTTAATAGATTATCATGAATTTATACATAAGATGGGTATTATTGAAAAGTTTGGTTTGGAGTTTATTTTATAACCTATGTAACAAATCCAAGCAATTGTGAAGTGCAGAGAGGACTCACCTTCACTTAATCTCAATTTAAGAATATGTACCTTAAGAAATATGTTTCTTATACTTATTGTGTCTATATGAATGATGAGGTTTTGAGGTTGGGGCAGGTCAACATGTATATGGCGCCATTTGAAGCCAAGTTTTATGCCTTTTCTCACTATGCACTATATGTGCAGACCAGATACTTTGTCAAGAGTCTGAATTTGGGAATTTCATTTGCTAA
Organism: Capsicum baccatum var. pendulum; assembly: GCA_030864225.1. Lineage (NCBI taxonomy): Eukaryota > Viridiplantae > Streptophyta > Magnoliopsida > Solanales > Solanaceae > Capsicum > Capsicum baccatum. The sequence continues at coordinate 193,749,868 of CM061559.1, read as the reverse complement.
TTCATCTATAGTTGTGTCTTATAAGTCCTTTAATATGTTGAATTTTAGAAGGATTCTAAACAACTTGAGAAAATGGGAGAGGTAAAGATAGAAGAGAAAAAGTCTTGAATCTCGAGAAAATTTAATGGTATCTTCTCAAAGGGGTGTGGTTTTTTAAATCCTTACCATTCAGCTATGCTATATCAATAAAGGGCCTATCTGAGGTCAACCCTTATCCTTATCGAGGTGACAACTATATGTATTTATCCATTACAGTTAGAGTCCTACTTTGGGACTCAAATTCTTTGAGTTTGTTGTTTAGAACATGTCAAAAGGTATTGTCCTAATTTTTTATCTATAGGATAGTTGAATAAGCAACCAACTTCTACTTCTATAGATTTAATAGGTCATGGTTGGGGAGGAAATAGTAAGGGTCATCCATAAGGTGGGCGTGGTGGTGAAGCTAGGGGTTTCAAACAAGACAATCCAAGTAGAGGAAATATTAGTACATATGGAGATCAAGGTGGTCGATGTGGTGAAGGCAAATCATTATGCACTTCAAACTTGTCTTGAGGAAGAAGCTTCAAATGCGGTGATCATATGTACTATTCTTATTTGTGATCATATGTGTTCTATATTATTTGATCCAAGTTCCACCTTATCTTATGTGTCTGGGAAATTTTCTAAGGGGTGGCACTTAGACTGTGAATAACTTAAAGCTCCTATGTAAGTGTTTACAAATATTAGAGTCTTTTTATGTGTTGATGATGTTTATTATATGTGTTCTGTTGATGTTTATTGGTTTTAAAACTAGGTAAAATAAGTCATACTGAACATAAAGGAATTTTATGTTGTTTTATGGATGAGTTGGTTGTCCCCTTATCATTTTATTCTTAATTGTTATGGAAAAAGTATCACTATAGTGATGCCTGAGAGAGAGAGAAGTTAGACTGGAGGGGTAGTTTTAAGCCTAATCTTGTAAGGTTGCGTCCGTAATTCATGGCTAGTTATTAGTAAAGAAGGTGTGTAGGGAGGTTTTAACCCACCTCCAAGAAGTGAAATCGTAGTCCCTCCTATAACATTAATTGCAGCGGTATGTGAATTCTTAAAAGTGTTTCGGGATGAACTTCTGATTATGCCTCCAAATTGGGAAGTTAAATTTTGTATAGAACTTGAGTCAGGGACTTGACCCATTTCTATCCATCAATATAATATGGCATATGTAGGAGCTGAGATAGTTAAAATACCGATTACAAGAATTATTTGAAAAGGGCTTTGTTTTCCCAAGTGTCTCTCCTTGGGGTTATCCATTGTAGTTTGTGAAAAATAAATATAGTAGAATGAGGATGTTCATAGATTGCCTCAAGTAAATAAGGTGACCATTTGTAACAAATATCCCTTTCCTAAAATAATTGATCTGGTTGACTAATTATAAGGAGCTGTAGTATTCTCTAATTTGACGTCAGGTTAGCATCAGCTAAAAATCAGGGCAGAGGACATCTTGAAGACCTCTTTTTGAACTCATTATAGGTACTATGATTTTATCATTTTGTCTTTTGGCTTGACTAATGCCACAACTTTTATGAGCTTGATGAATGGAGTGTTTAAATCCTTTTTGGATTTGTTCATTATTGTGTCTATTTATGATATACTTGTTATTCTAAAAGCAAAGAAGTACATGAAGCATATTTGCATCCTGCGTTGAAGTTGTTGTAGGAGAAACAATTGTATTTTAAGTACTCTAAAAGTGAATTCTAGCTTCTTTTGTATCTTTGTTGGGGCACATGGTTTTATAAAAAGGGGGTTATAGTGGTCTCACAAAAGGTTGAGGTTGTTAAAAATTTGGCCAAACCAATGAAAGCAATAAAAATGTATATTTTTATGGTGCTGGATAGTTACTATCGATGGTTTATTAAGGGGTTTTCTACGATTGCTTCACCCATAATCTTTTTGACTCAGAATTAAGTTCCATTTTAATTGGATGACAAGTGTGAGGAGAGCTTTCAATAGCTCAAATCTTTGCTGACTTTAGCTCTAGCACTAGCTTTGCCTATCAATGGTAAGGATTTTATTGTATTTTGTGATGCCTTACATTTGGGTTTAGGTGTTTTTTTTTAAGCAGAATCAAAATGCTATGGCTTATTCTTTAAGAAAATAAATCCATTTGAAAAAACTACCTTATACAAGAGATAGAATTTGCAATCGTAGAGTTCACTTTAAAACTTTAGAGACATTATCTCTACAGAGTGAAGTGTGAAACGTTCACATAGCATCATAGCTTACAACATGTGTTAACCCAGAACAATTTCGATTATGATATACTAGAGATGGATAAAGTTAATTATACACTATATCATCTTAATGATGTATCATCCAAGTAAGGCTAATAAGGTGGAGGATGTACTAAGCCAAAAACTAGTTATCATGGGATTTTAGTATTGTTGGAGCTGTCAGGCTCCTATGTAAACACCATCCAGGTCATTTTCTATAGTTTCACATATTTTTACCATTTAGAGCTTTCCTATAGCTTCCCCATATCACTTATGACATATTGGTGCTGAGTTATCGGGTAACTCATTTGGTTTTTAGAGCCAATACCCGATTTTGATCTCTTTATTGGTAAGAATTGGCTACTGGGCAAAAACATTAGTCAAATAGCCTTGTATGCCAATTATAACAGTTCCATCAGCTCTGAAACATTGATTTAAGGCTATGGGACCTTTGGTTTTAGTTCAAATGCTTCTGGACACATTCCAAGCTATAACCCAACAGTTGATAAAAATGACAATTTGCTGTGGGACCCACTTTTCATCAAAACAACCTCGAATGAAAATTTTAATCTCTTCTTTTAGTATGGAATATCAAATTTTATAGGATAGCATAGTTTGATTGAGTATATGAGATTCTGAACAAATATCGAGGGGCCGATGAAGACTTGGAAAAATTCATAATCTTCAGCTGGTGCATCTGCTAAAGCATCCAGCTATGCACTTAAGTGGCTCAGAAATTTCCCAGCGAGCTTCTTTAGCATCAAGCTACCGCTAAAGTGCACAGTATTTACCTCTATCTTGTTCGTTTAAGCGGTAAGCCAGGAATCAGGCGGGTACCACTTTAGAGATATTTGGGCTCTGTTCACTGATTGCTTCACCGAATAAGTGTTTGATTAAGCAGCACCTAGGAGCCATTAAACCCCCTACCTACCCAATTTTTTCCTTATTTATTTGCACAAATTCAAGAATGAATAACCCTAGAGAGTGTCAAAACTTGAAAGAAATATTAATAGGTGATTTCAGAGTGTTTATGAGCTTGTATTACTAGTTTGTTTGTTGAAATCTTTATAAGTTTTGATCAAATTTGTGGTTGATTTCTCAATTTAGTTTCAAAATCCCCAGATTATTGTTGGATTGGTTTTAGAATCATCTGTTCTCGAATCCATTCTTGAGCATAAATTTTCTTAAGAAAAAAGAGACATATTGATGGTTTCAAAAGTACAACTCCAGAAGCGGGTTCCACATGAGATTTTTAATGAATTTTTGACCCAAAGCATAAAAATACAATATGGATACCGGTTTTCTCATATTAGTAATTATATTATAATTTTGATTGCGTGGCATCATGTGAAAGCTTCTTGAAAGGAGAAATCATCAATTTAGTTTATTTCATCGGATTTTCATTGGCATCTAGGTAACTACGCTTACCCATATTTTAGATTGGGGAAAATATTAGTGTATTTACGATAATGTTCTTGATATGGTATGTAATTAGGTCTTAAAGTTACATTTAGTATAATTTGGATTATTTACCCTATTGAGGAACCGAAATTAGGTATAATTGACATAGTTATTATTTGGGTAGAATTTCTATCTTAGGATGAAATATGGATTATTTCATATTAGGTAATAACATTAGATGCCTTAGCTTAGTTCAGGTGGAAATATCCATAGAATGGATTTTGGGGTTTAGAAGTGGGACCCTCTAGCCCACTTTATTCTAATACTATTTCGAGCTCCTTGTAGACTTAATTGACGTGCATATCATCTAAATGTATATTTTAGAACTTGATAAGGTTAGATATACAATTATATCTAACTCTTATGCTAGGTTTCTACTTGGGAGATACTACTAGTTTCAGTTCAAGTCCAACAATTTAGGATCTTAAGTTCATAATGAAGTCCATCAATTGATTATATGAGTTCCAATTCAAGACCAAAAATTGATATGTGAGTTTTAATTCTTGCAATTTATTACATGAGTCTGGTTCAAGTCTGGGATTGAGAGGTTATTTATAATGGTTAGTAAATAGGTTTGAATCTAGTGGTTAAGGTATGGAAGGATCAACGATTATGGTTTTGAGATACGATTATTTGGTGTAATTCTAATTGTTAATTCTCTCTTTGATTACACCATCTTATCTTATAGTGGACCACTTTAGGTTATTTACTTTTCTGTACTTACTGGCTTATGGGGGCCAGTATCGTAGTGATAGCTATGTTTCTTTTAATATTATTTTTTTGGTTAATTATTTACAGTATTTGGAGCATTATTCTAGGTTTGCCCTCTTACCTTGACTTAGCATTATTTATCTTGCATCTTTATTGTATTAGTATTATGATTTAGCTTAGTCGATCAATGATGCCTACTGAGTACCCGTGGCTTTGATACTCATACTACACTTCTGTACCTCCTTGGTGCAGGTCCAAGAACTAGTTGTTATCATTCTTACTGCCATCATGGTGACTGGAGTTTGGAGACATGGTGAGCTCTTAAAGTTAGAGTTATCCTTTTCTCCTTTTTCTATTTTAGATTTGTCTTTTCATTTTTTGATTGATGGATATTTGACTATTACAATACTTATATTCTTTTTGTTTATGAATCTTATACCTACTGTACTAGGTCATAGGATATGTTACTTCTCTTAATTATCATATGTTATTATTATGATTCTATGATTTATTTGCTTGTATGTCTTTACTTTTATATTCTGGCATTTATGTAATTTTCAACCAAATTAGTCCATTTATTATAGCCCTAGATATGGTTTGGGTTACCTACTGGTGGGATAACTAGGTGCCATCATGTCTCGAGAATAGGGTTGTGATTGCCCATTTTTGAGAGAGGTACAATCTTTGGCCAATAATTTTCTGAGATTACAAGAAACTAGCAAAGTAATAGTGTTGGCAAATATGGAGGATAGGAGCATATTCTATGATGAGATTAAGAGTAGACAACTTGAAGATAAGAAATTTAACAACCTCAGAGAAAAGGTGTTACAAGGGGAAGCAAAGAAGTCCGTTCTTAATGATGAGGAGAGACTGATAATTCAAGGTCAGTTGTGCATAAATCACGTAGGTAACTTGATTCCAACCATTCTGGAAGAGGCTCATAATTCTTACTACTCCTTACATACGGGTGCCAATAAGATGTATAGAGCCTTAAGCAATACCACTTATGTTGAAAGATGAAGCGTGACATTGTATATTTTGTGGTTAAGTATCAATAAGTCAAATACAAACATTGGAAACCTAGTGGTACTCATCATTGAATGCTCATTTTGTAATGGAAGTAGGAAGGAATAACATGGATTTTGTGGTTAGCCTTCAAAAAACATTGAGGAAATGCAACTCTATTTTTTTCTTATTGACAGGTTGACTATATTGACTCACTTTATTCCAATATAAGTAGATTATAAAGTGGAAACATTATTCAATATTTGTGGGAATAATATTATAAGGCTGCATAGTCTACCAGTCTTAACTGTGTTAGACAGGGGTATGCATCTCACTTCCAATATCTTTGAGAGATTTCAGTCTGAGTTGTGTCCTACATTGGACTCAAGCATAAGTTTCCACTTACAAATGGATGGTTTATTTGAGTAGACTATCCAAGGGCTTGAGGATATGCTTTGGTATTGTCTTTTACACTTTGGTGGTTTGTGGGACCAATACTTACTATTTAGTGAATTTGTCTACAATAATATCTGCCATAGTATTGACATAGCTCCTTTTGATGCCTTATATGGTAGAAGCTTTAGGTCCCTAATTGGGTGATTTTTTGCATTTGAGGTGAGAACTTGGGGCATTGATATACTCAAGAACTCTATATAAAAGGTGAGATTCATATAGGAGAAACTCAAAATGGCTAAAAGTAGATAGAAGAAGTACGCTGGCAAAAAGGTAAAAAACATGATGTTTACAATAAGAAAGAATGTACTTTTGAAGGTGCCACCCATAAAGGGTGTAATGCAATTTGATAAGAAGGGCAAGTTGAGTCCAAGGTACCTTGGATCCTTTGAGGTGCTAAAGGAAGTGGTATTGGTACCATACATGCTAGATTTACCCCTTAGTATGGCAGGCACCACCCTATATTCCATTTGTCCATGTTAAAGAAGTACCATAGAGATGGTGACTATATTAAAAATATTCGATAAGGAATTAACCTATAAAGAGGAGTCGATTGCTATTCCAGCTAAATATATGAGGGAGTTATGTACATGCTTTATTCTAGTGTAAAGTTTCAGTGGAGAAATCGTACAATTAAGAAGCTAGCATGGGTGACACAAGTTGACAAGCATATGTGGTACCCACATTAGTTCATTGACTCAAGTAAATTCTATGTAATGACCCTCTAGGTCATTTCCTTGATTGGTGTGTATTTCTGGCATTTTGATCCTTTCCATAGTAGTTATAGGTCATTCTTGACTTACCAGAACTGTCATTTTAGGTATCACATAATGTATTTGGATTTTTGTAATACTCCACACTTTTCTTAGCTTAATTTATCCCCTAGAATGTCAAAGGCTAGCTTTAAAAATGGATTACTTTTGTTACACGTAGAAGTATCAAGATTTAGACCCTCAATTGTATGGGAAATCATATTAGCTTTCCATCAATACCAAATTCGCCTAAATTCGATACTCGATTCAGAAGTTATGGCATTTTTAGTAAAGTAGTGTGCCATTTAGGCAAGCACCGCATCGCGGTGAAGGTTTACTTCGCATTCATCCAAATCTAGTGAACCTCCGTAATTGGCCCACATCGCGTTAAAGTCCCAGGTCCCAATTGTCAATTTCCAGTGGCTTACCGCGATGGTGGTGCATTGCGGTTATGGCCAAATGGAATTCATACCTTTTCTAGAGGCTCACCAGGATAGCCCCGTGTTGCGGTGATGGCCAGTTTCCCAGTCGTCCTTTTCTAGTGAGCCACCGCGATAGTGGTGCATCATGGTGGCATGTAAATTCAGGAATTTCTCCCTTATTTTTGTCCAGATTAAAAGTTTTAAAAGGGCACTTTGGTCAATTCCCAAGCCCCCAATTCATCAAAAATAAGGAATTAAGCCTATTCTAAACACTGTATGCTTATTTTCATCCATTCTCTCTTAAAGAAAAACCCTAGAGCTTAAAAACTTACTCTCCGAAAAATCAATTTCCTCCATTGTTTCTCTGAGAAAGCTCTAATTAAGGGTTCCCAATTCAAGATAATCAAGAGGCCATCTTTAAAACCTTAAATAGGAACAAAAAATTCAAGTTTCTTCATCTAATAATCAATTAAGGTATGTGGAGTTTATGAACAGGATCCTCTTTCATCCTTGTGCCCAAAACTAGATTTTAACTACAAATTTACATGATTTTCTATGAAATTATAGTAGATTTGAATTAAGGTTCATATCCAATGTTGTTATTTGTAAGATTATGAATTTTTGAGAGATTTTGAAGTTGAATTGCATGACAATTTTCATATTTTCATGCCTAATGCAGTAAATTTTAGATTTTGAATTGAATTATCATTATTCTCAATATCAAGCATGAACTTTATGATGTTTTGACATGGACTTGATGCATGGGTTATTAAGCCTAAGATTATATGTTGATATTTCCAGAAAGAATATGCTTTAAAAATCCCTTGATTAGATTATTTATAGATTTTCAACAAAGCTTTGATCTTTTGATCCTCAGATAAGATTTGGAATCCACCTTATAGATTCATTATAGATTTTAGAAATTATAATAGTTTTATTCATAGATTGAATCAGATAAATGCATAGTTTATTTTGTAATAACACTTATGCTGGCTTTTAAAGTGGATTTCCAACAGAATGATCATATAGATTAAAAGGGAGTAGTATTAAGCATCGAGCTGGAAGTGTGGTATTGATATGCCCTATCTTCTACAGAACTATGTGGCCAGTGTAGGTACATATTATTAGATTATTCCAATTTCTATATGGATGAAAGATACAAATGTGATCACTTAGATTAGGTTGTATACCTTGGCAAGAGTATGACATCTCTCCCTATCGTGAAGTTTTACCCTTAGGGGAACAAGATGTTGGACTTTAAGTTAGCTTACATGGTTTATGTCAGTTAGAATAACCTCCCTAAATTTGTAAAATTACAACATAACAGAAAAGAATAATAGAAAAAGATTTTAGAAAAACTAAGTGTAAAGGCTCACAACTTTACTCAGATACTTTCTCACAGAAAAACATTCATTATAGATTTCAAATTTCATATTTTAGATATAGAAGTGAGTCCTTTCAACACTTAGACAACATTATTTACATACAAAACACTAGTAAATCTTTTAGAAATACATGTTATGACTCACTAGATTTACAAAGTATGATTTGTTATTCATGATTAAAGATTTCAGTATTTTAGATATTCCATCTTATGTGAATCATTTACATTTAGCATGCATTCATTTGAAAATTGATATAAATATTGAGATGATGTTTTACTTATGTATTCACCCCTATATACTCAGCACATTCTCTAAATACTGATCCATATATATGTCTATGTGATAAATTATCCCATAATGTAGGTTCAAGTACTCAGTTTCAGCAGCGAAAGTGATTTCATACATCTCCATCTATATCCCAACAGTTGGTGAGTCCTCATAGTTTAGGGACATAGTTATTCAGATTTTCAGCTTTGATGATTCAATATTCTTTTCAGACAGTTCGAGTCAGCTGGAGGTTTGTCCCAGTGGATCTCTAGTTATTAGTAGTAGAGGATTGTCAGGCTGCTATATGATAACGCCCAAACTACAGCTCTCGTAAGAGTGTAAGTGGTCGCTGTCAAATATAGAACCACAGGGAATACTCGGTCACTAAGTATGCAATGATTAGTAGACTTTTGGTGAAAGTTCTGTAAAAAGGGGCGATTTAATTGTAGCGTGAATTAAGAGTATCAAAGTAACAAAAAAAATGGAATGTTTAGTAGGTTTTAGTCAATGAGAATTGTATGTTAGGGTTATGTCCACCTTATGAGTTCTACGTATCTACTAACTATGATTTAAGCGGAATTCAGACATGCATGCACTTATAGAGAATCGTATTCTAAGTTAAATCCTAGCGTCTTTCGACCATCAAGGATTATCTCACTTTAACTCTTTCGAGCTTAAAGTGTATAACTAATGGTACGAATTCTCCAAGAGGTTAATCCAGTTACGGCACTAACTTTTAAACAGGGGTTGGTAGCCCTATTTCCTTGTCATTCTCTCTTTTCCAGACATGTAACTTTTTTTTTGAACAAGTTAATGCTATACTGGTGTATTCTATATGTTTGCAACCACAAGAATTCAATTAAGATGAAGAGAGTAATTATATAAGCAGCATACGTATGAAGAATTCACAAACTCATAGCAATATATAGTATCTCATAAGGCTTCCATAACCCTAACAGAGAAGTTTAGCTACCCATGAGTGCAACAGAAAACACAATAGCAATTATCATCATACCAAAATAATAATAATCTCACGTGAAGTATGTTTTGGTGTCACTTATGGCGTGATTTCCTTGCTAGTAGCGTTTCTCTTATCGTGAAAATTCAAAGTCGAATAGATGAAGAATAATGTCTGAAAACGAATTAATGAAGAAGGGAAAGAATGGGAAAGAATGCTTAAAAATTCAGCAAAGTAGGGTTTTTATAACATCCATATCCTAGTCCTACTGAAATAGGGTTTTTATCCTTGTCCTAGTCCTACGGGGTTACTGCATCCTTGTCCTAATCCTACTAAGTTACTGTTGATCCCCAAGTCTTTAGAAATACTGTTTTTACCTGGGACAAGTTCTCCATGCATCACTTTCAGTCCACAAGCTTACAAAAGCAGCCTTCCTTCTTATGTGAAGTTTTCTTTGGCGTCCAACAGTCTACAAAATGCTGAAATCTTCATCATTTATACCTGAAAACTTGCTAATCACGTTGGTTAGCTCAATTACAGGAAAAAGGACTAAAAGTGCAGGAATTATATATTTTGTCCTCCAAACTTAGCTAAAATATGGGTAAATTAAGGTGCTTTAGGTGTGTAAATACGCCTAACATCAACACCCCACACTTAACGCTTTGTTCATCCTCGAACAAAATATCATGTCCATATAAACATCTACTTAGGGTTTCACAGTAACAACATAAAATATTCATCAAGACAGGAACGACAATTATGAACAAAGAGTAGTTTTCTGATCACTACTAGAAACAATTCAACCTCCAACATAGACTCGTGATGATGGTTAATTCGTATCCACAAGTTAAGGCACAAAGAATCATACACAACTACCCAAAACTCATCAACCATGTGTGTCTCACTCAAGATATCACCCATAATCACTAACAAGTTTTGCATTTTTTGAAACATGGGTATAGGATTCTCCTTGCTCTCACTCTCACAAAGAATTCATATGTTGCAACTGATGACCATAGGCTTGCCCTTAGTGTAATGCTCCACTAAATATCAGAATGCTAAGCTTAGGATAAACTAGGTCTTTACAGTTTGTAATGTAGGCTAAGGGACGGGTAGGACTGTTTTGGCTAGAAATAGTGACTATGTTCCTTAGAACTTTAATACATCACATTATGCCATTAACACTCTCTTTTAATCAACCCTGCTACCTTTCTTTCATCTATCACCCCTTTTCACCTATTTTGCCATTCAAACATAACTATCTTTTTATTTTATCATAAACACAATTTATCTTTTTGTTTTTCTATTTCTTTTTCTTTTCTTTTTTTTATATAACACACCTCTATGATAGCTAATCTTTTTCATAAGAAATTAAAGTACCAATACACTCTAAGGCATCACTCTTACCCAATTTTCTCTTATTTTGTCACATGACTTTACAATTTAAAGTACTTAGGAATTTGGATCAAATTATGGTCTTGAAAAAAATGGATTAGTCTTACATATGAGGCTGTCTAAGAAAATAGCTAAAGGCTCAAAGGGGGTTAACTAGGATAATGTCCACGGGTAGATAAAAAGAAGGCAAACAATCATAGGCTGCCAAAGAAACGCCTAAATCATCTCCCAAACTTACATTCTTTATTTTGCTTTACACACTCACCATGCAAGTTCTAGCATTAGTCACAACACAGAATATACTATAACCTCACACACACAAGGCACATGGTCAACATTATTGGGAGCAGTATAGACCCTTGACCCAATAAATGAAGGAATTCAACCACACGCTTATCACATAGTGAGTCACACCTAGAGCCTAAATGTCTCAATAGTAATGAATTTAGCACAAACTCTTGTCATAATACCATGCCGCCTATCAAAACAATTTTATGCAACTATCTAACTACGACTAATTCAAAAAAACAAACATAAATAAATGTAGGCAAAGAAGTATAGCATACAAATACCAGCACCCCACACTTAGACGGGACACACTGCCCTCAGTGGAAAATAAATAAGGAAAACCTGATTCGTCGGACTCCTCTTCTATGTCTGGGGTCATACCCCTTGTGTCGGAATCATCATCAGAGTCATCATCATCAGAAGTTCCTCAAAATATACCCCACTTAATTCCAAGAGTGTGTCGAGGTATTTGCAGCACAGAGGATTCAGCTTGCTCTTTTCTTCTTCTATTCTTACCTTTCTGTGAGGTGGGTGCTTTTTGTTTTGTCATCCTTTTTGTGCCATTCTACTTGGTGTTGAACTTGGAAGATGATCTTGCAAGGTTAGATGAGCAAAAATAAAAGTTTTGAGAGATTTGGGAGGCAAAGGCAGCGCTTATGCTATGGTATTATAGATTTAGAGAGCAAAGGCAATGGCATAGGCGACGCCTTTAGCTTTGCTTAGTTAAGAAGAAGGCAATAGCATAGGCGGCACCTTTATCTTTGCCTAGTTGAGCAGAAGGCAATAGCATAGGCGGCACCTAATGCTTTGACTAGTTGAGCAGAAGGCAATAGCATAGGCCTTGCCTTGTCCGTTGCCTAGATTTGTATAGGTAATGCCTAACCAAAAGCCTTTTGTTCCTTCATTACTCACTTACCACCTTTACCATTGCTCACTTTCAAATCAAAATTTGAGACCAAGCTCCTCCTTTATACGTCTTGCACCTACACTTACTCAAAAACAACAAAAATGATTAGAACGATAGGTTGCCTCCCACCAAGTGCCTTAGTTTTGATCGTGGATCGACAAAATCCTAGGAAAACAACAAAAACAATTAAAAACGATGGGTTGCCTCCCATGTAGTGCTTGATTTATTGTCGCAGCAAAACATAGCTATCTCGATTACTTAGACTTCATCGAGATAGATGGTGCATCATTTTCTGAATGGATTCAGATGATGTTGATTCTTACTTGTAGGCATGCAATCTTCTCTGAGATGACTCTTGTGCATACATATCCCAGGTGGGATACTAGTTATATCATCAATATACCAACCAATGGCTCTCTTGTACCTCTTTAGAGCAGAGATGAGAGCCTCTACGTGCTATTCACTTAAGTCATCCGCAACACTTACCGGAATTGTATTTCCACTTCCCAAGAATGTATACCTTAGGTGACTTGGTAGCTCTTTCAATTCTAGCACTAGTGGATCTTCAATGGAAGTCTTCATTGTTGGTAAAGATCGATTCTTAAGATCAAGGTCCAGCTGCTTAGGAGTATGAGAATAGGACTTTATTCCTGTTAGAGCACAAACAGTTTCTTCATATTCGTCAACTTCCTCACGCTTAGAATTCAACAGTACCTCATATAGTGACTCAATAGTAAGCTGCTTCTCTACAGATACTTCTTTCTCATCCTCATTATAAACATTATCTACAGAGAACACATTCATATCACTGGGCTGCTTCATCGATTTGCATACATCAAAATGGATGACTTCGTCATTCAACCAAAATAAAAGCTCATTAGCTCTCAAATCAATAAGCACACTTCCTGTGGCAAGGAAGGGATGCCCCAAGATTATGGGAACTTCAGAGTCTACCTCATAATCTAGAATAACAAAGTCTGCCAGAAATATGAATGAAGAAACATTCACCAATACATCATTCAAGATACCCACGGGTCATTTTACCGACCTATCTTCCATCACGAGCCACATATTGGTTGGTGTAGGGTCACCCAGCCCCAACTTCCTATACACAGATAGCGGCATCAAATTGATGCTAGCTCCCAAATCGCACAACGCCTTAGCAAAATCCAATGATCCAATCGTGCAAGGAATAGTAAAAGCACCAGGATCTTTCTTCTTCTGAACTAACGATCTTGTAGCGATTGCACTGCAATGATGAACATTATATACCAACTCATAGATTACTTCCCATTTCTTTGTCAAAACATCCTTCATGAATTTAGCATACCCAGGCATCTGTTCTAGTGCCTCCACCAAAGGAACATTAATGGTCAGCTGCTTCAACATAGTCATGAATTTACTGAACCTTGTATCATCCATTTTATTCTTCAGTCTCTGTGGAAAAGGTGGTGGTGGAAGGGGAATCATTTTCTCCACCACTTCCTTTTTATCTTGATTCCGATTATCAGCCTTTTTAGGAGTGTCATTAGCCTTTTTCTTTAATCTTTGAGGAAAAGGTTGGGGTGGAAGAGGAATAGTTTTCTCATGAACGCTCTCATTCTGATTTTCAGCTTCTACAAAATCATCACAATCTGCATCAATAACATCATCCGCTATATCATCAGCCACCAGCTTGCCCTTGGATGGATTTTCCAACACTTTACCACTTCGGGTGGTAATAGCCATACATGTTCCATCATTCCTTGTATTTTGCATGGTGTTTCTAGGTAAGGTGCTGGCCTTTTGTTGGTTGAATGCTGCAGATAGTTGACTCATTTGTTGTTCCAGTTATTTTATTACAGTGGAATGCGAATCAACCAACTGCTTTATTGAGGACAAATCATTTAGTACCTCAGTCACTCCCTTGTTGGTTGCCTCCACTCTTTCCAACAGCATTGCCATCATATCTTCCATAGACATCTTTTTGGAACCAGATGCAGTGGCCTCACGGCTTTCAGGTGGAACATACAACCCACTCCTGTCAGTCTTATTCTTCCAACTACCTTGATTGCGGTCCTTGTATATAGATTTATCATAATAGTTCCGACCTTGGTTTCCTTGGGCATTGCCTCTAAAACCCCTGATTACTCAAGTAGTTGGCCTCCCCCTCAAAATCGGATTCATCTTGTCCCTGTGATACAATATCTTTGACCTTTTCAGTCTTCCCTGATAATAAATGCTTGGTAAGAAGATCCATATGTTTCTTCATGTGGGTCATATCCTGGTCATATTCCTCTTCTCTTCGCCTCTGTTCTGCAGTCATGTCAATAGATATAGTAGATCTTGCTACCTCAGAATCCCTGGTATGACAAGATCTACTCTGATTTGTCATACGATCTAGCATATCACTTGCCTGAACAAAAGTAAGGTCCATGAATGACCCATCCGCAGCATTATCAACCACTAGCTTAGTTACCGAATTCAAAGCCCTGTATAATATCTCCATCAAGTGGACATTGGTCATCTGATTATTTGGGCACCGCATAAGCTTCTTCTTGAACCTCTCCCATGTTTCGTTGAGAGCTTCAGTTGGAAGCTGTTGAAAATTGCTGATCTCATCTCTCAATTGTGATCTCTTGGATGTCAGATAGAATCTTTCTAGGAAAGCGTCTTTCAATTGCCTCTAATTAGTAATAGAATCAGGAGTTAGTTTATTCAACCATAGAGTTGCCTCCCCAGATAGAGACAATGGAAATAAGCATAGCTGAATTGCATTCTGTCCAATGCCTGGATTGTCGAATGACTTGCATGTGGAGATAAAGTTGATCAGATGCATATTTGGATCATCACCTGAAAGTACACCAAATAATCCCTTGAGTTTCAATAATTGAATCATGGTGCTAGTGATATTTAACTTGGCTCCGGGTGCCAAGGGAGGAGGAATAATAGCTCCAGTGGCACCAGCTCCGTCCAAATCGTCATCATCATCATCATCATCAAAAGGCATCTGCATATACCGGCGTTCTAGCCTAAATCTGGCTTGACGATCTCTTCTGTTTGCAGGTGTCACCACCTCATCAGTACTCCTAGGATTCAGTAGCTCCTCATCACCCAGGTCCTCATCATCAAGATTTGTTACGCAGCCTGGATTATCAATCTTTCATTGATGCACTTGAGCAGCTTCCAACGCAGCTAATCTACCTTGCTCCTGTTGAGCAGCCCTTCTTTCAATTTCATATTGTGCATTCATTCTGCCAATACGATGTGGTTCAGGATTGATAGGTAATAATGGTTGACCAGAACTTCGAGTATGTGGCATGCACTGAACAAAAACCTGCAGAAAACAGAAACAACAACTAAAAGTAAAGTACGAGAATCTTTTACCAAAGGGTTTAGTAACTATCACAAACTTAGTTGACAACCATATTCCTTCAACGGCGCCAAAATTTGATAACACCCAAACTACAGCTCTCGTAAGAGTGTAAGCGGTCGCTGTCAAATATAGAACCCAACTGGGTTGGGTTTCGAATCCCACAGGGAATACTCATCCACTGAGTATTCAACGATTATTAGACTTTTGGTGAAATTTCTATAAAAAGGGGGGATTTAATTGTAGCGTGAATTAAGAGTATCAAAGTAACAAATAAAAATGGAATGTTTAGTAGGTTTTAGTCAATGAGAATTGTAAGTTAGGGTTATGTCCACCTTATGAGTTCTACGTATCTATTAACTATGAGTTATGTGGAATTTAGACATGCATGCACTTATAGAGATTCGTATTCTATGGTAAATACTAGCGTCTTTCGACCATCAAGGATTATCTCACTTTAACACTTTCGAACTTAAAGCGTCTAACTAATGGTAAAAATTCTCCAAGAGGTTAATCCAGTTACGGCACTAACTTTTAAACAGGGGTTGGTAGCCCTATTTCTTTGTCATTCTCTCTTTTCCAGGCATGTAAATTTTCTTTCGAACAAGTTAATGCTATACTGGAGTATTCTATATGTTTGCAACCACAAGAATTCAATTAAGATGAACAGAGTAATGATATAAGCAACATACGTATCAAGAATTCACAAACTCATAGCAATATATAGTATCTCATAAGGCTTCCATAACCCTAACAGAGAATTTTAGCTACTCATGAGTGCAACGGAAAACACAATAGTAATTATTATCATACCAAAATAATAATAATCTCACTTGAAGTATGTTTTGGTGTTACTTATGGCGTGATTTCCGTACTAGTAGCGTTTCTCTTGTCATGAAAATTAAGGGTCGAATAGATGAAGATTAATGTCTGAAAATGAATTAATGAAGAAGGGAAAGAATGGGAAAGAATGCTGAAAAATTCAGCAAAGTAGGGTTTTTATAACATCCATATCCTAGTCCTACTGAAATAGGGTTTTTATCCTTGTCCTAGACCTACGGGGTTGCTGCATCCTTTTCCTAATCCTACTAAGTTACTGCTGATCCCCAAGTCTTTAGAAATACTGTTTTTTTCCCGGGACAAGTTCTCCATGCATCACTTTCAGTCCACCAGCTTCCAAAAGCTGCCTTCCTTCTTACGTGAAGTTTCCTTTGGCGTCCAACAGTCCACAAAATGCTGAAATCTTAATCATTTATACCTGAAAACTTGCTAATCACGTTGGTCACTTACAGGAAAAAAGACTAAAAGTGCAGGAATTATATATTTTGTCCTCCAAACTTAGCTAAAATATGGGTAAATTAAGGTGCTTTAGGCGTGTAAATACGCCTAACATCACTATATATGAGTCAAACTTACGGTATTGGTTTTCAGACATTATATTCAGATTATTCTTAAATAACTTTGATATTTTTCCATATTTAGCATGACATTTATGTCTATGTTTCCCTTATTATGAGATTCAAACTTAGTAGAAGGTAGACAAGGTTAGCTTAAGGCTACTCGTAGTCTAGAGCACCGTGTGACATCCCGGGACTAGGTTTTTGGGCGTTACAAACCTTGTATCAGATCCTAGGGTTTATAAGAGCCCCAGGGAGTCATAAAAACTGCGTTATGTAGAGTCTTGATCATGGGTTTTAAGCACGCCACATTTATGAGCAAGAGGCTATGAGATGTTCTTAGGAAATCATTTTTTTCTTTCATAGTCTATCATGCTTACATTAATTCTACCTTCTTTTAACTAGTTCTTTAATAGGACAGTTAAATATGACTCCTCATTGAGCTAATGCCCGTAGAAATGATAACTAGCCACCCCAGCCTGCTGACCCTCCGAATGAGAATGTATCCCATGCTGAATTCAAGGCTGCCTTTCAGGTGTTGGTCCAAGATGTGACTGATAATGTCCAGGGCAACCATCAGGCAATAGTCCCACTTCAATAGAATAGGGACTTAGCAGCAGCCAGAATCAAAGACTTCAAGAGAATGACTCCGCAAAAGTTTTTTGGGTCAAAATCCAGTGAGGACCCACAACTTTATATAGATTAGGTGAAAAAATCAGCTAAATTATGCATATTTCTAAAGAGGAGAGTGTAGAGTTGGCATCTTATAGATGAAGGATTTGGCACATGATTTGGTAGTCATGTGAAAGAGCAGTAGAGGTGAGAATGCAACTCCTATGAGTTGGCAAGTATTTTAGAATGCATATCTAGATAGCTTCTTTTTCTGTGAGATAAGAGAAGCTAAGATAGAGGAATTTGTGAATTTGAGGTAGGGCTCAATGACAGTGAAGAAGTACTGCCTTATGTTTAACCTGTTGTCTAAGTATGCCCCTGATATGATGTCTGATCCTAGGGAAAGTATGAGTAAGTTTGTTACTGCAGTATCTGGTTTGGTAGTCAAGAAATATAGGACTGCCATGCTTATTAGATACATGGATCTTGCTAGATTGATGATTAATTCTTAACATATTGAGGTGGAGAAGTTGAAGGGAAGAGAGAGAGGAAATAAGAAGGCTAGAACTAGGCAGTTTGAGTATGGTCAGACTAGGTTTGAAGGGGGAAATCATTCATAGTTTCAAAATCATTCATCTATGCTAGTACCATCTTCATCTAGTGCTCCCGCTCCTAAAGTTAGATAGGAGAAGTGGGGTAAGTTGTCTATTTCCATATCTCAGAATAATGTGAGTGGAAGACCCAAGTATCCTCTATGTGCTAAGTGTGCTAAGAATTATCCTGGTGGGTGTTTGATAGGACAGAAGGGTTGTTATGGTTGTGATAAGTTGGGTAGTGTAATTGGAGAGTGTCCACATGCTAAGTAGGGGAACAAAGATATTCGTCCCCAGACTCTGGCTACTAGTACACCAGCTTATTTAGGTTTCCCAGTTTCTCCTCAGGGTGTGTCCTCCAGTACCAGTGGCGGTCAATTCCTTTCATCTTGATGTTTGTTTACTATTAAACCCTGGGTTGAATTTCTCTTATATGACCCCACTAGTTGCAGTGAATTTTGAAATAAGTCCTTAAAAGAGCCCTGAACCCTTCTTGGTTTCTACCCCTATAGGTGAGTCATTTATTGCTAAATAGATCTATAGAAAGTGTCGTATCACTTTCCTTCATAAAATCATATTAGAAGATCTAATACAGTTAGATATGGTTGAATTTGATCTTATTCTTAGTATGGATTGGATCCATTCTTATTATTCATCTCTAGATTTTCGCACCCGAGTAGTGAATTTTTAGTTTCCAGATAATCCAGTCTTTGAGTGGGAAGGCAATTTGGTATCTCCTAAGAGTTATTTCATATCCTATCTTAAGGCAATAAAGTTAATCTCCAAAGGGCGTATCTATTATCTGGTTCAAGTTAAACACACAAAGTCTGAGACTCTAACAGTTTAGTCAGCCAGAGTAGTTAATGAGTTTCCTGATGTCTTTCCCAAAGATTTGCTAGGGGTATCTCCGAATAGGGAAATAAAATTTGGTATTGACTTTCTTCCAGATACTCAGCCTATCTCTATTCCTTCATAGGGTATGGCTCCATCTGAGCTTAAAGAGTTAAAAGAGTAGCTTGAAGATATCTTAAATAAAGGTTTCATAAGTCCTAGTGGTTCTCTATGGGGCGCTTACCATCCTATTCGTGTGAAATAAAGATGGTTCTTCGTGAATGTGCATCGACTATTATCAGCTGAATAAAGTTACAATAAAAAAAATTTCCTCTTCCTAGAATTGATGACTTATTCAACCAGCTCCAAGGTGCAAGTTATTTCTCCAAGATAGACCTTAGATCCGACTATTATTAGCTTAGAGCAAGGGAGTATGATATTCCAAAGATAGCTTTCAGAACCCATTATTGTCATTTTGAGTTTCTAGTTATGTCCTTTAAGCTAACAAATACCCCAATAGTTTCTGGACATATTTCTCATAGTCTTAATCGATGATATTCTTGTCTAATCTCGTAGTGAGGGTAATCATGAAGACCATTTAAGAATTGTATTGTAAACTCTTAAATATCACTAGTTGTTTGCCAAATTTAGAAAATATTAATTTTGGCTAAGGTTAATAGCTTTCCTTGGTTATATTGTTTCCAGAGATGGTATTAGAGTTGATCCCTAAAAGATAGAAGTAGTAAGAAATTGGCCTAGACCTATCTCTCCGTCAGACATTAGAATTTTCTTGGGTTTAGTAGGTAATTACAGACATTTTGTTGAGGGTTCTTCTTCTATTGCATCCCTTATGACTAGATTAACCTAGAAGAAAGTTAAGTTTCTATGGTTGAACCTGCGAGAAGAGTTTTTAGGAGTTAAATACTCGACTCACTTCTGCCCCAATTTTAGCATTACCTGAGGGTACAAATGATTTTATAGTGTATTGTGATACCTCTAGAGTTGGTTTGTGTTGTGTTTTGATGCAAAGAGGTAAGGTCATAGCCTATGCCTCTAGACAACTTAAGCCTCATGAAAAGAATCACCCTACCCATGATCTTGAATTAGCTGTTGTTGTGTTTGGTGTGAAAATTTGTAGGCACTATCTCTATGGGTTGTATGTTGATGTGTTCACAAACCACAAAATCTTTCAGTATGTGTTCACTTAGAGGGAGTTGAAACTTCGTTAGTAAAGGTGGTTAGAATTGTTGAAGGATTACGTTATGAGTATGTTGTATCATATGGGCAAGGCTAATATAGTGGCAGATGCCCTTAGTAGTTTGTCTATGGGTAGTGTTGCTAATGTAGAGAATGATAAGAAGGAGTTAATTCGAAAAGTTCATCAGTTAGATAAATTGGGTGTGAGATTGGTTGATTCAGCGGAAGGGAATGTTTGGGTTCAGAGTAGTTTCGAATCTTCTCTAGTTTTGGAAGTAAAAGAGAAGCAAGATAAGGATTCTAGTTTGGGCAAACTGAAGGAGTTAGTTAGAGACCAGAAGGTAGAGGTTTTATCCCAAGGGGGAGATGGTGTGTTGAGATACCAAAGTAGATTGTGTATGTCATGTATTGATGATTTGAGGTAACGAATTATGGCAAAAGTGCATGGTGCGCATTACTTCATTCATCCAGGAGCCACCAAGATGTACTGCAACTTATGGGAAATTTATTAGTGGATTGGTATGAAGGAAGATATAGCATAGTTTGTAGCCAAGTGTGCAACTTGTCAACAGGTTAAGGTAGAGCACCAAAGACCTGGTGGCACTTTGCAGGAGTTCAGTATTCCCACTTGGAAGAAGAAAGAGGTAAATATGGACTTTATGACTAGATTACCCCATTTGCGTCTTCATCATGATTCGATTTGGATGATAGTAGATAGATTGACTAACTCCACATCAGGTCCTGCACAACTGAAGATTATACTATGTTGTATATCAGAGAGTTAGTTAGATTGCATGGAATTCTTCTATCTATCATCTCTGATAGGGGTACTCAGTTTACCTCTCATTTTTGGAAAACCTTTTAGTAGGGTATTTGTATCTAAGTTTATCTTAGTTCATCTTTTTATCCATAGACAAATGACCTTCAGACTCTAGAGGATATGTTGAGGGCTTGTGTTCTTGATTTCAAAGGCAGTTGGGATGACCATTTTCCATTGATTAAGTTTGCTTATAATAACAGTTACCATGATAGTATTCAGATGGCTTCAGTTAAAGCTCTTTATAGGTGGAGATGTAGATCTCTAATTGGTTGGTTCAAAGTAGGTAAGGCCGCTTTGATTGGGCCAGACATGGTATTTCAGGCCATTGAGAAAGTTTAGCTGATTTAAGAAAGATTGAAAGTAGCTTAGAGTCATCAAAAATCTTATGTAGACATAAAAAGAAGAGATCTTGACTTTGAGGTTGATGACCTTCTGTATTTGAAAGTTTCACCCATGAAGGGGGTGAATAAATTTGGCAAAAATGGGAAACTTAGTCCCCGATATGTAGGTCCCTTCCGGATTTTAAGCCGCGTAGGAAATGTAGCATATGAGCTTGAGATACCTGAAGATTTATCCCTAATTTATCCAATATTCCATGTTTCCTTGTTGAAGAAATGCATGGACGATTCAGTCATTATATTTTCTCTAGAAAGTACATATATTCAGAATAGCCTTTCATATGAAGAAGTTCCAGTAGAGATTCTTGGCCGTTAGATTCGTAGATTAAAGAATAAAGAATTTCCCTTGTTCAAAGTTTTGTGGCAAAACCAGTCCGTTGAGGGTGCTACTTCGGAAACAGAAGCAGACATACGTACCAAGTATCATCATCTCTTCTCCACAGACTCAAATTTAGTCGAAGCTAATAGTCTTCCATCCTTCAATTCTTTTCCAGCCCCAGATTCAGCCATATAGTTATTTTCATGTAAATTGATGCACTCGTAGATCATTTTAGTAGCTCAGTATGTTTTAGATTCAGGCATGCAGTATATTTCAGTTGTGTATGATAACTTTTAGCCTCAAAGTCTTCATTATTTTCATATTTTCTAGCCACATTCGAGGATGAATGCTCCCAAAGGGCAGATATTATAATACCCAACACTTTTTCTTGCTTAATTTAGCCCCTAGAATGTCAAAAACTAGCTTAAAAATAGATAACTTTTGTTACATGTAGAATTCTCCAGATTCAGACCCTCTATTGTGTAGGAAATCAAATTAGCATTCCATCGATACCAAATTCACCTGAATTCGATACTTGGTTGAGAAGTTATGACATTTTAGTAAATCAGTGTGCCATTTAGGCAAGCACCGCATCATGGTGAAGGTTTAATTCGTATTCGTCAAAATACAATGGGCCTCCATAATTACCCCAAATCGCATTAAAGTCCCAGGTCCCAAATGTCAATTTCTAGTGGCTCGCCGTGAAGGTGACACATCACGGTGATGGCCAAAATGGGATTCGTCCCTTTTCCATAGGCTCACTGTGATAGCCCCGCATTGCGTTGATGGCCAATTTCCTAGTTTTCCTTTTTCAGTGAACCACTGCAATAGTGGCGCACCATAGTGGCATGTAAAATTGAGAATTTCTCCCTTATTTATATTCCGATTAAAATTAAAAAAGGATACTTTAGTCAATTCCCAAGCCCTCAATTCATCAAAAATAAGGAATTAAGCCTATTCTAAGTACTTTATGCTTATTTTCATCCATTCTCTCTCAAAGAAAAATCCTAGAGCTTAAAAACTTACTCTCCAAGAAATTAATTTCCTCCATTGTTTCTCCAAGAAAGCTCTAAATTAAGGGTTCCCAATTCAAGATAATCAAGAGACCATCTTCAAAAGCTCAAATAGGAATAAAACATTCACGTTTCTTCATCTAAAACTAGCTTGTAACTACAAATTTACATGATTTTCTTTGAAATTACATGAGATTTGAATTAGGGTTCATACCCAATGTTGTTATTTGCAAGATTATGAGTTGTTGAGAGATTTTAAAGTTAAATTGTAGGACTATTTTCCTATTTTCATGCCTATTACGGTAAATTTTAGATTTTGAATTGAATTATCATTAGTCTCAATATCAAGCAGGAACTTTATGATGTTTTGACATAAACTTAATGCATGGGTTATAAAACCCAAGATTATATGTTGATATTTCCAGAAAGAAGATGCTTTAAGAATCCTGTGATAAGATTATTTATATATTTTCAACAAATTATGATATTTTAATCCTCAAATAAGATTTGGAATCCACCTTACAGATTTATTACAGATTTTAGAAATTGGAATAGTTTTATTCACAGATTGGTTTTGTAATAACCCTTATGCTATCTTTTAAAGTGAATTTCCAATATAATGAGCCTACAGATTAAAAGGGAGTAGTATTTAGCACTGAGCTGGAAGTGTGGGATTAGGGTGCCCTATATTCCACAGAACTACGTAGCCAACATAGGTACATATTATCAGATTATTCCAATTTCTATATGGATGATAGATACAAATATAATCACATAGATTAGGTTATACTCTTTGGCAAGGGTATGACACCTCTCCCCTTCGTAAGGTTTTCCCCTTAGGGGAACAAGACGTTAGACTCCATGTTAGCTTACATGGTTTATGTCGGTTAGAAGAACCTCTCTAAATTTGTAAACTTTCAGCAAAACCGAAATGTAAGACCCCATAAAATCCTTGGCTTAATTTAGTCCTTTAAGCTTGTTAAGGGGTCCCAGACTTAGAATATTCTAGCTAAGTATTTAGACTTGGTGTGATTCGAGCTTTCAAAAATTAGCGATCTTATTTCATGGCCTTTACATCCATTAGAGCTGGATATTTAGGTTGATTCATGATCAAGAATGTCCGTAGGTGTTCTCGGACAAGTTTTGGATTTTTCATACTTTTTTTGAAGCTCCATTGGAATCCTAAAATAGTGAATCAACATAATCTTGGCATTTTATGTCAATTTATAGTGAGTCGACTGGGACTCGATGTGATGCATTGGCTGTCGCATCGAAGCACATGTGCGGCGCATCAGTCTGCGCATCGGTGGTATAGTTTTTCAGTTATTAAATGACTGCATCCTTGAGGGTATTTGGGTCTTTTTCTAACAACCTCCATCCCCAAAAACATGAAATTATCACCTTAGAGAGAAATTAAACTCATCTTTTCTCAAAATTGATCAAGAACAAAACCCTAGAAGATTCAATTTCAAATCAAAAACTCAAGATTTCCACCTTCAATTTTAAGAAATTCCTTAACTAAGGTATGTGAAGTGTTCATCCAAGGGTCCCTTACACCCTTGGAGTCCAATTAACTATTTTTAGACTTTAAGTATATTAATTCCATGTTGAGTTGATAATATCCATGTTTAAGAATGATTAATTTGGTTTCAAATCTATGTTTCATGATAAATTTTATGTGGAGTTAATTGATTTATATGTGTTACCATGTGAAGTCATGCTAAAGCCTTCAAATGGTGAATTTAATATTAAAATTGTGTGCTCACATATTGATTAGTACTATGTGCATAATTTATGCCTTTCAAGTGATTGATGAATTAAGAATTTAGTTGAATAGTGAGGTTATATCATGTTAGCATGTGTTTAAGTTCATGAGATGCAAGTTTTTGCTAAAATGCCCCAAAGAATTAAGGATGATAAAACACTTAGTTTACATGTTTCAAGTTTATGCCCTGCCTCTAATTTTGTGCTATCAAGTCCTGGGGGTACTTGAACTCGACAATTTAGTTGATTATTTAGAGCCATGGTCTGTCATAGTACAGAAAAAGTTAAGTCACTATCCATAGTACTCTCAGTTAGCTATAGAGCTTAGAAAAAACTCAGTACACTTAGTATTCTTCCAATTTAGTTCAGTACTCAGTCCAGACCTTAGTAAACTAAGTCAGTTAACAGAATTTAGTAGTTTTCGACAGTCCAAGGAACTCAGTGTACCCAATTTGGATAAGTTAAATAGGAATATGAATAATAACTCAGTCCATCCTAGTATAAACTAGAAATTAGTTCAGTGTCTATTCAGTTAGGAGTAGGATTTAACACCGAGTTAACCCAGGGATGGGGGCATTCCTACCAGCAGAGGGTTTGACCCTTAGTAGAAATCCTTGTGTTACAGAACTATGTATCTAATTTAGGTTGATAAATATTCCTACCAGATATATTGAGGGTTGATATATCTCATTCGAGTTATCCTGCCAGCGAGTGTTGATGGAAGAGCTTCCTGTCAGAAAGGGTTACTCACAGCTTGTCCTTACCCATGGCACGGTATTGACACCCTTCCAAATGGGGCTATAGGTTGTACTCCTATTAGTTTAGAGAGGAGCATGTCAGTTAGATGATTACCTTCCACAGTCTCAATTCCAGTCTTAGTCTTATAATAGAACTCAATTTAGTTTTACAGATTCAGTACTATCAGGCATAGTCACTTATCTAAGTACGGAACTCAATATGGTTCCACAGTATTCAAAACTATCAGATACATTTATTTAGATAATCAGTGATACAGTATTCATAAACTCAAATATTAGTTATCGGTCATCAAATTCAGTACTCAGCATTAACACGATCTTAGTTACAGTCTATGTATGTACTCGTATTCAGTCATACTCATGTTATTTGGTTATTATTGTGCATGCATACAAACATATATATTTCAGCCTACCTCACTGAGCATACTAGTATATTCCAAGTACTGACGCATGCTTTTCTTTGTGCTATGATATCTTATATCATAGGTTTAAACGCATGGGCTCCAGAGCACCCTTAGCAGTTCAGATTCTCAGCTTTCAGAGTATTGGCGAGTCCTCATAGTTCAAGGACATGCTTATTATTTACAGTGCTTTAGTTTTATATCAGTAGATGGAGTTAGTTGGGGGCTTGTCCTATCAACTCCACAGTTCAGATAGTTAGAGGTTCTTCAAACTAGAGTATTTTTAGATAGTTGTTTAATTTTTAGTATTTATATTCAGATTTATTTATAGATATGAATCTTATGCAATATGTTTCTGCCTATTTTCATAATCATTATAGTATTTATTGCACAGTTTTTACAGTAGGTACCAGTCATAGGCTAGTTTGTGGTCCTTCAGGATTATGAGCACCGTGTAACATTTGGGGTATAGAATTGGGGTATTACAAACTTTGTATCAGATCCTAAGGTTCAACAGAGTCCTAAGAAGTTTGAAATCCGCATCTAGTAGAATCTTGTGCATGGATGTGTTGCACGCCATTCTTATGGATAGGAGGCTACGAGATGCTTAAGGAAAAGCTTCCCTTCTTTTAGTATTCATGCTGTACGAGTGAGCATGACCTCTAGTTACACTCTCTTTATAATCCTAGATTTTCTTTCATTTAAAGAATATTCCTCCAAAGAGGACTCAAGAAAGAAGAATGGGAGACTAATCAGCCTCTCAGCCCGTCCATCTAGATCCTTTGGGTGTGCATATCTTCCACGCAGAGTTTAGAGTAGCCTTCACCGCCCTATCTCATTCTGTTATAGCCCAGAATGAACACCCAACTACTGTTTTGGCCAACCCAGTGGCCAATACTACTGCTTCCAGGATTCGGGACTTCACCCGAATGAACACTCCATTATTTATCGGGCTTAAGTCAGATGAGGACCCTCAAGAATTTCCTGATCAGCTATTAAAGGTTATTAATATCATGGGGATAACTGATGTTGAAAGTGCTGAGTTAGTTGTATATCAGTTATAAGATATGGCTCACTCATAGTTCAAACAGTGGAAAGCAGAGAGGGTCATAGATACAGGTCCCATAGAATGAAAGGAGTTTGAAGTTGATTTTCTGGATAGGTTCTTCCCGATAGAGTTGAGGGAATCAAAAGTTTTGGAGTTTATAAACCTGAAGCAGAGAAATATGACAGTGACGTAGTATTCCCTCAAGTTTACTCAGTTGGCTAGATATGTCCCGCATGTTGTGAAAAATAGCAGATCTAAGATGAGTAAGTTTTTATCAGGGGTGTCTAGCAATATGGTCAAAGAGTACAGGACTGGAATGCTAATAAAGGAGATGGACATATCCAGGCTTATGATCCATACTTAGCAGATAGAGAAGGCCAAGAATAAAGAGAAAGAGAGGGAGAGCAAGAGAGTGAGGATAGGTGTTTCAGTTTTGCTCAGCCTAAGTCAGAAGGTGGGAATTATTCTTAGTTTTGCCCAAAATTCTTAGTTCCAACTCTGTCCCCAGCCAATGCTACAGTGTTGAAATTCAGAGATGGAAACAGAGATAAGAGAATCAGGATATAAGCCCCAAGGCAGTGTTAGCTATGCACGAACCAATCCCATTTGCTAGAAGTACGGTAGAAACACTCAGGGTATCTATAGAGTTGGCAGCGATATGTGTTTCGGATGTGGCAAGCTAGGCTAAAAAGTCAGACAGAGTCCTTAGGTGGGTTAACAGAGTCAGCATACCAGTCTCCCAACTTAGTCCAGTTTCCCAAATCAGCAAGATTCCTCATCCAATGCCACCCGTGGGCAGCGTCCAAATAGACTCTATCCTCTTCAATCCCGATAGAATCAGGAAAGTTCTCCTGATGTGGTCACTGGTACATTATAAGTTTATCATTTGCATGTTTACACTTTTCTAGATCCAGGAGTTTCCTTGTTTTTTGTTACTCCTTATTTAGCAGTTGATTTTAGAGTCTATCCTACAATTCTAGAAGAACCTTTCTCAGTCTCTACCCTAGTGGGTAAATCTATCATAGCCCGGTGGGTATGCATGAACCATTCGGTTATGTTATCTTAGAAAGTCATGTTAGTAGACTTAGTCGAATTAGAGATAACTAGTTTTGATGTCATTCTCAGAGCGGATTAGATTTATTCCTGCTATGGCTTACTCGCCTGTAGAAATAGAATTATCTAGTTTTAGTTTCTGAACAAACCCATCCTAGAGTGGAGAGGTAGTACTTCAGCACCTAGGGGCCAGTTTGTTTCTTACCTTCGGGCTAGAAAAATATTATCAAAGGGGTGTGTCTACCATCTCGTTTGAGTTCAGGACTCTAGTTCAGAAACCCCTACTCTTGAATCAGCATCAATAGCATATGAATTCCCAGATATGTTTCCTAAAGATCTTTCAGGAGTTCCTCCCAAAAGGGAAATTGATTTTGGAATTGATCTTCATTCAGATACTCAGCCCATATCTATTCTTCCATAAATAATGGCACCTATAGAACTCAAAGAATAAAAGGAACATTTAAAGGATCTCTTAGATAAGGGATTCATCAGACCCAGTATGTCCCCATGGGGAACACCAATTTTATTCGTGCATAAGAAAGACGGTTCCCTCAGAAAGTGTGTTGATTACCGTCCGTTAAACAAAGTTATGGTCAAGAATAAGTATCCACTTCCCAAAATTGATGACTTGTTTGACCAACTTCAGGGTGCCAGCTATTTCTCTAAGATAGACCTCAGATCAGTCTATCATCATCTCAGAGTCAGGGAATGTGTCATCCAAAAAATAGCTTTCAGAACTCGGTACGATCACTTTAAATTTTTAGTCAAGTCCTTTGGTCTTACCAATGCCCCAAAAGCCTTCATGGGCTTAATGAACCATGTATTCAAGTAGTACTTGGACATGTTCATCATAGTCTTCATAGATAACATTCTTGTTTACTCTAGTAGTGAACATAATCATGCAGACCATCTTAGAATAGTATTGCAGACTTTAAAAAAACATCAGTTATTCACCAAATTCAGTAAGTGTGAATTTTGGTTAAGGTCAGTAGTATTTATTGACCATATCATTTTTGGTGATGGCATTAGAGTTGATCCCCAAAAGATCAAGGCAGTGAGAAATTAGCCCCAACCCATTTCTCCATCAGATATTAGGAGTTTCTTGGGTTTGGCTGGCTATTATCGATGGTTTTTTAAGGGATTTTCATCTATTGCATCCCTTATGTCAAGATTGAATCAGAAGAAAGTAAAGTTCTAGTGGTTAAATTCTTGTGAGAAGAGTTTTCAAGAGTTGAAAACTCGACTTACCACAACTCCAGTTTTGACCCTACTAGATAGTTCCGATGGCTTTATTGTGTATTTTTATGCTTTCAGAGTCATATTGGGTTGTATTTTAATGCATAGAGGTAAGGTCATATCCTATGCCTTGAGACAACTTAAGCCTCATGAGAATAACCATCCTACTCACGATCTTGAGTAAGCAGTAGTAGTGTTTTCCTTAAAGATTTGGAGGCACTATTTGTATGGTGTGCACATTGATGTGTTCACTGATCATAAGAGCTTGAAGTAAGTGTTATCTAAGAAAGACCTAAACCACCATTTGATATGATGGTTGGAGTTGTAGAAAGATTACAACATGAGTGTTCTGTATCATCCAGGAAAGGCCAATGTAGTGGCTGACGCCCTTAGTAGAATGTCTATCAATTACCCAGCTAGATGTCCGCTTTGTCAATTTAGTAAAAGGTAGTGTATGGGTACAGAGTAGTTCAGAATCATCCCTAGTTTTTGAAGTGAAGGAAAAGAAGGATGGGGATCCCAGTCTAGTCAGAGTCAGTCAGAGATCATAAAGTTGAGGTTTTCTCCCAAAGGAAATATGGTGTGTTATATTTCTAGGGTCAACTATGTATTCCAAGCGTAGATGACTTGAGGCAGCGAATTCTTGCAAAAGTATATGGTGCACGCTAATAAATTCATCTAGGGGACATGAAGATGTAACATGATTTGTAGGAGATCTATTAGTGGAGTGGGATGAAGAAAGATATTACAGAGTTTATGGCTAAGTTCTTGATGTGTCAGAAGGTTAATATTGAGTATCAGAAGCCTAGTGGGTCCATGCAGGAGTTTAATGTTCACAGCTGGAAATGGGAAGAAGTGAACATGGACTTTGTGATGGGATTTCCTCGTACTAGTCATCAACATGATTCAGTTTGGGTCATTATAGATAGGTTGACCAAATCCACTCATTTCCTTCCAGCACATACATCATATTCAGTCAAGGATTATTTCAAACTATATATCAGGGAGTTGGTCAGATTGCATGATATTCCATTGTCTATCATCTCATATAGAGGTACTAAGTTTAATTCTCATTTCTGGAAGGTATTACAAAATGGTTTTGGTACCCATGCTCAGCTCAGTACAACCTTCCATCCTCAGACATATGGTCAAGTAGAAAGGACCATTAAGACCTTAGAAGATATGTTGTGAGCGTGCATGATAGATTTCAAAGATATTTGGGATTACCATTTACCTTTAATTGAGTTTCCATTTAACAACAACTATCATTCCAGTATTTAGATGGCTCTATTTGAGGTGCTTTATGGGAGGAAGTGTAGATCTCCCATTGGTTGGTTTAAAGTGGGTGAGGCCATAGTGTACCCAGTTTGGTTAAGTTAAATAGAAATATCAATAACAACTCAGTACAGCCTAGTATAGACTAGAAATTAGTTTAGTGTCTATTTAGTTAGGAGTAGGATTCAACACCGTGTTAACCTAGGGATGAGGGCATTCCTGCCAGCAGAGGGTTTGACCCATAGTAGCAATCCTTGTGTTATAAAACTATATGGCCAGTGTAGGTTGACATATCTTCCTGCCAGATATATAAGGGTTGATATCTCTCATTCGAGTTATCCTGCCAGTGAGGGTTGATAGAAGAGTTTCCTATTAGAAAGGGTTAACTCATAGCTTTTCCTTACCCATGGAACTGTATTGAAACCCTTCTAAATGGGGTTATAGGTTAGACTCTAATCAATTTAGGGAGGATCATGTCAGTTAGATGATTACCTTCCACAGACTCAATTCCAGTCTCAGTCTTATAATAGAACTCAGTTTAGTTCTATAGATTCAGGACTATCAGACATAGTCACTCAGCTAAGTATGAAACTCGGTATGGTTCTACAGTATTCAAAACTGTTAGATAAAGTTGTTTAGATAATTAGTAATACAGTATTTATAAACTTAGATATTAGTAATCGATAATCAGATTCAGTACTTAGCATTAACATGATCTCAGTTATAGTCTATGTATTCATGCATGTACTCATACTCAGTCATACTCATGTTATTTAGTTATTATTGTGTATGCATATGAACCCATGTATTTCATCCTACCTCACTAAGCATACAAGTATATTCAAAGTACTAACGCATGCTTTTTTTGTGCTATGATGTCGTATATCATAGGTTCAAATGCATGAGCTCCAGAGCACCCTTAGCAGTTCAGATTCTCATCTTTTAGAGTAGTAGTGAGTTCTCATAGTTTGAGTACATGCTTATTATTTACAGTTCTTCAATTTTATTTCAATAGATAAAGTTAGTTAGGGGCTTGTCCCATTTACTCCACAGTTCAGATAGTTAGAGGCTCTTCAAACTAGAGTATTTTCATATAGTTATTCAATTTTTAGTACTTATATTCAGATTTATTTATAGATGTGAACCTTATGGAATATGTTTCCACTTATTTCTGCAGTCATTACAATATTTATTACATAGTTATTACAGAGGTACAAGTCATGGGTTTGCTTGTGGTCCATCGAGATTGTGAGCACCGTGTAGCATCTGGGGTACAAACCAGAGGCATTGGAAGAAAAGAATAATAGAAAAACCTATTAGTAAAACTAAGTTTAAAGGCTCACTACTTTACTCAGATACTTCCTCACAAAAATACATTAGTTACAGATTTTATCTTTTAGATTTTAGATATAGAAGTGAGTCCTTTCTACACTTAGACAATATGATTTATAGATATAACACTCTATAGCTTTCAAAACTAAATGTTATGACTCACTATATTTACAAAATATAATTTGTTATTCATGATTACAGGTTTTAGTATTTCAGATATTCCAGCTTATGTGAGTTATTTATATTTAGCATGCATTCTTTTGAAAATTGATATAAATATTGAGATAGTGACCATATACTCAATACATCCTCAAAGTACTAATCCATATATATTTCTTTGTGCTACATTGTCTCATAATGTAGGTTCAGGTGCTTAGTTTCAGTAGCGAGAGTGATTTCGAGCATCTCTATCTATATTCCGACAGTTGGTGAGTCCTCTAGTTTGGGGACTTAGTTATTTAGATTTTTATCGTAGATAATTCAGTATTCTTTTTAGATAGTTTGAGTCAGGTGGGGGTTTATCCCAATGGCTCTCTAGTTATTAGTAGTAAAGGTTTGTCAAACTGCTAGATACTATTCAAACTTATAGTATTAGTTTTTTAGACATTCTATTAAGATTATTCTTAATAAACTTAGACAGTTTTCTGCATTTACCATGACTTTTATGTCTATATTTCCCTTATAATGAGATTTAAACTTAGTAGAAGACAACTAACCTTATCTTAAGGCTACTTGTAGTCTTGAGCATCGTATGACGTTTCGGGACCAGGTTTTGGGGCATTAAAATTTTAGACTCATTTCTTTATTTTTGAGCTTCCACTATTTAAGATTTTGTCTCAGAATAAAAATCCAAGTGGATGAACTTGGATGAGAATTCTATCAATGCCATCAACTCTAAAATGTTGATTTTTGGCTAGGTGTACCCTTGGTTCAGGTCTTGAGTTTTTTGAACTTGTTTCAATCTATTAGAAGGATTATATGAAGAATGAAACTATTAGTGTGGGAACTAGAATGTTAAATTTTATATGGTTGCATAGTCCGTTTGTGCACATGGGGTTCCAAAAAAATCCCAAGAACCTTGTTAAAGTCTATTTGGACTTAACAAAATTTGATATCTGGAATCAGCTGGTGTGATCACTTCAGCGAATCTTGGGCTACTTAGGTGATGATTACTGAAGTGCTTATCTCTTAGCTTAATTAACTATCTTGGTCCCACAAGTTGCTTAAGCAAAGACCATTTTGCTTAAGAAAAGGTTGCTTAAGCGATACTGGACCTTATAAGTGTAGGTCCACCCGTCCTTATGGATTGCTCAAGTAATCTTTGGGTCGCTTAAACGATTATCTGATCACTTAAGAGAATCGTACTGGAGTTATATCACCTTCTTCAATAAATTTTCCCATCATTTTTTCAACCCATTTTAACCATTATTGAGAGCTTTTAAAGAGAAAAAGTGTAGGCAAAATTCCATTGATCTAAGGTAAGTTATTTCAACACTCATTAGTAATTTTCCATTACTTTTCCTTATTAAATTCCATCATTTTCTTGTAAATTCATAGATTTTTGTCTTAAAATTCTCTAACTTTAAAGGTTGATTTGAGACTCGATTTACGCTCCATTTGTGCTCAACTTTTGAGTATAGATTCCTTGTTCTTTGAGGACATGGTGATGAATTCTATTTTGGATTTCATTTATGGGTCCTAAAGGCTTGTTCTTGACATAAATTTTGTCATGACCATTTATGTAGAAATATGGAATCATTTTATTCCTTATGATGTTGAAATTACTGTTTTGATAGCGCGGTGGCATTTCATAATTATAGAGCTAAGGTGGACACTTATAGATGACTCGTGGAATTTTGGTTCAATATTAAGGTAGGCTTATATCTTCTCTTCTTTACAAGGTGGTGCATTATATATTTTGCATGTTAGATAGGGATGGTATGTTTTGATTCTTGGTAAAACAACATAACATAGCCTACGGGTGAATCGACCCTTAAGATAAAATGCTTATTATGCTTCTAAAATCCTACTACCCAAGGTTACTAGCATGTTAGACATAGTTGTGGATTATAACCCTTTAGTATAAGTTTTACTATGAGACTCGGTGGATTATAATGGTTACCCAAATTATGATATGGTTATGGCAGTTATAATATTGGGCTCAAGGCCATAATTATGATATTAGTTAAATTTGGTGAGTGATTTATCCTTGTAAAGGATGTGGTTTAGTTTATTGATGTTTAGATATTTGCAGTGTATTTCTTGGATACTGGTGATGGCCTTCCATAGATTTGGTACATTTATGCTCACTAAATGGTATGGTTCTAACTAAAAACTTGGTTTTATTACTATTTTTCCTAAAAAGGGATTTTTTTTCCTACGTTTCACTTTAAAATGGATACTTTCATAATGGGAATCGTATCACCTTAGTGAATGATTTGTGAAATTTTGAAACTAAAAAAGAAGTTTTAGAAATTTGATCAAGATAGATTCTGGTCCACAATTTTACTACTACTATTTAATTAAGTCAAGAGAGATTTCGCCCCTTTCTACACATTAATGATTATTTAGTCTTAGAGTTTTCCTAGGGAAACAAATTCATAGACTTACAATCTTTTACCCACGATTTGATTCCATGTATTTATTATATAGATATACATCTCTTTGGTACTGGATGGAGTAGATTAATAATGATGATTATTGGAAATCTTGGATTGGTACAAGGTTAGTGTATATGGATACTCCTAAAACCCCTAAGGTCTTCTTTATCCGTGAGTCATCATGCCGAAGAAGTTCATCGTAAGTCCTTTCTTTATGAGTCATCAAGTTAGAAAAGGTGTATAGACTGGTTTATGTTAGATTAAGTTGATTGGTTAAGGTATTATGGATTTACTTTGAATTCATTCTTGCATAAGTATTGCCTATCAATAGTATATTGTTTAATTCCCATATCTTGAGCCTTCTAGGTTATGGTGCTTTATTTAGGTATCATCTATCTGGAGTAGCTAGTTACTTTATTATTATTATTATGGTTAATTCATAGAAGGTTGATTATTGGGTTGGTACTGAGATTCGAGGTATGATTTTGATTCCTTTCCCTTATGGTTATTTTACTATGGATAACTATCCCATGGTTGGACATTATGGTTATATGCCCTAATTTTGCTAGTACTAGTTCCTACTATTATTATGATATCTTAAGATGCTAATCTGACTTCCATAGGTTATACCTTTGATTTAGACTTGGTTATATATATATATATATTGCTATGGTATTTTACCATATCTCTCTCTCTCTTCCTTTATTTATTCATGTTGTATATCCAATCCTTAGCT
The DNA here is from genome assembly GCA_030864225.1 of Capsicum baccatum var. pendulum. NCBI lineage: Eukaryota > Viridiplantae > Streptophyta > Magnoliopsida > Solanales > Solanaceae > Capsicum > Capsicum baccatum. The sequence continues at coordinate 193,714,880 of CM061559.1, read as the reverse complement.
TTGTATACTACCATATATCATTCTTCCAGTCTTTATTTGTATATTGGCCAGTGATATACGATATAATATTTTGGTTCCAAAGCATGTCTAGAATAGGATAGGTCATCCTTGTTGCTTTCTTAGTTTTGTTACGTTAGTTTCTTGGATATTTTGGTGTAGTTACATTCCATCTTGCATGTTATTTCTATCTATATTATCTTTAGAGCTCAGTCGATAATTGCCTATTTAGTACCACGTGTTGGTACTTATACTACACTTCTACAACCTATATATCATAGTACGAGTTCTCGCCATTATTGTATACAGCATGTGGAGCAGTTATAGATTAGAGACTTGGGGTGAGCTCCTGGCGTTTAGTGTATTACTATTTTCTCTCTTGTAGACTAGACTAATCCGCATGTTATCTTCAGATATGGGTTGTACTTGTATATTTATTTAGTACTTTATTTTGTATTCTTAATATATTAGAAGTTCTTGTATTGATTACACCATGTTTGGACTGTCTTATATATATATATATAATTATTATTCTTATTCTTATTCATTTCTCTTGGTAGTTCATTACTAGTGGTTTCGGACTATGGGATGGCTTATCTACTGGTGAGTTATATTAGGTTTCTTACTGACATTAGAAATCATGTTTTGACAAATTTGTATCAAATCCTAAGTTTATTTGTTTGTTAAAACAAAAGCTTATTATCTAGTAGAGTCCTATAGATTGGTGTGAATGCATTTGTAACCTATCTTTGGAAGGCTACAGGGCATTCTTAGGAAATTCAAATATTGACACCTTGTTGTGTGTTTGTGTTTCCATGACCCTAAAGTACATTTTTTTAACTATATTCAATCTAGATAGATGATACAAGATAATTAATTAATGCAGATGGGAATTTGGCAGTCATTTCTAAAGTTTTAGCACAATGTTGGACCAGGGAGTCAGGGATGGATGTTAAAGATCTTTAGTGTCAGTTAGAGGATTTGGGGATAACACAAGCTTCGGTAGAGTCTGTAACTACTTTAGATTATCACAATTAAGCATTGGGTATTCTCATCCTTGTTATAGGTATCTCAAGCCAGATATGACATCCATTTCATCAACCAATTCTCAAGACAGAGTGAGGTTTTTTGGTATTTGGTAGTGTTCTTTGTCTATTTTAGAGAATTAGTTTGGATTTCATGAGTAGGGCATACATATTCTTATGTTATATTCTTCAGAGCATGAGATAGTGTGTGGATTTATTAATGGACTAGTTTTTTAAATTTATTTGGCATTAGAGCATTTGATAGTAGTTGGATCTTATTTCTCTCTACTTGTTAATCATAGCGAGAGAATTTATTGTGACTTATAGAGGAGGAAATAAAACGCTATGTCATTATTTTAGTTTTGTTGGTATTATATCCTAGAGTGAGTATCCTCCTGGTAGATATCATCTTTCCTTGTAGCCTATGAGTTCTACATAGGTAGCATCTCAAACTATGGATGGCTCTCATATCAGTTGTATTGATCAGTGGGTAGAGTTCATATTAGACCTTATAGATTATTCGACATGGATCTTTGGGTCGTGTTATGGATCTGTAAGGGGCAGTATCATGGAGTGTTCCAATAGCTTGTTTTGGTTTGTGTTGAGATGGGTCATTGATTTAGAGAGTGCCCCAAATATGAGTTGGTTGCTCAGACAGAGTTAGCATGTGTTCCGACCAGCCTAGGGATCTTGAGGTATCTTATGATTTTAGAAAGGAGTATCACTTTAGTATGGAGTGCCCCCAGCATAGGTTGGTCATCCAGTTGGGGTCAGCTCGTGTTTCTCACCAGGTTAAATCATCAGGGGTTTGCTATGATGTAGAGATATTGGTCAGTAGTATAGGGAGTGTCCTCGATGTGGGATTATTAGTCATTTATCTCATCTAGATTAGTGTCATAGTGTTGTGGCACCCACAGTTTAAGGTAGTGAACTTAGCACCTCAGTTAATTATGTGAATGCTCAGTCTGAGTTTGAACCCTCTTAGATTCATACTCCTTTAGCCACATCGGGCATGTGATTTCAGATTCTAATATTATAGGTGCACCTTTTGTTTCCTGCCTTTACCTTTTCATTTGAGCGTGTTGGGGTTATTGTACCTATCAATGATTATATACGGAGTGTAGGTTTACATTTATTATTGTATATCTTGGTGTAGAGTTCATGATTATATGGCTACCATTGTAGATAATTTCCTTTAGTAGTGGATAGAGTGGATTAGTGTTGATATTTTCCTTGGGATATACTATTTGGGGTCGAGTTCCATTTGCCTTGGCATATTGGTCTTCTTATGGACATAGTGTGTTACTTGTTATTAATTTTCATTTTTGGTACTACTCACTCTAGATACTAAGTTTTATATTGTTGTTATTATTATCATTGTTTGATGTTGATTGATCCACACTTGGTAGATGACTATACCAACATTACCTAATTAGAATTTCCCATTCTCATGGCTCGTATTCATTGGATTGTGCAGCTAGTTTTTTTGTTAATGTTTCTCTTATAGAGAGACGAGGGTGGTTGCTTTAATCTCTTATTTGTGAGGGTAGATCAGTTGTTGAGATGACAATGAAGGGGGTAGGTTATCTCTCCTTGTTTCTGTTATGAATTTAGAGTTAGTGATTTGGTTATATAGTGGGCTTTAGAGGTTCACCAATTTTTGACCCATTTTTTGAGTTGGCTAGTTTATCACCCGATAGTGGTGTTGACGTTGATGTCGAGAGGTCTTGAATTCGCGTTTTAGGCTTGTTGGGTTTGCCTCTAGATGTTATCTTTGATCTTACAATTTGTGGAGTTAGACACTCCATTCTTTCTGTGATATAGTTCTTTCTTTAGTGCAGTTACGAGAGGTGGAGATACGTGATCTTACCCGTGACCGCTTATAAATTCATAGAACATCAACACCCTTAACTTAAAATATTGCATGTCCACAGGAAACAAAACACAACAAAACACGATGCTTAACTAGGAGAATATAAGATATCCAAGGCAGTCAATCATCATCTTAAGTTCAAACTCATTATCTCCTCCTATACCATAAGTTAAAATCATCAGCATTTATACATGAAGAACAATAGTATGACACATAGGAATTAAGTTATCAAAATTACATTAGCAACAAAATGTGTCATTAAGTTATCAAAATTACATTAGAAACAAAAACCCATGCATATATATAAGTTACACTTACCCAAAAAAGTTGGCAACTAGCAATATAACTCATGTGCCCTCACATCAAAGAAGTCCCACTTCACTCACATGGAATAATGCATGTCAATGCGGGGAAGGTCAAGAGACACTCACGTTCAGAAGGGAAGTTCTAAATAATGTATGTCAAATACCCTAGGCTTGTCCTCATTTTCTACGCCTAGGATTTCAGACAGTCAAGTAAGGATCGCGATGGACTTTAATCGTCTTGTAATGTAGGCTTGTGTGTTGGTATGGTAAATATGGATATATGAAGTGACTAGGCCTCCTTCATACTACACTAACTTTGGAGTCGCACTTATAAACCAATTTTTCTTTTTTATTTCCTCTCTTATTTCTCCCTTTTTTATTTTAAAGCACATTCAAGTTGAGTGTGGTTTTTTTATTCTTTCTTTCTCAACTTTTCCACATTTTTCTTTTTATTTTATTTTTCTTTTGCTACCACATCCAGCCCTACTTTTTTTTTATTTTTTTCTTATTCAAACCACTATACACTAGCACCTCTATGATATCCACCCTCAACTTAGGCGATTTGCCTGAGTTGAGAGGCATATTGTCCAAGAAGGACCAAGGACAAAGCAGGTTCATTATAACACAATAGGGAAGGTGAAAGGTGAAAACAAAGAAATAGGCTATAAGGTTCAAAATATGGATCAAGGAATACTATTTCACAATGGGAAGGTCATTTTGGATAAAAGTGGACTAAAATAAAAAAATGGCCTATGATCATTTCCTAACTACCTACCCTACAACCTAGATAAGACTAATCGGGAAAGTTCTTAATTTAACACACAAAGGGAACTGGGTAGCATTTCACACACACATGGAACAAAATTATATCACCAAGCTATAACCTATCCAGTTCATGCACAATTTAGCTATGATTATTGTGTCCCTAATTCTAAGGCCATACAAAATTAACAAAGGTCACATATATATACATAACACATAGTTCAAAAACAACTTTTAGAGGGGTATCATTTTTTCAAAAGTCAAAATCACAACATGCGAACTACCTTAGATACTTAAAAATCACCTAGTTACACAACTAAACACATTATGACACAGAGTAAAACACATCCCAAAAAAATTTAAACCTATACATGTTGGTTCTGAAACCACAATATGACCGATAAGAAAAGAAACATGACAACACAAACTCGTAATGGTTATTGTTTTTCCCCACCACCAACTAAGAAACTGCGCACTGTCCCTAATGCATATGAAGGAAATCCAATGGAAGTGAGAACATACCTTGGACGCACTAAGCATTCGTTTCATCGACATCCTTAGATTAGGGTATATCTACTGGAGGAGGAGGTGGTGTGGTCATGCATTACTAGATAAGGCACCCACTGTTATCTCATCATGTATCCACCTCCGACAAAAGTAGTCTCATAAGAATTATAGGTTTCCCTTTTCAGAAACTACTCATATGTTATATCAGTATCCTTTAAGTCCTCTTCTCGACCTCCATTCATCCATAAAATAGGGACTACCTCATCATACTCCGCAGAAGTTCAAAATATCTAGGACTGGGTGGAGGTGTCAGTTGTATAACTGAGGGTATTGACACAAACCAAACTTCGATCTATTTCGTATAGGAACCATAAGCACACATGTATTAGAGGTCGCCCTTAACCTCACCTAAAAACCTCATTATATCATAGGAGTCGAAGAGACTCCAATTCATAAATTAAGATCCCGGAATAATATCAAAAGCCAGCATTAGATAAAAAATAATAACTATGCCAAAGTTCACAGTTGTTCACAATACCTCTATACAAAACCAAAGTCAATAATCGTGTAAGCCGCGACACGACCTCACCAATAGATAAACCAAGTCTTAAAGAGACTAAGTTTAAAGATAAAGACCAAGAGATGATTGTCTTCCGAAGTAAGTAAGCTCACCACTCCAAGTCAATGTTAGAACTACTTTGATCTATTAATCACTAAGCAGGTAAGGAAAAAAAAAGCTTCGAGCCCTATGTCATGTGGGGATGTAGCATTCGAAGATGGTTAGCGGTTGGAATGCTAGCATGTAACTCAAGGATAAGTGATAAAATACATCATCAATAAATAACAAGGAAATATATCATATTTCATCATATTCACACACTTATCCATACAAGTAGATATATCACATGCCAATCAAGATATCAAAGCTCATCACCATTCTCAAGCATTCATTCATTAGACGTAAAGTCGATGACTACCATCTTTCCACTCTTATAGATTCATCATTCTTAATACACCAAAGACTTTAGACTTATTCAAATTATCATTATACTAGGGACTTTACCCATATAGATACATTCATCATTCAAACAAGGGACTTCACCCACACACATTCTTCATTCAAACAAAGGACTTCACCCATACATATTCATTATTCAAATAAGGGACTTTACCTACACATATTCATTTACCCAAGGGAATACAACCTTATGCCATATTTGGACTTTACCACAAACCTCTTCATGAGGTGAGGTGCTTTGGCCTCAAGATCTCTGATTAAAAAATAGACTTTCCTTTCCATTTTCATTGGGCAAGGGAGTTTAACATCAAACCATCGCATGTGTCAAGGGATTTTGACCTAAAGCCATCACATAAGGCAAGGACTTTGACCTCAAGCCATCAAAACCATCATTAGATAACATTTGGGACTTACCCTCTTGTTCATGCATCAATAATCATTCTATACATCATTTAGGGATTTTAGCCATTTATCCAATTTCAACACTTTACAATACCTCATGGTCATTGTAGGAGCCTTCAATGTTCAACCATATCAATAGGCCAATGCCTTTATTCTATTTGTGACACCATACATTTTATGGTCCTCAAGACCCTTACAAACATTCATGTTTTAATAGCATTCTCATACAACACTTTAGTTCAAAACACTATTCAAGTAAATCTTTATATTAAGGGACTTCAACTCCCTATTGGTCATTTAGTACAACAGGGTAATCATCATATCTTACATTGATTACCATACACTTATCATAACATTTACCAAACATTTATACTCATTGGGCCATTGACCTAGTTCAACACATCCTCAATAATTGACTAGACAATTCACTTAGATATTTTTACAAACACCTTTTGTGCATACTTATAACAACGTCATTTTTATGGTAGATATTATCAAGACTAGGTTACTCAAGATCAACATGTCATACAACATACAAAAAGTATCCAAATATGTAATCTACCATTAATGAAATGTATCAACACAAGTATAAACAAGAATCATCATCATTCATTGCTAGGTAGTAAAACCCTTTTCATTTAATTCAAATCACCATCTACATTTACTAATTTAAGTGTGACATAAATGGATTTAGAATTATTTAAAGAGGGGAAGAGATACATGCCTTAAATAACTTGAATCACCAACAAACTTGACCTCTTCCTTGACACTAGATGAACACCTCTAAACCCTAGCCTCCAATCTTGCTTCCAAGAGCCTTTAGAGTGTTTAAGATGTTTAAGTCTTGTATAATGAAGAATAAAAAGGATACTATAACTTATTTAGTGAGAGGGTTTAGGGTTTTAGGTATGGGATATTACCAAAACGTCCTTGGTTAAAAGTTGGAAAATTCACACGTGCAGGGGTACGACTCCCCCTTACGGATCACTTGGTAATCATGACCTAGGGTACGAGTGGTACCCTAATTGGTACCCTAGGCTACTCATCGGTCAACCATACTATTGTGGGTATGAAAGGGCACCTTTGAACCGTAACCAAAGGGTATGAATCAACCCCTAACTCACTCCATTCGCGACCAAAACAGTCCACTATAAGTTAGGTTTTCACTCCATACAGTTAAGTAGTATACGACTCATATGCATGGTTACGACCAAGGGATGGAATTTTAGTATGGAGGATAGTATAGTAACCTAACATACTATCTAGGATACAAAACAATAGAGAGAGAAGGCTATGAGTCATGAACAAGGGTATGACTGAATCCCTTCAATCGTGATCACTCCAGAGATATCTAAGGTTGTTGTTTTCTGAATGGTCCAAGGTCTAGGTGTTTCAATTCTCTTCCACTTTTATAGGTAAGTATAGATACAAGTTAAAAACTCAACATACACCAAGGAAAAATTTACTCAAGTTAGAAACAACACACTACAAGGATACAACACAATACACATATCATGATCACTACCAATCAACCAAAATTTTTGAAGGCCACATTCTCAGGTGTTTCATTTCCCCCCTTGGATCATTCATCCGTGAATGAAGGGAAAAGAAAGTACAAACACAAGTTATCTTATCAAAATGCATCAAACCAACCATTTCATTTCATTAGTCTTGGGATTTCAACCATTACTTATTCAACACTTGCTCATTCCACAACTTAGGGAATCCAACCCATCAATTCATCTAAGATATAGAGAATCTTAAGCATTGGGGACTTTACCCTATCATCTATCAAGGAAATTAATAAATCCAAAGTATTATAGACTTAAAACTATCACAACAAAGCACACATCATTTCATAGAATTAGGGACTTAAACCCTTTATCTAGAAAGACACAATCCAACTCACACATTAGGAACTCTAATCCATTGACAAGTAAGACATACATCAAAGTAAGGAGATTAACACATACCTGCATCACAAGCTTTGGAACGGGAAATAAATATGGGTACTTGGACTTTATGTCCTCTTTTTCCTCTCAAGTAGCTTCCTCAAACTTTTGGTTCCTCCATAGAACCTTCACTGAAGCCACTTCTTTTGTTTGCAATCGGCGAATTTACCGATCCAAGATCTTTTTCGGGACCTCCTTATAGGACAAAGAGTCTGATATACCAATATCATCTAATGGAACAAACAAGGAAGGATTACGCACATATTTCTGCAATATAGACATATGGAAAATTAGGTGAATGGAGTTCATACTTGAAGGCAACTCCAATTCATAGGAAATGTTGCCAACCCTCTTCACAATCAAGTAGGGACCAATATAGTAGGACTAAGCTTCCCCTTTTTATCGAACTGCATCACTCCCTTCACAGGAGATACTTTCAAGAACACCCGATTACCTATATTAAACTCTAAGTCCCTATGCCTCATATCCACAAAGGAATTTTATTGACCTTGAGCGGTTTTCAACCTATCACGAATCACCTTCACCTTCTCTAAGACTTGGTGAACTAAATTGGGCCCAAGCAACTTACCCTCATAAACTTTGTACCACTCGATAGGAGATCGATATCTCCTACCATACAATGCTTCCAAAGGCACCATACCAATACTAGAGTGGTAGTTATTATTATAGGTGAACTCAATCAAAGGTAAATGATCATACCAACTCCCACCATAATCGATTACATAAGCTCACTACATATCCTCTAAAGTTTGGATAGTTCTCTCTGCCTGACCACCAATTTGTGGGTGGAATGCAGTACTAAGGCACCCCTTAATTTCCAAACCTTTTTTAAATGAATTCCAAATTAGGATGAAAATAGAGGACCACTATTCGAGATAATAGACACCAGAGCACAATGCAACTTTACAAACCTTGTGATAAATAACTTAGCATAATCTTCCATTGAGAAATTAGTCCTCTTGGGCAAGAAATGAGTGAACATGGTCATTCTATCAAAAATGACCTCAATAAAATCACATTGATTTTAAGATCTAGGAAGATCGATAAAAAAATCCATATTAATCAACTCCCACTTCCACTCGGGCAACACATTCTCTTGGTATGGGCCACCGAGCCTCAAGTGCTCAACCTTTACTTGTTGGCATACCATACACTTATTTACATGGATAGAAACATCATGCTTCATATTATTCCCCTAATAGAAGTCTCTAAGGTCATGATGCATCTTGGTGGAACCGGGATGAATAGCATAATGGGATCCATGAGCCTCAACCATGACCCTTTCCCTTAATCCTTTGACATCGGGAACACATATCATACCTTGGTATCTCAACAAACCATCACCACCAATCACAAAGTTTGCAACCTTTTGTTGACCCATAGTACTATTGATCTTCATCAATTTGGGGTCCAGGACTTGCTTTTCCTTTATCTCAACAACAAGAGACGATTGAGATACCGGATACAAAAATATACTACTATGCTCGAAGTTCGTTAGTTGAACTCCAAGATTCAACAAATACTGAATATCGCTTACTAATTTCAGCTCATCCTCATCAAAATAGGCTAAAATTCCTATAGACTATCTACTAAGATCATCGACGACTACATTCGCCACACCGAGATGGTAATGAAGACTCATATCATAGTATTTTAATAGCTCAAGCCACCTTCTTTGCCAGAGATTCAACTCCTTTTGGGTAAACACACATTGAAGGTTCTTATGATCAGAAAATATATCAACATAAACACCATAAGGATAATGCTGCCAAATTTTCAAATCAAAGACCACGGATAATAGCTCTAAGCCATAGGTAGGGTAGTTTTTTTAATTAAATTTCAATTGCCTAGAAGTATAGGCCACCACCCTACCATGTTGCATCAACATGCAACCAAGAATGATATGAGAAACATCATAATAAACAACAAAACCATAACTACCCTCGGGCAAGGTCAACATCAAAGATGAAGTCAACTTATGTTTCAACTTCTCGAAACTACCCTTACACGCATTGGACCATGCAAAAATGACCTTCTTTTGGGTCAATTTGGTCATGGGGTAGCTAAAGTGGAAAACAACTTCGCAAACCTCCTATAATAGCCAGCCAGACCCAAGAAGCTCCAAATATCAGTTAGAGTCATAGGTTTAGGCCACTTCTTAACCATCACAATATTTTTGGGTTCCACCATGATCCCTTCACTAGAGATGACATGACAAAGAAAAGCTATGACATTCAACCAAAACGCACACTTGCAGAACTTGGCATACACACGATGATCCTTTAAAGTTTGTAATATGTCATGAAGGTGATCTATATGATCCTACTCACTCTTAGAATACATTAAGATATCATCAATAAAGACAATGACAAATATGTCTAAGAACGGATGAAAGATCCGATTCATTAAATCCATGAATGCTATCGACGCATTGGTCAACCCAAAGGACATGACAAGAAACTTATAGTAATCATACGGGTTCTAAAGGCAGTCTTAGGTATATCAGCATCCCTAATTTTAAGTTGATGATAACCTGATCTAAGATCCATCTTAGAGAAATATTTTTCACCCTGAAGTTGATCAAACAAATCATCGATCCAAGGAAGAGGATATTTGTTCCTTATGATCACTTTGTTCAACTGATAATATCCAATCACATACGAAGGTAACCATTCTTCTTGCGCACGAACAATACGGGAGAACCCCAAGGAGACATACTAGGACTAATAAAACCTTTGTCTAAGAGGTCTCTCAATTTCTCCTTAAGTTCTTTCAACTCCACTGGAGCCATTCTATATAAAGGAATAGAGATCGAATGTGTGTCCAAAATAAGATTAATCCCAAAATCAATTTCCCAATAGGGAGGAACACCAGGGAGATCATCGGGAAACATATTGGAAAACTCATTTACCAAGGAAATAGACTCTAGAGAAGACTCTTTCAAGTTAGATATTTAACTCAGACTAGATAATACAAACATCTCTTTGAAATCAACTTTTGGGCCTTGAGATAAGAAACAAACCTCCCTTTGGCACTAAAGAACCACCTTCCCATACAGTTACTAGCATATTAGTAATTTAAACATGACTCTATGGGTCTGAAAATCTAAGGAAGCATATCAAGAGTACAACCAATCCATTATCAAGATGACATCAAAATCAACCATGTCTAACTCTATCAGATCAACAAGAGTATCTCTATCACTAGTAGGTATCACACCCTCCTATAGACCCTTCAAACAATCACATAGTCTCTCATCAGGGTAGAAATAGAAAAAGGAACTGACAAACTCTCGGGACCATAATTAAAATGCATAGACACATATGGGGTCACATAAGAAAGAGTAGACCCTGGACCAAGCAAACAATACACATCATGGGAGAAAACTCCCAACATACCCGTGACAATATCGGGAGATGCCTTAGATTCCTGGCGAGTAGTAAGTGCATACAAGTTGTTTCGACTAACATCAATGTCAGAAGTATAAGCAAAAACAGACATAGCACCTTTTGGTATGGTAGTGGATAAAGTAGCTACAGAGGCCCTGTCAGCCTAAGAAGCTGCTAAAATAGGGCACTAACGCTACATACGCCCAAGATGACCACTATGAAAATATCTGCCTCTCTCTTTCTCACATACCATGATGACTTTAATTATAAAATCTGCAAAAAGGGTGGGGTAGAGCTAACTAAGAACAACTAGTCTAAAATTGGGCATCTTGTTCTCGAGACCCGCCACTGAATTAAGATCAATGAGCACCTAAGAACTTTGGGTAAGGAGAGAAAATATTAGTTGATGAGGACGAACTCGAATTCCCCTACTTCTATTATAGCCACTTGCCACTACTTCCACCACTACTCTTGAAAGGCCTAAACTTTTTTCCTTATTTCTCACTAAGCTCATCTTTCTTTTTTTTTCTCATCCTTTACTTTTTAAATATACACAACAAATATAGAAATGTACATGTTCTCAATCAATAAGGCTACCTTACTTTCAAAAACTAATTCACGGGATAATATCAAGACAAACTATACATTCTAGCCCTCGTGGTAGAAACCATCTTGGGATCATACCTTGAACATTAATCGAATTTCAAGGCATTATTTGAATGGACATCATCCTATTCTTAAAGTTCATAAACTCTTTTGCCTTAGATTTCCTTTACTCTTAAGGAAAGAAGCGGTCAAAAAGAGCCTCAAAGAAATCCACCCAAGAAGCCAAACTAGCGTCAATACCCCTAGACAACTCCCACCCTTCATACCACTGGTAATATACATATTTCAATTGGTAGGAATCAAACTCAACATTCTCAATGCTAGAAGCATGCAAGATTTGAAAATCTTCTCCATTTAATCAATGAAGCCTTGAGGATCTTTGTACGAAAGAACATAGAAGGGCTCAACCTCATAAATTGGCCAACTCTTGTGGCCTTATAAGAAATGGTAGCTGGAGCACCACACTTTACTTGATAGGCTACAAATTGAATCAAGAGGTTGATGAAGCAATGAAACTCCGCATTAGTAGCATCCCTTTGAGAAGATTGAGGATGGATACCACTCTCCTGAGCAAGGTTAGTAGGTGGAAACCCATGAGTATAGCTAGATGTTGTAGTCCTAGCCTGGGTCTAAACTCCAAAAATTGGACGTGCTTTATCCACAAGACCCTCAGTAGTATCTGCCTGAGTCTCAGATCTCCTTTGAGGCATAATCTGAAAAATAGGAAATAGAATCAAAGTAAATCCAAGACATTAGACTTAATAGCTTGATATTGAATCAAAAGAAAGGGGAACATTCCTAAAATGTCTCATAGCCTTTATTTTATAAGTATGGCGCGCTTCACACCCATAAAAGAAATTCTAATCGACACAGTATTGTGAATACTCAATAGACCATAAACCTAGGCTCTGATACCAACTTGACACAACCTGACCTTTGGGCTATGTCATATGGGAACCTCAAGCACACATGTACCGGAGGTCACCCCATAACCCGACCTAAACACATCACATATCATAGGAATCGAAGGGACTCCAATTCAGAAGTTAAAATATGGAATAATATCATAAGCAAACATTCGATTCATAATAATAACTACACCCAATTTTATATTTATTCACCACACCTCTATACAAAAGATAAGTCAATAATCATACAAGTCAGGACAAGCCCCCAACAATAGTCAAACTAAAGCTTAAAGATACTAAGTTTAAATATAAGGACCAAGATATGATTGTCTTCCAAAGTAAGGAAGCTCACCACTCTAAGTTAATGCATGAGCTGTTTTAATATACTAATCACTCATAGGTAAAGAAAAAATACGTCAAGCCCTACACGCATAGGCACATAGCGTACAGAGATGGTTAGCGGTTGGAATGCTAGCATATAACTCAAGGATAAGTGATAAAATACATAATCAATCAACAACAAGGCAATATATCATATTTTATCACATTTACACACTTTTCCATACATATAGATGTATGACATGCCAATCAAGATATCAAAGCTCATCACCATTCTTAAGCATTCATTCATTAGACGTAAAGTCGAGGACTACCACCTTTCCACTCTTATAGATTCATCATTCTTAATACACCAAAGACTTTAGCCTTATTCAAATTATCATTATACTAGGGACTTACCCATATACACACATTCATCATTCAAACAAGGGACTTCACCCACACACATTCGTCATTCAAATAAGGGACTTCTCACACACACATTCATCTAGGAAAGGGACTCTAACGTCATGCCATATTTGTACTTTACCGTAAATCTTTTCATGAGGTAAGGTGCTTTGACCACAAGAGTTCTTCTTAAGCAATGGACTTTACCTTGCATTCTCATTGGAAGAAGGACTTTAATAAACCATCACATGGGTAAAGGGACTCTGACCCCAAGCCATTATATCAGTAAGGAACTTTGACCTCAAGCCATCAAAATTATCATTAGATAATATTTGGGACTTTACCCTCTTTTGCATGCATCAACACTTATTTAATACAACATTTAGGGACTCTATCCATTTAGCTAATTTTAATACTATATAAGACCTCATGGTCTTTATGGGAGCCTTCATTACTAAACCATCTCAATAGGCCAATACCTTCATTCAATTGTCACATCATACATTTTATGGTCCTCAATACCCTCACAATACATTCATGTTTTAATAGCATTCTCATACCATACTTTAGTTCAAAACACTATTTAAGCTCATCTTTATATAAAGGGACTTCAACTCCCTATTGGTTATTTAGCATAACAATATTATTATCACACCTTACATGGATTACAGTGCTCTTATCATAACATTTATCAAACATTCATACTCATTGGGCCATTTCCCAAGTTCAACATATCCTTAATAATTGACTGGACAATTCACTTATACATTTTCACAAACACCTTTTGTGCATACTTATAACAAGGTCCTTTTCATGGCAGATATCATCAAGACTGGGTTTAATAAAGATCCTCATGTCATACAACATACAAAAATAAGAGAAATATGTAATCTACCATCAATGACATATATAAAGATAAGTATAAAAAACAATCATCATCATTTATTGCTAGGTAGTAAAACCCTTTTCATTTGATTCAAATCACCATGTACACTTACTAATTTAAGTGTGAAATACATGGATTTAGAGTTATTTAAAGAGGGTAAGATATACATGCCTTAAACAACTTGAATCACCAACAAACTTGACCTCTTCCTTGACACTAGATGAACACCTCTAAACCCTAGCCTCCAATCTTGCTTCCAAGAGCCTTTAGAGTATTTAGGATGTTTAAGTCTTGTAAAATGGAGATTTAGGAGGATAATATGCCTTATAAAGTGAGATATTTTAGGGTTTTAGGCATGGGAAATAACCAAAAGGTCCTTGTGTAAAAAATTGAAAATCCACACATGTAGGGGTACGACTCCCCTTATGGATCACTTGGCAATCGTAACATATCGCATGAGTGGTACACTAACTCATACCCTAGGCTCTTCCTATGTTAACCATATTTTTTTAGGTGTGAAAGGGAACCTTTGATTCATAACCAAAGGGTACAACTCATTCCCTAGATCGTAAGCTCCATCCATGACCAAAATAGTCCACTCTAGGTTAGGTTTTTACTTCATACGATTAAGTAGTATATGACTCATTCGCATGGTTACAACCAACGGATGGCCTTTTTATATGGAGGATAATAATTAACCTAACATAGTATCTAGGATACAAAAGGGAAGAGGGATAAGGCAATGAGTTATGACCTAGGGTACGACTCAAGCCCTTCAATTGTTACCACTCCAGAGACATCCAAGGTTGTTTTCTTAATGGTCTAAGGTGTAGGTGTTTCAATTCCCTTCCACTTTGATAGTTAAGCATAGATACAAGTTAATATATCAACATACACCAAGAATACCTTTACATAAGTTAGAAAAAATACACTAAGAGAATGCAACACAACACACATATTATGATCACTATCAATCAACCAACATTTTGCAAGGCCATAATCTTAGGTGTTTTAGGTATGGTACGAGGGATTTCTAATATGTGGCTCTCTGTCAGCGAGGGCACTTTAGCTCTAAGTATGTCCATCTATTCTCTAATAAGTCTTAGATCCGATGAATCAATCACGAAAATCCTATCTGCCACATATCTCTAAAAAGCATCAATATGTGTATGTCGATCAACGCATAGCTATGACATAACAGTTGTGTGTGTAGACTCCCATCTAGCCTCTATCATCTCTAGTCTATTCTAGACCCATTGACAGATATCCTCATACAAAGTCTCCACTTCTTTCTCTATAATTTTGAATTATTTGGTGGTGGAACTCTAGATATCTACTAAACTTGTCGTGCACTACTCAAACCAAATAGCTTAATCCTATATTTCTAATAAATAACCCTCTTGTGATGGACAATCTCCCTAATATGGTTGTTATTCTTAAATGTTGTTTGATATCCCTCCATATTCCATCTCAGGTTTTTTTTCTTAAGTGGTACCTCCGAGAAATATTTATGGGTGGAGCTCTAACACTGATGTGTTGGTTTTTCTGTATCTGCAATTAGAACCTGATGGAAAGACTGGCCTATACCCTTCTCAGATTGGGGTATACCTAATGGCTATACGTGAGCTACAGTATCCTTCTCAGACTGGGGAACTACTGATGACTCCTTATCTACAGCCTCAAACTCATCCTTGGACCCCTCCTTAGACTGGGGGTCTTATGTATCCACTTATGGAGATGGCTCTAACTCTACTTCCTTATCAGTATCATTATCATAATCATCTAATGGAGGATAGTATAGGGGTGATCTCTAGGATAGATTCATCCTCGTCTAAGGTAGAGATACCTAGGTTTCTTAGACAGCCTAAAACACCTCCACCAATGTCTTAAGCTGAGTATAGGCTGGCTATCTACCCCACCGTGAGTCATCTGGTATCTGCATATCTATAATTCCAAAAATAATAGTCTTAATTGTATGATGTATCTGCCTATTAGTCACTCAATGTGTAACTCTGCCCGCAGATACTTTAAGTTATGAAATAGGGTACTCCTTCACAAAACCACTAGGCTCGCGGGACTCATCACATCTCCTTGATGAAGTTACTTTGTTCTTTACAGCTTTAGGAGCTATGTTCACTTGAAAAACCATGTGTTAGGTTTAAACAGAGAATGAGGGACTGCATATTTGAAGAAAAACTTCAAATTTGACAACTTTTAATTTTTCTTCAATTTTCATATCCCTCCACTTGAATTTAGTCCCAATGAGTTCAATGTATATACATACATCAAAGACATAGTATCCTTCAACTTTGTCAAGTACCACTTTTGGTTAAGACATAATTTTAGTGTTCAATCCAAGATTCTAGTATAGTTCAAGGCTTCTAACTAACATTTTGTTGATAACAGCATATATTGCATGCAAATAAAAACACTAATTGTTTTTAATTTTAACATTTAGTACTACAAGTACGATCCAAGAACATTACCTTTTTTATGCAAAACCAGAAGTGTACTATGAAGAAGTGAAATAAACAGAAGTTGGAACACGCGTATGACACTTTAAGATAACTTGGTACCCCAAACAAGTGTCAATTTAACTTTTTTCTGAATGTGGGAAAATTTTATACTTCGAAAGGAAAATTAAAGATTTAAGGGAAAGAATGAAATTTTAAGGATTTGATAGGTTAAAAAGGGTTAAACATTGATTAAATAGTAAGGGGCGGGGTGGTTTAGGTATTATTTATGCATGGGTGGAACCAAAATTTTAAAAAAAAATTAGACCCACAGATTGTCCACTTACGCCTACCACTTGTGGGCTATATGTGGTAAATATGATCTATAAGTGTGCCCCAAATTTTACGAACTTTCCAGCATTATGGACTTTCCATTTTGATACACATTCCACTACTTAAGGGTTCATAAATGGTATTTATATCTCTATAAGTAGGTTATGAGTAATTGTCAAGAATTTCCCATTAACATCCTCAAAATTTTATCTTTTAAGTATGTACAACTTTACCTGGCCCGATTGGGACTTGTGACCTTGTGGATTGCTCACACAGTTCTGTTACCTAGAAGTTCATGAATGTATTAAATTTACCACATTCCAAGCCAGTCCAAAAGCTATAAACCTACAAAATTAGAACAAACAAAGTGAATACTAAAATATTGGGTTGCCTCCCACCCAGTGCTAGATTTAATGACACGGCACGATGTGGCTGTGTTGGTTTCTCAAACTTCACAAACATGACCATAGGTTTCCTCCTATAAAGTGCTTGATTTAGCATTGTAACACAACGTGGGTATCTTGGCTACTTAGAATTCATCAAGATATCTAAAATAATACCCTCCTAGGTCATCCAAACAATCATGACCGACACCACTCTCAAATCGGTCGGCTTCTTCATTGTTCTTCGGATACAGAATATGACTTATTCTTTGTTGACTCTAAATTTGAGTTCCCCCTTTTCCATATCAAATATTGCTCTACCTGTATCCCTAAATAGTCTTCCCAAAATTATGGGCATCTCAAAATCAACCTCACATCTAAAATCATAAAGTCAGCTGGAAATATCAGATGATCATATCTTACCATCGTATTATAAAAAATTCCAAGGGACTTCTTGACAATGCAATATGCCATCAATAGCTGCATAGTAGTTGGCTCGGGAGGACTCAAACCCAATTGTCAGAATACAACCAATGACATCAGATTTATCCTGACCCCTAAGTCACAAAGAGCCTTAGAAAATCAGAAGGTCCCAATTGTACATAGAATTATGAATGCACCGGTATCATCCTTTTTGGAGGCAAAGAACAAAAACCAACCACACTACAATGGTGCATTCTACCTACATCCTTACAACTTACAGTCTTTTTCTTGGTCACCTAGTCATCTCTTTTAGCGTTTTAAAGGAATGTTCGAGATCAAGTCTTTAAGTATTTCAATGAACTTCCTAAAATTTTCTTCCCCTTGCTTCTGTTTTAGCCTTTGAGAAAAGGGAGGGGAAGGTCGTAGGATCTACTTGACTATTGGCTTACTTATATCACCCATATATTTATCCTCATCAACTTTACCATCACTACCTGTTGCCTTTTCTGAATCTAAAATAGGTGTCTCATTAACAACAACCACATCATTCCTTAGAACTTCTGCAACAAGTAAAGAAGGATCCAAGTAGTTATACCACTTTGTGTGCTAATATCAAGAACATGGACATCATTTTTTAGATTTTCAACAGTGTTTCTTAAAAGGGTACCCGACTGTCTCCAGTTTATTATTGTCAACATTTGCCCAAAATGGGTGCTCAAATTGCTTGATAATAGTTGAATGAGATTTGAACTTCTGATTCAACCCTAAAATTTCAGCCTTAATCTTCGTAAGGATGTTCTCCTAAATTTATTTACCCTTGACCAACTTGGTCAGCATTTCTTTCATTTTAGATTCTATAGCTCGGCTTCCAGATGGAGTGTTCCTGTCTTTCTTCAATTTATAGTCATCATTTTTATTCCAGTCACTATCTCGCTCTCTACTATGATCCTTTTATCTATCACTATAATTTCGACCTCAATTTTCTTGTACTTGATATCGAAAATCAGCCAACTCACAATCAAGATACTTCACTTCCTCCTCCAAGTCAGACTTATAAATGCTGAAAGCTACATCCTGTGCTCTTACTACATTTACGTTTTAAAAATTTACTATTGTAAAATACTTAGTAAGCACCCTAATATTTATTCTCAGTTGTGCTTCTTTTTGTGCTACTGTATCATCAACCAGTGTATAATCACTGAATGCCCCAATGGCATAAGTCTTAGTGATGGTGTCTTCCATTTCTCTAGAACTACCTCCCAGCATAGTCTCATAAATGCACTTCTAGTGATGGTGTCTTCCATTTCTCTAGAACTAATCATCGAGGATCTATAGAATATTTATAACAAGTTCGTCCCTGGAATCTAATGACCGAGCACCATACTAAGCTTTTTGTTAAATCAAAACCATGATTCATATATAGATTCTGAAGAAAGCTGTTTGAAGTTATAAATGTCATCATTCAACTGCAATATCTTTGATGGCATAAAGAATTGATCAAGGAATTATCTGAGTAACTCATTCCATGTGGTTATTGAGCCTCGAGAAAGTTTCCCAACCACAGTGATGCTTCTCCAGATAACGAGAAGGAGAGAAGCCTCAACCTCAATGCCTCATATCCTACCCCCACAATAGAATAAGAAGTAAATCCCTACTAAATTAGCAAGGTGCAAATTTGTATCATTAGTTGGTAAGATCGTTAATACACATCTCAAGTTCAGCAATTGGATCATAACACTAGTTATATAGAATTTCATATTCGGAGAAAGGGCCGGTATAATAATGCCCCCTATCTTTGCAGGATCAACATAGCCCATATAATTCTCATCCTTGTTTGGTGGTAATTACATATAAACTAGAAATATATGAACTCTACCTTATCTGTCTTTCTCTCTCTCTATCAAGATCTGCTCTATAATTTCTATCTTATCTCTGCCTAGCTAGCACTTCTTGCTGAGCTAGCTATCATGCCTCTTCTTCTCTCTTATGGTTTTCATCATCTACCAACAATTGCTCAGTCTATTTATTATCAATGTTTTATGGGTCCTCTGGAGGAGGAGGTACATTATAAATGTCTCGAACACCTGCTGGAACCCTATCATGAACTGCTTTAGTCATCTTGTGTGGTTTCCAGTATTCTCTTGGGCTCTAAATAAATTAGGAGTAAGTGATTGACTTAACGTCCGGTATTCGTCATACACTGGTGTTCACCCCACTAATAACAAAAACAAAATAGTAAACTTCAGCAACTTCCATCTAATAAAAATCATAGTCCTTGGCAACAACGCCAAAATTGATCCATACCAACTACACCTCCAAATTAATGATAAAGTAGTCGTAGTTAGTATGAAAACCCAACTAAGGTTAGGGTTGTCCCCACAAGGACTACAAGTATCATATTTCTCTTTTGTTGGAGTCAATGGGAAAGTAAGAAAAGTATATGGGGAGTTTTTGTAGTCAAGAGTAATTGTAAGAAACTGCTTGTTGTGTTTGGTTAAAATAACTAGGGTTTGTTCCCCTGGCATCTCAAATTTATAGGCTTGTTGTGCTCAACTGAACTAACTCGGTACCTTACATGCAAAATCTTAAAAGTGATGTACGATTAACTATTTTGTGGACTTATTGATAGATTTTAACCTTAACCTTTTAAGTCTCAAAGTGTCGCTATACTAACCCTTATACAAGATACCAGTTAACTATCACATTATGGATCTCCAGTTATTAGATACAACTAATTGGCTTAAGAAGATAGTATAGGTAAGCTTATTTCAGCAAATAACTCTAAATTACTATTGTCATTATCTTTTCCTAGTCCCTAATCCCCCTTTAAAGTGAGTAGGAATATCTAGGAAGGATTTTAATGTTTGAAATTTCTAAGACAATGATAAAACTAAAGATAATACAACACATGCACGGTTATTGGTTCAGAACAGCTTCACACTTCATTTATTTCATCAATATGCTAGGGTTTCCACAACCCTAGCTAAGGATATTAACACTCATGCTTGTGAAATAACCCATAGATTTCATAATTAAAATAATTAAAGTAGTATCACAATAATCAATGATCAAAACCAAAAGTCAAGAATTGAATTATCAATAAAAATCTCAAATACAAGAATTCTAAAGTTCACAATATGTTATAGTTTGTAAGTTAATATCAAAGAGCGCAACCTCTCCTAAAAACACATAAAGAGTATTTATAGTACATGAGGAAACCCCAAAAAATCAATGCCCAAATCAAAAATGAAAAATGAAAAATGGAGTTGGTGGCCACTTACGCTCCCCCGTAAGTACTACTTACGGTCTATAAGTGGACCAAGATAAGTGCCTAAAAATTTTCCTACAGTTTTGCACTCTCTGGATCTAGAATTTTGGCACTAATCTTAGCCACTTATGATCTGTAAGTTGGACTTACGGTCTACAACTAGGCCCAGGTACATGCTAGAGTCTTTAAATTCCTGCAACCAAGCATCTAGACTTTAAGTTCTGGTAAATGCTTTGGTAACGTACACCCAGACGCCAAAAAATGCTCAAGTAAGTGTCCAAGAAATGTATTTTTCATATTTTTCTTTAATTCAACATCCAAAACCTAATTTTCAACAAAACATACTAAAAACTCATCAAATCTAACAAAACAACCTAAGAATCGTGCATATTTTCATAGTTTTTAGTGTCAAAAGTTCTATAAATTCATAGAACGTTACCTTCTTTCATGTGTTCATGTTGTATATCCATTCCTTGTACTTGTATACTATTACATATCCTTGATATGCTATTTATTTTTATATGGGCAAGCGATATATGATATAGTGTTTAGGTTCATAAGTATGGCTAGAATGGAATAGTTTATCCTTGTTGCCTCCTTCGCTATACTATGTTAGTTCCCTATATATTTAAGTGTGATGACATGATATTCATATTTACATAAATTTTGAGCTTAATAGGGAGTTTCCTATTGAGTACCATATATTTGTGTAATGCCCCAAAATTTTATTCTGAGATGCCACATGGTGCTTAGGGCTACCCGTACCCCCAAGCTAACCCTCAGAGCTAGACACTACCTCAAGGAATTCAATTCAACAATAGTCATGCACAATAAAGAGATATACCACATCGGGTTCAAGAGAAATACTGGAGAATACTAGACTGTACAACTAAAATATATTGAATGTCTGTACACACCAACCCTCTAGTCTAACAAAGCCTCTATACATTAGAATTAATGAGCCATTGGGACAAAACCCCAACTCACTCAACAGTACTGAAAACCATAACAACAAAATGATATCTCAAAAATATAGATAGGTCCTCAAACCATGAGGAATCACCATTGAGGGAATGTAGTTGAGGCACTCAAATATCGCTAACGCGGCTGCAGCTGAGTACCTGAACCTATATTACGAGAAAATGTAGCCCATAGGAAAATATGTGGATCAACACTTTGGAATGTACTGAGTATGTGGGTGTGCATGCAATAATGTAAATATCATCATCAATTTCATACAAATATGCATATGCACAATGATGGCTAACTTTACTGGAATTACATTGAAACATACTTTTCATAATCTCATAGTAAATAAATCATATGATAAAAACCTCATAAATCATCATAAACAACTCAACTCTTTAACTCAAGACTTAGAGTGACTCGATAATTGAAGAAACTCAACTCTTATGGACATGGGAGGTTCTTATAACTTACATAAACCATATGAGCAACATAGAGTCCAACGTTTTTCCCTCCTAAGCAGAGAACCCCACATTGGAGGGAGCATCGTACTCTTGTCATGGAGTACAACCTCAATTTAGTGATCACAATCTCATATTCAGCCTCTGGCCCACAAATATCAATACCAATCCTACGACGGCACATAGTTTTGGCGAAATCACCACTTTTCTCGCCCGATGCTACATTCTACTGCCAGACACAAGCTCAAAATGCGTTAGGAAATCCACCACAAACATCACAAGGGTCTATCATGAAGATCAAATCAAATCTCTATCTCATTTATCAAATCATAATCAATTTGTGGATTCCTAACTCGACTCAAATCAAATCAATCTTTCTCAATATCAAAATGTATCAATTCATTAAATTATGGCAACATTGATAACTTTGAATAAATATCAAGACACATTGTAACAACTCAATCTCATGAATCAATACACTCAATAATCCAATTTATCATAAGGAAGCTTAAAGCTTGAAACATATCTTGAAAGCACTTGAAATATCAACTCATGGTAGAAATATGAAATTCACAATATTAAATATCAAGTTATAACTTGAGAATAGTAAAATAATCATGTATAACAAAGCTTGAACAATTTATATTCTCATAATCTCATGATGAAGTAATTTGGGTATAAACTCACTTGCAAAATCATATAAATATATGATAGAAATCAAGGCTTTGGGAATAAGAACAAAAGGATTGGTCTTGTTCAAAACCCCACATACCTTAATCTTTGAAATTGGATGAATTCTAGTGCTTAAGACTTTATCGGCACTTGTAATAAATGATTCTTAAAGCCCACACTATGAGGAACTTGATTCTTGAAGAAATCTTGAAGATTTATAGATGATTTTTAGAAGATAAAATTTTCTTGATTGAAACCCTAATACATATTCGTAAGAAAATTGGAAGAGATAATGAAGAAATTAGGATTTGGAAGGGGATTCTCATATTTATATAGGCCTCCAAAATATGGGGAAAGACCAAAATACCCTTGTAAAAACATCCCTTAATTTCTGAAAAAAATAGCTGACGACAATCGTGATAAGTCGTCAGACTTGTGACAAGTTGTCACAAAATGTCATCACAAAGGGTGGATTTTTTGATTTTCGGGTTAAGGTTGACGACATTTTGTGACAAGCCGTTAAACTTGTGACAAGTCGTTGCAAAATTTCATCACAAAATGTTGGATTTTTTGACTTTCTGCTTATGGTAATGATATTTTGTGACAAGCCGTCAGGCTTGTGACAAGTCGTCATAAAATGTCATCACAAAATTTTTAGGCTGACACGCTGGAGTAAAATAAACATAACGCTTTTCTCTAATACCGAATTTGGGTGAAATTGATACCGTTAGAAAGCTGATTCAATTATTTATCTGTTGGTGGGTCATGAGCTCAAAAATTCTTAGGGTAGAAAGAGATATACTCATTTGAAATTGTCTATGTCAAAATCCTTCTCAAGAATTCAATCGGTAAGAGATGTTTTGATTCACCTAATCGCTAGGACATCTTTGAGGCCTTAATACACATCACCCTTGATCAGAAAACAACCAAAGAACTATAATTTATCTCTCATGAGCTTGAGTCATGGTTGCACTATTTGTTAGATTCTTGGGGTATTACAATATCTCTCCCTTGGAAATATTTGTCCTCGAATGTTGCTAAATTAGCCAAGAACAAGAGAAAATGAGGATGTATAGCTAGAACGACTCAATCAAAGGGATTACTTCACTCTATACCTTTGGATACCATAAAAAATGCATGAATTCATGATGGAAGTAGACACCTTTAATAAGAAGGGAACGAAATTAAGAAAGAATGGTACCTTCTGCTCGCTTTGAACTCACAGAAAAGAGGTGAGGGTACTTGGCTCGTATATCAGCTTCGGCTTCCCAAGTAGCACCCTCAACAGATTGATTTCACCAAAGAACTTTAACCAAAAGAACGTATTTGTTCCTTAGCCTACGGATCTGAAAATCCAAAATCTCAACGGAAATCTTCTAGAATGAAAGGCTATCCTAAATATATAAGATTTTGAAAGAATCAACCACAACAGAATCACCAATACACTTCTTAAGCATAGAAATATGGAATACCGGATAAACTCTAGACAACTCCGTAGGTAACTCCACCTTATATGCTACTTTTGGAACACGGCTCAGAATCCTGTACGGACCAACATAACGGGTACTAAGCTTTGCTGTCTTCCCAAATCTCTTCACCCCTTTCATGGGTGAAACCTTCAAGTGCACCAAATCAGTAACATTAAACTCAAGATCTTTTCTTCTCGCATCTGCGTACAACTTCTGATGACTTTGAGCAATCTTCAATCTTTTTCAAATCAACTTAACTTTTTCCATAGCCTCGAACACAACATCAGGCCCAATCACAGTTGCTTTTCCTACTTCAAACCAACCTATAGGTGATCTACATCTTCTCCCATACAAAACTTTGAATGGGACCATCTGAATACTAGCATGGAAATTATTGTTATATGCAAATTCAATCAATGGCAAGTGCTCATCCCAACTATCTTTAAAATCAACAGCACATTCCCTCAACATATCTTCTAAAGTCTAAATGGTCCGCTCAGCCTGACGCTCTATTTATGTATGGAAAGCAAAACTTAGATAATCTTAGGTGCCGAGACCCTTCTGAAAAGCCCTCTAAAATTGGGGAGTAAACTGAGTACCCCTATCAGAGATAATAGCCAAAGGAACTCCATGAAGTTTAATGAATTCTCGAATATACAATCTAGCATAATCATCAGTTGTATAAGATAAATACAAAGGTAAGAAATAAGCTAATTTATTCAACCAGTCTACTACAACCCAAATCAAATCATGATGATGATGAGAAGAAGGAAAACCAATTATGAAATCCATATTCACTTCTTCCCACTTCCAAGTAGGAATGCTAAACTCTTGCATTACACCATCGGGCATTTGGTGCTCTACCTTAACTTGTTGACAAGTAGAACACTTTGCCACAAATCTTGCTATGTCTTTCTTGATACCATTCTACCAATAGATTTCCCGTAAATCATGGTAGATCTTGGTATCATAGGGATGAATAGAATATCGTATGCCATGCGCTTAAGTTAAAATTCTCTGCCTTAGAGTATCAATATCGAGAACACACAATCTACCTTATAATCTCAATAGTCCATCTCCCTCTTCGGAGAAAACCTATACTTTTTGGTCTTTAACTGGATCCTTCAGTTTGACCAAACTAGAATCCCTGTCTTGCTTCTCCTTTACCTCCGAGACCAAAGAGGACTTGGAACTACTCTAAACTAACATACTCCTTTCAGCAGAATCAAGCAATCTAACACCTAACCTATCCAAATGACGCACACCACAAGCCAATTCCTTCTTATCATTCTTTACATGAGCTACACTACCCATAAACAACATGCTAAGAGCATTTGCCACAACATTGGCCTTGCCCGGGTGATACAACACACTCATATCATAATCTTTTAAGAGCTCCAACCACTGTCTCTGCTTAAGGTTCAAATTCTTCTGGGTGAACACATACTGTAAGATTTTATGGTCTGTAAGTACATAAACATGGACACCATACAGATAATATATCCATATTTTCAAAGCAAAAACTACAACTACTAATTCAAGATTATGGATTGGCAATTCTTCTCATGATGCTTCAACTGTCT
This sequence comes from Capsicum baccatum var. pendulum, assembly GCA_030864225.1. NCBI lineage: Eukaryota > Viridiplantae > Streptophyta > Magnoliopsida > Solanales > Solanaceae > Capsicum > Capsicum baccatum. Next base: position 193,688,492 of record CM061559.1, on the reverse strand, counting down.
AGAGGAATAAGCTATAAATTTACCCCTATGCATCAACACACAACCCAAACCAACTCTAGAAGCATCATAATATACCGCAAAACCATCAGTACCATCGGGTAAAGCTAACACTAGGGCTAAAGTGAGTTGAGTCTTCAACTCCTGAAAACGCTTCTCACATGCATCTGTACATTAGAACTTAACTTAGTTTTGGATCAAACAAGTCATGAGAGATGTAATGGAAGAGAAGCCCTTAAAAAAACAATGGTGGCAACCAGTTAGACCGTAAAAACTCCTAATGTCAGATGGGGAGGTAGGTCTAGGCCAATTCTTTACAACTTCTGTCTTTTAGGATCGACTCTAAATTTGGCAGAAACAATTTGACCCAGAAAAGCCACTGAACTTAGCCAAAATTCACACGTGCTAAATTTTGCAAATAATTGATGATCTCTAAGAGTTTGCAAGACAATTCTAAAATGGTCAGCATGATCATCCTCTCTTTGGGAATACACAAGAATATTGTCTATGAATGCAATGACAAACATATAAAGATATTGCTTGAACACTCGATTCATGAGGTCTATGGAGGCTGTTGGAGCATTGGTTAACCCAAAGGACATAAAAAGAAACTCAAAGTGACCATAACGAGTTCGAAAGGCTATCTTTGGAATGATCTAAGGTCTATCTTTAAGAAATAACTTTCCCCATGTAGCTGATCAAATAAATCATCGATTCTAGAAAGAGGGTACTTGTTCTTGATAGTTACCTTATTGAGTTGATGGTAGTAAATGCGTATGCACAATGTACCATCTTTCTTACATACGAATAGAATAGATGCACCCTATGGGGAAATACTGGGTTTGATAAAGCCTTTGTCTAAGAGATCTTTGAGTTGCTTCTTCAACTATTTAAGTTTTGCAGGATCCATATGGTATGGAGGAATGGAAATAGGCTGAGTGTCGGAAAGGAGATCAATCCTGAATTCTATTTCTCTATCAGGTGGGACCTCTAAAAATCTTCTAGGAAAACATCAGGAAACGCATTAACGATAGTAACTGACTAAATAGTTGGAGTCTTGGATTTGAGGTCTTTAACTCAAACTAGGTGATAGATGCAACCCATGGAAATCAACTTTCTAGCTTTGAGGTAGGATATAAAATGGCTTTTCGGATTTACTGAACTCCTAGACCACTCACAAACGGGCTTGTTAGGAACTTAAACATGACCGCTAGGGTACAATAATCTATAAATGCATAGCACGAGTGAAGCTAATCCATACCCAGAATGACGTCTAAATCAACTATATCTAGCTCAATCAAATCAGCATATATGACCCAATGAAGGACAGTGATAGGACACTTCTTATATACTAGCTTAGCAATAACAGATTCTCCTACCAGAGTAGAAACCAGAACAGGCTTAGGAATCTATTCATGGTCTATCTCAAAATTTACAGCAACCAGAGGTGTCATATAAGACAAACTAAAATTGGGTTCCATTAATACATACACATCAAAATAAAAGACACGGAGCATATCAGTGACAATATCTAGAGAGTCCTTCTACTCCTGGCAAGTTGGTATAGCATAGAAGTGATTCTGGCATGAATCGTCAGCAGTACTAGAAGAGGTGCCCTAAGGAGAAACTGAGCGAACTACAGAAGTGGGGGCACTGGTAGCCTAACTCTGGGGATGAGTATCTCAACTCTCCTATCTAGTATATAGACAATCTCTAAGTTGGTGGCCCAACTTTTCACAACCAAAGCAACCCCTTTAATCAACAAAAAACTCGCTAAAATAATCTTTACCACACTTGGCACCTGAAGGAGGACGAGGTTGGTTACCTATACTTTCTTAAGACCTAGATAGGATAGCCCTGTTCCCTTGCTACTGCCAGCTTCTAGGAGCGGGAGCACTAACTAAGAAAGGCGCGAGCATAAAGATACGTCCCTAGAATTTAGCGATGTTCCCTCTATGGAATCTGGACTGATCGAATCCCTGTTGCTCTCATCTAGCTCTTTTATTCCCTCTTACTCTCACTCTTTTTTTCACCTTATTAGCTTCAATCTATTAGGCATGTATCACCAATCAAGAAACGCCCATCTCCTTATTAAGCATAGTAAATCTACACTCTTTCCCAATGTAACTCCACACACCGATCACGAACTTACTCATGATGGTCCTAGAGTCAGCCATCATACTAGGAGCATATTTGGATAACTGATTAAATATGATATAATACTCTTTAACAGTCATGGAGCCTTGTCTCAAATTCATGAATTCCTCTATCCCTTCTTTCCTCATCTCAAGAGGAAAGAATCTATCCAAGAACATATCCTAGAATAACTGCCAAGTCATGGGAGAGGCATCCTCCCCCTAATCTTCCCCCACATCTCCACCCAGTCATATGAAACACTTTCATTCGATAGGAAGACAATTCAACACTCTTCTCCTTAGTTATATGCATAGTCTGGGTGATCTTTCTCACTTTATCCAAGTATATCTGTAGGTCTTCACCTATCTTCAACTAGTAGAACTCACGTAGATTCATCCTTATAAAGTCACAAACTCAAGCTACAGTAAAATTATTGTCTTGCAGAGGTAGATTAGTAGACTAGGTGCTAGCTTTAACATTGGCGGTAGCTGCCTAGGCTATCACCTGAAAAGCTGCCAGAAATTCCGCATGAGACACATGCTCATTCAAGGGATCAATGGGTGGATGTTGCTCATTTTTTCTACGAGCTCGATGAGGAGGAATTTTTAGTTATAAGAGAGAATGAGTTAATTTTAGATAAAGATACAGTTGTAGGCACGATAAAATTTAGAAAGAAAGAAATGACTTTTCCGAAAACATTTTGTAGCCTCTTGCTTATAGATATAGCACACTACACACTGACGATCAAGACTCTACGTAACACACCCTAGGACTCCTTAAACCTCAGGCTATGATACCAAGCTTTGTAATGCCCTAACATTTTATTCTAAGATGCCACACGGTGCTTAGGGATACCCGTATCCCCAAGCTAACCCTCGGAGCAAGACACTACCTCAAGGAATTCAATTCAAACAATAGTCATGCACAACAAACAGATATACCACATTGGATTCAAGAGAAATACTGGAGAATACTAGACTGTACAACCAAAATATATTGAATATCTATACATAACAACCTTCTAGTCTGACAAAGCATCTATACATCAGAATCAAGGATCCATTAGGAAAAACCCCCAACTGACTCAACAATACTGAAAACCATAACAGCAAAATGATATCACAAAAATATAGACACAGTCCTTGAACCATGAGGACTCACCACCAAGGGAATATAGTTGAGGCACTCGAATATTACTAACGCGGCTGCGGCTGAGTAACTAAACCTACATTATGAGAAAATGTAGCCCATAGGAAAATATATAGGTCAGTACTTTGGAATGTACTGAGTATGTAGGGATGCATGCAACAATGTAAATATCATCATCAATATCACAAAAATATGCATATGTAAAATGATAGCTCACTTGGATTGAATTAGATTGAAACATACTTTTCATAATCTCATAGTAAATAAATCATATGATAAAAACCTCATAAATCATCATAAAAAACTCAACTCTTCAACTCAAGACTCGGAGTAACTTGATAATTCAAGAAACTCAACTCTTATAAACATGGGAGGTTCTTATAACCGACATAAACCATGTGAGCTATATGGAGTCCAACATTTTTCCCTCCTAAAGAAAGAACCCCACATTAGCAGGAGCATCATACTGTTGCTAGGGAGTACAATCTCAGTTTAGTGATCACAATCTCATACTCAGCCTCTGGCCCACAAATATCAATCCCAATCCTATGATGAAATGTAGTTTTGGGGGAAATACCATATTTTCCACTCGGTGCTAAATACTACTCCCAGACACAAGATCAAAATGTGTAAGAAAATCCATCACAAACATCACAAGGGTCTATCATGAAGATCAAATCAAATCTCTATCTCATTTATCAAATCATAATCAATTTGTGGATTTCTAACTCAACTCAAATCAAATCAATCTTTCTTAAAATCAAAATGTATCAATTCATTAAATCATGGCAACATCAATAACCTTAAAGAAATATCAAGACTCATTGTAAAAACTCAATCTTATGAATCAATATACTGAATAATCCAATTTTTCATAAGGAAGCTTAAAGTTTGACACATATCTTGAAAACACTTGAAATATCAACTCATGGTAGAAATATGGAATTCACAATATTAAATATCAAGTCATAACTTGGGAATAGTAAAATAATCATGTATAACAAAGCTTGAACAATTTATATTCTCATAATATCATGATAAAGTAATTTAGGTATAAACCCACTTGCAAAATCATATAAATCCATGATAGAAATCAAAGCTTTGGGCACAAGAACAAAAAGATTGGTCTAGTTCAAAACCCCACATACCTTAATCTTTGAAATTGGATTAATTCTAGTGCTTAAGACTCTATCCGCACTTGTAATAAATGATTCTTGAAGCCCACACTATGTGGAACTTGATTATTGAAGAAATCTTGAAGATTTATGGATGATTTTTGGAAGATTAAATTTTCTTGATTGAAACCCTAATATATATTCTTAAGAAAATTGGAAGAGAGAATGAAGAAATTAGGGTGTGGATGGGGATTCTCATATTTATATAGGCCTCCAAAAGATGGGAAAAGACCAAAATAACCTTGTAAAATGTCCCTTAATTTTTGAAAAAAAAAAAGCTGACGACATTCGTGATAAGTTGTCAGACTTGTGAAATGTTGTCACAAAGTGTTGTCATAAAAGGTTGGATTTTATGATTTTTGTCTTAAGGTTGATGATATTTTGTGATAAGCCATCAAACTTATGACAAGTCATCACCAAAATGCCATCACAAAATGTTGGATTTTTTGATTTTCTGCTTATGGTGATGACATTTTATGATAAGCCATCAGGCTTGTGACAAGTCATCACAAAATGTCATCACGAAATTTCCAGGCTAATATGCTGGAGTAAAATAGGCATAACTCTTTGATCCGTTATTCAATTTAGGTAAAATTAGTACCATTGGAAAGCAAATTTAATTATATAGCTGTTGGTGGTCATAAGCTCAAAAATTCTTAGGGTAGAATGAGATATGCTCATTTGAAGTTAGCCATAACAAAATACTTCTCAAGAATTCAATCAGTAAGGGATGTTTTGATTCACCTAATGGCTAGGATATCTTTTAGGCCTTAATACATATCACCCTTGATTAAAAAACAATCAAACCACTATAATTTATTTCTCATGAGCTTGAGTTATGGTTTCACTATTGGTTAGAGTCTCAGGGTATTACAATTTGGTACTCATACCATACTTCTGCCGGCTACAGATCATAGTAAGGGTTCTCATCATTTGTGGTGTGTGTCATGCGGAGAAGCTATGATTCGTAGACATATACTGAGCTCTTGGCATTTAGATTATTCCAATTTTCCCTCATATATATTAGACTAATCTCTATGTTGTAATTAGAGATGGGTCATATTAGTACATTTATTTTGTACTTCATTATTTAATTTTGTTAGAGTAGAAGCTGTTAAAATGATTACAAGTTTTGTAACTATTTTGTGTAATCTAGCCTTTTGACTATATTTATTTTGCATTCTTCCTCCATTTCTCTTAGTAATATTTTACTAGTAGTTTAGGACTATGGGTTGGCTTACCTACTAGTGGCTTATAGTAGGTGCCATCATGAAATTATAAAAAGGGTTGTACCAAATTTTTATCAGACCCTAGGTTTATCAGTGTATTGGTAAAATAGCTAAGTGTCTAGTAAAGTCCTATAGATCAATGTAAAGATGTTCATAATCTATCTTTGGTAGGATACAAAATATGCTTAGGAAATTCTATTCTTGACTTTTTATTATTTGAATGTATTTTAATGAGCCTCAGATATGTTCCTGGACCCTATAATACCTAGACGGACATTGTGAGATTATTGATAGATATGGATGGGACTTTGACATATATTTCCAAAGCATTAGTACAATGTCAGACTAGGGAATCAAGGATGGATAATAAAGATCCTCAACATCAGCCAGAGGATTTGGCACCAACCCAGGCTCTAGTGGAGCTTGTGACTACTTTATCCTTTTGAGATTCACTATTAGGGATCCCAAATCTTTTTGTGGATACCTCACAATTAGCAATGACTTTTTGTTCATCGTGCAGTTCTAAGGTTAAAGTTGGGCGTATTGGCATTTATTAGTATTTCTTGTCAGTTTTAGAGTATGAGATTAAGTTTCTTGAGTGAGCTAGGCAATTCTATGCTATATATTTTAAAGAATGACATGATGCATGGATTTATTAGAGGATTAACATTGCCCTTCTATTTAACTTTAGAGCATTTGAAAATAGCTAGGTTATTCTTTCCTCAGGTTGTTGATCATGCGAGGGTCAAAGAAAGAGCATATACTAAAACTTATGGAGGTAGTAGTAAGAGTCCAATTATTAGTACAATGCTATTAGTATTCCATCCTGGAGTAAGGATCCTCTTGACAGAGGTTAGCTTCACTTCCAGCCTATTGGTTCTATGCAGATAGAGTTTCCAACTATGGGTGGCTCTCAGGTTATTCGTAGTGGCCATAATAGGCAAGTCCTTTTTGGACTTCATGGGGTATTTGGTATGGTTTTTCAAGCCATATAGTTTGTTCTAGATCAGGAGGTATAGAATCTTAGAGTATCTCAACACCTTATTATAGTTGTTGTGAGATTTCTTATTAATCTAAAGAGTGACCTAGAAGCAAGTTGGGTTTTTATACTGGATTAACATATATCCCTTGCAATCCTAGAGTTCTAATGTATGTTATGAATGTAGGGAGGATGTGAATGCCTTCATCTTCAGTTGGTCAGCCAATTAGGTTCAACTTGTATTTCTCACTAGGTTAGCACTTTAGGGGTTTTATAGAACTATATAAAGATCAATCACTTATCCAGAGAGTGTTCTTGGTGTGGGAGTATTAGTCATTTAGGTCATTCAAATTTGTCTCACAATGTTATAACATCTTTTGTAAGAGGCAGTACGTTGAGTATCATAGTTGGTAATTTAGATATTCAGTCCAAATTTGGACCCATTTAGATTTATTATCCCTCAGACACATCAAATATGTGACTTTGAATTTCACCGTGATAAGTGTGCTTTTCTTTTTTTCTTATCTTTTTCATTTGTGTGTGTTGGGGTTCGACCCATCGATGTTTATATGCCTTGGTAGGTTTATATTGATTGTTTTATTCCTTGATATAGAGTTAATAATTATATGAATACCACCATAGGTTGTTTCTTTTATTAGTGGATGGAGTGGATTAGTGTTTATATCTTCCCTATGTGTGTAGTATTTGGGTTTAAGTCCCACTTACCATTGTACATTGGCCTTTTTGGCTATGCTAGCATTATTTAATTAGAAGTCCCTTCCTTGATATTCTTATTCATTGGCTTGGGTAGCTAGCTTGGTTTTATAATTTCTCTTTTGTAAAGAGGTAAGGTAGGTTGTTTCCTTTTCCATTGGGTATGCTAGATAATTTGTGAGTGGGTTTTTGCAGCAAAGGTAAGTTATCTTTTTGTGGTACTATCGGAGTTCTAAAGATGACAATTGTCTAAACTTTCCATTCTGGGTTTGAGTTTCTTAGACTTGCCTCCTGGGTTATGGAGGTTTTAGGATTGGCTATACCTCTCAATGTAATCCATTTCTATGGTTGACCATTTAGGGTTCATTCTTATTATTTGACTAGTTTATCATCGATAGTGGTCTATAAATTAACATTGAGAGTTCTTGGATTTTCCATTTAGGTTTGTTGGGTTCATCTCCTAGTGATATCTTTGGTCTTAGTGTTAGAGTGGAGATGGATACTCCATTCTTGCCAAGATTTGGTTCTTGTAGAGTTAAGGGAATTAGAGATATGTAATCTTTCCTCTGACCACTTCCTAAGATGATAGTTGAGTGTTTGTTGTTGGGATAGAGTTTTGGATTGAATAATTTCCAACTAAAGTTGTAAGTATAGTTTGCTACCTATGACTGATCTTAGGTGTATTTATACGCCTAAGCACTATAACTTACCCATATTTTAGCGAAGGTTTGAGAACAAAGTGCCTAGCTTCTTAGATTTTTACTCAACTTTGATGTAATTGAGCTAACCTATGTGATTAGCATGATTTCAGGTGTTAAGGAGGTAGATAAAGACATGATGGAACTACGGATTGCAGATACAAATCATATAAGAGAAAAGTAGCTTGTTGGACCAAATGTGGCACCTAGAAACTATGTCCAAGACTAATTTGTTATTTATAATTAGTTCAGGGACTTAGAAGGCAATTATGAGAGAAAAGATTATTAAAAAGACATGATGCTGAATTTTTATCATTATTAATAATTTCCAAAAAGATTATGCGCATGCTGAATTTTTGAAGAAGGAGAAGGGCGGCTTAGCTTGGGAGAGAGAGAAATTTTTTTTTCTTGTTTTCCCTATTCACACACCATGCGCATCTTCTAATTTTGGGTATGATGAATATTTCTATTGTGATTCCCTTTTTATTCATGAGTAGTTAAGTTTATTAGTTAGGTTTATGGAAGCCTTGTAACATACAATCTATTACTTTGGGTTTTTGAATTCATTATGTGTTGATCTGCTTATATCATACTCTCTTCGTTTATCTTGAATTCTCATGGTTGCAAACATAAAGAATATGCCTTAAAACTCAACTTGTTTGATAGAAAGGTTGAGGTTCGAAAAACAGAGTAGTGTCAAGAAAATAGGATTTCCAACCCCTATTTTATACGTTAATGCCTTAATAGGATTAACTACTTGGAGATTTTGAATTGTTTTTGTACACTTTTGATTTGAGAGAACTGAAGAAATTAGTCCTTGATGGTTGAAAAACACTAGGATTATGTTATTAATAGCAATACATTTCACTGTAAGCATGATGCATGTATGAAATTGTAAAGCCCATAGTTAGAAAGTATTAAAAACTACAAGGTGGACATAACCTTAGCTTGTTATTTCTCTGAATTTGAATAATACTACATCTATTTCTTCTTGTTAAATTGAAACCATTAATTTGTTAACTGAATCAAATCCCCCTTTTTTGTTTTACGAAAATGAATGATTAAAAGTTAACTAATCTGCATACAACTTAATTAGCACCATATTCCCTGTGAGATTTGACCCCAAACTAGTTGAGTTCTATATTTGACATCGAGCTCTTACTCTCTCATAAGAGAGGTGTAATTTGGGTGTATCAAACTTTGGCGCCGTTGCCTGGGAATACGGTTGTCGATTGAGTTTATGTTTGTTAATTGACTATTACTCAAGTTTCCTTAATTTACGTTTATTTATTGTTTTTGTTTATTACAGGCTCATTGTTGATAATGCCACGAACCAGAAGTTCAGGAGAACCATTATTACCCTTCAATCCTGTGAGAAGGGTTACCACAACTCTTATGTCCAGATCGACTCAGAAGAAAGTAAAGTTATAGTGGTTAAATTCTTGTGAGAAGAGTTTTCAAGAGTTGAAAACTCGACTTACCACAACTCCAGTTTTGACCCTACTAGATAGTTCCGATGGCTTTATTGTGTATTTTGATGCTTTCAGAGTCATATTAGGTTGTGTTTTAATGCAGAGAGCTAAGGTCATATCCTATGCCTCGATACAACTTAAACCTCATGAGAAATACCATCCTACTCACGATCTTGAGTAAGCAGCAGTAGTGTTTTCCTTAAAGATTTGGAGGCACTATTTGTATGGTGTGCACATTGATGTGTTCACTGATCATAAGAGCTTGAAGTAAGTGTTATCTAAGAAAGACCTAAATCACCATTTGATAAGATGGTTGGAGTTGTAGAAAGACTACGACATGAGTGTTCTGTATCATCTAGGAAAGGCCAACGTAGTGGCTGATGCCCTCAGTAGAATGTCTATCAATTACCCGGCTAGATGTCCATTTTGTCGATTTAGTAAAAGGTAGTGTATGGGTACAGAGTAGTTCAGAATCATCCCTAGTTTTTGAAGTGAAGGAAAAGCAGGATGGGGATCTCACTCTAGTCAGAATCAGTCAGAGATCATAAAGTTGAGGTTTTCTCCCAAGGAAAATATGGTGTGTTGTATTTCTAGGGTCGACTATGTATTCCAGGAGTAGATGACTTGAGGCAGCGAATTCTTGCCGAAGTGCATAGTGCGCACTAATAAATTCATCTAGGGGACATGAAGATGTAACATGATTTGTAGGAGATCTATTAGTGGAGTAGGATGAAGAAAGATATTACAGTTTATGGCTAAGTGCTCGATGTGTCAGAAGGTTAATATTGAGTATCAGAAGCCTAGTGGGTCCATGTAGGAGTTCAATGTTCACAGCTGGAAATGGGAAGAAGTGAACATGGACTTTGTGATGGGATTTCCTTGTACTAGTCATCAGCGTGATTCAGTTTGGGTCATTATAGATAGGTTGACCAAATCCGCTCATTTTCTTCCAGTACATACATCATATTCAGTTGAGGATTATTTCAAACTATATATTAGGGAGTTGGTCAGATTGCATGATATTCAATTATCTATCATCTCTTATAGAGGTACTAAGTTTAATTCTCATTTCTGAAAGGTATTACAAAAGGGTTTTGGTTCCCATGCTTAGCTCAGTACAACCTTCCATCCTCAGACATATGGTTAAGCATAAAGGACCATTAATACCTTAGAAGATATGCTGTGAGCGTGCATGATATTAGATCTATGAGTAGTCCAGGCACTTTGTATACTTGAACTAGGTAATTAATTGTTGAATTTTAATAAAGAGGTAATTATGGATAGGCTGGATTATCTTCTATGAGTCATGGTATTGACATTGTTGAATTATTGTTCTTATGTTATGCTTCTTCATTTACTTGACTTAATTGTGTTGAGGAATATGTGGTTTTATGCTATAAGCTTGAGATTTTGTCTTATTCCTAACTTTGTATTAATAAGTGTGTGAAGGGGAATATGTGTGTTGTCCATATTTAGTGGATCTCCCAACAGGTATGATTATGACTGAGTTGTAGTTGACTAGTTATTAATGGCTTGGATGTTGGTGATAACTATAGGCTCTGTGTTCAAAAAGTGACTGAATAATAATGCATAATTAGAAGTGGCATTAAGTACACAGAAGTAAAGGAGTGAGGAAATAGAGCTAAATATTATATGATGGTTGACTTGTGGATTAATGCTATCAGTTAAGAACTAGGTGGTTGACTTGTGGGTTAATGCTATCGTTAAGAAGTAGGTGAGGTTCCTATGGTGAGTGTATAAGCTCAAAAAGTGGTTAATGGATGTCTAGGAATTCAAATTGAATAAGTTATTATTCAAGTGTACGCTTTATTTTTTATATTTATGTTGTATTTATGTATTTTAACCAGGGTCGAATGATGATGCTTACCAGTGTGTATGGTTCTACTGATGCTACTTTGCAATATGCTTTTCTGGTTATAGTCGTTTGTTGGAACAATTTAGGTTTTGTTGGTTGATATAGATAGAGATCTTCAACAACATTTTTCTCCTAGTCTTATGCTGGAAGCTGAGTCTACTCTATTTTCCTTGTTTTAGTTCCTTTTGTTCCTTTCTAGATTAGATCTTGGGAGTAAAGTATTTTCTCGTTATATTGTTACTTATGAAATTATTATAAGTATTATAATACTTGAAGGGAATAATTATATTATGTGACTTTCGCTAATTTCTTATAAGGCAAGGGTTCTCTTGTCTAGGTAGATTAGAATATGTGCCCACATGATCACGACGCACATTATCAAGGTTGCTATCATGCACCTATTGTCACTTTACATGGCCTCCGTCGGGAAAAATGTCGGTTCACCAACAAAATTGGTTACTCCTCATGATGGTATAAGCTTCTCTCTGCCTTCATTATTATTTGGGAGCTTTCTACCCCTTATATATCATTCAATTCTTGAGGAGGTTGAGGCACCCTATTCGGATTCAGACTCACCAGCATCAATTCACCTTTAAAATTTTAGATCTACGTGCCCAAATAGGATATTGCAATTCTCGGAGCAAGCACCTCCTACTCAACTGCCAGTAAAATAATAATATGCTAAGAATCGAACGACTGGAGCAGGCAAAGTACTATCCTATATTATCCAAGTACTAATTATGGAAAAATCTTTATGAATATCGTTAATGATGACTTGAAAGTATAAACATAATTCTTGCGGAATGCTCAAATCAGGTTTGTGGTTAGGGACACTCTTTACAAAAATTCTATGGAGAATTTTGTGTCAAATGTATGGAGCTTTGTGGATACACCAAAAACTTAGGGTCATGAAATTGGTTGATATATGTTTTTATTTAATTCAATTGAAGATCAGGATAAGGGTTTGCTTAATGGACCCTACACATTTCATAATAAACCCTTTGTGGCTCAACTATGGGAAGTTGATTTTGAGTTTGACCCAAATTGCATCACAACTATTATGCTTGGATTACATTGCCTAAATTACTTGTTGTATAGTAGTCTAATGAACCATTGAGTAAAATCGCAAGTAGAATTGGATAACCTTTTCACACATATCACTTTACTGCTAGTACGAATATTATGTCTTATGCTAGAGCCTATGTGGAAATGGATGCTTATCAACCACTAATTGACTATATAGAAATGGTGATTCTGATGTTTACATTCCACCAATCTATAGAGTATGACTGGAAGCCTTGATTTTATTGACACTACTTGCTTTTTGGGAACTTTTTTTAGAATTGTCGAATGAATAACAAAGCTGGGAACAAGGAGCAGGAGAATGATTTATAGGAGAATCCCAAACAGAGAAAAAGAAATTTAACAAGGAGAAGATCTATTCTCCAAGATTGGCAAACAAAGGAAGCTAAAACTACTTCATGTAAGACAAACAATGCAAACGCACCTCTAGATGGTAAAGAGCAACCTAAGCCTATGACAAATAATCCTCATGTGCAAAATAAGTCTGTGGCCGGTGAGACTGTTTTAGAGAAAGTGCTAACACATCTGGGAATAATAACAGGTTCTCAGCCTTGGAGAATGCAAGTGATCAAGAGGATACACCAGCTGATCCTGGAAAGCCTCCCAATATTAAATCATCCTTGAAAGTTGGAATATGAGGGATTTGAATCAACCCCTCAAACAGAAAGAGATAAAACTTATTATGAAAAAGCAGGAGATTGATCTAATGGACATCTAGAAACACCAGTAAAGCAACATAAAGGGTTCAACATCTTGGCAAACATTGCACAAGGATTGGATGCTACTTGTAATTATTTAGAGGCTCAAAATAGTAGAATATGGATGAAATAATATCACAAAGAAAAATAGATCCATTATACATATAATAGATTTATTTCACAAGTTATCTTCACAAGTAACCCGCACCCCCTACAAATGGTATCAAAGCCCAGTTATTTAAAAAAAATACAGTAGTAGCATATATGTTTGAATTTAGATTGGATTGGATTAATTATGAGAAGACCATTTAAAAAAAGAGAAGCTTTTAGAAAAATTAAAGAATCCTTAATTAGTAATTATTCAGAATATATAAGTCTAAATAAAACAAAAGAAAACCCAAAAAGATTAGCCTACCTAATTACCTTAATATCTAGTATTGAAACAAAATTAACAATCCATTTAAAATCTAGAAGAATGAGTCACATACCACCAAATTAGGATAAAATCAGATTTAGATATCCATCAAAATATTATAAATATGGATTAAATGAATAAAGTACAAAAATACAAAGAACTAAAACAAATTATTTCTGAAAAACGTAAAGAATTAAAAATAAGAATAAAAAGACTACATTATAATATATTTGTCGGAGTTAGTGAAAACTCAATAAATATACAAAAGGATGAAATATCAAAATTAGAATCACAAATAGAGAGTTTAGAATATATATATATATATATATCAACATGAACTATTTACAATTAAAATGAACAAAGAAGAATTTATAATAGATGAAAAAATATAGGAAAATCACGAAGGATTAAAAATAAAAATAGTATTTTCTAATCTAGGAAAAAGATATAAGAAAATTGGTGAACATTTATATTTAATGCTAGAAAAAAAAAGAATCAAAATTAGAAGATAAATTGACAGCGATGGTAAGAATAGAAAGAGAAAATGAAGAAATAGATAGGAAAAAGGAAATAGAAAAATAAAACAACAAACTACAGAAGAAATGCGAAAAATAGAAGAAACTAAAAATAGTAGGATTGTTGAATTAGAAAAGAACTACAAATGTTAAAAGATTTGTATGAAGAAAGACAAAAGGAAAAGGAAGAAAAAGATAAAGAACAAAAATTACTAAACGAGATAAATCAATTTAAAGAAAAATTAGAAATAAACAATAAAGAAATAAAAAACAAGGAATTAGAAATAAATAATATAGATGTTGAAGAGACAGATAATTATGATTCAGAAGATAGTGAAACATATACAGAAATATTAATAAATACAAAAAATTTAGAAATCAATGAAAAACAAGAAGTAATTAATGAAAAAAACTTAGAAAATATCAACACAGAAATAAATACTCTTGATAAAAGAGAAGATAAAAATATAATACCTAGAACATCAGAAATAAGAAAACCTACATATTATAAGAATAAGTTTAAAAAATATAATCTAAAGAATGAATATGACAAATGGACACCAAATCAAATAGTTAATAAAAATATAACTTTTTAGACTTAGACTGTGTAATAGATACAGAAAAAACAATACAATTATGGATAGGATATATGACAAAACAATTATTAGATAATAATATAAACATAACAGATACACCAGAATATATAGAAAGAACAATAATAGGAACAGTGAAATTATGGTTTTCAAATTTAACTGAAAATAGCAAGAAGGTAGAACTAATAAACCTACAGAAGGAACATCATCAACAACAACTAAACTAACACCTATAAAATTATAAGAAAAATATGAAACAGCTATAAAAGATGAATTTGGTAGTATGACAACAATAGAAGAAGAACAAGATGAAGAAAAAGATACAAATAGGAATTTAATGTTAAAATTAACAATATTAATGTGTGCTATACAGATGAATATACTTGCACATTTAAAGAATATTATTATAAAGGAGCATATAATATAGAAAGAAGTAAAGAAATAAGAAAATTATATCTTAATAAATTACCCGAACCATTTAGTTTAAAGATAATAAAGAGTTGGGAAAAATCAAAAATAGTAGATACTCTAGGAGCAAGAATAAAATTTTTACAACAATGGTATAGAAACTTATGTGAAAAATATAGAGAATAAATAAAAATGGAAAAAACATTGATAAGAAATTTAGCATGTTGCAAAAATAAAATAGCACCCCAATTCGGATGTGAAGAAAGATATTATAAGAAAAAATAAAGACATAAGAAATATAAAAAAATCAAAATATAAATACAAGAAACCAAGAAAAAGATATTATGTAAAAAATTATAAATACAAAAGACCTTATAGAAAAAAGAAATCTATAAAAGAATGCACTTGTTATAATTGTGGAAAATTAGGACATTTAGCAAGAGATTGTAAATCACCTAAAGATTGAAAAAATAAACAATTATCAAAAATAAAAATAGAAAATACAGAATATATGCAGATAGATTATATAGATTATGAATTAGAAAGTAAGGATAGTATATATGAAATTTCAGAAAATGAAACAGATAGTGAAATAGATGAATCAAATGACTGAAAAATATATAAAAATAATACAAAGGAAGAATAAGTGCAAATTATTCAGTAGCAGTAACAGATAAAAATATAGATAAATCATTAGAATTATATTGGAAAATATCACGAATAGAATTAACCCTAGGAAGTAAAATATTTACAGCAAGATGCAAAAGTTTATATGTATTAACAACAAGACATAAAATAATAGAAAAAATAAGATTAACAAAATACAAATAGAAAGCCTATTCGAATAAATTGTAAAAACAATAGATTATAATGATTATAGCTATAGAGACATAGATATAGAAGAAAATTTAGAAATAATAAATGATAGAATAAGTACAACGAAAAGAATAGATGATGAAAAACCAGAATCATCAAGCTCATTAAAAAGAACAAGTTATGAAATAAATTTAACAAATAATTTAAACCAATATTACATAACAGGAAAGGTAAATAAAAGGAATATTTAATACTCTTAAATACAGGACAAGAAGAAAATTATATAGCAAAATATCTAGTAAAAAATGAAGAAATAAAAATTGATAATGATATATGCCCAGATCTACCAAGAAGTTTAATAAACAGTAAAAATACAGCAGAAAACAAAATAATAATAGGAATTAGAAAAATAAAAATAGAAATTGAAGTAAAGGAAGAAATGCAAAAATCAGACATCATATTAGGAATAAAATGGCTATAACAAGTAAAACCATATAATATAGAACATACACAATTAACCTTAACATATAACAAAGAGAAATTATTCTTAAAAAGAGCCTTAACATAAAATGAAAATATATGTATTAATGAAGATAGTAGTAGAAGGATATTACAGTAGATATTATACGCCTATGATAGATAAATGAGCAGAAGCTAATTAATATATATATATATAT
The DNA here is from genome assembly GCA_030864225.1 of Capsicum baccatum var. pendulum. NCBI lineage: Eukaryota > Viridiplantae > Streptophyta > Magnoliopsida > Solanales > Solanaceae > Capsicum > Capsicum baccatum. Next base: position 193,671,862 of record CM061559.1, on the reverse strand, counting down.
ATATATATATATATATATATAATTGCTTACCATAAAGCAAACGGGATAAATGAAAAACACCAATAATAGTTAAAGGATTTAATAATGAAGGAAGCTTAATTACTTATAAAGCTAGGAATGTAAAAACACAAGTATGGGATAAGATATTAACAATAGAAGAAATTTATAATTATGAACTAACATCAAAAAATATACTTTTAGAAATACCGTTTTTAGATAAATTATACCCACATATAACAGATCTATTTCACAAGTTATCTTCACAAGTAATCCTCAGCCCCCTAATGGATCTATTTTTCTTTGTGCTATTATTTCATCCATATTTTCTCTTCAATATTTTAAATATTTGTAGTCTATCATTTTATCCTGTAGTAATTACAGAGTTACAAATTTCTGTATAATAATTTGTCCTAATTGTACTGTAATGTATATCTAATTCTAGATTTTCAATGTTATTTATTATCTTGTGTTGTTCTTCTCGTAGCGAGTTTTTTAAATTATATAAACTATCAGATGTACTTTTTCCTAAATTTTCTAAGGTTTCTTCTATCCATATTAATTTGTCTTTTAGATTCTCTATTACTTTTCTAATTCGATTTTTATAATTAATTTCTTTATTTAGATTATCTTGATTTTCACTAGTTTTTCTAATATATTCTAACATCTCTTAATCTGAATAATATCCATCTGGGTAATTATCCAGGTATAACTGTGTTATCCAATTTATAGGTTCAATTTCATAGTCTAATACTTTTTCTAATAATAGTTTCTTAATATCTATAACTTTTATATCTGTAAGTATATATAAGATTAAGACTTTAAGATTATCTATCTTTTAAAATTGACTAAATATTTTATTATAATAATTTGTAGTTGTTTGTTTTAGTCTTAGTAGTTCTTGCATATTTTCATTAAGAAATTCTATATATTTTATATCTTTAGTTTCCATGTATTTGTCTAAATTTACTTTCATCTGTTTTTCTATTAATTGTATGCTTCTCATATCTTTCTCCAAAAATTCTAGATATATGTAATTTATCATGGTAAGTATTTGTAAGAGTAGTTAAGTAGGTATGGTATGTAATTTATTCTAGTCATATAATATTTACCAAATGTTTTTCTAATATGATTTTTCTTATATCTACTACTTTTATATCCTTAAGTGCATACAAAAAAGTATTTTAAATTTATCTACCATTACATCAGATAAATAATTATTCATTTTCATAAAATTGCTATTTTCAAAATATTTCCTTCAATCATGTACATAAGAAAATATGGTCATCTTAGATTACTATATGCTAGATTATTCTTAAATAACATGTTCTTCAGTCAATATTAGCATGGTAATCTGGATATTTTTCCCTTAAACCGCGCCTCTACTCTGGTTACTCCCAACACGGCTTCTTGCCTCATTGGTTTCACCTTTAGGATGGCATAGTTCTTAGGGATTTTTCTTATTTTCCACTTTGCTAATAAACTTCTTAACATGTTATTCTTCGAATAATTCTACTATAAAGTAACTAACATGAATTTATTTTATCATACCATGATTGTTGGGAATTATGAATTTAGCTATTCATAATCATAAATAAATATACCTGTTCGGGTAGGTTTGATATTTCTAAGGTTTGTTCCTCCATAGCTTTTTCCATTGAAATAAATCTATTTTTTAATAACTAAGCAAAATATTTGTTGTGGACAAGAGAGAGTTTTTGCTTCAACACATGAAAGCTTGCTTTGCAATGCCTTCGGTTCATCTTATTTATCGACTGAAACTTTACAAGAGTATTCACGTTTCTAAAATCTTTCCAAGAGTATTCACGTTTCTAAAATTATCTACCTAGTCTACTTTATAAAAAGTCTCCTAATAAGACAAAAATTATTAATGCCTAGACTAATAATAGTCAAAAGCCTATACAAAAGGTTTCAATACTTTACGTAAAGCAAATTGTGAAAGTCTACATGTTGCTTTCACAATTTATTAACTTGTCTTATATTATTACTCCACTGATATCTTCTTGTTGTCGTATCTACTTCTTTTCCATACCTCCATTATTGTTTCTTATCTTGTATCTTTCAGGTGGCGTTCCTATCTACTTGGCTGATTTTTCTTCTATTCTAGATGAACTTCTGGGATATCATTATCTCCTTGATTACATTTTGAACATTTATGATCAGGATATTTATGTCCAATTGTCATGCAATATCTGGTTAATAATTCTTCTGAAATAAATTTTTCTCTGATAGCTCTGGCGATAGGTTCTGTCTGTGGTTTGAGTAACATCAGAATCCATTGTCTAATAGTTTCCATATCTGTTTCTCGTAATTCCTTTGAATTTGAATATATTAGTATATGATTTCTTGAATAATAAATCCATATGGAATTTTGGTTGCGGTATGTGTTTGCTAGCTCTTGCAAAATTGTAGATAGTCTGATAATCCTCTTATTCGCATAAAATTTTGGTATCTTAATTCTAGGTATTTCTAGTTGTGGAATAATATCTTGTGGTATAATCATATCTCGTGTCATTGCTATCTTTACAACTTGTTTGAGTTTTTTAACTTCATCATATAATATCACTGCTGGTGTAGTGTAAATATTTATAAAAAATAGGGTACCTTTGGTTATTTTTTTAAAAATGCTAAATGCTTCATATATTTTTGGTATAGTGGATATCTCATTTCCGTCAGAGGTATATACAGTACTGAGTAATCCATATTCATCGCAAGTTTTAACTAGACTTGGTTTAGTTTTAGGTAAAGCAATTAGCTTATTATATCCGGTCAATCTTTCGGTTATATAGTTTGTATCTGGTTCTTGGATGTTTATAGCTATAGGGTTAGTATTAAAAAAGGTTTTTACATTGTAGATATTTTTTTATATATGTCCGGGATGTGTAGTTGTAAGTCTTTTTGTCTTGGTTTAAATTGATGAACATTTATATTTAATGTTAGAAAAAAAAAGAATCAAAATTAGAAGATAAATTGACGGCTATGGTAAGAATAGAAAGAGAAAATAAAGAAATAGATAGGAAAAAGGAAATAGAAAAATAAAACAACAAACTACAAAAGAAATGCGAAAAATAGAAGAAACTAAAAATAGTAGGATTGTTGAATTAGAAAAGAACTACAAATATTAAAAGATTTGTATGAAGAAAGACAAAAGGAAAAGGAAGAAAAAGATAAAGAACAAAAATTACTAAACGAGATAAATCAATTTAAAGAAAAATTAGAAATAAACAATAAAGAAATAAAAAACAAGGAATTAGAAATAAATAATATAGATGTTAAAGAGACAGATAATTGTGATTCAGAAGATAGTGAAACATATACAGAAATATTAATAAATACAAAAAATTTAGAAATCAATGAAAAACAAGAAATAATTAATGAAAAAAACATAGAAAATATCAACACAGAAATAAATACTCTTGATAAAAGAGAAGATAAAAATATAATACCTAGAACATTAGAAATAAGAAAACCTACATATCATAAGAATAAGTTTAAAAAATATAATCTAAAGAATGAATATGACAAATGGACACCAAATCAAATAGTTAATAAAAATATAACTTTTTAGACTTAGACTGTGTAATAGATACAGAAAAAACAATACAATTATGGATAGGATATATGACAAAACAATTATTAGACAATAATATAAACATAACAGATGCACCAGAATATATTGAAAGAACACTAATAGGAACAGTGAAATTATGGTTTTCAAATTTAACTGAAAATAGCAAGAAGGTAGAACTAATAAACCTACAGAAGGAACATCATCAACAACAACTAAACTAACACCTATAAAATTATTAAAAAAATATAAAACAGCTATAAAAGATGAATTTGGTAGTATGACAACAATAGAAGAAGAACACGATGAAGAAAAAGATACAAATAGGAATTTAATGTTAAAATTAACAATATTAATGTGTGCTATACAGATGAATATACTTGCACATTTAAAGAATATTATTATAAAGGAGAATATAATATAGAAAGAAGTAAAGAAATAAGAAAATTATATCTTAATAAATTACCCGAGCCATTTAGTTTAAAGATAATAAAGAGTTGGGAAAAAGCAAAAATAGTAGATACTCTAGGAGCAAGAATAAAATTTTTACAACAATGGTATAGAAACTTATGTGAAAAATATAGAGAATAAATAAAAATGGAAAAAACATTGATAAGAAATTTAGCATGTTGCAAAAATAAAATAGCACCCCAATTCGGATGTGAAGAAAGATATTATAAGAAAAGAAAAAGACATAAGAAATATAAAAAATCAAAATATAAATACAAGAAACCAAGAAAAAGATATTATGTAAAAAATTATAAATACAAAAGACCTTATAGAAAAAAGAAATCTATAAAAGAATGTACTTGTTATAATTGTGGAAAATTAGGACATTTAGCTAGAGATTGTAAATCACCTAAAAATTGAAAAAATAAACAATTATCAAAAATAAAAATAGAAAATACAGAATATATGCAGATAAATTATATAAATTATGAATTAGAAAGTGAGGATAGTATAGATGAAATTTCAGAAAATGAAATAGATAGTGAAATAGATGAATCAAATGACTGAAGAATATATAAAAATAATACAAAGGAAGAATAAGTGCAAATTATTCAGTAGCAGTAACAGATAAAAATATAGATAAATCATTAGAATTATATTGGAAAATATCACGAATAGAATTAACCCTAGGAAGTAAAATATTTACAGCAAGATGCAAAAGTTTATATGTATTAACAACAAGACATAAAATAATAGGAAAAAATAAGATTAACAAAATACGAATAGAAAGTCCATTCGAATAAATTGTAAAAACAATAGATTATAATGATTATAGCTATAGAGACCTAGATATAGAAGAAAATTTAGAAATAATAAATGATAGAATAAGTACAACGAAAAGAATAGATGATGAAAAACCAGAATCATCAAGCTCATTCAAAAGAACAAGTTATGAAATAAATTTAACAAATAATTTAAACCAATATTACATAACAGGAAAGGTAAATAAAAGGAATATTTAATACTCTTAAATACAGGACAAGAAGAAAATTATATAGCAAAATATCTAGTAAAAAATGAAGAAATAAAAATTGATAATGATATATGCCCAGATCTACCAAGAAGATTAATAAACAGTAAAAATATAGCAGAAAACAAGATAATAATAGGAATTAGAAAAATAAAAATAGAATTTGAAGTAAAGGAAGAAATGCAAAAATCAGACATCATATTAGGAATAAAATGGCTATAACAAGTAAAACCATATAATATAGAACATACACAATTAACCTTAACATATAACAGAGACAAATTATTCTTAAAAAGAGCCTTAACATAAAATGAAAATATATGTATTAATGAAGATAGTAGTAGAAGGATATTACAGTAGATATTATACGCCTATGATAGATAAATGAGCAGAAGCTAATTAATATATATATATATATATATATATATATATAATTGCTTACCATAAAGCAAACGGGATAAATTAAAAACACCAATAATAGTTAAAGGATTTAATAATGAAGGAAGCTTAATTACTTATAAAGCTAGGAATGTAAAAACACAAGTATGGGATAAGATATTAACAATAGAAGAAATTTATAATTATGAACTAACATCAAAAAGTATACTTTTAGGAATACCGTTTTTAGATAAATTATACCCACATATAATAGATCTATTTCACAAGTTATCTTCACAAGTAATCCTCACCCCCCTAATGGATCTATTTTTCTTTGTGCTATTATTTCATCCATATTTTCTCTTCAATATTATCAATATTTGTAGTCTATCATTTTATCCTGTAGTAATTACAGAGTTACAAATTTCTGTATAATAATTTGTCCTAATTGTACTGTAATGTATATCTAATTCTAGATTTTTAATGTTATTTATTATCTTGTGTTGTTCTTCTCGTAGCGAGTTTTTTAAATTATATAAACTATCACATGTACTTTTTCCTAAATTTTCTAAGGTTTCTTCTATCCATATTAATCTTTCTTTTAGATTCTTTATTATTTTTCTCATTCAATTTTTATAATTAATTTCTTTATTTAGATTATCTTGATTTTCTCTAGTTTTTCTAATATATTCTAACATCTCTTAATCTGAATAATATCCATCTGGGTAATTATCCAGGTATAACTGTGTTATCCAATTTATAGGTTCAATTTCATAGTCTAATACTTTTTCTAATAATAGTTTCTTAATATCTATAACTTTTATATCTGTAAGTATATATAAGATTAAGACTTTAAGATTATCTATCTTTTAAAATTGACTAAATATTTTATTATAATAATTTGTAGTTGTTTGTTTTAGTCTTAGTAGTTCTTGCATATTTTCATTAAGAAATTCTATATATTTTATATCTTTAGTTTCCATGTATTTGTCTAAATTTACTTTCATCTGTTTTTCTATTAATTGTATGCTTCTCATATCTTTCTCCAAAAATTCTAGATATATGTAATTTATCATGGTAAGTATTTGTAAGAGTAGTTAAGTAGGTATGGTATGTAATTTATTCTAGTCATATAATATTTACCAAATGTTTTTCTAATATGATTTTTCTTATATCTACTACTTTTATATCCTTAAGTGCATACAAAAAAGTATTTTAAATTTATCTACCATTACATCAGATAAATAATTATTCACTTTCATAAAATTGCTATTTTCAAAATATTTCCTTCAATCATGTACATAAGAAAATATGGTCATCTTAGATTACTATATGCTAGATTATTCTTAAATAACATGTTCTTCAGTCAATATTAGCATGGTAATCTGGATATTTTTCCCTTAAACCGCGCCTCTACTCTGGTTACTCCCAACACGGCTTCTTGCCTCATTGGTTTCACCTTTAGGATGGCATAGTTCTTAGGGATTTTTCTTATTTTCCACTTTGCTAATAAACTTCTTAACATGTTATTCTTCGAATAATTCTACTATAAAGTAACTAACATGAATTTATTTTATCATACCATGATTGTTGGGAATTATGAATTTAGCTATTCATAATCATAAATAAATATACCTGTTCGGGTAGGTTTGATATTTCTAAGGTTTGTTCCTCCATAGCTTTTTCCATTGAAATAAATCTATTTTTTAATAACTATGCAAAATATTTGTTATGGACAAGAGAGAGTTTTTGCTTCAACACATGAAAGCTTGCTTTGCAATGCCTTCGGTTCATCTTATTTATAGACTGAAACTTTACAAGAGTATTCACGTTTCTAAAATCTTTCCAAGAGTATTCACGTTTCTAAAATTATCTACCTAGTCTACTTTATAAAAAGTCTCCTAATAAGACAAAAATTATTAATGCCTAGACTAATAATAGTCAAAAGCCTATACAAAAGGTTTCAATACTTTACGTAAAGCAAATTGTGAAAGTCTACATGTTGCTTTCACAATTTATTAACTTGTCTTATATTATTACTCCACTGATATCTTCTTGTTGTCGTATCTACTTCTTTTCCATACCTCCATTATTGTTTCTTATCTTGTATCTTTCAGGTGGCGTTCCTATCTACTTGGCTGATTTTTCTTCTATTCTAGATGAACTTCTGGGATATCATTATCTCCTTGATTACATTTTGAACATTTATGATCAGGATATTTATGTCCAATTGTCATGCAATATCTGGTTAATAATTCTTCTGAAATAAATTTTTCTCTGATAGCTCTGGCGATAGGTTCTGTCTGTGGTTTGAGTAACATCAGAATCCATTGTCTAATAGTTTCCATATCTGTTTCTCGTAATTCCTTTGAATTTGAATATATTAGTATATGATTTCTTGAATAATAAATCCATATGGAATTTTGGTTGCGGTATGTGTTTGCTAGCTCTTGCAAAATTGTAGATAGTCTGATAATCCTCTTATTCGCATAAAATTTTGGTATCTTAATTCTAGGTATTTCTAGTTGTGGAATAATATCTTGTGGTATAATCATATCTCGTGTCATTGCTATCTTTACAACTTGTATGAGTTTTTTAACTTCATCATATAATATCACTGCTGGTGTAGTGTAAATATTTATAAAAAATAGGGTACCTTTGGTTATTTTTTTAAAAATGTTAAATGCATCATATATTTTTGGTATAGTGGATATCTCATTTCCGTCAGAGGTATATACAGTACTGAGCAATCCATATTCATCGCAAGTTTTAACTAGACTTGGTTTAGTTTTAGGTAAAGCAATTAGCTTATTATATCCGGTCAATCTTTCGGTTATATAGTTTGTATCTGGTTCTTGGATGTTTATAGCTATAGGGTTAGTATTAAAAAAGGTTTTTACATTGTAGATATTTTTCTATATATGTCCGGGATGTGTAGTTGTAAGTCTTTTTGTCTTGGTTTAAATTGATGAACATTTATATTTAATGTTAGAAAAAAAAAGAATCAAAATTAGAAGATAAATTGACAGCTATGGTAAGAATAGAAAGAGAAAATGAAGAAATAGATAGGAAAAAGGAAATAGAAAAATAAAACAACAAACTACAAAAGAAATGCGAAAAATAGAAGAAACTAAAAATAGTAGGATTGTTGAATTAGAAAAGAACTACAAATATTAAAAGATTTGTATGAAGAAAGACAAAAGGAAAAGGAAGAAAAAGATAAAGAACAAAAATTACTAAACGAGATAAATCAATTTAAAGAAAAATTAGAAATAAACAATAAAGAAATAAAAAACAAGGAATTAGAAATAAATAATATAGATGTTGAAGAGACAGATAATTGTGATTCAGAAGATAGTGAAACATATACAGAAATATTAATAAATACAAAAAATTTAGAAATCAATGAAAAACAAGAAGTAATTAATGAAAAAAACATAGAAAATATCAACACAGAAATAAATACTCTTGATAAAAGAGAAGATAAAAATATAATACCTAGAACATCAGAAATAAGAAAACCTACATATCATAAGAATAAGTTTAAAAAATATAATCTAAAGAATGAATATGACAAATGGACACCAAATCAAATAGTTAATAAAAATATAACTTTTTAGACTTAGACTGTGTAATAGATACAGAAAAAACAATACAATTATGGATAGGATATATGACAAAACAATTATTAGACAATAATATAAACATAACAGATGCACCAGAATATATAGAAAGAACACTAATAGGAACAGTGAAATTATGGTTTTCAAATTTAACTGAAAATAGCAAGAAGGTAGAACTAATAAACCTACAGAAGGAACATCATCAACAACAACTAAACTAACACCTATAAAATTATTAAAAAAATATAAAACAGCTATAAAAGATGAATTTGGTAGTATGACAACAATAGAAGAAGAACACGATGAAGAAAAAGATACAAATAGGAATTTAATGTTAAAATTAACAATATTAATGTGTGCTATACAGATGAATATACTTGCACATTTAAAGAATATTATTATAAAGGAGAATATAATATAGAAAGAAGTAAAGAAATAAGAAAATTATATCTTAATAAATTACCCGAGCCATTTAGTTTAAAGATAATAAAGAGTTGGGAAAAAGCAAAAATAGTAGATACTCTAGGAGCAAGAATAAAATTTTTACAACAATGGTATAGAAACTTATGTGAAAAATATAGAGAATAAATAAAAATGGAAAAAACATTGATAAGAAATTTAGCATGTTGCAAAAATAAAATAGCACCCCAATTCGGATGTGAAGAAAGATATTATAAGAAAAGAAAAAGACATAAGAAATATAAAAAATCAAAATATAAATACAAGAAACCAAGAAAAAGATATTATGTAAAAAATTATAAATACAAAAGACCTTATAGAAAAAAGAAATCTATAAAAGAATGTACTTGTTATAATTGTGGAAAATTAGGACATTTAGCTAGAGATTGTAAATCACCTAAAAATTGAAAAAATAAACAATTATCAAAAATAAAAATAGAAAATACAGAATATATGCAGATAGATTATATAGATTATGAATTAGAAAGTGAGGATAGTATAGATGAAATTTCAGAAAATGAAATAGATAGTGAAATAGATGAATCAAATGACTGAAGAATATATAAAAATAATACAAAGGAAGAATAAGTGCAAATTATTCAGTAGCAGTAACAGATAAAAATATAGATAAATCATTAGAATTATATTGGAAAATATCACGAATAGAATTAACCCTAGGAAGTAAAATATTTACAGCAAGATGCAAAAGTTTATATGTATTAACAACAAGACATAAAATAATAGGAAAAAATAAGATTAACAAAATACGAATAGAAAGTCCATTCGAATAAATTGTAAAAACAATAGATTATAATGATTATAGCTATAGAGACCTAGATATAGAAGAAAATTTAGAAATAATAAATGATAGAATAAGTACAACGAAAAGAATAGATGATGAAAAACCAGAATCATCAAGCTCATTCAAAAGAACAAGTTATGAAATAAATTTAACAAATAATTTAAACCAATATTACATAACAGGAAAGGTAAATAAAAGGAATATTTAATACTCTTAAATACAGGACAAGAAGAAAATTATATAGCAAAATATCTAGTAAAAAATGAAGAAATAAAAATTGATAATGATATATGCCCAGATCTACCAAGAAGATTAATAAACAGTAAAAATATAGCAGAAAACAAGATAATAATAGGAATTAGAAAAATAAAAATAGAATTTGAAGTAAAGGAAGAAATGCAAAAATCAGACATCATATTAGGAATAAAATGGCTATAACAAGTAAAACCATATAATATAGAACATACACAATTAACCTTAACATATAACAGAGACAAATTATTCTTAAAAAGAGCCTTAACATAAAATGAAAATATATGTATTAATGAAGATAGTAGTAGAAGGATATTACAGTAGATATTATACGCCTATGATAGATAAATGAGCAGAAGCTAATTAATATATATATATATATATATATATATATAATTGCTTACCATAAAGCAAACGGGATAAATTAAAAACACCAATAATAGTTAAAGGATTTAATAATGAAGGAAGCTTAATTACTTATAAAGCTAGGAATGTAAAAACACAAGTATGGGATAAGATATTAACAATAGAAGAAATTTATAATTATGAACTAACATCAAAAAGTATACTTTTAGGAATACCGTTTTTAGATAAATTATACCCACATATAATAGATCTATTTCACAAGTTATCTTCACAAGTAATCCTCACCCCCCTAATGGATCTATTTTTCTTTGTGCTATTATTTCATCCATATTTTCTCTTCAATATTATCAATATTTGTAGTCTATCATTTTATCCTGTAGTAATTACAGAGTTAAAAATTTCTGTATAATAATTTGTCCTAATTGTACTGTAATGTATATCTAATTCTAGATTTTTAATGTTATTTATTATCTTGTGTTGTTCTTCTCGTAGCGAGTTTTTTAAATTATATAAACTATCACATGTACTTTTTCCTAAATTTTCTAAGGTTTCTTCTATCCATATTAATTTGTCTTTTAGATTCTCTATTACTTTTCTAATTCGATTTTTATAATTAATTTCTTTATTTAGATTATCTTGATTTTCACTAGTTTTTCTAATATATTCTAACATCTCTTAATCTGAATAATATCCATCTGGGTAATTATCCAGGTATAACTGTGTTATCCAATTTATAGGTTCAATTTCATAGTCTAATACTTTTTCTAATAATAGTTTCTTAATATCTATAACTTTTATATCTGTAAGTATATATAAGATTAAGACTTTAAGATTATCTATCTTTTAAAATTGACTAAATATTTTATTATAATAATTTGTAGTTGTTTGTTTTAGTCTTAGTAGTTCTTGCATATTTTCATTAAGAAATTCTATATATTTTATATCTTTAGTTTCCATGTATTTGTCTAAATTTACTTTCATCTGTTTTTCTATTAATTGTATGCTTCTCATATCTTTCTCCAAAAATTCTAGATATATGTAATTTATCATGGTAAGTATTTGTAAGAGTAGTTAAGTAGGTATGGTATGTAATTTATTCTAGTCATATAATATTTACCAAATGTTTTTCTAATATGATTTTTCTTATATCTACTACTTTTATATCCTTAAGTGCATACAAAAAAGTATTTTAAATTTATCTACCATTACATCAGATAAATAATTATTCATTTTCATAAAATTGCTATTTTCAAAATATTTCCTTCAATCATGTACATAAGAAAATATGGTCATCTTAGATTACTATATGCTAGATTATTCTTAAATAACATGTTCTTCAGTCAATATTAGCATGGTAATCTGGATATTTTTCCCTTAAACCGCGCCTCTACTCTGGTTACTCCCAACACGGCTTCTTGCCTCATTGGTTTCACCTTTAGGATGGCATAGTTCTTAGGGATTTTTCTTATTTTCCACTTTGCTAATAAACTTCTTAACATGTTATTCTTCGAATAATTCTACTATAAAGTAACTAACATGAATTTATTTTATCATACCATGATTGTTGGGAATTATGAATTTAGCTATTCATAATCATAAATAAATATACCTGTTCGGGTAGGTTTGATATTTCTAAGGTTTGTTCCTCCATAGCTTTTTCCATTGAAATAAATCTATTTTTTAATAACTATGCAAAATATTTGTTGTGGACAAGAGAGAGTTTTTGCTTCAACACATGAAAGCTTGCTTTGCAATGCCTTCGGTTCATCTTATTTATAGACTGAAACTTTACAAGAGTATTCACGTTTCTAAAATCTTTCCAAGAGTATTTACGTTTCTAAAATTATCTACCTAGTCTACTTTATAAAAAGTCTCCTAATAAGACAAAAATTATTAATGCCTAGACTAATAATAGTCAAAAGCCTATACAAAAGGTTTCAATACTTTACGTAAAGCAAATTGTGAAAGTCTACATGTTGCTTTCACAATTTATTAACTTGTCTTATATTATTACTCCACTGATATCTTCTTGTTGTCGTATCTACTTCTTTTCCATACCTCCATTATTGTTTCTTATCTTGTATCTTTCAGGTGGCGTTCCTATCTACTTGGCTGATTTTTCTTCTATTCTAGATGAACTTCTGGGATATCATTATCTCCTTGATTACATTTTGAACATTTATGATCAGGATATTTATGTCCAATTGTCATGCAATATCTGGTTAATAATTCTTCTGAAATAAATTTTTCTCTGATAGCTCTAGCGATAGGTTCTGTCTGTGGTTTGAGTAACATCAGAATCCATTGCCTAATAGTTTCCATATCTGTTTCTCGTAATTCCTTTGAATTTGAATATATTAGTATATGATTTCTTGAATAATAAATCCATATGGAATTTTGGTTGCGGTATGTGTTTGCTAGCTCTTGCAAAATTGTAGATAGTCTGATAATCCTCTTATTCGCATAAAATTTTGGTATCTTAATTCTAGGTATTTCTAGTTGTGGAATAATATCTTGTGGTATAATCATATCTCGTGTCATTGCTATCTTTACAACTTGTATGGGTTTTTTAACTTCATCATATAATATCGCTGCTGGTGTAGTGTAAATTTTTATAAAAAATAGGGTACCTTTGGTTATTTTTTTAAAAATGCTAAATGCTTCATATATTTTTGGTATAGTGGATATCTCATTTCCGTCAGAGGTATATACAGTACTGAGTAGTCCATATTCATCGCAAGTTTTAACTAGACTTGGTTTGGTTTTAGGTAAAGCAATTAGCTTATTATATCCGGTCAATCTTTCGGTTATATAATTTGTATCTGGTTCTTGGATGTTTATAGCTATAGGTTTAGTATTAAAAAAGGTTTTTACATTGTAGATATTTTTCTATATATGTCCGGGATGTGTAGTTGCAAGTCTTTTTGTCTTGGTTTAAACTATCTCGGTATGTGGTAATTTATGGAGGTATAAACATGGGATCTTTTGATGTATTTGGTATATATGGTTTATCAAATAGCTTGTTTAGGTTCATATTTGTGTTTTTCCTAACTCCCGTTCTTGTACCTGCAGAAGTAGATTGATAAGCGTTATGGGTTTTATGAAGTGTCCCATTATCTCCTTCTAGCTTTGAAACTTTAATGTCTTCCAATCGACATAGCTCTGCACAGTGCTGAGTTAGCTGATTTGTAGCTATAGACTTCAGTTTAATTTCATTAGTCTTTAACATTTCTATTTCATTACCCATACTGTCCACTTTCATTGAAAGCATTATTAGGGTGTTGAATATTTTTGCTAGAGTATCCTCTTCTATTATATCAGTCTGTGTAGCTTTGTCTTGATATGTAATCTGCAATAACATTTTTGTTGGTACTAATTACTTCAATTATAAATGTGAAATTTAATATATTCAAGACTAGTCTCCGAATCTCTTTTGTTGTAACTAAATTTTGTATTTTCTTTGTTAACCACCAGCGTACCTGTGTATTATCCCTTCGTACAATAAACTTGTTATATACAATATATGGCTCAAATGCTAACAAACATTTATATAATGAACATAATTCTTTCCTATTTATTTCCCATTTTATTTTTGTTTCATTAAACGTACCAGAGTAGTATCTACAATGGTGTTCTAATTTTTCTGCTTCATATCTGTATTTAAGTACTCCTCCATAACTACATTCACTAGCATCTGCTTCTACTATATCTATAAGTTTTCTATTTTCATCTGGAAATTGTAGTTTTGGTAATTCTTTACAAAGTAATTTTATTTTCTGAACTTGTTTTTTATCTTCTTCATTATAGTTATATTCTACATCCTTTTTTAATTTTTTTTGTAGTGGTTTTAAATTTTCCGCTAATTTTGGAATATATTTCATTACTTTATTTACTAATCCTAAAAATGATTGTAATTTCTTTTTTGTATCTAATTCTTCTTTCGAATTTATTATTTTTGTACTATATGTTGTTGCATTTTTACTCCACTCTTATCTATTTGTATTCCTAAAAATTCTATCTGATTTTTCATTATTTTAGCTTTCTTTTCACTTAGACTTATTCTCGATTTTTCTATTATATCTGTAAATTGTCCTAATAATTTTAAATGTTCTTCTTTAGTTTTTGTATATAATAATATATCATCTATGCATACTATACAATTAGATAATTGTTTAAAATAACTATTCATAAAATATTGATATCTACCTGGTGCATTTTTATATCCAAATGGTAATACGTTCCATTCATAAAATCCTTGTGGTACCGTAAATGCGGTTAATTCTTTAGATTCTTCTTCTAACTTTAAATGGTAAAATCCTGATTTACAATCGAATTTACTAAAATAATTATATCCCTGTATTTGTATTATTTTTAATATCTTATTTGGTATTGGATAATCATATGTCATAGTCTTTGCATTTAAATTTCTATAGTCAATAACCATTCTACTTTTTCCTCTTTTTTGTTCACTATGTTTATTTACTATAAATGCTGGACTATTATGTTTACTATTACTTTTTTGTATATATTATTTTTCAAATAATTCATCTATATGCATTTTAAATTCTTTTAAATCGCCAAAATTATATGTTAATGGTTTCTGGGTTATTATGCTATTTTTATCTATTAATTCAATTTTTATAGTAGTTTTATTTTTTTTCCCATCCTTTTAATGGATCTTCACTATATAATTGTTCGAATTTTTTCTTAATTATTTCTATCTTATTTATTGAAAATATAGTTATTTTTGTTTTATTTATCGAAAATAAGACTAGTTCTATTGGATCTTCAGTTTTTTTATATTTTATAACTTTTGTGTAATTTTTTCACTTCCTTTTATCCAATCAGTTTTCTTTCTTATTTTATTATTAACTCTTTTTGCTCTTACTTTCTGTTTACATGGTGTTGTAAACCACCAATCTGTTCTAGTTATTATATGTGGGTATAATTTATCTAAAAACGACATTCCTAAAAGTATATCTTTTGATGTTAGTTCATAATTATAAATTTCTTCTATTGTTAATATCTTATCCCATACTTGTATTTTTACATTCCTAGCTTTATAAGTAATTAAGTTTCCTTCATTATTAAATACTTTAACTATTATTGGTGTTTTTAATTCATCCCGTTTGCTTTCTGGTAAGCAATTATATCTACATAAATTAGCTTCTGCTCCTGTATCTATCATAGGCGTATAATATCTACTGTAATATCCTTCTACTACTATCTTCATTAATACATATATTTTCATTTTATGTTAAGGCTCTTTTTAAGAATAATTTCTCTCTGTTATATGTCAAGGTTAATTGTGTATGTTCTATATTATATGGTTTTACTTATTCTAGCCATTTTATTCCTAATATTATGTCTGTTTTTTGCATTTCTTCTTTTACTTCAAATTCTATTTTTATTTTTCTAATTCCTATTATTATTTCTTTTTGTTATATTTTTACTATTTATTAAACTTCTTGGTAGATCTGGGTTTGTATGATTATCAGTTTTTATTTCTTCATTTTTTACTAGATATTTTGCTATATAATTTTCTTCTTGTCCTGTATTTAAGAGTATTAAATATTCTTTTTTCATTTACCTTTCCTGTTATGTAATATTGGTTTAAATTATTTGTTGAATTTATTTCATAACTTGTTCTTTTTAATGAGCTTGATAATTCTGGTTTTTCATCATCTATTCTTTTCGTTGTACTTATTCTATCATTTATTATTTCTAAATTTTCTTCTATATCTATGTCTTTATAGCTATAATCCTTATAATCTATTGTTTTTACAATTTGTTCGAATGGACTTTCTATTCGTATTTTGTTAATCTTATTTTTTCTGTTATTTTATGTTTTGTTGTTAATACATATAAATTTTTGCATCTTAATGTAAATATTTTACTTCTTGGGGTTAATTCTATTTCTGATATTTTTCAATGTAATACTAATGATTTATCTATATTTTTATCTGTTACTGCTACTGAATAATTTGCACTTATTATGACTTAAAATTTTTGGTATATTAAATTTTCTTTTATGGCAGTTATTATGCTTTTCACTGTAGGTTTTATAATTCTATCATCTACTAAATATAATTCTATTGGTGTATCTATTCCTTCTCTAAAACATGCTTTTATTAATATCGCTGTACCTCCAAGGTGTACATATTTTATTGGGTCTCTACTTTATATATCGTTTATCTCTTTATTAATTATTCTTTTTATTACTAGTGGTATACTAGCTTTACTTTTTGCATATCTACAGTCTATTACATGTTCCTTTTGGCTTACTACATAATATTCTTATTTTTTCCTAGTAAAAATATTTTTTATTGTTGGTATTTTAAATATTTTTTCTACACTTAAGTCTAATTCTTTTCCTTTTATTTCATCAAATATGTTACTGTCAAATATTATTTTTTGGTATGTTCCTTCATCATTTAAATATTCTTCCTTTGTTATTATTTATATATATTCTTCAGTCATTTGATTCATCTATTTCACTATCTATTTCATTATCTGTTTCATTTTCTGAAATGTCATATATACTATCCCCACTTTCTAATTCATAATCTATATAATCTATCGACATATATTCTGTATTTTCTATTTTTATTTTTGATATTTGTTTATTTTTTCAATTTTTAGGTGATTTACAATCTCTAGCTAAATGTCCTATATTTCCACAATTATAACAAGTACATTCTTTCATAGATTTCTTTTTTCTATATGGTCTTTTGTATTTATAATTTTTTACATAATATCTTTTTTCTTGGTTTCTTGTATTTATATTTTAATTTTTTATATTTCTTATGTCTTTTTCTTTTCTTATAATATCTTTCTTCACATCCGAATTGGGGTGCTGTTTTATTTTTGCAACATGCTAAATTTTTTATCAATGTTTTTTCCATTTTTAATTCTTCTCTATATTTTCACATAAGTTTCTATACCATTGTTGTAAAAATTTTATTCTTACTCCTAGAATAAATTTAAAATATATAGACAAATACATGGAAACTAAAGATATAAAATATATAGAATTTCTTAATGAAAATATGAAAGAACTACTAAAACTAAAACAAACAACCACAAAATATTATAATACAATAAAAATTTTATTCTTGCTCCTAGAATAAATTTAAAAATTTAGACAAATACATGGAAACTAAAGATATAAAATATATAGAATTTCTTAATGAAAATATGAAAGAACTACTAAGACTAAAACAAACAACTACAAAATATTATAATAAAATATTTAGTCAATTTTAAATGATAGATAATCTTAAAGTCTTAATCTTATATATACTTAGAGATATAGAAATTATAGATATTAAGAAAATAATATTAGAAAAAGTATTAGACTATGAAATTGAAATTATAAATTGGATAGCACAGTTATACCTGGATAATAACCCAGATGGATGTTATTCAGATTAAGAGATGTTAGAATAGATTAGAAAAACTAGAGAAAATCAAGATAATCTAAATGAAGAAATTAATTATAAATAACCGAATTAGAAAATAATAGAGAATCTAAAAGAAAAATTAATATGGATAGAAGAAACCTTAGAAAATTTAGGAAAAAGTACATGTGATAGTTTATATAATTTAAAAAACTCGCTACGAGAAGAACAACACAAGATAATAAATAACATTGAAAATCTAGAACTAGATATACATTACAGTACAATTAGGATAAATTATTATACAAAAAATCTGTAACTCTGCAATTACTATAGGATATATAGGATAAAATGATATACTACAAATATTTAAAATATTGAAGAGAAAATATGAATGAAATAATATCACAAAGAAAAATACATCCATTATATATATAATAGATCTATTTCACAAGTTATCTTCACAACTAATCCGCACCCCCTACACTTTAAACCGCACTACAGTGAAACTTATGCCAAATATACCTGCTCTTTAAACTCTTAAAGATTATAGGCCTATAGGATGCTGTAATACTTTTTATAAAATCAAAACAAAGGTTCTTAATAATATGATGAAAGGTGTAATGGATGCTATTATCAATTCCTCCCAATAAGCATTCATAAAAGGGAGATCTATCATTCATAATGTGTTATTCAGTAATAAGTAGTACACTAGGAAAGGTTTATCCCTTAGATGTGTGATGAAGGTCGATTTAATGAAAGCTTATGATAGTGTTGAGTGGTGTTTCTTCAAAAGAATTCTTGCAAAACTAGGGTTTACTCGAAATTTATTGGTTGGGTAGTGGAGTGTGTTCTCTTATAATCTAGTACTTAATGGTGGACTCACCAACCCCTTTCAATAAAAGAGGGGAATTAAGCAAGGTGACCCTATTTCACCTTACTTTTTTATGATTTCTATGGAATATCTAATTAGATAATTATCTTAGATAACTTCAAATCTCAGGTTCTAGTTTCATACCAAGTGCAAGAAATTTGGTATTGTGCATATCTGCTTTGCAGATAATTTACTTATGTTCAGCAAAGCAGATAATACATCTATAGAGCTTTTGCAGCAAGCTTTTGGCTGGTTTTCTACTGCATCTGTACTTTAAGCCAACAAAGACAAAAGTTCCATCTTTATTTCAGGTGTCTAAGACTCAGACAAATAACTACTTCTGTAGATTTTGTGGTTGAATGAAAGGGATCTTCCATTTAAATATTTGGGGGTTCCTCTATCTTCTAGGAAGTTAACAGTGGACCAATGCTACCCTTTCGTGGATAAAATCCTAGAGAGAATGAAGTGTTAGTTTACAAAACTTATAGTGTACTTTGGTAGGTTGATTAAGTCTACTATGTTTTCCATACAAACTTATTACGCACATATATTCATACTCCCCAACAAGATCATCAATCTCATAAACTCACATTGCAGGGTTTTTTGTGTACTTGTCAGACATGACCTTCCTAGAAAGCCTTAGTATCTTGGGAGAATCTATGCATGCCTAAGGAATTAGCTGGGCAAAATATATTAAAGATCCATAACTGGAATAAGGTTGTTGTTGCTAAACAGATATGAGCTTTAACTACTAAAGTTGACAATTTATGGATAAAATTGGTGCATGTATACTACATCACAGATGATTTTGTAGAGGAATGTTGCAGCCTAAGAAGTGCACTTGGGTTGTAAGGAATGTGGTTAAATTTAGGATGGTTATCATGCTCGCACTTGGTCTAGCGGGTAACTTCTAGGAAAGATTAAAACATCTGATAGTGCCAGGAAAATTCTCCATTAGGAAGTTTTATCTAGCTATGCTCCCTGACATGACAAAAGTCCATTGTCAACGTATTTTTCTTCAAGCAAGTATATATCCAAGGCATAATTTTATTCTAGGGCTTGCATTATTGATGAGATTGGCAACAATTGATAGGCTAACAAGGTTTGGGATCACCATGGATGCTTTGTGTGCTTTCTGTCACAATGCTGAGGAAACACATGCTCACTTATTATTTAAATGTCAAGTAATAAGTAGAATATGGTGCAGATTACTATCATGGATGGGCATTCACAGAACCATAGAAAACTGGAGATAGGAGGTAGAATGGCTTACCGGATGTGTAAGAGGAAAAACAGGGAAAAATGCTATTATATGCTATGTGTTTGCTATTCTGATTAATATAATCTATAGGGAAAGAAACTAAATAATATTCCAGCAGGGGAGTTTCATGCTCGATAAAGTTTGAAATGAGATAGCAGTGCACATTCACATCAGATGTAGGTAGCGAAAGAAGTGTAGTGTAGTCCTGTAGAAACTAAACACTATGCCATGATGATTTAGTTGTCATCTTTATCTCATATGGTTTGTAGGATTCTTGTAGTCTTAGAAATCAATAGTGGCTCCTCAAGTTTGTTAGTGTGAGCCTAACTGCTACATTTCTTGTTTTTACATTTGAGAGACAGTTGGTGAGTTCTGTGTAGTTTTTTGTAAACTCTTTACTTGTTGAAATCAAATTTTTACTTACCAAAAAGAATATTACTTGTCCTAAAATCACTCAGAAGCATCACTCTTCCTAAAACACATTTAATCAAGTGTCCAAGTGATGCAGACATCCCATATAATGTGATTTATTGTTTTATAGTTCTTGAATGTTATTAATTCTCGTAAGTTAATTTAATTTATTTTCCCCTTTTTGTCATATTTTATAAATTTAGGAACATAACATGACCTAATACTCATTTGACCATGTTAAAATTTATATGGACTCACAATTAACTATTACAAAATATTTTTACAATGTTTGAATGATTTTAATTTTTCTAATTTAATTTAATTAAGTTTACCCTTTTTGTTATATAATAATGCTTTACTATATTCAACAGGTCAATGATTGACAATTGCTACTTTCGTGTATAGATGAATTGTCTAGTCTATTATAGACATTACAGTTTACAATTGGTATATAGATTGTACATCTTCTGTATCAAATGTTAAGTTATGATCTTGTCCAACTACATACAAAAGAAAATAAAACAACTTACGGGAATGGTGGGAGAGTTATGATGTCAGCAAGACCTAGATGGAGTGTCATGACCACAACCCAGGCCTAGCTGTGACGGGTATCTCAAACCCACTATGGGTTGAATACCACCCCCTTTGCCTTACCCCAAGAACAAAAAAATAATAAACAACAAAAGTCAACAAAAATAGTAAAAAGAATTGATAAGTCAAATGACTGTTCTAAGAATGCAAACAACCAACCAACCCATACACTTGTCCATAAAAGCCTCTAAAGCATAATACCAATCAAGTAGGGACATGTCTTCGGCTATGAAAAAATAAATATATAAAGAAATACTAAGAAAGTAAAGACACCAATGAAATGACAAGGACTTCCAAAAGATGGAGGCTTACCACTTCACAGTTGATCAACAAAAGTACTCAACCACCTAAGTTTGCATAGGAGCAACCAAAAAGTCCTATGAACCTACATTATGAAATGATGCAGCACCTAAGGACGGTCAGTGGGGAAAGCACTGACATATAACTCAGGGGATAGGGATAAAGTAATGCAATTACCAAAATTCAATAATAAACCATATGAACCACATTCATACACATATATATAATGTAAGGATTGGGACAAGGGCCATGAACATGAGAGTTTAAGGTATTAAACTGATGTGTCGCTCGCTCCGTCTTAAAGGCCCTGATGGGATATGTGGGTCAAGCATCCCCTACTAGAATGGCTCCGGTGCGTGTTAGTCACATGAACCAAGGAAAATCAAGGAAAGGCTAAAGACACCGAGGCTAAAGCCCTCGCAAAATAAATTGTGTGCACCAAGCACACATTCTTATGGACCACCAACGACGGAAAATGTGGTTTCTAGTGTTTATCCCCTGGGACCTACACCTTCACAGTCAACTATACAATTCCCTTTAAGCCTAAATTAAAATAGTTGCACATAAACCAACTAGTAACTTATGAGTCTTTCATTAAGGCATTTACCAACTTTGTATCGTCATACAAATATGCTTGAAAGCTAATTCAATTATGCAAAACCAGTTCATCTAAAAAAATGAACTCCCATGTTTAATTTAAAATCTAAGGCATAGATACCAAGGCCATCCAAATACATTTTCATTCACTTATCCTTTAATGCCATTAAATGGGTTCAAAAGAAAAGATAAATCATTCCAATACTCATATTGTGAACCAACTTTACAAAGTGGGTTGAGGTTCATGCCATTACCAAGAAAAAATTTCATTAATTTATGGAAACACATGTCTCCCATTCTAGCTAGTAGAATAATGCATGAATTACAACATAAATAAGACATTTAAAACATAGGAAAAGCAATTCAAGTAAACCTAATCAAAATCTCTCAACCCAATTTCAAACCCACCATTTAAATCACGTGAATATCCAATAAATTAATGCCATAATATAAAATTCAAGTCAAGGAAAAAGAAACATGCCTAAAATATTGAACAATGTGAAGAAAATTCAAAGTTTGGAACCTAGATGATGAATTCTCTATAAAACCCTTAAACTTTCATGAATTTCGAGATAATGAAAAAAAGAATGGAGTCTGATCTTGTAAAACTAAATCTTATAAGTCATTTAAGAGATAAATAGACCAAAAGCCCCTTACTCCAAGTGGAAGAAAATATTGCTTGATAAAATTTAGATAGCAGCGTAGCACGCTGCTATCATGAAGGTTAGCCTCCACACCAAGTCCTTATTGTAGAGATTAACCTCTATGCCACACTACTATTGAAGAGGCTTACTACCTCGGGGTCCTAAAATGACTCCAAACGCCTTTAAAATTTTTTGAAACTTCCCCAAACAACCTTTTAATACCATCAACATAATTCAAGTTAAAATTGACATTGCGCATGTGGGAGGGTCAAAATAAAATATTTTAAATTTTTATGAGGTCTCACATTGTCCCCCTTTTGGATCATTCATCTCCGAATGATAAGTTAGGACATTTTTAGAATGTTCATAGAAAAAATAAATCAGAATGAAATGGGGAAATTGAAATGTGACACGAGGGAAGAAAGACTCATACCTTAAGCACTTTGATTTAACATGGGGAACAAGAATGGGTACTTGGCTCTCATATCTTCTTCAGCTTTCCATGTCTACTCTTCTACCTTTTGATTCCTGCAAAGAAACTTCACCGAAGTGACGTCCTTTGTCCTCGATCCATGAACTTTCCTATCCAATATTTCAATTAGGACTTTCTTAGAAGACAACAAATACATAACCCCAACACCATCAATAGGCACTATTAAAGAAGGGTCACCAACATACTTCTTCATCATGGACACGCGAAAAATAGGATGAACTAAAACAAAACTCGCTGGTAAATCTAACTCATAATCAACATTGTCAATCCTCCTAAGAATTTAATATGAGCTAATGTAACGGGAATTGAGCTTCCCCTTCTTCCTAAATCACATGACTCATTTCATGGGAGAAACCTTTACGAACTGCCAACTTCTTACTTCAAACTCTAGCTCCCTTCTCCTCATATCCACATAAGACTTTTGGCGACTTTAAGTGGTCTTAAGTTTTTCTCTTATTATCTTTACATTTTTCATAGATTGGTGAGCCATGTCAGGACGAAATAGTGTAGTCTCAACTACCTCAAACCATCTAATAGGAGACCTGCACCTCCTACCATAAATAGCCTTACAAGAAGCAATCTAAATGCTAGAATGATAACTGTTGTTGTAGGCATACATGATAAATAGCAAAGCTTCAACCTAGCTTCCCTTAAAATCAATCACAAGAACTTGAGCATATCCTTCAAAGGCTGAATCATATGCTCTATTTGTCCATCTATTTGAGGGTGGAAAGTGATGCTAAGGTTCACCTGAGTACCCAAACATTTTTAAAATAATCATAAAAAATAAGAAGAGAATTGCATCCCTCAATTGGAAATAATTGACACTAGTACCTCATTTAACTTAACTATCTCCTAAATAAACAACCTAGCATAGTCCTCCCCAAAGTAGTTAGTCCTCATAGGCAAAAAGTAAGCAGACTTAGTCAGCTTATCCAAAATGACCTTAATAGAATCATAGTGTTTGTGAAACTACAGAAGAATAGTGATAAAATCCATATTAATCATCTCTCACTTCCATATAAGAAGCTCTATATCTTGATAAAAGCCATTAGGACTCAAATGTTCCACCTTGAATTGCTAACAAACCATACACTTAGCGATAAAATTTTCCACATCCTCTTCATATTATTCTACTATTAGATTTCTTTCAGGTTACGATACATTTAAGTCAAATTTAGATGAAATTTATATCTGGACTTGTGAGCCTCAGTCAAAATCTTTTCACTTAACCCAATTACATTAGGAACACATAACTTTCCTTGATACCTAAAGATGCTATCTTCCCCAATCTCAAAAGCCATAACCTTTTGTTAACCCACATCGACCTTAATTTGCATAAGTTGGAATCCATAACCTACTTTTCCTTCAGCTTAAAACCAAGAGATGATTTAACCACTTTCTGAAAAATCACTCCTCCATCCTCAAAGTCGAAAAGACAAACTCCCAAGTTAGCCAACTTGTGAATATCCTTAAATAACCTTAATTTATCCTCTTCCACATAAGATAAGCTCCCCATAGACAACCTGCTATTAGGATCATCAACAATATTAACTTTAATTAGATGGTAGTGAAGGCTCATATTGAAATCCTTAAGAAACTCGAGCCATCGCCTTTTCTTACGATTTAATTCCTTGTGTGTAAATACATACTGAAACCTCTTAAGGTTTGAATAAATATTCACATGCTCTCCATACAAATATTGATGCTAGATTTTCAATACAAAGACAACATTCGCCAACTCTAGATTGTGAGTCGAATAATTCCTCTCATGAACTTTAAGCTACCTGGAAGCATAGGCCATAACCTTACCATGTTGTATAAAAGCATAGTCCAGTCCTACACGGGATGCATCAAAATACACAACCAACCCATTAGTACCCTCGAGCAGGTTCAAAATTGACACAGAAGTTAACTTATCCTTCAACTTCTCAAAAGTACCCTCATAAACATCAAACCACCAAAACTTAACCTTTTTCTGAGTTAATATTGTCAACAGAGAAGTAATAGATGAGAAACTCTGCTCAAACCTCCTATAATACCCAATCAAGCCCAAGAATATCCTAATGTCGATTGGAGTCGTGGGTCGAGGCCAACCACTTCTTAACCACCTCTACTTTCTGTGGATCTACCTTGATCCTTTCTCTAGAAACAACATACCCAAGAATAAAACATAGCACTTAGCTAAGATTCATACTTAGAAAACATTGCGTATAATTTCTGGTTCTTAAGAGTTTGCAACACAATACAGAGGTGATCGACATAATCTTACTCTCTCTTAGAGTACACCAAGATATCATAGATAAAGACTATAACAAATAAATCCAAAACCTTCTTGAAAACTTAAGTCATAAGATCCGTGAAACCAACAAGAGCATTTGTCAACCCAAATGACATAACCAAAAATGCATAGTGACCATACCGAGTTTAGAAAGCAGTGTTAGGAATATCAACCTCCCTAATATACAACTGATGATTGTTCGAACAATAATCAATCTTAGAGAAATATCTAACACCCTAAAGTTGATAAAAAAGTCATCCCTCCTAGGAAGAGGGTACTTAGTATTCACTTTAACCGTATTCTAATAGCCATAATTTATACATATCTAAAGAGACCTGTCTTTTTTCACAGAAAAAGCACATAAGCACCCCATGGAGACACACGAGGTCGAATAAAACCCTTATTAAGAATATCTTTTAACTGCTCCTTCAAATCCTTTAGATCAGCCTGAGCAATCCTATAAGGATGAATCGAAATAGTACTATTATCCGATAAAAGATCAATCTCAAAGTCTATTAAGAAAAACTTCAGGAAATTCATTACCATAGGGAAATATTTTAAAGAGGGACTCTCAGAGTTAGAATCTTTAATCCAAACTAGATGATACAGATATCATTTGGAAATAATTTTCTAATCTCTAAGATAAGAAACAAAACTCTCTATGGGTACTAAGGAACTCCCCTCCCATTTAATCATTGATTTATTAGGGAAATGAAAACTGACCTTCCAGGTCCTACAATCTAGATAAGCATAGCATGAATGGAGACAATCCACACAACCCCTATAGATTTTTCTAGAAACAATATACTCACCCACGGGAGTATACATAGAAAAGGGGAGAGGAAAAATTTTCATGGCCAAAACAAAAGTGCGCAGCCATATAAGGGGTCACATAAAATAAGGTAAAACTCAAATCAAACAAACACTAAAAAATATGGAAGAAGAGTTATAACATACCCTTAACAATATTTGCGGATGCCTCATATTCTTGATAAGTAGAAATTGTTATTCTTGATAAGTAGAAATTGCTTAAGGAAAATTATGGAAATTGTCGGTATCTAATGTGGCCCCCTTAGGATCCACAACCAAAGAAATGGCAATTAGTACCTTATTAGATCAAGTGGATACCCTGACCAAAGTATAATATTGTTGCATATGACAAACTGACCATATTTATAGCACTGGTTTCTCCTCTCCTCACAAAATCAATAATGAAGCTGCCCATAAAAATGGCAAGGAGGGTACAGTGAGAATGACTGAGCTTTACTAGCCTAAGGCTGGGCACCTTGTGCCTTAGGACCACTGATATCCTAAAGTCAACAAACACCTGAAGGCATAGTATAAGGAGCACTAGATGATGAATAAGAATTTTCCTAATTCTTCTACTTAGTCCACTCTACCATTTCTTTAACTATTTTACTGATTTTTACCCTACTCTACATACCTACACTTTTGTTCTATGTTTTCCCTAACTCTACTTGTTTCTTTTTCTCATCTTCCACCTGCTCATATATACACTATTATCCTGGATATGTCCATATCATTATTCAACATAACAACCTTATACTCTAATACCAAATCACGGACAACCCAAAAGAAAACTTTCTCATTCTAGACCTCATATTAGACACCAATTCTAGAGCATAATGGGACAACTACTAGAATTTTGGAGCATACTCCTTAACACTCATCTTACCTACTTAAATTACACAAACTATTCAGCTTTAGATTTCCTCAACTCCTTAGGTAAGAAGTGATCAAGAAAGTTACCTGAAAAGTCATTCTATACTATTATTTTGCATCATCATACCTCATCACTTCCCATTCCGCATACCAATAGTAAGCGACATCCTTCAACTGATAAGCAATAAACTCTTTACACTGTGAATCAATAGCATGTATCACCTTAAAAACTTTTTCTATCTTATCAATAAAGCCCTAAGGATCATCCTCAATCATAGACCCTGTAAAGATGGGGATTCAACCTAATAAACTCACTAAACTAGATAACCTCAAATAAACTTATAACCAGAAAAGATCAGATTGATGATACTGTGATGCCACAAGTTGAGCAAGTATATGAAAAAACTGACAGAAGTAAGCGTTAGAGATACCTACTCGAGGTGACTGAGAATAAGTCTCACCAGCCCAATAAGCTCGAGGAGGACTAGTAGGGACTGATGGAACCTAATGTTGTGTAGTGCAGTCCAGAGTAGGGATCCAAGATTGGATCTGCACTCTATAAGTAGGATGAATCCCCTCCATATTTTCCTCAGGTGGGACAGTGGTTCCAATAAAATTTCTATGATTGTCAGATCATTGGGGAGGCATCATCTTAAATGCGAGTAATCTAGGGGTTAGAGAAGTTTCATAACAACTAAACTCTACATCCTAAAATAGAACACAAGAAAGAGAAACACTCCAAAATTCCTTGTAGCCTCCTTATTATAAGTGTGGAATGCTACACAACCATAAATGGCACTCTACTCAACACGGGTTTGTGGATACCTAATGACCCTAAATATTACTCTGATACCAGGCTTGTCATGACCCAAACCCAAGCCTATCCATGATGGGTATCTCAAACACACAATGGGTTAGAGACCACCCTTTTAACCTTACCCCAAAAGCGCAAAAACAAAAAACAAATAAAACCAACCAAAATAGTCGTGAGAATAGATAAGTCAAATGACAGTGCTAAGAATCCAAACAAACAACCCCCACACTTGTCCATAAATGCTGCTAAATGGGAATACCAATTACATCGGGACATGCACACAACTATGATAAAATAAATCCATAAAGAAATACTAAGATAGTAAATAAATAAATAAAATATCAAGTCTTATCAAAATATAGAGGCACGCCACTTAATTACTGATAAACAGAATTACACAACAACATAATACTACACAAGAACAACCGAAAAGTCCTCCGAACCTACATAATGAAATGATGCAATGTTCGAGGTTGGTCAATGGAGAAAACTCTTGCATATATATCAGGGGATAGGGACAAAGTAATGCAATAACCAAAATCCATTCATAAACCATATGGACAAAATTCATATGCATATATACATATTTTGGGATAGGGACAATGGCTATAAACATGATAGTTTAAAGTATTAACTTGAACTATGTAGATCACTCCCTCCTAATGGAACCTATGGGCTATATGGATCTAGCTTTCCTTTTTGGAAGGGCCATAGTAAGTGTTAGTTGCATGAACCATGGAAAATCAAGGAAAGGATAAAGACACCAAGGCTGTAGCCTTCCTAACATATAATGTATGCACCAAGCACACAGTATCATGGAACCCTAATGCTAATAAATGTAGGTTTCTAATGTTGATCCCTCTAGGACCTACACCTTTACAGTCAGTTACACAATTCTCTTTAAGCCTAAATTAAAGTAGTTGTACATAAACCAACCATTAACCTAGGAGTGTTTCATTAAGGGATTTACTCACTTAATATTTTCATACCAATATTTTTGCAATCTAATTCCATTCTACCAAACCAGTCTGTATATACAAACTGACTCCCATGTTCCATTTAAAATCCAAGCCATGGCCTCCAAGGCCATCCAAATACATTTTCATTCATTTATCCTTTAGTGTAATACAATGGGTTTTAAAGACAAGTTAAATCATGTAAATATTCATATTCAATACCAAGTTTACAATGTGGGTTGAGGTTAATGATGAGTGGTGATTTTACCACTCATTTGCATTAACTATTTATATGTACTACCTTGTTTTATAGAATTAAATACGATATAATTATGATTTAATGCAATAATATCCATATTGTGCAGGTATATAGTTAGTGAGATGGAAAGATGTTGATTGGAGCTAATAAGGGATCAAATGGAAGTAAAAAAGTATAGCTGAAAACCTGGAGCAGTCACCAGCCTTTGTTACAATGATCGCAGGCCACAAGACATGGTCACATTCAGTCAAGATGGTCATAGAAATACGATCATAGAGCACAACTGCAGTCACATTGGCCACGATCGCGGACATCCTCACGCAATTGTAGCTAACTGGGAATGTTGCCCAGGACAGTTTTGTAAATTTACATGGATGAATCCCAAACCTTATATAGGCAAAAATCCTTTCTTCTTTGGGTATTTCTTACATTATAGATATCTTTGAATTTGAAACAAAATCCCTAATTGGGCAAGATTGTAACAAATTTTGGAGAATTAAATTCTTAGTATGTTGTGAAGAATGGATGCTTTGGATAATCCTTGTGGTATATCTTTATTTACTTTCTTCATGAGTAGCTAAGTAATTTAGTCTTGGAATTATGTTGAACTAAAGTGTATTTGTGTATGGGTGTTTATGGATTTGCATGATTTTTAGTTGCTGATTATAGATTCCACCATTTCTTGAGCTCAATAGTTGGAATTTGTAGGTGAAAACCCCAAATATCCAATTAGGATTGATGGGTGAAAACTCCAAACTCTATAAACCCTTTGAGGGATGAAGACGAGGTTATGGTGACCCATAACATCCTTGACAAAGGGATATAGGGTGGCAAATAAATGGTGGACAATGAATCCTATGATTTACTACCTTTTGCAATCTTAGAAATAAGTGTGATTGGAGTGTAAATTATATCAAGGGCATCTTCGTAGAAATAAGAATGCCCGATTGAGGTTTTGGGTAAATATTAATTGCACACTCGTTAGGTGCTTAAAAGAGCCAATGGGTGAAATTCTTGTGGTTTTGTTGAAAGGCTAGCCATAAAGACTTTCGACCTAGCCTATCTATCACTCAACAACTAAGTTATATGTCAAACTATTAACAACCTACACATGTTTTACCTTTAGATAGACATAATACCAAGATCTTCTCAAATATTTTTTTAAAATTAAAAGTTCTATATTAGTGTGTTGTTAACCAAACATTGTTACAAATAAATTTCAAACCAATTCCCCCACTTTGATTTACATGTTGTGTTTGTCAGCATTCCTGGTAATCTTTTAGTAATTAGAACACCCATAGGATTTAAAATTTATATTTTTCTCATTGTGGATTCGATCCCAACGCGAGTTGGGTTATTGACAACGATTGCCTCACCCCTCAAATGAGAGTGAGTTGAGCACAATCAAATTGGCACTGTTACCAGGGAGTGTAATATAAATTTCACTTGTGTGGTGTGATTCTTACTTGGGAATACCCAGGGTGGTGTAATTTACTTTATTTGTTGTTTTTGAATCTTTGTAGGTGATCAAAGTGTTGAAGGAACAATGAGTGACAACGCGAGTAACATGGGTCCCTTTGATGATCAGGGCCAATTAAATGAAGCGGGCCAAACTAGTGCAATCCGAATCCCACCAACCCATGGGAATAGAGTCTTTAATGTGACTAGCGTCATGCTATACATGATGCAAATTAAAGGGTTGTTCGATGTTAAAGCTTATGATGACCCAAATGTCCATTTGAAAAATTTCATGGAAGTATGCGCGCCATTTAATATAGCACACATTACTCAAGAATCCATCTGGCTTTGCCTGTTCATATTCTAACTAATGAGCAAGGTGGTTTTATGATTCCGCTCACTTCCACCAGGCTCAATTACATCTTGGGAAGATCTTACCACTGTGTTACTTGATATATACTTCCCACTATCTAAAATACTTTAAAAGCAGGATGAGATTGTGAATTTTTGGCAAATGAATGGAGAGCCATTTTTTGATGCTTGGGAAAGGTTTAATGGAAAATTAGCCCAATGCCTAAATCATGAGGTCCTGGAGAAGATGATTCTCAAGATCTTCTATCGAGCCCTTAATCCATTAAACAAATTAGTGGTGGATAATACAAAGGGTGGATCTATACTGAAGATACACCACCATGCGGCCTTTTTATTGATAGGAGATGTGTCAAAGCAAAACTGGGGTTAGATTACTCGAGATATCGAATCTCCCAAGATCCCTTCTACTGCTTTCGTGGTTGATAATAAACATATAAAGGGGAATGAAGAAAAGAAGGAGAACTTGGCAAAAATGATAACCGAGCTTTAACTCTAGACGAAGCATGTTATGGGTCCACCCATCAAAGCGGTAAATGCAGCATTAAAATATTATGAAGATGATAAAGAAGCAAAAAAGTTGGATGAGGAAATCCGGTATTTAGCTAACTACTCAAGGGATTACCGCCCGGCCTATCAAAGGCAAGGTGGGAACTAAGGTTGGATGGATCACGAGCGGGATATGATTGGAGAGATAAGGAGCGTAATTATGATAGACATTTCCCCCCTCATTATCGATCTAAGACCAAGGATTCAAGCGTTATCGACCCCAAAAATTTAAGATCGGGGATTTGTTAGCAAGAATCTTGAATAGAGTGGAAGGTATACACAAAATAGTCTATGAGTTGACAGGTGACTTCTCTCAGCTCTCTCAAATAGTGGTGTCTTACTTCATAGCTATAAGGAAATTAGAGACCCAAATTGGGAAAATCTCCGTGCAATTAAATGCTAGGCCTAGAGTGGAATCCCTAGTGACATGATTGTTAATCTAAAGAATGATGTTCAAATCCTAGCAATAGTCACAAGGAGTGGAAAGACACTTGATAATCCCTTTAATGGAGACTTGAGTAAGAAGATGCCTAAGGCTAAAGCAAAGGAGGTGTTAACTCAAAGACGAGAATAAAATGATGAGAAAGAGACCGAGGAAAGTGATGAATAAGTGGTTGAGGTTAAAATGCCACAAAGTGAAGCAAGGCCCACAATCCTAGTTCCTCCCCCATTCCCTCAACGATTGCATCAAAAAGTGGAGGGTGAAAAATTTAGAAAGTTCATGGCAAAACTTATCAATATATCTATAAACATACCTTTGCTCGAGGTGATCCAAGAGATCTCGGGATATGCTAACTTTATGAAAAAGTTGATGTCCAAAAATAAGCTTGTCAAAAGAGACACCATTGAGGTCACTCATGGGTGCAGTGCTATCATGGATAGTAATGATGCAGAAAAGAAAGATAACCCTGGAGCGTTCACCATTCCTTGCATAATTGGGATGCATGAGTTTGTAAAAGCTTTATTTGACCTTGGTGCGAGCATTAACTTAATGCCTTTTGTCATCTACAAGAAGCCTGGATTGGATGCCCCTACATTGACCTCTATGTGACTCTTAATGGCTGAACAATCCTTCAAAAGGCCGGTGGTTGTTTGATGTCCTATTTAAAATGGACAAGTTTATACTTTTAGCGGACTTTGTGGTATTGGATTATGAAATAGACCAAGAGGTACCTACAATTCCCGGTCATCCTTTCTTGTCCATCGAAAGAGGCACTATCGATTTAGAGATGTGGGAAATAAAGTTTAGTGTGCAAGAGGATAAGGTCTCTTTCAAAATTTTCAAGACAAAGAAACAAACTGCGGAACTTCAAGTTGTGTCCATGGTGGATGTTAGAGTAAGAAGGTGAATAAGGGGGGGGGGGGGTTTGAAATATTACTTGCTTTTTCAATTGAGATAGAATGATATGTTTAATTACCAAGAAGAAATTCAATCTATTTGGGGAAACTCATGTCCCCCACTCGAACCAGTAAGATAATGCATTAATTATAATTTAAATGTGACATTTAAAACATAGGTAAAGCAAATCAAGTAAACCCAATCAAAGTCCTGCAACCCAATTTCAAACCCACTATTTAAATTAGACGAATATCCAATAAATTAATGCCGCATTGTAAAATTCAAGTTAATAAAAGAGAAGCATGCCTAAAATATGGAACAATTTAAAGAGAATTCAAAGTTTAGAGCCCGAATGAGGAATTCTTTTTAAAATCCTTGAACTTTCATAGGTTTAGAGTTAAAGGGAAAAACATGGAGTTTGATCTTTGAAAACTAAAGTAAAAAGGGTCACCCAAGTGTTTAAAAGTCATTTAAGGGGTTAAAAGACCTAAATCCCCTAAACAAGTTGAAAAAAACAAAGCTGGAAGAAATTTACATAGAGGCGTGCCACACCGCTACGGTAGATATTAATGTCACAACCTGACCTCGGGCCCAGTCTTGTAATGTATCTCAACCTCATCGAGGGCTGGAGACAACCCCTATAGCCTATCCAAAACATAATAAAAAATAATAGCGGAACACAGTTAAGCATGATATATGATAGTCCACATACTCAATGGTAAGATCTAAGAATTAAAAGCAACCATTCAACCCACACATGCCCACAAAAGCCTCCAAAACTAATCTGAATATCAAAATAGGCCAGGACATGACCTCGACCATGAAGTGACAATGACAATGACAATGTTATTGTGAACTCTTAAATTCTAATATATGGAAATAAACCAATGAAATGACCAGATTTTCGACAGATGGAATTTCACCACTTTACAACAAACCAACCGGATCACCTAACACTGCACAAGGGTACAAGAAGTGTCTTCGAACCCTACATTATGAAAAACTATAGTGTCCTAGGATGGATTGCAGGGTGTGCACTAGCATGCAGCTCAGGAAAAGAGAAAAGATAATATGATCTAAAATTCAATCCAAACTAAATGTACATGTTCACATACATAAAAATATACACATATACATAATACTGGAATAGGAACAAGGTTTAGGAATGGTCTTTAAAACTATTAACCTAGATAGTGTATCTATAATCGTCCTAAAAACACCTATGGGCTGTATGGCTCCAGTTTCCCTAACCGAAAAGGTCCTAGTGCCTAGGAGCATGAAAATGGGGAATCCAAGGAAGGTCAAGGGAATCCATCATATCCCACCCATTCCAAAATGTATAAATAGTGTGAACTATGCACACAGTTATTAAGACCACCACACCGGAAAAAGTAGTTATCAGTATTGGTCCTCCCCTTGGACCGCCATATTTTATGACAAGTTACACAACCCTCTTTAAGTCCAATTAAAATGTTTACACATAACCCATCTATTTAACCGTAGAGTCATCCTTTTAGGCATTTTATGATGGTATCGTCATGCCAATTAATTATGCTTACAAGTTAATTTCATTATGCCAAATGATAACGCTCAATCTACAGCTCTCGTTTGAGTGTAAAGCGGTCGTTAGCAAATATAGAACCCAACCTGGGTTGGGTATCAATCCCACAGGGAATAGCTCGGCCAACAAGTAAGCAACGGTTACTAGACTTTTGGTGCAAGTCTCGTAAAAAGGGGGGATTGTAATAAGTAACCAAAGTAATGAAATAAAAGCTAAAAATAGCAAAGTAAAAAGAGAGTATTTCGTAGGTTGTGAAACAATGAGAATTGAGGCGTTGGGGTTATGTCCACCTTCTGAGGTATACGTCTCTATTGGCTATGAGTGTGTAGAGTCTTGACATACAATTGCTTATAGGGAATTGTAGTCGATGGTAAATCCAAGCGTCTCTCGACCTGAACAAGGACTATTTCACTTTAACTCTCTCGAGCTTAAAGCGTGTCTAACGGTACGAATTCTCCAAGAGGTTAGTCCAGTTACGGCACTAGCTTTTTAATAGGAAAGGGTGTCCTACTACCTTGACATTATCTATTTTCCAGACAAATAACCTTTCTCTCGAACAAGTTAAATGTTAGACTGGCGTATTCTATGCGTTTGCAACCGCAAAGAATGTAGATTAAGATGAAG
The DNA here is from genome assembly GCA_030864225.1 of Capsicum baccatum var. pendulum. NCBI lineage: Eukaryota > Viridiplantae > Streptophyta > Magnoliopsida > Solanales > Solanaceae > Capsicum > Capsicum baccatum. Next base: position 193,636,452 of record CM061559.1, on the reverse strand, counting down.
AGCGTAATGATATAAGCAATATACGTGTCTTGAACTCACAAACTCACAACTATAGATAGTAACTCAATCGGCTTCCATAACCCCAACTAAGAGGTTTAGTTACCCATGAATGCGAAGGACATCACGATTTGCATGGTTGATGGCGTGAGAAGTGGGTGTTTAGGCGTGTGGTTTATGTGATTCCCTAGCAAGTAACGATTCTCTTGTTGTGGAATTTAAGAATAGAAGAGTAGATTAGAAGTGTTTGTGGTGGAAGATGAGAGGGATGGAAGAAAATTAATTGTTGAATTAAGTGAAGAATGAATAATGTCTTGTATCTCTCCACTAAGGGAGGAGTTCATTTAAAATCTCTAGCATGATAGGGTATTTATAATACTCCTACCCTACTCCTACTAAGCTAATGAAATAAATAACCAAATCCTAATATACTAATGAAATCCTTGACCCAAATGTACTAGGGTAAGGTTACAATATCATAATCCAAATAGAATAGTAAAACACATAACCTAATTGCACTAGGTTAATGTATCTTGGTAAAAATCCAGCTTTGTGTCTGTAAGTCCCCAAAGTCTTCAGAATTGCTGTTTTAGCTCGGGACAGATTTTCCATGCAGCAGATTTGGTCCTTTAGGCGTCCAGCTCCTTTCCACTTCGTTCGTGAGCTTTCTTTTGCGTCAAGTAAGCCATAAAATGCTGTATTTTGCATCATTTATACCTGAAACTTTACTAATCATGTTTGTCAGCTCATTTATAGGAAAAAGGACTAAAAGTGCATGAAATAGATAATTAGTTCTCAAAACTAGGCTAAAATATGGGCAAAATATATTGATATAGGCGCGTAAATTCGCCTATCATCAACACCCCACACTTGCAGCTTTGTTCGTCCTCGAACAACATATCATGTCCTTCTAAGCATCGACTTAAGGTTTTTACAGCAACAACACAAAACATTCTTCAAGACAAGCACAACAATTATCAACAAAGAGTAGCTTTCCGATTATAAGTAGAAACAATTTAACCTCAAGCATAGACTCATGATGGTGATCAACTCGCATGCAAACGTTAAGGTACATAGAATCATATACAACTATCCAAAACTCATCAACCATGTGTGTCTCACAATATAGTGCCCATAATCACTCACAAATATAGCATATTTTTCAAACATGGGTATCAAGATGTCCTTGCTCTCACTCTCACAAAGAATTCATATGTAGCAACTAATGACCATAAGCTTGCCTTTAATGTAGTACTCCACTAAATGTCGGAATGTTAGGATTAGGATCAAGTAGGTCTTTTGATGGTTGTAATGTTGGCTAAGGGACGGGTAGGACTATTTTGGCCAAGAATAGTGACTAGGTTCCTAAGCGCTTTAATACATCACATTGTATCATTGACACTTTTTTCTTTCAACCTTTCTTCTTTCTTTTGTTCTACCACCCTTGTTCTCCTCTTTTCAATTTTAAGCACAACTCACTTTTCAGCTTTCTTTTCCTTTTTCTTTTCATAACATACCTCATATGATAGCACTTTTTTCTTTTTCATAACACATTCAAACACCATTGCAATTTATAGCATTATATTCACCCAATTTCCTCTTATGTTGTCACATGACTTTTTTACTTTAAAGCACTTAGGAATTTGGATCAAATTACAGTCTTGAAAGAAATGGATTAGGCTTACATACAAGGTTGTCAAAGAAATAGGCTAAAGGCTCAAAAGGGTTAACTAGGATGATGTACATGGGTAGGTAAAACTGAAGGTAAACATGTATAGGTTGCCAAAGTAATGCCTAAATCATATCCTAAACTTACACTCCTTATTTTCGCTTTGCATACATACCAGGCAAGTTCTAGCATCAGCCACAAACATAGAATATACTATTATCTCGTACACACAAGGCACATGGTCGACTTGTTTAGAAGTAATATAGACTCTCGACCCACAAGTGAAGGAATTGAGTCACACAATATCACATAATAAGTCAAACTAGAGCCTAAATGTCTCAATAGTCACAATTGTAGCACATACTCTTGTTCTAATCTTATGCTGCCTATCAAAATAATTTCATGCGTAGCTAGAAAAATTTTACTCCTAAAAAAAACATCAAACGAAAAAAAACAAAAAAAAATGGACTAAACAAAAAAATGGACTAAAAAAAACAAAGTAAACAAGCAATCATACAAACATAGGTGCAAACAAGGAAGTATAGCATACAGATTCTGCCACCCCACACTTAGACGGGACACTGCCCTCAGTGGAAAATAAATGCGAAGAACCTGGTTTAGTCGGACTCCTCATCAATGTCGGGGGTCATACCTCCTTCGTCAGAATCATCATAAGAGTCATCGTCAGAGTTCTCCTCATCATCAGAATCAGGCAAGCGTCTATCATCATCAGTTGGCACGTCATCGTCAAGAGGTTCCTCAAAATATACGCCCACTCCACACATCTCCCGGGCATGCCTGTTCATTGGGTAGTCGTGGTGCAGCTGTTGGAGCTCTTCAGCAGTTAGAATACGTCCACCACTCATCATAGTGAATCGTGTCATGCCATATAGATGACGGAAGAAACTCTCGTCACGAGCATGTCTCTCCGCAGTAGTAAGGTTGACTCCATGCGTTGTTTCAGCATCTTTGACCTTTGTGAGGTCAACCTTCTTTGGGTTATGTGGGAGTTTGTGGTCAGCTGGTTCCTCTTCTATATCCTCCTTCCGCAACATTGCTGTCGACAAATTGCCGAATGTGAAATGGGACCTTCGGTGGAGTCTGGCCTTCCTCATGGTAGATCGAATGATTGCCCCAAAGTTGATAGGGACATTCGTCATCAACGCATAAACCAAACACACTCTATCTCTCGATATCTTGGTGTATTGCGTCCCAGGAATAAGGCATGAGTTGACAATGCGCATCCAGATTCGTGCTTCCCTATTTAGTGGAGCATAGGGAAAGGTGTTGTGACGGCCTGTTTCCTTATGTCTGCCCCATCTTGCCATCGATCTGCTTCCACAAAGCGTGTGTCGGATTGCTCTGTAAGGAGGCTTGCTGTACAGCTCTTTGTATGGTGCAGGGTCGACCGAAGGTAGGCCAAGAAAAGAGTTGATCCATTCCGCTGTAAGCTGTAACACTTGGCCCCGAATTTTGACTTCGTTGCTTGTTGTGTTTGGCGACCAGTTGGCATAGAATTCTCTTGTCAAGTCAAGATTGCACTCTCCTATGTCGCGGAAGATGAAATCCAGCTTCAAAGCCATTATTTTAGCTAATATTTGCGGCTCCCTCTTTGCTAAGGTCTCCTTGTTGATCAAGTCGACGTGCACATATTTCTTTTCTTTGTTGCTGCTGTACCATGCCTTGGCTTCTTCCTCAAGAACCCATTTTATTCCGAACATTCTGCGTGGTAGGTGTGCTGAGGATGGTTCTCCTTGGTCTTTTCGACTTCTCTTCTTGTCCTTTCGGGATGTGGTAGCCTTCTCCTTGCCTTGCTTTGCTTTAGGTGCCATTGTACCTGAGACTAGAAATAATGTTAGTTGCAGCACAATCTCACTTTATACAATCTATATGCAGGCACTAGGGGTACCACCCCACACTTATTCTTGTTAGCACAAATCAATGAAGTGAAAGTGGTCGAGTACTCAGATTTCGTCGACATACGTTTTAGGATTGTATTCCGACAAGAAAATCAGCATCACTTATTTGCAGCCATTGGACTACTTTCATGGTGGATATAACAACACTACAACCTAGGGGTTACCACATGGAATCATTATTCTTACAACAAGCACAACCTCCTAAGTCGAGAGGCACTATAACCTTATCCCGATGGTCGGGATAGTCTATCATGTAAGCATCCAACCAACAATCTTAAGCAATCTTCATAGCCATATCAATTCAGCAATTATCATAACAATGCTATCGGAGCAAAATTCAAGTCGGAAACAAGTCAAGAATTCCCTACGTAGATATTCACTCACACGATTTTGCAACAATTATCCAAACACATGAACATCACCATCAATCTCATATGTTTTATCAATTTATAATAAGCATAGAAACGTAGTACTTACGATAAATAGATGAAGAATAAGATAGTACTTACTTGCTTGAAGATTGTGGAGAAGTTGTTGTGAATTGGAAGAACAAAGGAAGAAAATTTTGAGAGGATTTGGAGTGTTATGCGGCGCCTTTAGGGTTGCTTCTAATGTGGTTGTGTTATAAAACCAAGTCCCCTTTATATAGGAAGAGTATGGGTCGGGTTATGACCCATTTACAATCGGATTTGGGGACAAAATCACCACATATGCGACGCATATCTCTCGGCATATCAATGACATATGCGGCGCATTGTCCATGGCATAATGGGTCATATGCGCCGCATAGTCTATGGCATTTGGTCTCAGTATCTCAAATGCCATAGCATAGGCGGCGCATAGTCAAAAGCATACCTCGGAATAGGCGGCGCATAGTGTATAGCACACTAGATTCTGAGTCCTTAGGCTATAGAATAGGTTGTGCATCGTTCGTGGCCTATTTTTACCAAGGCCTAGCCTTCCTCGAAGCCTATTATGACATGAGAAAGGCTCAATTCATAGCCTTATGCATCACCATTCCTAACTTACCGACTTTACCATACAATGCGTCCAAATCGTCAATCGAAATCGATCTCCTCGTTAAACACTTCTTGCACCTATATTTGCTCAAAACCAAACGAAAACGATTAGTACGATGGGTTGCCTCCCACCAAGAGCCTTAGTTTTGGTCGTGGCACGACTCTTATTTTTGGATTTTCATTTATCAAAAAGAAAAAAAATACTAAAACGACGAAACGATAAAACGATAAAACGATGAAATGATGAAATGATAAAACGATGGGTTGCCTCCCATCTAGCGCCTTATTTATTGTCGTGGCACGACATGGTTACCTCGAGTACTCAGACTTCGTCGAGGTAAGTGATGGATCGTTTTCTGAAAGGATTTAGACGACAATGAGGCTTACCTGTGGGCATGCGATCTTCTTCAAGATGGCTCTTACGTTTCTCCGGAGAGTCACCAATTATATCATCAATAGTCCAACCCATAGCTCTCTTGTATCTCTTCAGAGCAGAGATGAGAGCCTCTACGTGCTGTTCACTTAAATCATCTGCTCTCTCCGGAAGTATATTTCTACTTTCCAAGAACACATACCTTAGATAATCGGGGAGCTCTTCCGTTTCTAGCATTGGTGGCTCGTCAAAGGGAGTATTCGCTGTTGGTCGATTCTTGAGTTCACAATCCGGTTTCTTAGGAGTATAAGACTCTATTTCTATTAGAGCACTCATAAGTTCTTCATAACCTTCATTATCTTCATGCTCAACTTTCAGTGGCACAACAGACAATGGCTCAACAGTAGGCTGTTTCTCTATAGATAATGCTTTCGTATCCTCATGATGAACATCAGCTACATATAACTCATTCATATCGCTGGGCTGCTTCATTGTTTTACATATATCAAACCGTACCACTTCGTCATTAATTCGAAACAACAGCTCATTATCTTTTATGTCAATAAGCACACTTCCAGTTGCAAGGAAGGGACGTCCCAAGATTATGGGAACTTCAAAATCCTCCTTACAATCCAGAATAACGAAGTCTGCAGGAAAGATGAATGAAGAAACTTTTACCAACACATCATTCAAGATACCCACAGGTCTTTTTACCGACCTATCAGCCATCACGAGCCTCATATTGGTTGGTGTAGGGTCTCCCAACCCCAACTTTCTGTAGATAGATAGTGGCATCAAATTGATGCTAGCTCCCAAATCGCACAATGCCTTAGCAAAATCCAACGATCTAATTGTGCAAGGAATAGTGAAAGCTCCAGGATCTGCCTTCTTTTGAACTAGCGATCTTGTAGCGATTGCACTGCAATGATGAACATTATCCGCCAAGTCATAACTTGCTGCCCGCTTCTTTGTCAAGAGATCCTTCATAAATTTCGCATACCCAGGCATTTGTTCAAGTGCCTCCACCAATGGAACATTAATGGTCAGCTGCTTTAACATATTCATGAATTTGCTGAACTTTGTGTCATCGGCCACCTTCTTCAATCTTTGTGGAAAAGGTGGTGGTGGGTATGGAAGTGTTCTCTCCATGGCTTTCTTCTTCTCTTGCTTTCGTTTATTATTTTTTTCAGGATGCACGTCACTAGGTGAAACGTCCTTGACGTTGGAAGTAGATGTTGCGGCTTCTTTTCTTGTGACGTTACTAGGTGTGTCATCAATGTCTGCTGCTACGTCAACCACTTGCTTGCCTTTTGCTGAAGTTTCCAGCACCTTACCACTTCTGGTAGTGATGGCCATGCATGACCCATCATTCCTTGGGTTTTGCACAGTGTCACTCGGTAAGGTGCCAGCCTTTCTTTGATTGAATGCTGCTGAAAGTTGGCTTAATTGCTGCTCTATTTGCTTGATAGAAGTGGAATGAGAATCAACTAGTTGCTTCATGGAGGCCAAATCGTCAATTACTTCCTTAACTCCCACGCTCGTTGCTTCCACTCCTTTCAATAACTTAGCCATCATGTCTTTCATAGAATTAGATGTGGTGGTATCACGTCTACCAGGGGGAATGTACAAACCACTCTTTTCATTGTTTTTCTTCCAACTACCTTGGTCTTTGTTTCCAGATTTATCATAATAGTTCCGACCTTGGTTTCCTTGGGTATTCCCTCGGAAACCCCCCTGATTGTTCAAGTAGTTGGCCTCCTCTTCCGAATCAGATTCGTCTCTTCCTTTCAGCGCCACAGCTTTCACTTTTTCGGTCTTCCCTGATAATAAGTGCTTTGTCAGAAGATCCAGTTGTATTTTCATGTGCGCCATGTCTTGCTCACGTTCTTCTTCTCTTCTTCTTTGGTCTGCAGACATGCCAATAGATAAAGTGGGGCTTGCTACCTCAGAATCCCTGGTATGCCAAGCTCTACTTTGTTTTGTCATGCGATCTAGGATATTGCTTGCTTGACCAAAGGTAAGGTCTATAAAAGAACCTCCAGCTGCGTTGTCCACCACTAGTTTAGTTACTGAATTCAAGGCTCTATACAAGATCTCCATGAGGTGAACATTAGTCATGTGATGGTTTGGGCATCTCGTTAACTTTGTTTTGAACCTCTCCCATGTTTCGTGAAGAGCTTCAGAGGGAAGTATCTCAACCTCATCGAGGGCTGGAGACAACCCCTATAGCCTATCCAAAACATAATAAAAAATAATAGCGGAACACAGTTAAGCATGATATATGATAGTCCACATACTCAATGGTAAGATCTAAGAATTAAAAGCAACCATTCAACCCACACATGCCCACAAAAGCCTCCAAAACTAATCTGAATATCAAAATAGGCCAGGACATGACCTCGACCATGAAGTGACAATGACAATGACAATGTTATTGTGAACTCTTAAATTCTAATATATGGAAATAAACCAATGAAATGACCAGATTTTCGACAGATGGAATTTCACCACTTTACAACAAACCAACCGGATCACCTAACACTGCACAAGGGTACAAGAAGTGTCTTCGAACCCTACATTATGAAAAACTATAGTGTCCTAGGATGGATTGCAGGGTGTGCACTAGCATGCAGCTCAGGAAAAGAGAAAAGATAATATGATCTAAAATTCAATCCAAACTAAATGTACATGTTCACATACATAAAAATATACACATATACATAATACTGGAATAGGAACAAGGTTTAGGAATGGTCTTTAAAACTATTAACCTAGATAGTGTATCTATAATCGTCCTAAAAACACCTATGGGCTGTATGGCTCCAGTTTCCCTAACCGAAAAGGTCCTAGTGCCTAGGAGCATGAAAATGGGGAATCCAAGGAAGGTCAAGGGAATCCATCATATCCCACCCATTCCAAAATGTATAAATAGTGTGAACTATGCACACAGTTATTAAGACCACCACACCGGAAAAAGTAGTTATCAGTATTGGTCCTCCCCTTGGACCGCCATATTTTATGACAAGTTACACAACCCTCTTTAAGTCCAATTAAAATGTTTACACATAACCCATCTATTTAACCGTAGAGTCATCCTTTTAGGCATTTTATGATGGTATCGTCATGCCAATTAATTATGCTTACAAGTTAATTTCATTATGCCAAATGATAACGCTCAATCTACAGCTCTCGTTTGAGTGTAAAGCGGTCGTTAGCAAATATAGAACCCAACCTGGGTTGGGTATCAATCCCACAGGGAATAGCTCGGCCAACAAGTAAGCAACGGTTACTAGACTTTTGGTGCAAGTCTCGTAAAAAGGGGGGATTGTAATAAGTAACCAAAGTAATGAAATAAAAGCTAAAAATAGCAAAGTAAAAAGAGAGTATTTCGTAGGTTGTGAAACAATGAGAATTGAGGCGTTGGGGTTATGTCCACCTTCTGAGGTATACGTCTCTATTGGCTATGAGTGTGTAGAGTCTTGACATACAATTGCTTATAGGGAATTGTAGTCGATGGTAAATCCAAGCGTCTCTCGACCTGAACAAGGACTATTTCACTTTAACTCTCTCGAGCTTAAAGCGTGTCTAACGGTACGAATTCTCCAAGAGGTTAGTCCAGTTACGGCACTAGCTTTTTAATAGGAAAGGGTGTCCTACTACCTTGACATTATCTCTTTTCCAGACAAATAACCTTTCTCTCGAACAAGTTAAATGTTAGACTGGCGTATTCTATGCGTTTGCAACCGCAAAGAATGTAGATTAAGATGAAGAGCGTAATGATATAAGCAATATACGTGTCTTGAACTCACAAACTCACAGCTATAGATAGTAACTCAATCGGCTTCCATAACCCCAACTAAGAGGTTTAGTTACCCATGAATGCGAAGGACATCACGATTTGCATGGTTGATGGCGTGAGAAGTGGGTGTTTAGGCGTGTGGTTTATGTGATTCCCTAGCAAGTAACGATTCTCTTGTTGTGGAATTTAAGAATAGAAGAGTAGATTAGAAGTGTTTGTGGTGGAAGATGAGAGGGATGGAAGAAAATTAATTGTTGAATTAAGTGAAGAATGAATAATGTCTTGTATCTCTCCACTAAGGGAGGAGTTCATTTAAAATCTCTAGCATGATAGGATATTTATAATACTCCTACCCTATTCCTACTAAGCTAATGAAATAAATAACCAAATCCTAATATACTAATGAAATCCTTGACCCAAATGTACTAGGGTAAGGTTACAATATCATAATCCAAATAGAATAGTAAAACACATAAACTAATTGCACTAGGTTAATGTATCTTGGTAAAAATCCAGCTTTGTGTCTGTAAGTCCACAAAGTCTTCAGAATTGCTGTTTTAGCCCGGGACAGATTTTCCATGCAACAGATTTGGTCCTTTAGGCGTCCAGCTCCTTTCCACTTCGTTCGTGAGCTTTCTTTTGCGTTAAGTAAGCCATAAAATGCTGTATTTTGCATCATTTATACCTAAAACTTTACTAATCATGTTTGTCAGCTCATTTATAGGAAAAAGGACTAAAAGTGCATGAAATAGATAATTAGTTCTCAAAACTAGGCTAAAATATGGGCAAAATATATTGATATAGGCGCGTAAATTCGCCTATCATCACCAAACAAAACCAATTATCCATAAGACTAAAAAAATTTAATTTTAAAATCAATCCATGGCCACCAAGGCCCTTTAAAACCATTTATATTTTATTAGCCTTTTCATGCAATGCAATAGTTTCAAAAGTGGTTAAATTATGTATTCAAACACGTTTCAAGCCAATTTTCATAAGGTGTGTTGAGGTTATTACCAAATTTTGATACCAAAATCCATAAGTTCGGGGTAATCCATGACCTATTCCATTCACCATGCCCATTTACCCAATGAGTTACAATATTCATCAATAAATCATAAACAATTGTATGTAAAAACCCCATTTGAATAATAATTATCCAAAACCCTCAACCTAAATTGCAAGACCAAACATTAAAACCATATGAATACAAAAATATTGCACTTCAAGATAAATACAAGTTTAAGGCAAAGATATATGTATGCTATGCCTGAGACACCAGGAATTTTGGAGAAGTAACCAAACTTGAGCCTTAGATGACCAAACTTTAGAAAACTAAATTTATTCTTGAATTGGTGATTTGAGAGAAGAGAGTAGTGTAGTTGTTTTAGTAATTTGAAATATGGGGTTGGTTAGGGTATTTTATGTCATGGGTTATAATTGAGGATGAGACAAAATAATGAAAGTACCCCTTATTAAAACATAGGAAAACTGTCGCCAACCTTTATGGATCAAGTAAAGACTCGTGATGACTGGATACGAGTCATTGCCTAGACTCATCAAGTGAAGACTCATGATGACTGGATACGAGTCATTGCCTAGACTCATAGCCTGGGAAGTGACTCAGGGAAACCTTACTGCTAGGATCATGAGTCCCACACTATGAATCATGAACATACCTGATGACGCATAGGGTTTTACCATAAAGAGCCTCAAAAGAAGCCATTCCAATGCTAGACCAATAATAATTATTAAATACAAACTCGATGAGAGGCAAATAATCTACCTAACTACCTCCAAAATTCATCACACAAGCCCATAACATATCTTCCAATGTCTAAATAGACCTTTGCACTTGCCCATCCTTCTGAGAGGGGAAAGGGATGCTAAGGTTCACCTTAGTTCCTAAACTTCTCTAAAATAAATACCAAAAATAATAAGAGAATTGTATACCTTGGTTTGAAATGATAGACACAGATGCACCATGCAGTCTAACTATCTCGTCAATGAAGAACTTAGCATAATCCTTTCAGAGTAAGTAGTCTTCATAGGAAAGAAGTTAGCAGACTTAGTTATCCTATCCACGATGACCCAAATTGAATCATATTAAATACGAGACCATAGAAGGCCGATAATAAAATCCATATTTCTCATCTCGTACTTCCACACAGACGACTCTATCTCTTAAGATAACCCATCGGGCCTCAAATGATCAACCTTCACCTGCTTACAAACTATACACTTGGAAATAAAATTTGCCATATCCCTCTTCACGTTGTTCCACCAATAAATTTCCTTTAACTCACTATACATCTTCATCAAACTTGTATGAAATATGTATCTAGACTCTTGAGCCTCAATCTAAATCATTTCTTTCTGTCCGTCAATATCAGGAACACATAATCTGCCTTGATACCACAAGATACCATCACCGGAAATCTCAAAAGTAAAAACCTTTTGCTTACCCACATCATCCTTAATCTTTATAGAAATAGGGTCCAAACTATTTTCTCCTTTACTTTAACACCATGAGATGTCTTAACCACCCCTTGAAGAATAAATCTATCCTTATAATCTAAGAGATGAACTCCTATATTAGCCAACCAATGGATATCCTTAACCAATCATCACTTATCCTCTTTGACTTCTAACAAGATTTCCATATAGAACTTACTAAGAGCATTAACAACCACACTAGCTTTAATGTAATGAAGACTCACATTGTAATCTTTTAGCAATTCAAGCCACCAGCTTTATCAAAGATTCAACTCCTTCTGAGTAAGCACATACTACAATCTGTTATGATTTGAATAGATATCCATTTTGAACACCATATAGATAATGGAACCAAATCTTTAAAAAAGAAACCAGTGCAAATAATTCTAAGTCATGAATTGGATAATTCTTCTCATGAACCTAAAGGATCCGAGAAGTGTAAGCCACACCTTTACCATGCTGCATAAACACACAACCTAGTCCCATATAAGACACATCACAATAAATAACAAAAACATTAGTACCCTCAAATAGGGTCAAAATTAGCACAGAAGTCAACTTATCCTTCAACTTCTCAAAGCTACCCTTACAAGAATCTGACTAAAAGAAAACCTTTTCTAAGTGAACTTTATCAACAAAGCATCAATAAAAGAAAAAATCTCTACAAACCTCCTATAATTGCCAGCTAAGATGAAGAAGCTCTGAATATCAATTGATGTTATGGGTCTAAGACACTTTCTAACCGCCTCATCTTGAAGTCGGTACACATTGATCCCCTTGATAGATACAATATGTCTAAGAAAAGTCACAACATCCAACCAGAACTCACACTTAGAAAACTTGGCGTACAACCACTGATCCTTAAGAATCTGCAATGTAAAAAGAGGGTGGTTGGAATGATCATCAAATACAATAAGATGTAATCGATAAAAACTATCACAAACTAATCCAGAAACTTCCTAAACACTCGATTCATAAGATCAATAAATGTACGCAGAGAATTAGTCAATACAAATTACATAACCAAAAACTCATAATGACAATACCAGTTCCAGAAAGTAGTCTTATGGACATCCTTACTACTTTAATCTGTAACTAACGATATCCCGCATAGAGATTAATCATAGAGAAACATCTAGCACCCTGAAGCTAGTCAAAAAGATGATCAATACTAAAAAGAGAATACTTATTCTTCACTGTCACATTATTCAACTAACAATAATATATACATATCCGAAGAGACCCATTATTCTTATGAACGAAAATTATAGGATCACCTTATTGAGAAGATCCTTTAACTAGTCCTTCAGCTCCTTCAACTCAACTGGAGCCATTCCATATGAAAAAATAAAGATATGATAGGTATCTGGTAAAAGATTAATCCCAAAATCTATTTTCCAATTAGGAGAAATATAAGGAAGATCATCAAGAAAGACCACAAAAATTTGTTAACCACAGGGACAAATTGAAGCGAAGGACCCTCAGAACTAGATTCTTTATACCAGACCAAATGATAGAGAAACCCCTTAGAAATAAAATTTTAGGCTCTAAGATAAGAAATGAACCTCCCTTTAGGTACTAAGGAACTTCTTACCCATTAATTTATCAGGTCATTACGAAATTGTATGCTAACCTTATAGGTCTAGCAATCTAGAAAAGCATAGCATGAATGGAGATAATCTATCCCCAAGATCATATCAAAGTCAACCATGTCAATATCAATCAAATCACCAAGGTCTCCCTATAAAAGAAAGACATTACACTAACCCTATAAAGCTTTGTAGCCATAACAAAATCACCACCAAGGTAGACATAGAGAAAGGATCAGAAATACATTCAGAACCATAACCAAAGTGCATAAGCACATAAAGGGTTACATAAGTAAGGGTAGAACTCAGACAAGGAAGACAATACACATTACTAGAGAAAAGCTTTAACATATAAAATATAATATCAGCTTAGGATTCAAGACGAATGAAAAGAGCATAAATATGATTCCAGCTGGTGTTGGTACCAAAGATAGCACACTTTAGTGCTGGAGATTATAAAAACATAATTAGGACCTTATTAGCTTCTGTAGCAATCCTAGTAGAAGGGCAGTGTCATTTCTCTTATCACACTAGCCATGATACATCTAACCACAAAACTAACAAGGTGGATAGGGTGGGGCTGACTGAGCTTTACTAGCCTAAGATTGGAGACTTTATGCCTTAGGACCATCACCTTGCTAAAAATAATGATCACCAAATAACTTTAGATAAGGATCACTAGATGTCGGATAGGAGTGAGAACTCTCTCAAATTTTCTTCTTGGAGAACTATTTACCATTCCTACCACTATTTTGCTATCCTCTACCCTAGTTAGAATACCGAATCTTTTATTTGGCTTCTTTATCATTTCCTTCTGCTTTTTTTCTCATCCTCAACCTACTGCATGTAAAACAAAAGTCTAGAGATTTCTATTATATTACTTAGCATAACGTCTTTACACTTTAAAATAAAGTCCCGCTACAACCCCAAAGGAAAATTCCCTATCCTAGCCCTCATGATAGATACAAACTCTAAAGTATAGCGAGATAACTGATGTAATTTCAAAGAATATTCCATACTCATTATTACCTACTTTAGGTTCAAAAACTCCTCCACTTTGTCTTTCCTTAACTTCTAAGGAAAGAATCAATCAAGAAAAGAACCAGAAAACTTCTTTACATAGCCTACTTTATGTTATAACCCCTCAACTGCTCCCATTCCTTACACCACCGATATAATACATATTTTAATTGGTATGAAACAAAATCTTCACCCTTAAAATTAGTAGCACATATAACCCACAATATCTTCTCCATCTCATCCACAAAACCTTGAGGATCCTTCTCAACCTTAGCACTACTAAAGGTTGGGGGACTCAACCTCATAAACTGCCCAACTCAAGTAACCTTGAAAAAACTCACATCAGCATAAACAATACTAGACAAACAATACTGAGATGTCACTAACTGAGTAAGAAGGTCTATAGATCAACAAAACTCTGTATTCTAAATATCTCCTTAAGGTGACTGAGCATGAGTGTCACTAACCAATGAAGGACTAGTGGGAACTAGTTGAATCTTTGTGAGGCAGTACAATCATGAGAAGTAACCCTAGACTGAGTCTGGACTCTACACACAGGATGAGTTCCATCCATATTGTTCTTAGGTTGGATAGAGGTTCTACAAAATTTCCTTCAAACATCAGATCTTTGAGGAGGCATGATCTGAACTATGGGAAAACTGGGGGTTAAGAGAATTCATAACACTAGATTCTATAGCCATAAGAAAGAGGAATATTCCTAAATGCCTCATAGCATCTCCCTATATGTGTGGCGTGCTACACATCCATAAAAAAATACTCTACTTGACATGGCTTTGAGGACACCCAATAACCCAGAACCTAGGCTTTAATACTAATCCCAAGGGGAGGGGAACATTTTCTAAAATTTAAGGAGGAAATTCCCAATTGAGGTAAATTCTTCCATTAACATCTTTGTCTTTGAATCTTATAACAACTCAAAATAATTAGAATAATATTGAAATTCTCAGAGATAGAACCCTACTTTCATGATATTTAAGGGAAAAACTATAGGTTGTAGTATCGTCACCTAGAAATAATTATAGATTGTTAACTAATAATTCCTAGAATAAATTTGTTTCACTAAGATATAGAGTTTAATTCAGTGGGAGGGGAGCCTTGAATTAAAATAAAATGAAATCTTTAGATCTAAAACTCTATTAATGTGGATGGGTAGAGTATGATAGAACTAAGTAATGGTTAATTAACCTTTGGTAATGAATTAGACCATGAATAAGGGTTGAATCATTGGATTAATTTCCCAAAGTAGTATTCAAAGATTAACTTCTCAATTACACCTTAATTACATTGATAATTATTTTATTTATATATAATTGAGTTTTTAGAGACATGACGTAAAAGAAAGAATAACTTTAATGTGGGTTGCTTATTCTATGTTCTTTGATTGAGGTATGTTATGGTTTAATGTTTATTGGCCATATATTTGTTACACATAACTACTATAATTGTTGGGAAATTTCATTTTTGGGCGTATGATCACCAAGTTTTGATGGATAAAATAGAAAATCAATGTATTAATGATATAATTATGTATTGTTGTGTTCTGTATGGACCGCTTGATAGGTGTTTTCATTTGAATAACTTAGTTGGTGATTCACAAAGTTTTATATTCTAATATAAGTAAAATTAGTAGGAGTGTGAGAACTTGTAATCTATAGAACTATTCTTTAGTATCTTAAATAGGGTGAACGTGACATTTTATATGTTTAGAGTATGAGATATTCTTGCTAGAAGATATTTAGAAGGATTATTATGATAAGATAATATAATGTGATATCTTAGGAACCAAAATTCAAGCTTGTCTAAGTGAATAGGTAGTAAGATATATAAATGTGTATGACTCTAACTAAAATTGTAAGTTGAATAGTGCTGGGTGGTTGAGTGGTAGACTATAAGGGATAGTGTTTTAAACATCTTTATTACTTGAGTATAAATGCTACTAGTTAGTAATTGAATTAACCAATTATAATATGAATAAAAGAGGGTTATATTGGTGAATTGAATTGGTATATTAAATTATAAAAATGATCTACTTTAGTGGAATACACACTCCGAAAATGGATACTATACTGATTGATCTTTAGACATGCTTGTTATTGAATATTCGGTTTGATAATGCTTATTTGAATGCGTGGTGAATTATCCTTTAGGAATATTTGTGATGCTTGGTTATCATTTGCATAGAGAATTTTATGGAGATAATACATATGTTATGGTGGAGAGGTTCGTATATGATGTTGAGAATGATATTGAAATATTATTGTTGGATTCTTTAGTAGACCGAGTTATGTTGATGGTATATCATGGTTCCTTGTATAGAACAATTCTTTTGTGAGATATTATCATTCTTTTAATGGAATGAGTTATGTTTATGATATATCATAGTTTTTTATATCGACCGATGATTTGATAAGAATAATATTGAGAAGAGTGCTGATATTGATATGATATTGAGATGATGTTGAGATGATATTGAGATAATACGTACACCTTGCTTCTATGTATTCATGATATTCATTTGAATGTATGCGTGTGTTTGTAAATGCATTTATGTATGTATGTATGTATGTATATATATAGATGGTGGTGAACCTTTTTGAGACACCATGTTTCTTTGAGTGGATGAATTATGTTGATGATTGTTATTGTGTATTGTAGCAAAGTCTGAATATAAGGTATGCCTTGAATTATGAATAAATATTATTTTTTTTGTATATGTTTATATATATGATGTATATTGTATTAACCCTTCTTAAATAGTTATTGATGCTATTAATTATGTTTTTTTGTCACAATTTTAATGATTAATGGTAGCATAATATGAAAAAGGGTAGTCTAATGTCGCCCAAAACTAGACTCCAAACAATTATGTTGTGATTGATGTCAAATATAGTAACTCAAACCATGTTGAGGTCAAACCCACAGGGAATGCACGAAATTATCTCTCAAACTTGATGAAGCCACGAGTAGTATGAAAAAGTAAATGGTGGGATTTTAAAGTCATAATAACTCATGAATGAACTTGAGTTCTTGAGGTTTGAATACTAGGATTGTTTCCCCTAACTTCTGGATCTATAGAATTCTCGTGTCCGATTCACCTATCCCACCGCTCTGCATGCAAATTCTAAAAAGTTATGTAGTATCAACTATCTTATGAATGCGTTGATAAATCTCACCTTCACCTTTTGAGTCTGGAGGTCACCTTACTATCCCTTGTCCTTAACCCCAGTACAACTATCAACCTTTGGGTCTCAAGTTGATTAGATAAGGGTTGATTCACTCAAAGCACTATAGTAATCCCTTTTCTTAATCTCGAACTCCCTAGTAGGGATGATCTCAAAAATAGGAATTCCCAAGATTCTGCAGTAGCTAAGGATACTACTAATATGAAGAGGATTATAATACACTGAGCCACACCAAAATAAATAAATCTCCCACTTACCCTATATTTTTAATCAGCTAAGGTTCCTACAACCCTAATCAAGGAAATTAGCAACTCATGCTTTTGCAACAACCCTTGTAAATCAATGAAGAAGCTATGTAATTAATTGCACAATGATTAAAGAGTAAATCGAAAATATCTAATTGAATATGAAACCAAAAACCTAGGAACAATAATATCAAGAATCAAGAAGTAAAAATATGTGAAAAAATATCAAAACTGCATAAACTTATAAAAGAATAATCCTAGGGTATTTATAGTATCTCAAAATAACAAGGAAATCCTAATTACAATAGAATAGGAAAATTAAGTCAGCAATAGTTACGCCTCTGGCAGTGAGTCCTTAGGTCTAGTTATGACTTATTGCCTGCTGTCATAGCTCTTTGTATGCTTAAGTGATTATGACTCGTTGTGTTTCCCTATGAGTCATATATTGTTAGTCGTCATCATTTTAGTAGCTTATAATTTTTGGGTATCTTGAGTCTGTTAAAACATTATGATTTCTCACCATGATTCATAGTCAGTCATTGAGACTCATAGTCTTCACTCGTCACCACTGGAGCATAAATTCTCAAAACATTACACACTATTCACCATACAACTTCATACTACGACTCGTAGTATGACCTTATGACTCATAATCTTCCATTACATCACTTGTAATCTCAATTTTGGCTACTACTCACTTTATGGTTACACAACACGACTTGTGGCCTCTTATTCTGAGTAATGGTCAGTCTTTACTTAGCTTGTATAACTCATTTTCTGCCATTGTTATCCTCACAATTCTGAATATGGGTTGTAAGGTGACTTAACGACTTGTAGTCTGACCAGTACTTTAATTTTTTTGAGCACTTTCTACCATTTTTCATTCCAGGCCACTTCCAACCCAATTTACCTACAACATATAAAAAACACACATTATATCGAATGAAATATCCTAAGTTAATGCATAATTTCACAGTTTTGAGCATAAAATGTGTCATGTTCCCATGACACATCACCCTCCTTAACTTAGAACATTTGCATGTCCTCAGGATAAAACACAAAACAAACACCAAGACAATGCTTAACTGGGAAGATCCTAAGATAACTTTAGAAGTCAACTATCAATTTTAACTCAAAACATATTACCCTCTCCTGTTTTTAGATTTTTCAAACACAACTATTTATTGATTTAAAACAACAATATGACATGTAGGAATCAAGTGATGGAATTACATTATGAATGAAAAGCTAGGCATATCCACATTATACTACCTAGATAGATAAGAAATTTAACTATGCTATCCATGCACCCTCACAGTCAAAGAAGTCCCTATCACTTAATTTGATCAACACATTCCTGTAGGGACGGTTAAGAAATGTTAACACTCTCAAAAAATTACTAATCAGTGTATACAAAATGTCATAGGCTTGCCTATATACTCTCTACCCAAGTTTTTGGATAGTTGAGTTAGGATAGCTATATGACTTTGTTAGGATTGTAACCTAAGCTTGAGGTTGGTATGGTATATTTGAGGATTTGTTTAGTGACATACCATCTTTGGCACTACAATTATTTCAGGGTCCACTACTTTACAAACTTTTCTTCTATTCCTCCCTTATTTCTCTTTTTTCATTATATCTCTTGCTCATTTAGGATAAGTGTGGTTTCTTTTATTCTTTCTTATTTTCTTATTTTTTAATTCTTTCTTTTTTCTTATTTCCTTTTTTATTTTTATACCATATCCAACCTTATCCCATTTTTTATCTACACCCTTTCTTCATACCCATGATTCTTTGTACACCCCTATTATAAAAACCGTCAACTTAGGTGATTTTCCTGAGTTAAGGTGCACAGTGTCCAAGGAGGACTAGGGCTAAAATAGGTTCATTGCAATTAAGAATGGGAAGGTGAATTGGCGAGAACAAAAGAATAGGTCTATTTAGTTTAAAAATAGGGATCCATGGATTCATATTTTATTTGGTTGGTCAATCTAGGCTAAAGTGGAATCATCACAATAATGGCCTGTGGTCATCTCCTAACCAAATACCCTACAACCTAGGCAAGAGCTATCAAACAAGTTTTTGATTCCATACATATAGACAACTAGGTAGTAGCTCACACACATATTGTATAGGGCCACATTATTAGTAACTATCTAGCCAGTTCATACAATTGATTGTCATTGTTATTCTATTCCTGCATCTATGCCATTACTAGATTCACACTAATCACATACTTACACAACTTACATACTTGTCAAACTTTTTAGGAGAGGTATCATTTTTACAATCAAATTTAGCACAGTTATTGAAAACATGTCAATTTTCTTAGGTACATATGTCTGTCCTAATTAAGCATCAAAAAATGCATCATAAAACACAAAATATGACAAACCATGTTTGTTCCGCATTCAAACCACAGTCAACAGGAATATAAGCACGACAACAACAACTCGCGGTGGCTAAAAGTTATACCCCACGCCCAACTAAATGCTTATCCACTGTCTCCAGTGCATGTACCTAGCGCACTAGGCACCAACTCAAGAAGTATTAGCATGTGGGGCCTTAGTATAGTCTCTACTCTCATCATTAGTGGACCAATGGTGACCGGGGAGCTCAAATATTCAGTAGCACCAGTTGTGGATAGTGTTCTCAGTGTCAACTCGGGTGGCATGACTGTATTACTACTGAAATAAATTGCCTCTATAGGCCGGGAACTAGCAGTCTCTACTACTATCTGTTAGACCCTCATCTGGAAATCTCACTTACTCTATACACTCATTACTTTCGCAGTTTTAGTATCGTCTTCCTCAATTCTTTTTTCTTCTCTTATTTTTTCTTTCTTTCCTTTTCACCAATATTGGTGGTCAACTCTCAAACACCTAAAATATATAGTACCTCATTCCTATCCAAGATATACTCTGTAATAGTCATCTAAAGGATCGATCTATCCCTTACACCCTCAACTTTCTTTTATAGTGCAGTCAACTCATCTTGTACACCTGCTAAGTCTGGGGATTGGATACCCTTAAGCTACTGGGTAATACACTGCTCGGACCCATCAAATTTAATATACATCATTTTCGATTCATGGCATAATTTCTACTTCCATAAGTCTTACCTTTTCCACAACCATACCCAACCTTTTCTCCATCTTAGCTAAGAATGAATCCAACACCAAAACATAGCATATGAAGGCCGGTCAACAAGTGGCATAATATTGTGCTGAAGTGGGTGGTGGGTTTGGAGCCTGAGAGGTCCCTACTGTATCTCAAGCTTGTGTCTCAAATTTTTTCATCTCAGTAGGGGTATAGCCCATGTTAGTTAAACCTGTCATATCAATCTCATACTCTCTAACCTCATATGCCAAGAAAATTATTGCTACACCCATCTTTGCTGCTTTAGACATGGGGTTAGAATCATCTCTAATCAAACCTAAATCTATAGTAGTACGTGGCTTAGTGAATTGATCAGTATATGGGATTTCTAAAACTTTTGCATCCATGCAAATCTGAGTCAACAAGTAAGGAAAGGTCATGGTTATGTAGGTACTCATTGCTCGATATATGATCTCTTCAGCTATCTGATGTTGGGAGTATTTACATGCCTAAGCACCATAATTTACCCATGTTTTAGCTAAGTTTTAAGGATAAAATATATAATTCCTGAAATTTTAGTCCATTTTCCTTTAAGTGAGCTCACCTATGTGATTAACATGTTTTCAGGTACTAATGATGAGGATTTCAGCACTTTGTGGACCTGTGGGCAGCAAAGGAAAACTTCACATAAGAGGGAAGACAACTTTTGGACTGAAAGTGATGCATGAGAACTTTTTTCCGGGAAAACCCAGTATTTTTAAATACTTAAGGATGCAGTAGCAACTTAGTGGACAAGGATATTAATAAAAACCTTATTACTGAATTTTTTTAGCATCATTCAATCATTATTCATTATTCAGTTTTCAGATTCTGTAATAGTTTTAGAGAGAAAATGGCTTACGTGAGGCACGGAGAGAGAAAAAGACGTCACCCTCTATTTGATGCTAAAATCACTTCCATCGCCAAGATTGTTCTAGGTTGTGGTATGATGATTATGTCTACTTTGATTTCCGTTGTATTCATGAGTAGCTAAATTTCTCTGTTAGGGTTATGGAAACCTTGTAAACTACTATCTATTGTTATGAGTTTGTGAATTATTGATGTGTTATGCTACTTATATCATTACTCTCTTCGTTTTGATTGAATTCTTATGGTTGCAAACATAGAGAATATGACATTATAGCATTAACTTGTTCGAGAGAAAAGTTACATGTTTGGAAAAGAGAGTGTGACAAGGAAATAGGGCTTCCAACCTCTATTTACACGTTGATGCCTTAACCGGATTAACTTCTTGGAGAATTTGTACCTGTTGTTATACACTTTAGGCTCGAGAGAGCTAAAGTGAAATAAATCCTTGATGGTTGAGAAACACTTGGATTTAGAATTAGAATACGATTCTCTATAAGTGCATGCATGTCTAAATTCCACGTTACTCAAAGTTAATAGAGAAGTAGAACTTACAAGGTGGACATAACCCTAAGTTATTATTCTCTGTAATTAAATCTTACTACATATAGCATTCCATCGTTACTTTGATAATATTAATTCATGCCTAAACAATACCCCCCTTTTCCTTGGAATTTTTGACCAACAGTCTACTAATAATTGCAACACTTAGTGACCAGAGTATTCCCTATGGGATTCGACACCCAACCCAGTTGGGTTCTATATTTGACAGCGACCGCTTACACTTTCTAACGAGATTTGTAATTTGGGCGTATCAAATTTTGGCGCCGTTGTTGTAGTCAGCAAGGGAAAACTTCACATAAGAGGGAACACAACTTTTTGACTGAAAGTGATGCATGGGAACTTTTTCCCGGGTAAACCCCGTATTTTTAAATACTTAAGGATGCAGTAGCAACTTAGTCGACAAGGATATTAATAAAAACCTTATTTCTGAATTTTTCAGCATCATTAATCATTTGACATTATTCAGTATCCAGTTTTCAGATTTTGTTCTAGTGTGGAACAGAGAAACACGGCTAAGGCTTGACCAACGGACAGAGGAAAAACGTCATTCTATTTTTGACGCTAAAATCACTTCCATCTCCAAGATTGATCTAGGTTGTGGTATGATGATTATGTCTACTTTGATTTCCGTTGTATTCATGCGTAGCTAAACTTTTATCTTAGGGTTATGAAAACCTCTTAAGATATTATCTATTAACTATGAGTGTCTGAATTCTTGACGTGTTATGCTACTTATATCATTACTCTCTTCGTTTTAATTGAATTTTCATGGTTGAAAACATAGAGAACACGCCATTATAGCATTAACTTGTTTGAGAGAAAATTTACATGTTTGGAAAAGAGAGTGTGACAAGAAAATAGGGTTTCCAACCTCTATTTACACATTAATACCTTGATCGGATTAATTTCTTGGAGAATTCGTACCAATAGTTACACAGTGTAGGTTCGAGAGAGTTAAAGTGAAATAAATCCTTGATGGTTGAGAAACACTTGGATTCAGAATTGGAATATGATTCTCTATAAGTGCATGTATGTCTAAATTCCATGTTACTTATAGTTAATAGAGAAATAGAAACTACAAGGGGGACATAACCCTAACTTATCATTATCTGTGACTAAATCTTACTACATACATTGTCTCATTCGTTACTTTGATAATTCTAGTTCACGCCAAAACCAAAACCCCATTTTTCTTGGAATTTTTGACCAATAGTCTACTAATAATTGTAACACTTAGTGACCAGAGTATTCTCTATGGGATTCGACACCCAACCCAGTTGGGTTCTATATTTGACAGTGACTGCTTACACGTTCTAACGAGTGCTGTAATTTGGGCGTATCAAATTTTGGCACCGTTGCCGGGGAATATGGTTGTCAACTAAGTTTGTGATAGTTAATAGACCCTTTGGTCAAAGATTCTCGAATTTTACTTTTTGTTGTTGTTTTTGTTTTATTTAGGTTCAGTTGAGTGTATGCCAAATACTCAAAGCTTTGGTCAACTGCTATTACCTATAAATCCTGAACCACATCTTATTGGCAGAATGGATTTGCAATGAAACCTTGAACGGATGGCTGCTCAATAGGAGAAGGCTACATTAACTTCATTGGCAGCTGCTCAAGTGCATCAACAGAATATTGATAACCCGGGTCAGGCAACAAATCCTGACGATGAAGACCTGGGTGATGATGAGTTACTAAATCTATGGCGTGCAGATGAGGTGGCAGCGCCTGTGAATAGGAAAGATCATCAAGCTAGAATGATACCTGAACGCCGAGCTGTGTAGGTTCCTTTTGATGATGATGATGACGATCTTGATGGGGCTGGTGCCACAGGGGCTATTATTCCTCTGCCCTTGGCACCCGGAGCCAAGTTTAATATCACTAGCACCATAATTCAACTATTGCAACTCAAAGGGTTATTTGGTGGACTTGCAGGAGATGATTCGAATATGCATCTGATTAATTTTATCTCAACATGCAAGTCATTTGACCATCCAGGATTTAGACAGAATGTAATTCGGCTGCACTTATTTCCATTGTCTCTATCTGAAGAGGCAACTCTATGGTTGAATGGGCTAACTCCTGACTCTATTACTAATTGGAGGCAACTGAAAGACGCTTTCTTAGAAAGATTCTTTCCTCCATCCAAGAGAGCACAATTAAGAGATGAGATTAGTAATTTTCGACAGCTTCCAACTGAAGCTCTTCACAAAACATGGGAGAGGTTCAAACTGAAGCTTATGCGGTGCCCAAAACATCAGATGACCAATATCTACTTGATGGAAATATTATACAGGGCTTTGAACTCGGTGACAAAGCCAGTGGTTGATAATGCTGCAGGTGGGTCATTTATGGACCTTACTTTTATTGAGCCAAGTGATATGCTGGATCGTATGACAAAGCAGAGTAGAGCTTGGCATACCAGGGATTCTGAGGTAGCAAGCTCTACTTTATCTATTAGCATGACTGCAGAACAGAGATGAAGAGAAGAGGAATGTGACCAAGATATGGCTCACATGAAAATGCAGATGGATCTTCTTACCAAGCATTTATTATTAGGGAAGACCAAAAAGGATAATGCCGTTGTACCACAGAGAAGAGATGAATCTGATTCTGAGGAGGAAGTGAACTACTTGAATAATCAGGGGGGTTTTTGAGGCAATACCCAAGGAAACCAAGGTTAGAACTATTATGAAAAATCCGGATACAAGGACCGCGAGCTAGGAAGTTGGAAGAATAAGACTGACAGGAGTGATTTGTATGTTCCTCTTGGAAATCGTGAGGCTGTGGCATCTGGCTGTGGCATCAAATAGTTTGAGTTGAGATATTCATTCAAACACCTCAAATTACCAAGTCTAGCAACAGGTCTGGACCCTTCACACTCACCTCTGGGGATATAATCTCTTTAGATTAATTTGTTATGTTGCATAAAACTCACGTACCAAAGCTACACTATACTATCGTGGTGCTTTAAACATCCATTCGAAGTAGTATTATCTGAACTGGGCATCAAATACAGGTATCTTATACATGACTTTTGTTGCCGGTTTTCTCTCCAAGAAAATTCCTCTTTATTGTTTTTCTTTAATAGGGTTTATGGCTATATATTTGTCGTATAAGGCCTATATTCTAGTGTTCCTCACCATTTAATGATAGGATCCAGAGCAGGCTCAATGGAAATTGGGGTGGGAGGTACTCATATTGGTTAAATATGAACTTGTGTATCACTCTCTTTACTCCCACTCCCAGCTCTAGATTCAGGCTCATCATTATCTTTATGCCTAATCATATTATTTTCTTCCTCAGAGATGGATTCCCCATCACTCGCATCCTCACTAAATTTTTTTCATCATCATCATTATCACTTCTCTCCTTAGAAGAAGAATGAATATAATGGTGAGGTGCTAGGGTTCTTCATTCATGGTGTAGTCATGGGTCGTGTGAACTCCTCATAGGTTTATTTTACACCCTAAGGTTGCTTTTACCTTGGTTCTACCTATACATTCATTAGGTATTCCTCAACTAAGCCACTTGACTCATCGATGTCCTCATTCATGAGCTAAAGACTAGTTTTTGGGGTAGGCTTTTTTGGGGTTTGCTTCATTATTGATTTCTTCTTTGTCAAATCAACTTTTGAAGCCTTTGGTACCTATTGAAATATACCCATTAGTAGGTTCTAAGAAAACAAAAGAAAAACAAGAAAATTTGGTGTCAGTGTAGTAGGATCTTGTCACCCTATGACTCAGGGTTCGAGTCATATCCTCAGGTTATGAATTGTTAGTAGACTCGTAAGTTGGAAGAGTGCCTAATCAGTATTACATTGGTCAGGAAAAAAGTCCTCCTAATGAGTCATAATTTAGACTATGAATAATTACCAATACTTGTTATCTGACTTAAAATACTTTCGTGATGCAATACCACTTCCAGTTATTACAACTTCTGACTACGAGTTGTATAGTGTGACTACGAATTGTTGAGATGAATGGTAATGTTAACAGAACCCACAATCTTCTAATAAACCATTTTTCTAGTGGTTACGATCCACTTAATGACTTATTAGGTGATCCTATGAGTCATAATGAATCCTGTATCCACTGCAACATGATTGCTTAGAAGAGTTGGCTCTCGATATCTCATCCCATCACAACACAACACAGTAGAAAAATCATTAACAATTCCTAATTCAGCCCTAATCGACAATTTATAGCACAAGGTCCATATTTACTCCCTTTAACACATTATGTTACAAATTACTCAAGAATAGGGATCAACTATTTCTACACACATATATTTGGGTCAAGAAACTCAAGTAACTCCTACACATTTAGGAACAAACTTAGTATAAAGAAATTTAAGCATGAAATACTTACTTGTTTACTTGAGACTTGGATTTCTTTACCTCAATAATTTTATGCCCTTACTCTTGAGATTTTTGACTTTGGGAGATATTTCTTAGTTCATTGCGATTTACTTAATGAAGATGAAGTGTTCTTTTGTTGTGGTGGCTGGTTAATGGAATGGAGGGAGTTATAAAATTTCAATTGGGGATTTAAATCATTTAGATTGAATTCCCATTTTTAAATCAATTAAATTGGATGGGGTCAACCAACTAGGCACATGATGATGGGCTGGATTACGAATCTTGACTACAACTTTTAATTCCAAACTACAGGTTATACACTACCTTCATAATAACTGGACCTTACCCGGGTTTCCAATCATCATGACTCAAGGTGACGAGTTGTAGTCACTGACTCTAACTATGACTCATTTTGAGAGTCATGATGACTCCAGAATCAAATACCTAAAGATGACTTGAGTCCCAGATCCCTACGACTCTTGATAATGAGTTGTGAGGTCTAGTTATGGATTGTGAAGTGGATCATATGGCCTGGCACTAGAAAATTTTCTTTTCATTTTCTATAATCTCTTTCTCGAACACTAAATAGACAAGTTAACCTATAATCAAATAATTACAAAACATGGGTTGACTCCTATGCAATGCTTGATTTAACATCGTGGCACAACATGGCTAGGTTGGATATTCAGTCTTCAACCACAAGTCCCATGGATTTCCTCCCATGAAGTGCCTACTTTAATGTTGAGGCATGACTTAATTGCCTTGGTTAGGAAGACTTCACTAAGTCTCAAATCATCAACCTTTTATACTTTTTCAATATTATCCATATAATTCTTGACACTTTTCCCATTCACATTTAATGAGACTTCATCATCACGCTTTAATTCTATAGCTCCATATAGGAACACCCTCAGCATAATGAGCGACCCATACGACATAGAGTTAAACTTGCCTGGAAACAAGCAAAGTCTCAAATTATACAACAATATCTAATCACCGAGATCAAATACTCTTTCTCAATTTTTCTATCATGATATAACTTCATCTTCTCCTTTTACAGAGTAGAACTCCTATAAACCCAGATTCAAAATTCATCCAACTCATTCACTTTGCTAATTCTCAGCTTTGCTGTATCATGCCACTCAAAATTTAATATTTTTAGCGCCTATAATGCCTTATGCTCAAGTTCAATAGTAAAGTGGCACACATTGCCATACATAAGATGGTACAGAGAGGCATCTATGTGTGCCTTATAAGCTATCCGGTAGGACTATAATTCATCATAAACTTTCTCAACCAATCATTCTTGTTCGCATTCATAGTCTTTGGTAATATGGACATGATCTCTCTATTGGAAACCTCAACCTATCTGTTCGTATAAGGATGGTAAGATATTATCATCTTATGCTTCACACCATATTTTTCTAGTATACTCTTGATTAGACAATTATACAAATACGACCCACCATTACTAATTATTGCACGCAGAGTGCCAATCAGAATAAAGATGTCTTTCTTTAGAAAAGTGGTGACATTTCTACCTTCATTATTGGGGAGCAGTACCTCTTCCACCCATTTAGACATATATTCAACCATAACCAAAATATATTTTATACCATTGAATCTTACAAATGGACATATAAAGTTAGTCCCTCATACATAAAACAGTTCTAGCTCCAGAATAGGGGTCAAGGGGAGTTCATGGCATTAACATTGGTCATAGGCAAGTCATGAGCATCCTTGTAGATTGTAGGCCAGTAATACCCATATGGAAAGATTTTGTGGGTTGTACAGGTTTCTCCATATTGACCCCAATAGGTGAAGCATGACAAGTCTCAAGAATAATCATCATCTGTATCTCAAGGATGCATCTACGAATCATACCATATAAATAATTCCTGAATAAATAAGGCTCATCCTAAAAAAAATTCCTTACCTCATGGATAAATCTCTTTATCTACCAGAAGGACAAGTCTTCTACGACAATATCAGTTACCAAGTAATTGGAAAAATAAGCAAAGCAGGAGATTAGGTCTGATGCTACCAAAATATATTCATACAGTCATCGATTTCAATACCATCTCCCATTTTTTGCATTGCTTCTTCCTCAAGTTTAGACAAATGATCTGCAACTTGATTTGGCGTGCCTTTCCAGTCACTTACCTTAAAATCAAACTTTTGCTGCAAGAGTACCCAACAAATCAATCTTGACTTAGCATATTTCTTTGACATTAGGTATCTTAAGTCTGCATGATTTGCATAAACAATGACCTTTGTTCCACTCAAATAGGACAAAAATTTTTCAAAGGCAGAAACCACTGCTAGCAACTCTTGCTCGGTAACAATATGGTTTTTTAGCAAGGTTTAATGACATGCTGGCATAGTAGATTAGGTGGAGTATTTTTTTCTTCATTGTCCTAGGACAACACCTACCTCCACATGACTTGAATCACACATGATCTCAAATGGCAAGGACAAGTCTGGGAACACTATAATATAAACTGACACTAACTGCTCCTTCAGGCACTTAAAAGCCTTCTAACATGCATAATCAAACTAAAAATTCACCTCCGTCTTAAGAATCTTACACTTATGGTTTACATTCTTCAAGAAATCATTGATGAATGCCTGTAAAAGCGAGCATAGCCCAAAAAATCTCCAAATACCCTTCACCAAGACTGGTGGTGATTGCTTATTAATTACTTTAATTTTCACCTTATACTCCTCTATTCCTATTTAAGAGATCTTGTTCACAAGCACAATTCCTTCTTTCACCATGAAATGGCACTTCACCTAATTTATAACAAAGTTTCATCCTCACATCTGTGAAGAGCATCCTCCAAATAAACCAAACTATCATCAAAAGTATCACCAACCATAGAAAAATAATCCATAAATACCTCAATGGTGTCTTCCCCCATATCCAAGAATATCAACATCACGCATCTCTAAAAGATAGAGGGAGTATTGGACAACCAAATAGCATTTTGTTGAACACAAAAGTCCAATAAGGGAAGGTAAAAGTCATCTTTTATTGGTCTTTAGGTGCAGTAGTGATTTGATTATAAATTGAATACCCATCAAGAAAACAATACCAACCTCTGCTTGCTAACTTATCCAACATCTATTCCACAAATGGCATAAAAAATGGTCTTTTTTGAGTCTATGTATTTAGTTTTCTGTAGTCTATACACGCTGTCTAACCTATGACTAGTTTGCATGAGCTTATTTCTCTCATTCAACCCTACAATACTTTTGTATTTCTTTGGGACGCATTATATAAGACTGACCCACTTCCTATTTGCAATGTAGTATACTACACCAATATCCAACTACTTGATAATTTTATTCTTTACCACATTTACAAAGGAGGATTTAGTCAACACTGATGCTCAATACTGATTTTATTCTTTACCACATGATCAAGCACTCGTTATCGAAAAACAATTTCACTTTCTTCTCCAAAATTTTGCAAAATGGATTTGCAACTTTTGAGAAGTCTTTTATGAACCTTTAATAAAAGCCTGCATGATCAAGAAAACTATGCACTCTCTTCACTAAAATGGGAGATGGTTATTTCTTGATAACTTCCACCTTTTCTCGATCAACTTTAATCCCTTTTTCAAAATTTCTGTGGCCAAGAATGATAACCTCCTTTACCATGAAATGGCATTTTCCCTGTTAAGCACTAGGTTAAATTCAACACATCTTTGCAAGGATACATTCAGATTCTCCAGACACATTTTAAATAAATCACCCACCAAAGAAAAATCATCCATGAACACCTCTATGGTGTCTTCCACCATGTTAGAGGAGATAGACATCATGCACTGTTGAAAAATGGCGGCTGCATTACATAGCCCAAATAACATCCTTTTAAATTCAAAGGTTCTATTAGGGCATATGAATGTTATCTTCTCCTGATCTTCAGGAGCAATGCAGATTTGGTTATATCCAGAATAACCATCCAAGAAGCAATACCATCCCCTACCGACTAATCGATCAAGCATTTGGTCCATAAAAGGAATTGGGAAGTAGCCCTTCAGAGTCCAAGAGCTTAACTTGCAGTAGTCCATGCAAAATCTCTACCCAGTTACTGGCCTGAGTGGAATCAACTTATTCTTTTCATTAGCAACCACCATCATACCCCCTTTTTAGGCATGCATTGAACTAGACTCACCTACTTGCTATAAAAAATTGGGTAAATCGCTCCTACATCCATTCACTTCATAATCTCCTTCTTAACCACATCTTTCATTGGTGGGTTAAGACGGTGCTGATGCTCGATGGATTGAATATAATCTTTTTCAAGTTGAATTTTATGCGTGCAGATGCCAAGGAGAATACCAATTATATCTGCGATAGTCCATTCGATTTCTCTCTTGTTCATCTGAAGGATTAAAATAAGTGCCTTTACCTATTGTTCTTTCAAATCAGCCCAACAATAAGAGGTAGTGTACGCCCTTTACTTAGAAACACATATCGTAAGTGTCTAGTCAGCTCCTTCAACTCCAACACTTGGGTTTCTATAATAGATGGCTTGGCTGGTCGTGTTATTCAATTAGCAAGGTCAAGGTCCAAATTTTTAGGAGAATAATAATATGACCCCATGCTAGTCAAGGAACAAACTGTCTCTTCATACTTTTCAATGCCTTCACTATGATAGTTCATCATGATCGCGACCAAAGGTTCGATAATAAGTTGTTCAGTTTTGGGCACATCCTGTTTGTCCTCAAAATACACATCAACTACTAAGAATACACTCATTTCCTTATGCTATTTCATTAATTTTCCCACATCAAATGTACCACTTTATCATTCACCCGAAATAAGAGTTCATTCGCTCTCAAATTGTTCAGCATACTTCCGGTTGTGGGGAAAGGTCAACCCAAGATTATGTGCACCTTGAAGTCCACTTTGTAGTCCAGAATGACAAAGTATGCATGGAATATGAAATTTGAAACCTTTACCAACACATCATACAGAATACCACCAGGTAGCTTTACTGACCTGTCTGCCATCACCAGTCTCATGCTGGTGGGTGTGGGATTCCCTAGACCTAACCTTTTATAAATCATCAATGGCATCAAATTAACGCTTTCTCCCAGATAACATAGTGCTTTAGTAAAATCCATAGTTCCAATTGTGTAGGGAATAGTAACTGCACCTAGATCTGACTTCTTTTGCATTAAGGTCCTTGTAGAAATAGTGTTGCAAAGGTGAAGACCTACGTCCAATTTACAACTCACTGCTTGTTTCTTGGTAACAAGTTCTTTGATGAATTTTGCATATCCTGGCATTTTCTCAAGTGCCTCAATTAAAGGAACATTTATTGTGAATTGCTTAAGCATTGCCATGAACTTGCTGAATTTGGCATCATCAGCCTTCTTCCTCAATCATTGAGGTAAAGGAGGTGGTGGTCTTGGGGTGGTTTTTAACACCACTTCCTTTTTCTTCTCCTTCACCTTCTCTGATGCATCAATAGAGCTATCTAACTTCTTAAACTCCACTAGGTTATTTTCTTCTAGTTCATCCACAACTACCTCACGATTCACAGGCTTACCCACAGAACCACCAGATAAGATCTTACCGCTCCTAGTGGCAATTGCCAGATATGAACTATTAGTCTACTGATTCTGAACCATTTAACTAGGTAGGTTGCCACTTATTCCTTGGGTCAATGTTGCAAAAAGCTAGTTTATCTGTTGCTCCAACTAATTGATAGAAGTTGAATGTGAATTAACCAAACGGTTTAGAGTAGAAATTTTACTCTTCATAGTAAGTACCCCTGAGTTGGTCCTCAAATCCCTTTAACAGTTTTTCTATCATATTGTGATACCCCAGGAAATTTTTCGTTAAAATTTTATGCGTAAACGTGTTGGGTTCTATCTTCTAGAATGAATTATAATTTTTTCATATGAAATGTCTTAGATTATGACCCACCATTGTGTAGAGTATTGAGTAACATTTCCAACTATATGTGGATCATCCAAAATGGACACTCGAGCGATGAGTTATAAACATTCTGATCGAATAGTGAATAGTAGTGAACAGTAAAACGTGTAGGAAAAAGTACTGAGGCCTGGCGTATTTTTGCCTAAACTTTAAACGATCATAAATCCTTGTACATAATGATCTGGGTGATCTACTATATATTAATGGAAATATCTATGAGTCCTATTTCCAATGAAACGAGTTTCATCCAATTTGTCTATCGGAGCAAATAGTTATGGTCGACCTGCTTCACCCTATCAAAAGAAAATTTTTGGGTCAACTTCAAACAATCATAACTCCTCATACACAATGATCTGGGTGAGATACTATATATCAATGGAAATATATGAGAGTTTTGTTTCTAATGAAATTAGTTTAATCCAATTTGGATATCGGAGTAAAACGTTATGGTTGATCTACTTCAGACTATCAGAATAGTCGACCAAAGGATAAATTCAAGAATTATTTGATTTTTAGGGGAATTTTTGTCATTCCCCCTTACCCAAAATCCATCCAAACCCTATATTAAAGCCTATTAGAAGCATTATATGTTATATTTCATCAAATTTCCTAAAAAAAAAACCTAAGCTCCTACATCAATCTTCAAGAACCTCCAAATTTCACCATTAATTCTGCAAATTTATTCATCCTAGTTCAATAACTCCAAGAACCATCATTCAAAGGCACGATTAACATCTCAAAAATGAGTATCAGTCTAAAGTTCATCATTTAAGGTATATGGGGTTTTTCAACAAGAAATCTCTTTCGTTCTTGTGCCCCAAAATAATTTTCTTTACAAAGGCATGATTTTTATTTTATTTTTTTATGAATTTGAAGCATAAACCCATATCTTATGATGATTATTATGAAATCTTGATGTTTATGATTTTGAAAGATGAATTTACATGTGTGGAGATATAAAGCATGAATCTTGAATGATATTTATAATGATTTTGATTTTTGGTTCGTGAATCCCCATTAGAAATTGTATTTTTTTGAAAAAGTATGTGTTATAAGCACGTTGATGTTGAATATTTGAAATATTTTTAATGGTTTGACCTTTTGGTCTTAATGGAATTATTTTTAAACTCGAGTGTGAAGGAAATCCACAACGTGGTTGATTTTGACAGATGGAAAGCATGATGGCTCCCGATGTATATTTATATATTACTGAAATTGTTTTGTTATGGATTGTCTTTGAAATGATCTAAGCTAAGTCTGTGAGAAATATTTAGCACTGAGTGGAACGTATAAAGCGACCTTACTTTCCTAGAACTACATGCCCCCGTAGGAGTGAGCCTGAGGATGATTTATATAATGATCACTAGTTTGTGTGTATTTTATATCGATAGTCCTACTCTAATGTCAAGGATAGGATGGCTCTCCCCAATGTGGGTTTTACGTTGGACTCCATGTAGCTCACATGGTTTATGTCAGTTATAGGATCTCCCAGTGTGTGTGTGTTTCATTGTGTCTATGGTGAATGGTAAAGTTATTTGAAAGGAATTATGAAAGTTATTTTTTCGGAAGATTTAAATAATATTTACATTATGAGAATTGATATTCTTGATGAACTGAAAGTGTTTGACAAATTATATGATGACTCACATGTGTTCTTGTACTTATTTCATCCTCTCATGATTATGATGACTTTCATTAGGCTATGTGAGTCTTTCATACATCTTGCATATTTCTTATAAATATTTATGATGATGATGTTTATACAACTTCATACACCCCCATATACTTGGTTCCTTTCCATGGTACTGACACACATCTTTGGATGTGGGCCGCATTTTCTCAAAATGTAGGTTCAGGTGCTCAGTTCTAAGTTCGATAGTGATTCTTCAGGCATGCTGTTCTATGATAACGCTCAAACTACAGCTCTCATAAGAGTATAAGCGGTCGTCGTCAAATATAGAACCTAACTGGGTTGGGTGTCGACTCCCACAGGGAATACTCGATCACTAAGTGTTTCAACTATTATTAGACTGTTGGTCGAAAATTCTACGAAAATGTGGGATTTAGGGTTTGGCGTGAACTAGAAGTATCAAAATAGCAAAGTAAAAACGGAATATTTTGTGTAGCAAGATTTTAATCAATGAGAATTGTAAGTTAGGGTTATGTCCACCTTATGAGTTCTACGTATCTATTAACTATGACTTATGTGGAATTCAGACATACATGCACTTATAGAGATCCATATTCTATGGTAAATCCTAGTGTCTCTCGACCATCAAGGATTATCTAACTTTAACTCTCTCGAGCTTAAAACGTATAACTAATGGTACAAACTCTCCAAGAGGTTAATCCAGTTACGGTACTAACTTTTAAACAGGGATTGGTAGCCCTATTTCCTTGTCGCACTCTCTTTTCTATACATGTAACTTTTCTCTTAAATAACTTAATGCTATACTGGAGTATTCTATATGTTTGCAACCACAAGAATTCAATTAAGATGAAGAGAGTAATGATATAAGCGGCATGCGTGTCACAAATTTACAAATTCATAGCAATAGATAGTATATCATAAGGCTTCCATAACCCTAACAGAGAAGTTTAGCTACTCATGATTGTAAAAGAAAAACACGAAGACATCATCATCATACCAAAACAATAACAATCTCACGATAGGTATGTATTGACATCACTTGGAACATTATTTCCTTGCTAGTAGCGTTTCTCTTGTCGTGAAAATTAAAAGTCGGATAGATGAAGAATAATGTCAACGAATGGAAGAGAATAAGAATTAATAAGAATGGAAAGGAATCCAATGATGAAAAATTCAGCAAAATAGGGTTTTTATAATATCCATATCCTATTCCTACTAAGTTACTGCATCCTTGTCCTAATCCTACTAAGTTACTACATTCTTATCCTAATCCTACTAAGTTACTGCTGATCCCCAAGTCTTTGGAAATACTGTTTTTGCCCGGGACAAGTTCTCCATGCATCACTTTCAGTCCATAGGCTCGCAAAAGCTGTCTTCCTTCTTACATGAAGTTTCCTTTGGTGTCCAACAGTCCATAAAATGCTGAAATCTTCATCATTTATACGTAAAAACTTGCTAATCACGTTGGTTAGATCACTCATAGGAAAAACGACTAAAAGTGCAGGAATTATATATTTTGTCCTCAAAACTTAGCTAAAACATGGGTAAATTAAGGTGCTTTAGGCATGTAAATACGCCTAATATCATTCTACATCCTCTATTGTGGTGAGTTCTCATATTCTGAGGATGTGATGTCTGATATTAGTTTCACGGAATTGTTTACATTTTATAACTGAGTATGAGTCAGTTGGGGCATGTCTCAATGGCTCGATGGTTTTATTAGTTTTCTTAGAGGCTTGTCAGACTAGTATAGATGTTGGGAGTTGACTAATAAGTTATATTTTGTTATCTTTCTGAAATATTTTTATTCTTAGATGATGATTACTCTGTTGATATTTGAGGGTTATTTATGGAAACCCTATTGATTTGTGTTGAACTAAATGAAAATGGTTCAAAGGGTTAGCTTGGGGACAAGCACCGTATGACGCTCTGAGACCCATTTTCCAGAGTGTTACAAACTTGGTATCAGAGGATAAGGTTTTAAGATGTCCTAGGGAGTCTGACAAGCCGCGTTAAGAAGAGTCTTGATCATCGATATGTAGCGTGCCACATCTACGAGAAAGAGGCTACAAGATATTTTAGGCAAAAGTGTGATTCTTTCTTTTAGAAGTTTATCGTGCTTAAAGTGTCTCTCTATGCTATTGATTCGTGCTCTTCTCTTTTAGAAATATGCCTCCACGTTGAGAGAGAAGAAATAATAATGGTCAACAACCTCAACCCGCTGACCCATTGAATGAAAATGAGTCCCATGTTTAATTTCGAGCAGACTTTCAGGTGCTGGCCCAAGCTGTTACTGCAAATGTTCAGGCCAACCCAGCCCCGACTCCACAATAGTAGGGAGGTGATTCAGCTGCTTTTAGGATCCGTGACTTCATGCGGATGAATCCATCAAAATTCTATGGGTTCAAGTCTGATGAGGATCCACGGTTGTTTTTAGAGGAGGTACCGAAGGTTACTCTGGTGATACATGTATCTGAGGAACATAGTGTGGAGTTGGCTGCGTATAGGTTGAAAGACCTTGCTTATGACTGGGTTGTTTCTTGGAGGAATGGTAGAGGTGAGAGAGCTGTCCCTACAACTTTGCAAAAGTTCCAGGATGCATTCCTAGATAAGTTTTTCCCTTTGGAGATGACGGAGGCGAAGGTGGAAGAGTTTATGAACCTGCGACAGGGCTCTATAACTGTTAGGGAGTACTGTCTAAAGTTCAATCAGTAGTCCAAGTATGCTCCTGACTTAGTGACTGATAATTAGGATAGTATAAGTAAGTTTGTGACTAAAGTGTCTAGTTATGTGGTTAAGGAGTGTAGGTCTGCTATGCTGAATAGTGAGATGAATCTTTCTAGGCTGATGAATTATGCC
Organism: Capsicum baccatum var. pendulum; assembly: GCA_030864225.1. NCBI lineage: Eukaryota > Viridiplantae > Streptophyta > Magnoliopsida > Solanales > Solanaceae > Capsicum > Capsicum baccatum. The sequence goes on along the minus strand of CM061559.1, from coordinate 193,599,730 downwards.
CAATAGATTGAGGCAGACAAGATTACGGAGAGGGAAAGAATGAGAAGGAATAAAAGAGCTAGGTCCGAGCAGCATGGACAGGGTCAGACTAGATCACAGGAAGGGAGTCTCCCTCAGTATCATGATCGTTCATCTATGCCAGCACCGACATCTGCTAGTGCTCCCATGAATAGAGAAAGGAAGGAGCAAGGTAGCAGGTCATATGCATCCTGGTCCCAGTACAGTGGTGGCAGTAAGACAAATCGTCCCCTGTATCCTAAGTGTGGTAGGGCTCATTCGGGTTAGTGTTTGGGTGAGAAGAGAGGTTGTTTCTGGTATGGTGAAATGGGTCATAGAGTTAAAGATTTTCCATAGGATGGACAAGGGTGTCATGACTATAGCCCTTAGACCCAGACTTAGACAATTAGTGCTCCAGTTCCAACGACTCACCCAGGCCCAGCTCAAGGCGCCTCTTCTAACAATGCTGGCAGGCAGCGCCAGAATAGATTCTATGCTTTACCTCCCACCAGGAATAGGAGGACTCTCCCGATATTGTTACTGGTATGCTTCGTATATTTTAGTTTGATATGTATGCTTTGTTGGATCTTGGATCCAGTTTCTCATATGTTACACCTTTGATTGCTGTGAATTTTGAAATGAGTCCTGAGATTATTCCTGAGCCTATCCTAGTTTCTACCCCAGTGGTTGATTCGATTGTTTCCCAGAAAGTGTATAAAAAGTGTCCTGTTACCGTTCTTAATAGAGTCTTGTTGGCTGATCTGATTGAGTTAGACATGGTAGATTTTGATGTGATTCTGGGTATGGACTGGTTGTATTCTTCTTTTACCTCTATTAATTGTTGAACCCGAGTGGTAAAGTATTAGTTTTTGGGTGCATCCGTGTTTGAGTGGTCTGGGAATTATGTGTCACCCAAGAGTTATTTTATCTCTTACCTCAAACCTAGAAAGCTTATTTCCAAGAGGTGTTACCATTTGGTTAGAGTCAAAGACACCAAGTCTGAGGCTCCAACTCTCCAGTCTGTTAACGTTATTAATGAGTTTTCTGATGTTTTTCTGGATGATATCCCATGGATACCTCCTGATAGAGAGATAAAATTAGGGATCGATCATCTTCCCGATACTCAGCCCATTTCTATTCCTTCTTACCGTATGGCCCCTGCAGAACTTAAGCAGTTGAAAGAGCAACTCAAAGATTTACTAGATAAGGGTTTCATAAGGCCTAGTGTTTCTCCTTGGGGTTCTCCTGTGTTGTTTATGAGAAAGAAAGATGGATCTTTGCATATGCGCATTGATTACCGCCAACTGAATAAAGTCACTGTAAAAAATAAGTACCCCCTTCTGAGAATAGATGATTTGTTTGACCAATTGCAAGGTGTAAGTTATTTCTACAAGATAGATCTTCGTTCTGGCTATCATCAACTCAAAGTTAGGGAGTGTGACATCTCGAAAACCACTTTCTAAACTTGTTATGGCCATTTTGAGTTTTTTGTTATGTCTTTCGGGTTAAATAATGCCCCAGCAGCTTTCATAGACCTCATGAATCGAGTGTTCAGACCATATCTGGATATGTTTTTTTTATAGTGTTCATGGATGATATACTAGTGTACTCCCATACTGAGGATGAACATTCTGATCATCTCTGAAGAATTCCTTAGAGTTTATTTCTAGAAGAAGATGAACCCTAATTAGCCTTGGGGAACCAGAATTTCCTCTCTTCTCTTCTAAAGTTAAGTGTCAGATAAAATCCTAAGTAATGAGGTATAATTGTCTAATTAACCCAAATAATGACCCTTGGAATAACAAAATCAATGTATTTTTCATAATAAAAGAGTGGGAAAAACTTATTTTCCCCTTAAAATTTCATAACTGGAAATTGCTGTGAGGAATGTATGAGACCTTCCACGATCGTAGGAACAAATATCGATTATCAGGTTAGATCATGGATTGGATATGGATGTGAAATTTCTTAATATAATCATACTAACCTTGTTGTTATTGTGGGTTCTACCTATAGTCATTCGCTGGTTTGTATGTTGACTGGTTATATCAAGGGCATCTATTGGACTCATGATCATACTTAAGGATTGTGGTTTGAAAGCTCGATCCTGGTTCTCTAACGTGGCATAAGGGTACACTATGTAAATTTTTAGATTTTGGGATTATTTTGATCATATGATACTATTGTATGATCCATTAATGTAAACATGGTCGTGGTTGGTCTCGTTCTATCTCACTACAGAGCAGTGCTTTACTGAAAAGGCCATAACTTCTTTCTGTAATATCGAATTAAGGAAAAACTAAATGCATTGGAAAGATGGCAAAATTAATAAAAATTTGTGGGTATGAGACTAAAAAATACATCTAAATCTTGAAGTTATACTCATTTAAAGTTGAGAACTACCTTAGGAATTGATCAGTAAGGGGGTTATGGATTGGTTAAGGGCTAGGGGGTTCTTGTTTCCTTGGTACATGGAAAAATCTATTATGATGTAGTTAAAACTTTATGATTCACCTTACATGTACTTGAAGTATGGTTCTAGTCTTGGATTGGATTTTTGGGGGCGTTATAATATCTCCCCCTTGGGGTCATTCATCTTTGAATGGAAGTTGGCAAAGCTAGAAGGTTAGAGGAAAATAGATAAAATTCCCACATTTGTTTTCATAACTTCTCCTAATATTAAAAGAACCCATCCATACTATTTATACCTGAAATTCCTATGCTCGATTTTTATGAATTGGATACTAATACGGTACTATATCGATATAAAAAATATGGGCAGATTTGAAGTCACAGGCTCATGCTGCTACATGGGAATAACTAGGTGTCATGAAATAGAAATAATTGATTGAGGGACACTATTACCTCAAGAAGAGACTAAGCTTGAAGGTAAAAGATGGGGTTACTTGGTTGGCTAAATTCGTGAAAGTGCCTTTACTGAAGAGCCTTCTTTATTCCAAACAATCGAACATGACGATCAAGGATTTCCACAAGAACCTCTTTGTAAGAGAGTCTATTTTCATTCCAACACTTTCTAAGGTAAAAAAATATGTGGGATCAGCAATGCACTTCTTCAGTAAGGAAATATGAAAGACTGGGTACATTTCTGCTAAATCAGCTAAAAATTCTAACTCATTACATACATTTCTTAAATACCCAACAATATCATAAGGACCAATATAGCAGGGATTGAGATTCCCTTGCTTCCAAAACCTTTTCATCCCTTTTATTGGTGAAATATTAAAGTAAACCAAATCGCAACTGGCAAACCTAAGTTGCCTTTTCCTTATATTAGTGTAGGATATATTACCACTCTGATCCATTCTCAGCCTCTCTCTAATAATACGTCTTTACTAAATTTGAACCAACCAATCTGAGATATATGCCTTCATTCTTCAATTGCCTTAAATGATGCCATTTGAATAGTAAAGTGATAATTATATACAAACTTGATCAAAGGTAGATACTCATTCCAACTACCCTTAAAGTCAATCAAGCATTCTCTTATCATATCCTCTATGACCTAAATAGTCTTCTATTCCTGACTATCAGTTCGTGCGTAAAAGATTGTAGTGAGATGAACTTGGGTGCCGAGACTCGTCTTAAATGCCTTCGAACACTAGAAAGTAAACTTAATACCTCTATCTAAAATGATAGTCAAGGGGACTCTATGAAGTCTCACCAACTCCTATATGTAGAGTTTGATATAGTCCTTGGTTGAATCTGCAGTGTTAGTTGCTAGAAAATAAGACCACTTAGTCATCCTATCTACAATAATCCAAATAGAATCATGTTGTCAACGAGTGTGATGAAACCCTATAACACTATCCATGTTTACAACCTATAATTTTGAAGTGGGAATATTGATGTCTTAAAGAATTCCACCAGGTCTATGGTGCTTAACCTTAACTTGTTGGCAAATCTGCAACTTAACCACAAATTCTATGAAATTTTTTTTCATAGCATTCTACTAATAGAATACCCACAAATCATGGTACATATTGGTGGCTCTTAGGTGGATAAAATATCGAGAAACATGTGACTTCACATTCATCTATTATCTTACTTTGTCTTAATTTAGAACACAAAGTCTGCCTTGTTATTGTAACACTATCTCCTTAATAGGAGAAAACCTCAACCTTCTGACTTTGTACCGCTACTTTAAATTGAAGAAAAATACTATCACTATTTATCTTTTCATTAATCTCAGCTACCAATGAGGATTTTGAACCATTCCAAATAAAAATACTAGCTTTAGCCAAGTCAACCAATATAACTCCCAGTCTGTCCAATCAATGAACCTTGTAAGATAGTTTTTTATTCTCATCCTCTACATGAGCAACAATCCTTATAGCTACTCTAGTAAGAATGATTACCGCGATATTAGACTTGCACAGATTGTACAAAGTTCTCATATCAAAATCCTTTATCAATTGTTGCAATATTCTCTAAATTATACTTAAATCCTTCTCGGAGAAGGTATACTAAAGACTCTTGTGATCGGTGGATGCATCGACATGAACCCCATAGAGGTAGTGTCTTCAAATTGTTAAGAAATAAACAACTATTGCCAATTATAGATCATAAGTCGAGTAATTTTTCTCATAAGGCTTGATCTTCCTAGGGGAATATGTTATAACCTTAACTTGTTGTATTAACACTCAACCAATACCAACTCTGGAATCATCACAATAACCTTAAAAACCCCCAAAGCCCTTAAGAATAGTTAAAATTAGATCAGTAGTGAGTTGAGTCTTTAACTCCAGAAAAAATCATATCATAATAATTAGACTTCTATAATTTCACTTTCTTATGAGTCAACCTAGACATGGGATAATCAATATGGGAAAACCCATTATTAAACCATCTATAGGAACTGGGTAAAACTAAGAATCTACTGATATCTACTGGAGAGATGGGTCTAGGCCAGTTTCTCACTACTTTAATATTTCCAAGATCAACTCGAATGAATTTCCAAAAGATAAAATTACTATGAAATATTACAAATTTTAACAAAAATTAACACTTGATGAATTTGGCAAACAGTTGGTGATCTCTGAGAGTACACAAAACTGTAACACCCCGATCCGCAAAACCGGAATGCTACATGGTGCTCATAACCCCGAGGGACCACAAGCTAACCCATGACTGATATCTGTACCTATATACTGCAAATCATAATATAATAATGTGGAATACATGGAACTGTAAGGCCATAAGGTTCAACTAAATAAAATTATGTGGGTGAAAATACCCAAAATAGCTAAATCTGAACGTAAATCTGAAAGCCTGTAAACTGTCTAAATAAAGAGTTGAAGGAACATGTCTCCAACTAACTCCGTAAGACTGAACTGAAGAAATAAATAAATGAATCAAATCATATTATCCTCGAATCAATGAGGACTCACTGTGTCTCTGTGACTAAAATGCTACCGCTACTGCTGGGCCGGAGCTCGTGTCTCGGAACCTATGGTGTAACATGAAAAGAAATCACTATAGCGCAAATGCATCAGTAAAACTGGAGTACTAAGTATACGAGGAAGGTAGGCTAAATATAAAGGGTTTCATGCATGAACAACACTGATTGACTAATATGAATGTGGGAGTGCAAACACACATATATAGAAACTGGGACCGTGAATACGTGATAGCAAGAATTGTAAGCTAATACATGGTTTACTGATAACTGTCCTGACTGATACTAAAATTGATAACCTAGATGACTGTATCTGATAGTCCTTTATATACTGAAATCTAAAGAACTATCTGAGTTCTTTTACTGAGACGGATACTGAAACTGTGGGAAGTAGTGTTTAACCAACATGCCCCATGTATGCCATTACGGCTAAGCTAGGGTCCAATCTCTACCCCAACTGGAGGGGTGTCAATACCGCACCACTGGTAAGGATAGCTGTGGGTGACGCGTATCTGGCTGGAACTCAATGTGAATGGTGAGAACCCTAAACTGGTGGGTTAAGCCACCTCATTAACCCTAATATGATTGGATAAGATGTCTCAACCTACGCTAGCTACGTAGTTCTAGAACATAAAGATTGCTACTAAGAATCACACGCTGACCTGGCGGGTGAGTTCCCATCCTTGGGTTCACTCAGTGCAAACCTCTACTCCCATCTGGAGGGACTGGACATGAATAACTAACTTTGACTGTGCATGACTTAATCTTACAGAATTCTGTTGACTGGAGGATTGTTACTTATATCTGACAACTGACTAAGATCATGAGGTTTTCCTGAGTCACATGACTGACTGAAGTCTATGGAATCATAGCTTGAGTTCGGATATCGTGAAACATGACATGGATCTAGGCACACAACTATAGTTTTTAGGTACAAGTACCTCCAGGACGCGATGGAAGGAAATTGACACACATGGATGACTTGATCATAAGAGTAGAGTCCATAATATATAATACCATAAGTAGCGATCTCATACTATGCATGGTTATCAATAATGTATTTCATGGAAAGGATTTCATATCACATGGAAGTAATTGCACAATCTTAATATCATGTTCATTGCATAATCATATTGGCAGCATATACTAATAGCATGGAAGTTCATGTGGATTGCATGGTTATCATGCATCTTGTTCATAAGTAGGATTTGTAAGTAAATATAGCATAATATAATAAGAATAGTTCATGGGTATTCAAACAACATTTACAAGGCACATTAAAAACATAGAAGTCATTGGAACGTAAGGGCATATCATGAATCCTTCACTTAGTCACAATTTAGCTATATTGCATGATTTCTAGTTCCTTAGGCATTTTATGAAACACCTTACATGCACATCTTAAGCATAGGTGAATTCATCAAATTATACACCATGAACAATCAAATTTACATGTTTCCAACTCATATGATATCATGAATTCACAAAAACATATAAAGATTCCACCTTGGGATCTCCCAATACCAACAACATGATCATTAACACCCAACAATATAGAAATCACAATTTATAATGAAAAAGAGGAAAACAATCAAGCATCAACATGGATATGATTATATCACCACAATCAACCAAGCTTTTGTATTTTACAGATTGATTCTTGAACTCCATGGATGAAAGGAATCCGTGGATGAACACTATGCATACCTTAGAAGGAAGATTCTTGATGATTGACAGAGGAATTTCCTTGAAATCGGATCTTCAAGCTTAATTATGCAACCCTATTTGTTTTTCTTCTTTAGTGCTCTTGGATGAAGATATTTGAGATAAAAATAGGGCTGTAATATATTTAGGAGCTATATAATTCATAGGGTCAAGTTTCGGGACGTGAAAGGAGTATTTAAAGACTTAATTACCTTTAAAATAACTCAAAACAGAGTGTTTTTGACACCTGGAATTGACTTAGGTGGTGCCCAAGTGATCGCCTATTATTGGGTTGGGCGGCTCCTAACTAATTGCCTATGCTTGGGTTAGGCGGCGCCTAACCAATCGCCTATTCTTACTGTCTCTCACGAAAATGGGCATAACTTTTTGCTCCGGTATTGGATTAAGGAAAAATTGGTATTGTTGGAAAGATAATTCGATTCTATACAATTTGGTGGATCTAAATCAGCCAAAACACCACATTAACATCAAGTTATACTCATTCAAAGATTACCCTTTCAAAATCAAACACTAAAACTTGATGGATTCAAAAACTCTTAGCTTGTATTACTTTAAGTGACTCATATGATCATGCTTAATGTATCATATGCCATCCTATCCCTGGGATATTCATTGTAAGTCATGTACTAAAGTATGAATCTCAGTATTAGAAACATGTGGGGTATTACAATATCTCACCCTTGGAAATATTCGTCCTCAAATGAGAATTTACTGAGAAGGGATACAAGACAATAGAACCTGAATTGAGCATGAAGAACTGAAACTTGATCACATGACTGATATGCTAACATACTGAACTTGTGCATATCTGATGCACGGACAACTGACACATAAATGCATGACTGAGTATGAAATGGTTAATAGGTACCTAGTTTATTATAGAAACATAAACATGAAACTTAATAAGCTTAAGGAGAATTGTTACCATGATCTTGATCTGAATTGGTGAGGAAGAGGTTAGGATACTTGGTACGCATATCTTCTTCTGCTTCCCAAGTAGCTCCATCATAAGACTGATTTATCCAAAGAACCTTGACTAAAGGGACTTTTTTGTTCCTCAATGTACGAGTTTGATAATCTAAGAGTTCAACAAGAATCTCTTCATATGAGAGGCTGTTTTGAATGTCGATGCTCTGAATAGGGATAACATCTGCGGGGTCACCTATGCACTTCTTTAGCAAAGAGAAATGGAAGACTGGATAGACTGAGGCTAGATCTGAAGTCAACTCAAGCTCATAAGCTACCTTGTCAAAGAAACAAAGAATTTTGAAGGGACTGACATATCGGGGACTGAGTTTCCCTTTCTTGCTGAACCTCTTCACTCCGTTCATGGGAAAGATCTTAAGATAGACATAGTCATTGACATCTAACTCGAGATCCTTTCTATGAACATCTGTATAGGACTTTTGTCGGCTCTGAGCAGCGCAGAGTCTCTCTCTGATCAAATAAAATTTCTCTAAGGCATCAAATACTAAGTCAGGACCTATGACTGAGGCCTCACTAACTTCAAACCAACCAATCGGAGATCTACATCTCCTACCATAGAGAGATTTAAATGAAGCCATATGAATACCAGAATGATAGCTATTGTTGTATACAAACTCAATCAAAGGAAAATGGTCGTCCCAACTTCCCTTGAAGTCAATTGCACACGCCCTTAGCATATCTTCAAGAGTCTGAATTGTCCTTTCTGCTTGACTATTTGTCTGAGGATAAAATGTTGTGCTGAGATGGACTTGGGTACTGAGACTCTTTTGGAATGATTTTCAAAAATGCAAAGTAAACTGGGTACCTCTGTCTGAGATGATAGATATTGGAACACCATGTAATCTGACTAACTCGCTGATATAGAGTTTGGCATAATTCTTGGTAGAATAAGAAGTACAAACGGAAAGAAAATAAGCTAACTTGGTCATTCTATCTACATGACCCAGACTGAATAATGCTGTTGACGAGTTCTAGGAAAACCCATCACGAAGTCCATGTTAACTTCTTCCCACTTCCAAGTAGTAATGGTGAACTCTTGCATGAAACTACTAGCTTTCTAATGCTCTATCTTAACCTGCTGACATGTAGAGTACTTAGCCACAAACTCTGCAACATCTCTCTTCATCCCAATCCACCAATAGATCTCCCACATATCATGGTACATCTTAGTGGCCCCTGGATGAATAGAGTATCATGCACCATGCACTTCTGCAAGAATTTTCTGCCTCAATTCAAATACACCTGGAACACATAGACGACCTTGACAACGAAGAACACTATCTCCCCCCGGGAGAAAACCTCAACTTTCTGATTCTGAATTGACTCTTTGAGCTTGACAAGGCTAGGATACCTATCTTGTTTCTCTTTCACCTCGAAAACTAGATATGCCTCTTAACTAGTATGAACACATACACCACCCTCTAAAGAATCGACTAAGCGAATGCCTAGTCTGGAAAACTGATGGATCTCTTAAGCCATCTTTTTCTTACTATCCTCAACGTGAGAAATACTACCCATGGAGAGTCGACTGAGAGCGTCAGCCACAACATTGGTCTTGCTCGGATGATAAAGAACACTCATGTCTCAATCCTTCAAGAGCTTTAACCACCTTCTATGGAAAAGATTGAGATATTTCTGGGAAAAGACATACTGGAGGCTTTTATTGTCTGTGAAGACATATGCATGAACTCCATAGAGATAATGCCTCCAAATCTTCAAGGCAAAAACTACCACTGCTAACTCAAGATATGAGTAGGATAATTCTTCTCATGTGGCCTTCACCGTCTATAAGCGTAGGCTATAAACTTACCATGCTACATGAGGACACAACCTAAACCCACTCTGGATGTATCACAATAGACTACAAAACCGTACGAACCATCTGGAATAGCTAGAATTAGAGCGGAGGTGAGTTGAGTCTTCAACTCTTAAAAACTCTTCTTGCATGAATCTGACCATTGAAACTTAATCTTTTTTTGAGTCAATATGGACATGGGACATGCAATAGAAGAAAATACCTTAATAAACTAACTGTAATAGCCAGCCAAACCCAAGAAACTCCTAATATCTGATGGAGATATGGGTCTGGGCCAGTTTTTTACTGCCTCAATTTTTTGAGGATCTACTCTAATACCATCACTGGAAAAAATATGGCCAAGGAATTCTGATGATCTTAGCCAAAATTTACACTTGCTAAACTTAGCGAATAATTGGTGATCCCAAAGAGTCTGAAGAACAATCCTGAGATGGTCTGCATGATCACGCTCTGTGCGAGAATAGACTAGAATATAATCTATGAAGACTATGACAAACATGTCCAAGTACTGCTTGAACAGACGGTTCATCAAATTGATAAAAGCTGTAGGGGCATTAGTAAGACCAAATGGATGACTAAAAATTCAAAGTAAACATACCGAGTACGGAAAGCTATCTTTGAAATGTCACATTCTCTAACTTTAAGCTGATAATAGCCTGATCTGAGGTCAATCTTAGAGAAGTAATTAATTCCCTAAAGTTGGTCTAATAGATCATCAATCCTGGGAAGAGGATATCTATTCTTGACCGTGACGTTGTTAAGTTGACGATAACCAATACACTTCCTGAGAGAACCATATTTCTTGCATATGAATAACACTGGTACACCCCATGGGGAAATGCTGGGTCTGATGAATCCCTTATCTACGAGATCTTTCAACTGATCTTTCAGTTCCTTGAGTGCTACTTGTGCTATTCTGTATGGCAGAATAGAAATAGGTTGAGTATCTGGAAGAAGGTCTATGCCGAAGTCTATTTCTTTTTTCGAGAGAAATGCTTGGAAGATCTTAGGGAAAAACATCTGAGTATTCATAACAGGGACTGTTTTGAGGCAGGGATATTCAACTAGAATCTTTAATATGCACGAGATGATACACACACCCCTTAGAAATCATTTTCCTTGCCCAAAGGTATGAAATAAATTGACCCCTGAACGCTGAAATGCTACCCTTCCACTCTACGACGGGCTTATTTATGAACTAAAACTAAACTATACTATTTCTATAGTCGACTGTGGCATAGCAAGAATAAAGCCAATCCATGCTGAGAATGACTTCAAAATTAGTCATCCCTAAATCCACTAAATCTATTGACGTGGATTTCTGAGATATCATAATCGGGAAGTTCCTGTATACCCGCCGAGCTATGATGGTTTTACCCACTGGGTAGAGACTGAGAAGGGCTCTGCTAGGACTTCGGGACTGATTCTGAAATTGCCTGCTATGTATGGAGTAACAAAATACAAAGATTAACCTGGGTCTAGCAAATCATAAACATGAACATCAAAAATCTGTAACGTACCAGTAATGACATCAGCAGAATTTTCCTGATCCTGTCGAGACTGAAGAGCATAGAGTCTATTTGGGCGTTGCCCACTGGTAGCACTGGAAATGGCAACTTGCTTGTTTGGGCGACTGGACTGAGATGTAGAATGATTTTGCTAACCCTGAAGACTTGACTATAGACACTCCCTAATCCTGTGGCTTAGCTTACCACAACCAAAATAGACATCACTACTAGCTCTGCAAAGGCCCTTGTGGTTCTTACCATAAGTCTGACAAAGAAGATTTGTTCGAGCACTGCTAACACTGTCCTAGGATTTAGAGCCTAGTGCTTTGTTTATATTGCTATCTCTGAACTTTGGAACTGGAGCGCTGGCAGAGGAAGGAGCTGGAACGACTGAATTGGAGCAAAACTATGAACGGTTTAGTCCATCTGACTTGGGGTGAGCAAAGTTAAATAACCTGACCTTGCACTCTTGTTCTGCCTTTCCCTAGTATTAAGCTTCTGCTCTTCTACTTGCTAAGCATGGGTCATGAGTCTTGATAAGGTCATATCACCGATCAGTATCGCAGATGTACACTCATTAACCACGCTGTCATTGACCCCTAACACAAACTTGCTCATCTTAGCTCTATTGTCTGCAACCACATGAGGAGCATACCTATCTAGCTGAGTAAATCTGAGAGAATAATCCCTAACCATCATATTCGCCTATATAAGGTTGATGACTTCAAGAACTTTGGCTTTTCTCATCTCTTGGAAAAAGAATCTGTTTAAGAAGGTTGTGACAAATTTCTCCCACTTGATAGGGACTGTATCATCTAACCTCACAGACTTCCACTGTTTGTACCAATCATGAGCAACATCTTGTAACAGGTACGTGGCTAACTCAGCACTCTGAATAGAAATAGCACCTATGATTTCACAGACCTTCTGGACTTGGTCAATGAACTCTTGAGGGTCCTCATCAGACTTAGACCCATGGTAATATGAAGGGTTCATCCGGGTGAAGTCCCAAACCCTAGAAGCTTTGGGAGTGGCCAATGCATTGGCCGGAATGACTGGTGGCCGTTCATTCTATGCAGCCATGCACTGAGAAACTATGGTAAATATGGATCTACACTACGCATGGGAAACATGTTCGTCTAAAGGATCTTCGGGCTGAGAAGATTGCTGGTTTATTCTCTTTGGGGCCATGATCTAGAATAAGAGAAGAATGGATTAGATTGAGAGTTTAACTTGTGATTATACTAACTAGCATGACATAAATAATGAAAAAAGGGACTGTTCCTAAAATATCTTATAGCCTCTAGCACATAAATGTGGTGCGCAACACACACATGTACAAGACTCTACTAGATGCAGTTTCAGACTTCCTAGGACTCTATTGAACCTTAGTCTCTGATACCAAGTTTGTAACACCCCAATTTGTTGAACCAAAATGCTACACGGTGCTCATAACCCCAAGGGACCACAAGATAACCCATGACTGATATCTGTACCTGTATACTGCAAATCATAATATAATAATTGGAATACATGGAACTGTAAGGCCATAAGGTTCAACTAAATAAAATCATTTGGGTGAAAATACCCAAAATAGCTAAATCAGAATGTAAATCTGAAAGCCTCTAAACTGTTTAAATAAAGAGTTGAAGGAATATGTCTCCAACTAACTTCATAAGACTAAACTGAAGAATAAATAAATGAATCAAATCATATTGTCCTCAAATCTATGAGGACTCACTGTGTCTGTGCACTGGAATGCTACCGCTACTGTTGGGATGGAGCTCGTGTCTCAGAACCTATAGTGTAATATGAAAAAGAAACCACCATAGTGGAAATACGTCAGTACAACTGGAGTACAGACCATGAACAACACTGATTGACTAATATGAACGTGGGAGTGTAAACACACATATATAAAAATAGGGATCGTGAATATGTGATAGCATGACTTGTAAGATAATACATGGTTTACTGATAACTGTCCTGACTAATATTGAAACTGATAACATGGATGACTGTATCTAACAGTACTGTATGTACTAAAATCTAAAGAACTATCTGAGTTCTTTTACTAAGACTGGTACTGAAATTGTCAGAAAAAGTGTTTAACCGACATGCCCCATGTATGCTGTTATGGCTAAGCTGGGGTCCAATCTCTGCCCCGACTGGAGGGGTGTCAATACCGCCCTACTGGTAAGGACAGCTGTGAGTGACCCTTATCTGGCGGGTACTTAATGAGATCAGTGGGAACCCTAAAATGCTGGGTTAAGCAATGTATCAACCCTAATTTGATGGGTTAAGAAGTCTCAACCTATGCTGTCTACGTAGTTATGGAACACAAGAATTGCTACTAAGAATCACACCCTGAACTGGTGGGTGAGTTCCCATCCTTGGGTTCACTCAGTGCTAAACTCTACTCCCATCTGGAGGGACTGGACATGAATAACTAACTTTTTACTGTGTATGACTTAATCTTACTGAATTCCATTGACTGGCGGAGTGTTATTGATATCTGACAACTGAATAATCTCATGAGGTTTTCCTGAGTCACATGACTGAACAAAGTCTATGGAATTATAGCTTGAGTTTGAATATCATGAAACATGACATGGATCTAGTCACACATCTATAGTTTTTGGGTACAAGTACCCCCAGTACTCGATGGAAGGAAACTGACACACATGGCTAACTTGAACATAAGAGTAGAGTCCATAATGTATAATATAATAAGTAGGGATCTCATACTATGCATGGTTATAAATAATGTATTACGTGGAAAGGATTTAATATCACATGGAAGTACTTGCACAATCGTAATATAATGTTCATTTCATAATCATATTGGCAACACATACTAATAGCATGGAAGTTCATGTGGATTGCATGGTTATCATGTATCTTGTTCATAAGTAGGACTTGCAAGTAAACATAGCATAATATCATAAGAATAGTTCATGGGTATTCGAACAACATTTACAAGGCACATTAATAACATAGCAGTCATTGGAACGTAAGGGTATATCATGGATCCTTAACTTAGTCACAAATTAGCTATATTGCATAATTTCTAGTTCCTTAGGAATTTTATAAAATACCTTACATTCACATCTTAAGAATAGGTGAATTCATCAAATTATACATCATGAACAACTAAATTTACATGTTTCCAACTCATATGATATCATGAATTCACAAAAACATATAAAGATTCCACCTTGAGAATCACCCAATACCAACAACATGAACATCAACACCCAACAATATAGAAAGCATACTTTATAATGAAAAAGAGAAAAACAAATAAGCATGTACATGGGTATGCTCATATCACCACAATCAACCAAGCTTTTGTATTTTAAAGATTGATTCTTGAACTCCACGGACAAAAGGATTCATGGATGAACACTACGCATACCTTAGAAGGACGATTCCTTATGATTGACGGAGGAATTTCCTTGAAATCGGATCATTAAGCTTAATTATACAACCTAGTTGTTTTTCTCCTTTAGTTCTCTTGGATGAAGGGATTTTATCTGAAAATAGGGTTGTAATATGTTTATGGGCTATATATTTCATAGGGTTAAGTTTAGGGACATGTAAGGAGTATTTAAAGACTTAATTACATTTAAAATAACTCAAAATAGAGTGTTTTTGACACCTGGAATTGACTTAGGCGGCTCCCAAGTGATCGCCTATACTTGGGTTGGGTGGTGCCTAACCAATCGCCTATGCTTGGGTTAGGCGGCGCCTAACCAATAGCCTATGCTTACCGTCTCTCACAAAAATAGGCATAACTTTTTGCTCGGGTATTGGATTAATGTAAAATTGGTATTGTTGAAAAGAAAATCCAATTATCTACAATTTGGTAGGTCTAAATCATCCAAAATACCATATTAACATCGAGTTATACTCAGTCAAAGATGACCCTTGCAAAATCGAACACTAAAACTTGATGGATTCAAAAACTCGTAGCTTGTATTAACTTAAGTGACTCATATAAACATGCTTAATGCATCATAAGATATCCTATCACTAGGATATTCATTGTAAGTCATGTACTCAAGTATGAATCACAGGATTAGAAACATGCGGGGTATTACAAAATCTGTCCTTAAATAATTTGCATATTTATTCTTACTCCAAGAATAAAAAAGTATGTCATCTATGAAAATTATAAAAAACATGTCCAAGTACTTCTTTAACACCCTGTTCATCAAGTCCATAAAAGCTGCAAGAGCATTTGTTAGTTAAAATACATAAGAACAAATTCACTGTGACCGTACTGAGTTCTGAAGGATATCTCTTGAATGTCATGGTCTCTGACTCTAAGGAGATTATAGCATGATCTGAGGTATATCTTAGAGAAGAAACTTGCACCTTTAATTTTGTCGAATGAGTCATCAATCCTAGGGATTGAATATTTATTTTTATTATTACCTTGTTTAATTGGTGATTGTTGATGCACATCTTGAGAGAACCTTCCTTCTTATGCACTACAAGAATCGATACACACTATGGAGAGACATTGAAACTGATAAAACCCCTTTTAAGTAGGTTCTTTAATTGTTCATTTAATTCCTTAAGATGACTTGGAGCCATTCTATAGGGTGGAATTAAAATAGGTTGTGTATCTAGAAGTAAATCTTTTCAAAAGTCATTTTCCTTTTTAGGGGAAACTCTAGGTATAACTTTGGTAAGTAATTTGGGAAATTCATTTACCACAAAAATGGACCCAAGATTAGGGGTTTTGAATTTTGAATCCTTAACCTAAACAAGATAGTAGATAAAACTTCTGGAAATTAACTTTCCAGCGTTAAGGTAAGAGACAAACCAGCCTATAGGCATTCAGGTACTACCCTTCAACATTGTGAATGTCTTATTTGAAAATTTAAATTGAACTACTCTATTTCTATAGTAAAATGAGGCATATCAAGAATGGAGCCAATCCATACAAAGAATAACTTTGAAATTGACCATGCCTAACTCTAAAACATTAATTGAAGTGAATTTTTGAGAAACTATAATTGGGAAATTTTTGTTCACTGCTAAGTTATGACTGAGTCACCAAATAGAGTAGACACTGTAAAAGGTTCTGAGTGTATTTTGGAACTTACACTAAAGACTACTGCTATATAAGAAGTTACCAAAGAAAGTGTAGCTTCAGGATCTAATAATACATTAATATGAACATGCAAAACCTTTAATGTACCCTTGACTACATTAGGAGAACCCTCCTGTAGAGTCTAGAGAGTGAACCTTTCTGATATCATTTTCCAGCTGTACTAAATGAAGCACCATCTGAGTAGGGAGACATGTGGGAGCTGCTGAAAAATTATACTTGCTTTGCTGATGGGTATATCTACCTTTCTAAGAATCCACTAGTAATTCCCTATGCCTATGGACTAGATTTCCTTAGCCAAAACACCCATCACTACCATCCATACACTCATACTTGTAGTTCCTACCATACTTTTTGCATACTGGGTTAGTATAACAAATGTTAATGCTACCCTGACACTTAGAGTCAGGATCCGTATCACGATGATCCTTTATGAACTTACCACTAGTTCACTAGTAGAAGACAAGGCTGGGTCTTAAGAATTCTAGAAGAACTGAGAGCATTTGACCATTATATAGAGAAATTTAAGCTACCAGTTTCGACCCTCTTACTCTTACTTTTCTTCTCCTAAACTTTCTCTTCCTTTTTCTATTTTGCATGAACCATCATTTTAGTTGTCATATCCTTCACCAGCATTGAAGTCCTATACTCCTTGACCATATTCTTTGAAACACTAGATTCAAACTGGCTCATACTAGCCCTAGAATCAACAAAAATAATCAAAGAATATCTCGCCAATTGAGTAAATTTAAGGAAATACTCCTTCACACTCATGCTATACATCTTAAAATTTATAAACTCCTTTACCTTGGCCTCTGTCAACTCAAGCGTGGAGAACCTATCCAAAAATGTAATCACCAACTCATCCCATTCTATCAGCTTTATATTTTCATCCCTATCCTCCTTTCATTACGTATACCAATGTGAGATACCTTTATAATTGGTAGGCTACCAGTTCAGTGCTTTTAGTTCAGGTAACACTCATAATCTCTATAACCTTCTAGATACTATCTAAAAATTAATCTGGATCCTCCTCCTACTTGGACACAAATCACACTGGGGGAATCATTCGAGTGAAATCTTGGAGAGTTGTCTCTGCCATATTCGCTATCGGTGTTTCTAGTGCCATAGCAAGCTAGTTATTTTGGATAGTCATAGACTGGGCTAAACCTATGACAACAGTATTAAAATTAACATAGGAAACTTATTCACTGAGAGGGTGCTTTCGAGATGGTGGTGCTTGGTGATTCTCCATGGTTCTCTCATTTACACTCTTCTTTTTGTTGGTCCACTTTGAAGGGCTCTACTATAAAGGTGTAGAGAATGAGTTAGAAAAAGGTATTAATGAGCTCACACTCTATCGCAGTATATGAATATTAAAGAAGGTAAACTTATCCTAAAGCATCTCATAACCTCTCACCCATAAGTGTGGCATACTTCAAACCCATTAAAAAGATACTATTCAATGTTCTTTTAACACTCTATGATAATTTAAACTTGTTTCTCTGATACCACATTTTTTACAATTAAAGACTACCCACAAGTCATACAACTCCAAGCATACCTGTGGTTGGAAAACCACTGAGATATATAGATAATAAATTATAAAACAATACTTATATGGAAGATAAACTTGAATAATAAAATAAATACCGAAAGAAAATAAAAATCATCACTAAACAAGTCTGAGATCAAAAGTAAACATCTAACTGAATGTCTGAAAGCCTATACTAAGTTGAGTTATTGGGACAAGCACACAATTAATTCTAATTTTTTGAGTACATAGTACAACAAAGAAAAAATAAAATAAAAAGTCAACTCTGGTCCTTACATAATGAGGACTCATAAAAATCACTACTGCTGATATGGGATGAGATTGTCCTAAGCACGATTAGGATGTTGAGCTTTGGAACCTATATTATAAGAAAACATAACACAAAAATATATGATAAATACTTTGAACGTATTGATTATGTGTGATAGTGAAATAACAGATATAAACTAAACATAAAAAATATAACATGATATCTAAGCAAGACTGAGTAACGAGCATATATTGTAAACTGAATTGAATAATTTAATAAAAGGTCATGCAAACATTTGAAATATGAATTGTAAATATTAGACTGTAGGAGATACTGATAACTAACATGCCCAAATGCGAGCTAATTAAGGCCCAAACTATAAACCCATTAGGAAGGGTATTTAGAACCTTGCCAAGGGAACAAACACTAACTGAGGTGGATTCACTAAACTGGTGCCCTAAAGGACTGTGGTGTTAAGCCTGGTCTGAGGGGTGACCCATTATGAAATAATATAGTTCTATAGTTTTGAGACTTAGAAACTTCTACTAAATTTATCCTAGCGACAGATGAGCCTTTATTCGGTGGTAAGTAATACTCCAAATTGGGTTCATATTTATTCGATGAGACCATTTTAAAGGCATACAATGTAACCATGGTCGTGGTTGGTCTTATGGTATCTCTTTATAGAGTAGTGCTTTACTGAAAAGCCATAGCTTCCTACTCTGAGGTTGGATTAAGAAAAATTTGGGTTTGTTGGAAAGCTAATTCAATTACCTACAACTTTGTTTGTTTTGAACTAAAAAATTATTCTAAATATAGAAGTTTTAGTCGACTAAAACTTATCACTACTTTAGGAACCTATCAGTAGGCAATGTTTTGTCTTGGTTAAAGGCTAGGGTGTTCTTACGTACTTGGTACGTGGATAAATACCCTCTTATGTTGTTCAAAATTTATTATTTACACTGGATGTACTTGAGGTGTAGTTCTAGTCTAGGCTTTGATTTCCTAGGGTGTTACAATATCTCCCCCTTGGGGTGATTCATCCCCGAATGAAAATTGATTGACCAAGAATGTTAGGGAAAAGAGTTGCGATTCACATATTTTTCATTTCTTCAAGTAATATTATAGGAACCCTTCTATACTATTCGTACCTAAAATTCCTACTCTAGGTTTCTATGAGTTGGATATTGACATGCTATTGGATCGGTAACTATAACACAAGTGGATCTGATCTTATGAATAATATTATGACATGGGAAATATTGGGGGACATAATATAGAATTAATTAATTAAGGGAAACTATTACATTAATATGGGACTTAGGTCAAAGTGAAAAGTTGGGGTTACTTTGTCATTATGTCTCTCTCTGCTTCCCAAGTACCACCCTCAACTGACTGAGTTTGCCAAAGAACCTTTACGAAAGTGACTTCTTTATTCCTCAAAATCTGAACATGACGGTCAAGGATTTCCATAGAAATATCTTCATTAGATAGGCTATCTTTCACGCAAATCCTTTCTAATAGCACAACCAATGTAGGATTACCAATGGAATTCTTCGGCAAGGAAACGTGAAAGAATGGTGCACTGCTGCTATATCTACTGTTATATCTAACTTATAAGCCATCTTGCCAAAATGACCTACAATATCATAAAGAAAAATAAGGCATGGAGTGAGCATTCATCTTATCGTAAACTATTTCACTCCTTTCATTGGAATATTTTTTACTAGACCAAATCACCAATGATGAACTAAAGTTCCCTTTTTCTCATATTTGTATAGGATTTCTAATGACGTTGATAAATTATCAACCTCTCTCTAATTAGATGAATATTCCCCATAGCCTTATGGAATGAGTCAAGCCCTATAATGAGGATTCACCAACTTTGAACCATCCAATAGGAGATCTATACCTCCTTCTATAAAGTGCCTTAAATGGGGCCATCTAAATAGTAGATTAATAATTATTATTATATGCAAATGCAATCAAAGGTAAATGATTATCCCAACTACCGTTGAAGTCAATTACACATGCTCTAAATATATCATATAAAGTCTAAATGGTCCTCCCTCCCAAACCATCAGTTTGTGGGTGAAAAGTTGTACTGAGATAAAGTTAGGTACCAAAACCATTCTAAAATGTCTTCCAAAATAGGGAGGTCAATGAGTACCTCAATTTGAATAATAATTAAGGGGAATCTATATAGTCTCACCAACTCCTGAAGGTAGAGTTTTGCATCGTCATCTGAAAAATCGTATGTGTCAATTAGCATAAAATGGGTCAACTTAGCCACCTTATCCATAATAACCAAAGAGAATCATACTATCAACGAGTATGAGACAGTCCTATAATTAAGACCATGATTACTACCTGTCACTTACAAGTAAGAATATTGATATCCTAAAGTATGGCACCGGGTCTCTGGTTCTCAACCTTAATCATTTGGTAATTCAGGCACTTAGCCACAAATTCTGTGATATCCTTTTACAAAGCATTCCACTGATTAACTTCTCATAAATCATGATACATCATTATGTCTCCTAGATGGATAGAATTTTGAGAACTATGCACATCCAAAAGAATATGATGTATCAATTATTCTATATTTGGATCACAAAGTCATCCATCATAGCAAAGAGTACCATTTTTCCCTTGAGAGAAAACCTTATCCTTCAAACTCTATACCATTGCTTTAAATTTAAGAAAAATAAGATCACTATATTGTTTATTCTTAACCTCAGAAACTAATATGGATTTTGAATCATTTGAACCAAATTACTACCTTCGATTGAGTCAACCAATGAAACTCCTAGTCATACTAATCTATGAACCTCGCAAGCTAGTTCTTTTATCTCATTCTCTATATATGAAACACTTTCCATATATAATCTACTAAGAGCATCGGCCACTACAATAGCCTTGTTCTAATGGTATAAAATACTTATATAATAATTATTTTATAATAATTATTTAGCATCTCCTGCCATTTTTCTGACAGAGATATAAATATTTCTGGCCAAATACATATCGAAGAGTCTTATGATCGATGAACACATTGACATGAACCGTATTGAGATAGTGTCTTCAATATTTAGGCAAAACCCACTATTGCCAACTCTAGATCATAATTTTGTTAATTTTTCTTATTAGGTTGACCACCTATAGCCATATGATATAACTTTGCCTTACTGCATCGAACACGACCAAGAACAACTCTATAAGTATCATAATAGACTAAAACACCATCCTATCCCTTGGGATGAGTTAAAATCTAAGCAATAGTGAATCGATTATTCAACTTCTAAAAAATTCTTCTTGCAAGAATGAACCACTAGAATTTGACTTTATTATAAGTCAACCTGGAAATAGGATAAGGAATAGAGAAAATCCATCAATAAAACATTTATAGTAATTGGCTAAACCTAAGAAACTCTTGATGTCTACTAGAGAAATGAGTCTAGGTTAATTTCTCAAAAACATATCTTTTGAGAATTTACATAAATTCCTTCATCAAAAATAATATGACAAAGGCATGTTACTAAATTTAACAAGAATTTATTCTTGCTGAATTTGGTCAATAGCTAGTGATCATTGAGAGTCTGCAAGAAAATTCTATAATACTTTTCTTGTTCATCCTCACTTAGACAATAAAAGAGGATATCATTTATTAAAAATATAATAAACATGCCCAAGTACTACTTTAACACCCTATTTATCAAGTCTATAAATGTTGCACGAAGATTTGTTAATCCAAAAGACATAAAAACAAATTCAAATTGACCATATCAAAATTTTAAGGTTGTTTTTCAATGTCATACTCTCTGACTATGAGGTGATGATATCCTCATATAAGGTTTATCTTAGAGAAGCAACTTATGTCCTAACGTTGGTCGAAAAAGTCATTAATCATAAGAATAGGATAACTATTTTTGATTGTGATATTTTTCAATTAACGGTAGTCAATGAACATTGTAGAGAATTATCTTTCTTATGCATGAGAAGAACTAGTATGCCCCTTGGATAGATGATGTAACACCCCAAAATTAGGTCCCGAGACATCACACGGTGCTTAGGATCACAAGTTACCCCAAGATAACCCTTCTACTGACATAACTCATATGCAACTAAACAAAAAGTATAAATATATACAAATCTACAGAAAATAACTCTTTTCTGAATATGATAGATATAAAACTAAATTTACAAGATTACAACTCTTCTTTTACAACCAAAACTAAAATGGAATACATCAACTTCTACTGGCTGTCTATGAAGCCTCTACTAGTACATACTATAGGTAGATGGGTTATGACTCCCAACTATCCCAACTCAATACGACTAAATAAAGAAAATACAACACTATTAGTTCTGCATAACTGACCTAATCCCTTGAATCAAGAGGACTCATCACTTGTTGACTGAATACCACAAACTAACTGGTGAAGGTGCATACTATACCTTGTACCTACATTCCAAGAAAATATAGCCCACATACGAATATGTAGGTCAGTACCATGGAAACATACCGAGCATATTGGGGTGCAATGCATATATAAAATAATATCTTACTATCATCTCATTTTATAAAATTATGCATGCTGATATAAATGACTCACTTAACTCGAATTAAATCATCAAAATCATGGATGAACAATACATGTAAAGTAAAACAAGTGAGTCATTACAATAAGTTCTGAATATACTTCTTCCTTGGTTTCAAACATATAGAGTTATTAAATTTCAAAACAATTCTCTTTAGAATATATAGTCTTTAAATCTTTTGAAAAAAATGACTTTCTCAAACCTAATCTTTAAAGCAATTATATTTTCATCTCAGATAGAAGAATACACACACACACACTGGGAGTTTCACACAACAAACATACACTATATGAGCTACATGGAGTCCAATGTTCTATCCATGTTGGGGAGAGTCGCCTTATTCTTTGCCATCAAAGTAGGACCTTAAATAAGCAATCCAAACACTAGTGATCACTATATAAATCAGCCTCAGACTCATATCCTACAGGTACACGTAGTTCTAGGGAAGTACCAAAACAACTATACCTCCCGCTCGTTGATAAATACTACTTCTGAACTTAGCTCAGATCTTTTAAAAACAAAATCCACTAATAAACAGTTCAACAATTCATAACGGGAGCCATCTTTCTACCCTTTTTATAATAATCAATAAAAGTGGATTTCTTTTCTCATCTCAAGTTCAAAAACAATTCTTCCACGACCATTAAGGTCAAATCATTCTTCATCATGTCAAATCATTCAAATATCAAGGTGTTTACCACAGATACTTCACAAAATAATAATCTTAAATAAAGTTCAAAACCCATATATCACTATCATAATAAAATCTTTCAAAGTTTCATACTTTATGTCATAGGCATAAAAATAATCACTTGAAAATCAAAATTCCATCTTTATAGGTAACCGTATCAACATTCTCATGAAAACATCATAAGTCATAAATTCATATAGTTGAATTCATAGTAAAACATATCAAATCATATATCTTTGTAAAGAAAATTAATTTTGGGCACAAGAACGAAAGAATGTTCTTGTTGAAAAACCCCACATACCTTAAACTTAAAGCTTTGAATAACTTTTCGAATGACATAATGCTATTCACAAACTATTGGGTGTCCCTCGTAGCTTTCGTAATGGGAATTACGAATATGTAAAAATTATAGAATTCTAACGGTTGAATCTCTAGCTATTGGGGTTTTTATGTTGAAACCCTAAAGGTTGTTCTTGGTGATTTTGAGTGAAAGTAAACATATTTTGATGTTGTGGGAGTTTAATCCCGTGTTATAGACATATATAGGGGTGTTTTTGGCACTTGGAAGTGAGGGATGCGGTGCACAACCCATGGCAGACCTTAAGGTGTGCATCGCACACCTTATGGAAGTCATTTAAGTGTGCCTCATACTTCTAATTCCACACATTTGAATGGGAGACATATTTCCCATCGCACACCCTTACTGCCTCTCACAAAAATGGGCATAACTTTTTGCTTGGGTATTGGATTTTATGAAATTGTTATCATTGGAAAGCTAATTCAATTATCTACAATTTGAAAGTTATAGTGATGAAAAATTCCATGTATATTAAGATATATACACATTTTAAGTAGTCAGTTGTAGAATTAAATATCAAATGATAGACAAATCAAATGATCTTAGCTCAACTCGGCTCTAAATGATTTATATAAACATTGTTGACCACAAGAGCACTTCACATACTAGGATAAAGATCATGAAATCTACATTCACATGGGAATCACTTGTATTAGAGCTTAGATGCATAGGAATGATGGTTAGAATTCTTGTTTGAAAATATGAGGTATTATAGATGATAGGCCTGAAAAACCCTTGTTTAGGAGGTAATTTAACTATTCCTTTAAATTTTTACATTTAAATGGAGCTATTAAATAGGATGGAATTGAAATAGGTTGGGTATATTGAAGGAGAACTACTCTTATGTCAATTTTCCTTTTGGGAGAAACTCGCAGAAAGTCTTCTGGAATTACTTTTGGAAATTCATTTACCACAGGAACTGACCCAAAAGTTGGGGTTTTGGATTTTGTATGCTTAAACTATAAAATATGGTAGATACACCCATTATTGATCAATTTTCTAGCCTTAAGGAAAGATACAAACTGACATATAGGAATTCAGTTACTACCCTTCTACTAAATGAATGACTTGTTTGAAACCTATATTGAACTACTTTGTTTTAATAGCCAACTGAGGAAAAACAATAGTGGATCCAATCCATACCAAGAACTACATCAAAACCAACCAAGTCTAAAATTACAAAATCAATTGAGGTTACTTTCTAGGAAACTATAACTTGGCAATTTTTGTGTACTTGTTTAGCTGTGGTTGAGTTACCAACTAGAGTACAGACTTTTAAACATTATAAGAGGATTTTAGGACTGACACCAAATTTTACTTATATGTATGGAGTTATGAAATAAAGTATATCCAGGATCTACTAATTTATAAATATGAATATGAATATGAAAAACCTATAATGTACCCGTTACTACATCAGGAGAACCCTCTTGATCCTATTGATTTTAAAAGGAATATAACTTTTTCTAACATTATCTTCTAGAGGAAATAGATAAGGTACCCTGAAGAGTAGGGAGACATTTAAGAGATACTGAAGAGTTTTTCTAGTTTGCCTTATGGGCATCTCTACCTTTCTAAGGAGCCATTAGACATTCCCTAATCCCATGGCAGTAATAACTCTCCAGGGTATTTTATATATTTTTGTTAATTTTCATTGTTAGAGATTTTGTATTACTACCCTAAGTCATCTATGAATTGCTGGAACTAATAGTTTGGTTACTAGGCAGTTCATTTGTTTTTAGAGTTATTTTCCTATTTAAAGTCTTCCCTTACTCCAAATGGCCATTGGGTGAAAACTACAGTAAAACAAGCTTGAATGCCAATTTTGACTTTTTCATGAGCTTTGAAACATTTATTTTAGGTTAGGAGGACTCTTGGTTTTGGTCCCAAGGAACCTAAGCTCTTTTCAACCTATTGCTTTGAAAGTTGAGTAAATGGAATATAGGTGTAGGACCCACATTTTGTCGAAATTAACTTCGATGGAAATTTTGACCACATCATTGTGTCTAAAAAATTAAATTTTTTATGGTTGCATACTTAATTTACACATATGGGATTTTAAAAGAGTCTCGAGGGGTTGACGAAGACTTAGAAAATTCTAAGTCACAACTATGATCTAGTGCACCCGCGATTGCAGGCCTCAAATAGGTCGCAACTTCTAAGTATGAGGCCTTGTATCAGGATAGCTACAATCGAGTCATAATTGCGACTCTCGAGAACTTGGTATGTTTATACCATAATACCCCAGGTTTTCAAACTCCAAATTTCTATATTTTTGTAAAACTGCCCAGA
The DNA here is from genome assembly GCA_030864225.1 of Capsicum baccatum var. pendulum. Taxonomy (NCBI): domain Eukaryota; kingdom Viridiplantae; phylum Streptophyta; class Magnoliopsida; order Solanales; family Solanaceae; genus Capsicum; species Capsicum baccatum. Next base: position 193,573,411 of record CM061559.1, on the reverse strand, counting down.
TTGCAACTCAAGTAATTAGTCGTTATCACTCATCATGAATCGTAGGGTGGGACTCATTATCCCACCAGCGTGATACCAAGAAATTTATCCATGATAACAATGTAGTACTTACTATTCATAGAGTAAGGTCATGAATCATGATGAGGGACTCGTAACCATAACAATGAATGTACTCATGGTGTCTACCCAAGCCTCAAGTCCAAGCAATGACTCGTGACCAGTCACATGATTCATCACCTGACCAGTAATGACTGGAAGTGGGAGTAAATTTTCTTACACATTTTTATTAAGGGTATTTTGGTCATTTATATCTTTTACACTTAGCCCACAATCTTAAAACATCTAAGGACACCTTTTAACATCAATTAGAAAATCATAGACATCACTCTCTTCTCTCAAACTACCAACAATGAGAAATTAGGATTTTCAATGGATTAACCATCCAAGCTCCAAATCTCTGGATTTTTTGCTAAATTCCCGTGTGTTTCAGGAGGGTCGCTCCTACCTATCTTTATTTTTATGTAAATACATATGTTTGGGTTTTAATTTTTTTGAGGATTTTGGATTATTTACTCTTGGAAATTGTTTTCCAATCTTTTAAATATGACATTCATGCTTTAAATTATTATTTTTTAGTTGAGTAGGTGCATGGTTATGGGAGTTTGGAATTAGGAACTTGAGTTTCCCTAATTTGTTGGATTTTTGTTTTATAATGGTAATATCCTTAACCACCTTTATGGACATTGGTTTCAAATAAGGAAATTGAATGGTTTAACTTACTTTTTGAACTATTACATTAAATTAATAAACAAATGGATTAAAATGGATTTTAAAGGCCTTGGTTCCATGGTTTGATTTTAACATGAAACTTGGGAGTCAAACGGTTAACTAACTAGTTATGATATAATGGAATTTACATTATAAGAAAAATTAATATCATGATACCAAATGGTAAATGCCTTACCAAATGACTCCTAGGCTAATGGATAGGTTTATATTGATAATGGTTTTAATTTCGGCTTAATGGTTGTTTTGTAGCTCATTGTTATGGTGGAGGTCCTGGAGGGGCTGATACTTCCAAGCATATTTTCTAAAGTAGGGGTCTATGACCATTTTTATATTATACATAATATATATTTTATTAGAATAGTTGGAGCCTTGGTGTCTTTGGACCTTTCTCGAATTTCATTAGTTCATACAGCTACATGCACTAGGCACTTTCAGTAGGGGGAGTTGAACCAATATAGCCCGTAGTTTCCCTTAGGATGGATGGAGCTACATAGTCAAGGTTAATGGTTTCTAAACTCTCATATTTATGACCCTTTACCTTATCCCGATATCTTATATATGTATATATGAATGTATGCATGAGGTTTGCAATGATTTTGGTAATGACATTATTTTATCACTTTTCTTGAGTTACATTTTAGTACTTATTCCACTGACCATCCTAGGATGCTATATCATTTCATAATGTAGGATCTAATGACTTTTTTACTACCCCTATACAACATTAGGCGGTGCAGTTGTCTGTTGAGTTGTTATGATATAGTAAGCCTTTATCTTCTGAGAAGCTTTACCATTTTATAGGTTTCTTTTCATATTTGGGGAATTGAAGAGTTTCATTTTCATGACTGGGGAAATGTCTCAAACTAATTTTATATTACGACATTAGAGGCTTTTATGGATAAAGTATGGGTTCTTATTTGTTTTTGATTCTTATACCCTTGCTATTGGTTTATATATCATTCTTATTGTTTGGTTTTTCTTTCTTTAATGTTTTATTATGTTCTACTATTATTCTAGAGGGGTAGTCTTAGGCTCACGGTGGGCTTGAGATACCCATATTGACTAGGTGCTAGTTTAAGCCGTGACAAACTTTGTATTATATAAGGGTTCAGGGTCATTGGGTGTCTAGAAAGTCAAATTTAGTAGAGTTCCTTTTATGGGTGTGTATTGCACAACACATAAGGGGAAGGCTACAAGACATTTAGGAATATTTCCTTTTCTTGTGTTCCATTTTAGACTGTAGAGTCTAGTGTAATGAACTTCTTTAACTTCTGGCTACTCACATTTAAGATCATGCCTTTTATAAGATCCGATGCTTGCAGAAACTCAAATGGACCCTTTATCCTACATGAGGACAATATAGATTGAACTCTTCTAGTCTATAAAGTGTAAACATAATCTAGGATCTCTGATCTTAATTTCACTACCTCACATGGAGTTCCACCTCCTCACTAGTCCTCCTAGGGCTTCTCAGGCTAGGGATGCTTATGATCAGCTCCCTTAGGAGCTATCTCTAATACTGTGTTTCGTCGATCCAACTATTTTCTTTCTTAGTTGGTGATATCTTACTCTCATTAATAGAGTCAATTTAGTTCTATTTATCTTTCATCTAAGGTCTCTCGAGTTAGCAAGTTCATAAAGTTTAACCCTCCAACCTTTATAGGATCTAAGAATAAGGAGAACCCTCAAGGATTCATTAGTGATATATAGATGAATTTTTTAGTTATGCATGCTATAGATGAAAAAGGTGTAGAGTTTGATGCTTATCAGTTAAAACATATAGCCTACCAGTGGTATGAGAAATGGGAATAGTTAAGAGGTAATAATGTAGAGTCATCGGCATGGGATGAGTTTTTGGGTGCCTTTCTTAATCATTTCTTTCCTCAAGAGTTGAGGAAAGCTATGGTTAAGGATTTTGTTAATCTAAAATAGGGTAAGATGAGTGTGAAAGTGTATGCCTTCAAATTTTAATAGTTATATCATTATGCTCTAGAGTTAGTGTCTATCCAGTGATCTAGATTGAGGAAATTTGCTACTGGGTTGTCTCATAACTTGGTATTAGAGTGTAAGTCTGAGATGTTGAATAATCATATGGATATCTCTAGAGTTTTAGTTTATTTGTAGCAAGTAGAAAATGAGAAAAAGATACAAGAAGAAAAAAGAGAAAAACAGAAAAAAATGTTTAGGTATTCAGAGTATAGTGTAGAGAATCATAATTGTAGTAGAGATAGTAGCCAGTGGACCAAGAAGAAGAGTTGGGAAAGTTCTAATTCATAATTGAAAGTAAGTTCTCCTTATCCTAAGAGGTCTATTGGTCTTCTTTTTTGGGCTAACAGTGGTCATAAGGCATAAGGTGCCCAGTCTTAAGCGAGTAGAGCTTAGTCAATCCCATCGTAGCCCTCTTGTAGGTTTTGTGGATAGATTTATCTTGGTTATTACAATGAGGAAAGGAACTTGTGTTTTAATTATGGCTAGCCTAGCCACTAGATCTAATAACGTTCTAATTTCCATATTTTCAACTCCTTCCCCTAAGTATGCTACTTTTTGTATTGACACTTGATGGAATAATCTCTATGCACATGATACTCATTAGGTATCTACACATCCCCAGATGTTGTTATTGGTATGATATAACTCTTTTCCCTTGATTGTTATTTCTTTCTTGATCTGCGTTTTACTCTATCTTATGTGGCCCTTTATGTGGCTGTGCATTTTGGTTTTGGTCATTAAAGTATTTTTGACCCTTTTTTTATATCTACTCCAGTGGGTACATTTGTTGTTGCTAGATGGATCTATATGTGTTGTATAGTGTCTATCTTTCATAGAAAGAAAATGGTGGATTTGATAGAATTGTATATGGTGGATTTCGATGATATATTGGGGATAGATTGGATTTATTCATTCTATTATTCTTTGGATTATATGAACCAAAAGTTTGATTTTAAATTTCCTAATGAATTGGTGATTGACTAGGAAGGGACTTATTTTGTACCTAAAGTGAGGTTTATTTCTTATCTTAGAGCCCAGAAGTTTATAACCAAAGGTTGTCTATTTTAATCAATTTGGGTATTGCATTCAAATTCTGAGAGTCCTTCTTTGTAGTCTGTCTTATGGTTAATGATTTTCCTAAAGTCTTTCCAGATGATCTTTTTAGAATGCCTCCCAGTAGAGAGATTTGGGATTGATCTTTTATTGGATATCCTTCCCATTTCCGCTCCTCCTAATAGAATGGCTTTGGCTGAACAAAAGGAAATTAAGGAGTAATTAAAGGATCTTCTTAATAAAGAATTCATTAGAACTAATATTTCTCCATGGGGTGCTGTTGTACTTTTTGTGTATAAGAAATATTGATCTCTTTGGATATGTGTAGGTTATTGTCAGTTCAATAAGGTTATAATAAAAAATAAGTACCCTTTTCCTAGGATTGGTGATTTGTTTGACCAGCTTTAAGGTGCTAGGTGTTTCTCTAAGATTGATATTCATTTGAGCTATCATCATTTGAAAATTTGGGAGATTGATATTACCAAGACTGCTTTTTGAACATGATATAGCCATTTTGAGTTTCTAGTTATGTTATTCGGGTTGACTAATGCTCTAACTACTTTCATGGATCTTATAAATAGGAAGTTTAGGAGGTTCTTTTACTTTCTTGTTATAGTCTCCATTGATGACATCTTGGTGTATTTTGAGAGTGATGAGGATCTTGACAACCACCTCCAAATCATACTGTAGACTCTTAAAGGTAAGAAGCTACATGTTAAATTTTATAAGTGGAGTTTTGGTTCAATGTTATAACTTTCTTTGGACATGTTATTGCTAGTTACGGAATTATGGTAGATGCCTAGAAGGTTGAGGTAGTTATGAAATGGCTTAGACCCACGACTCCTACCAACATTAGGAGCTTTTTTGACTTGGCTAGGTATTATAGGAGGTTTTTAGAGAGTTTCTCTTTTATAGCTGCTCCGTTGATGAAGTTTACTCAGAAAAATATTAAGTTTTTATGGTCCAATGCCTGTGAGGAATGTTTTGAGAAGTTTAAGGATAAGTTGAATTCTGCACCAATTTTAACCCTACCCGAGTGTACTGATAGTTTCATTGTGTAGTGTGATGCATCCCGTCTGGGACTGGGATGCATTTGATACAACAAGGTAAAGTTATAGTCTATGCTTCTAGTCTGCTCAAGGTTTATAAGAAGAATTATCCAACTTATGATTTATAGTTGATGTTTGTTGTTTTTTGCATTAAAATTTTTACATCATCATCTATATGGGGTGCATATGGATATCCATTCAGACCATAAAAACTTGTAGTATGTGTTTGCCCGAAAAGAGTTGAATCTCAGGAAGAGGTGAGGGCTAGAGTTGCATAAGGATTATGATTTGAGTCTTCACTACCATCCAAGTAAAGATAATGTTGTTGATGATCTTAGTTGATCGTCTATAGGTAGCTTGTCCCGCATTGATAAGGAGAAAAAAGGATTGGTGAAGGATATTCACAGATTTATTAACTTTGGAATTCAACTCTTGGACTCTAAGGACTGGGGAGTTATTGTTCAGGAAGTGGTGAATCATCTCTTAGTGATAAAATAAAGAAGAAGTGGGCTTTTGATCCTATACTTATGAAGATTAAGAGTGATGTGGGTCAGTAAAATATTATGGGTTTCAAGTTTGGGGAAGATTGCATCTTGAGCTATCAAGGTAGGTTGTGCATTCTTGATATTTATGGGTTACCAAAAAGGATTTTGACTGAGGCTCATAATTCAAGGTACATAGTTCATCTAGGTTCTGCTAAGATGTATTAGGACTTAAAGGAAATCTATTGGTGGAACAATATGAAGAGAGATATGGAAAACTTTTTGGATAAATATATGATTTTTCAGCAAGATAAGGTGGAACATTTGAGGCCTGGTGGCATGCCTCAAGAGATAGAGTTATTCATATGGCAGTGACAGATGATCAATATGGATTTCATTATGGATCTTATACGTTCTCATAATCAATATGATTTATTTGGGTCATTACAGATAGGATGACTAAGTCTGCTCACTCCTTTCCACTGAGGACTAACTACTCTGAGAGAACTGTACTAAGTTGTTCATTCAGGAGATTGTGATGTTTTGTACATTGGTGTCTATCATTTCCAACTGAGGTAAGCGTTTTTTTTTTCACTTTTGGCATTTGTTTCAGAAAGGTCTAGGCACTCAGGTGAACCTTGCCACCTCTTTCCACCCTCAAATGGATGGACAAGAGAAAACGTACCATTCTGACTTTGGAGGATATGTCAAGGTCCCATGTAACAGATTTTAAGTGAATTTGAGTAGATCATTTGCCTCTTATTGAGCTTGCATATAATAATAGTTACTATTCAAGTATAATATGGCTCCTTTTGAGGCTTTTTATGGTAGCAGGTGTACATTTCCTATTGGATGGCTTGAGGTAGGTGAGACTAGGTTATTTGGCCCTAACTTGGTTTACCAAGCAATGAAGAAGGTGAAGGTGATTAGAGAATGACTTAAGATAGCTCAAAGTCACCAAAAGTGTAATGCAGACATGAGGAGAAGGGAGTTGGAGTTTGATGTCAATGATTAGGTGCTCTTAAAGTTTCTCCTATGAAGGGCGTGATGAGGGTTTGTAAGCATAGGAAGATCAGTCCACGTTATGTGGGTCCATACCATATTTTGAGAAGAGTTGAGAATATTGCATATGAATTGGATTGGCCTGTAAATTTGGGATCTATTCATCCTGTTTTCCATGTCTCGATGCTGAAAAATGAGTACGTGATGTTAAGAGAAACCATACTCTTCTAATCAACCATATTAATTTTGGCTACGAGTCATGTAACAACTCGTCAGGTGACCCAATGAGTTGTTATGAGTCTCACAACCATTATAACATAAGTGCTTAGAATAGGTGGATCTGATTCTCATTCCCTTGAAAAAAATATACATTTAAACAACATCAACAACTCCTAATTTATACCAAACAAAAACATTTAGCACAAATTATGTTCGTACTTTCATTCACTCATTACATTACAAATGTATTATGAGAAAAAAGGCTCAAGGTTCATTTATGCGTTTATTTCAATAAGGGAACCAAATAAATGTATACGTATTGAAAAACTACATTAATATATAAAGAATTCAATGTACAAAACTTTTTTGTTTTAATTCCTTTAGTTCCTTAAAACAATGCCTTAGATATTTGAGCCCTATTTCTGGTAATTGTTTTTATTTTGGTAAGTTATTAAAGTCACTTGTGATGTTTGGAGATTTAAAAATAGAGTGTTTCCTTAAGGGTTTGGTTAGTTATAGGATTGGGGGAGTCACATGGTATTGAAACATAAGATTGGACTAGGTCAACCCAATAGGCCTGTGAAGATGGGACTCGTAATGAGTCCTCATAATAACTCCTTACCACAGAGTATGGATTGTAGATACCATTTGTAGTGTAGGAAACCTTACCTGGGTCTCCCATCAACACAACTTAAGGTGAAGAATTATATTTACTAACTACAACTCATTCAGAGAGTCATGATGACTTAAGAGACCAAATACTAGAGATATGTTTGAGCTCCAATTTCCTATGAGTCTTAGTCATAAGTCATGAGGCCCGATTATGACTTGTGAGGTATTTCGTATGTACTGGCACTAGAAATTTTTTTTGGTTTATTCCTGCAATCTCCAGCCATACACACTGTACGCAAAAGTTACTCTATAATCAAATAAGTACAAAAAAGGATAGTCTCCTATGCAATACTCGATTTAACTTCATAGCACGATATGTCAAGGTTGGATACTTATACTTCACCAACTATCCCCATGGGCTGTCTTCTATGTAGAGACTGATTTAACATTGCATGACGGTGCAATTTCCTTGGTTACTCAAACTTTGCTAAGGCTCAACTCATCAATAAGTTTAACATCCTCAGTGTTTCTAATCTAGTGCTTCACCCTTTGCCCATTAACCTTGAATGGTGATTCACCAAATGGGAATACCCTCACTATGGTGAATGGCCTATAAAACCTGGCTTCAACTTTCCAGGTAACAAGCAAAGTCTCAAATTATACAATAAGTCCATATAACTGTGCTCAAACACTCTATTCTCAATTTTTTGATCATGAAACAACTTTATCTTCTCCTTATATTGAGAAGAACTTTCATAAGCACAAACTCAAAACTCATCCAACTTATTTACCTTGGTCATCCTCAACTTTACTGCATCATGGCCCTAAAAATTTTGCTTTTTTGGCAACCATAGTGCCTTGTGCACATATTCAACATGCAAGAAGTATGCACTTCTATACACAAGATGATATAGAGAGACATATATGGGTGTCTTATAAGTTTTGTAGTAGGACTACAATGCATCATCCAACTTTCTCGACTAATAATTCCTTTTGCCATTTATAGTCTTAGCCAATATGGAGTAGATCTTTCGATTGGAGACGTCAATCAGTTCGCTCGCCTGAGTGTGGTAAGATATTTCTACCTTATGCTTCACATCATATTTTTCAAGCTGAATCTTGAATATATGATTATAGAAATACAACCCACCATCACTAATTATTGTATGTGGAGTACTAAACTGAGAAAAATGTATTTTTTAGAAAGACGGTGACAATTATACATTAAATATTAAGAAGCGCAACCACTTCAACCAATTTTGATACATAGTGAACCTACATCAAGAGATATTTCTTACAATAGTAGCTCACTAATTGACCCATCAAGTCAATCCACCATACATCAAATAGCTAACTCTAGAATAGGGGTTAAGAGAAGTTCATGGTGTCATGAGATATGTCCTTAACATTGACATTGGTCACAGGCGACTGAAAAATCATTAGCATTCTTATGGATTGTAGGCTAGTATTATCCATATTGCCAGATTCTTTTGTCTGTTTTGGTCCTTTTATTAAACACCCTAAGCCTTGGCCCCTGTAAAAATTCATTAGTTTTGGACATTTTTTCCATGGTAAGACTCAGGGGTACCAATAATATTTTAGCATACGACTTTGGGTGCCTCTCTTGTAAGTTAGGTAGTGGGTTATGGTTGGAATTGTACCAAGGTGGGACACAACATCATACTAGTCGTATGAAAGGATACCAGGTGTATGATTTCAAGCCTTGTGATGCTTATTGGATTGCCTAGTTTAATCTATTAAAAATATGGTTTTTGGGTACGTTTCATACCCAGATATACAACTTAGACTTAGGTGATCGTATCATGGTAAATATAGGTGACTATGGTAGGTTCTAGGGTATAAGTTAAGGTACCACTCTATAAGACCCCACAAAATACTCTAATAGTCTAGGCCTTAGAGCGTGTTCAGTAAAGTGTTAATCTAGCCCTAAAAGGTTGAGAAGTGTCTTCTCAAGTGAGAAGTATTTTGATCCATTATAATTGAATAACCTTTCCTTCGGTACCAAATTCGCCCAAATTCGATACTCGGGTGAAGGGTTAGAGCCATTTTAGTGAGAAAGTATGCCACCTGGCACTTTAGTGAATCGCGGAGCCTGCCAAAATGGCAATTGTCAAATTCTAGTGAGCCTCCATGACTCCACTACATTGCGGTATCTTTCCAGTTCGCAACCAAGGTGGCAACGTAATTTCCACCGCATCGTGCAAAGGCTTAGTTTCCCAATTGTCTTATTTCCAGTAAGCTGGCACGATTATGGCGCGTCGCGCCAGCGTGTAAAATCAAGATTTTTCTAGTTCCAAATTTTAATTCCAAGGGAAAAAAGGGTCTTTTCCCAACCCATATATATACTCTTTAACATGAGATTTAGCATATTTACACCCAAATATTGTTGGTTTTTCTTAATTTACTTCAAGAATAAGACCTAGGATTTCTAATCAAAGAACTTAATCATCAAAGTTTCACCGTGAATCTTTCAAGAATTACATAGCAAGGTATGCAAATGTTTATTTTTGGGTTCCTTCCACCCAAAACGGTCAAGAATCCTTTTCTAAATTCAAAGATCTTATATTTATGAGTTTTCATGATTCATGTGAATTGAAATTGAAGTTCATGTTATTATTGAGTTTCAATTCATGTTTTGTTTATAAAGTTTCAAGCTTTGATTGTAGTATATGATATCCATGTGATGTTCATGATAAACTCTCTTCAAGTTGAATGTTAGATGACGTGTTTATGTCAATTAAGTGTAGAAATTGTGATTAACCAAAGCATGACCCCCATACATTTGATAAAATACTTATGTAAAAGAATTAGAGCCATTATATCACGTGGACTAGAAATCCCTAATTATGTGCAAACCCATGCCTGCCAAGTGTTTGTTGGAAATCCTTAGTGAATGAATTATGATATGATAGAATGAAATTTCCCAATTATGTGCTCTTCGATACATGCTAAGACTTTAATACATACTGAGTATTTGATGTAAGACCTTATTGAATGGAGTATAAGCCAATAGCATGTCTCCCTATACTGTCACGTGTTTATGATTTCTAAATACTTAAAGAGATACTTTAGTGATTGTGATGGTGAATGAATGTCCATGGTCTTGATTATTCAATAATGGTTATGTTATACTTTTATGTTATTGAGTCCTAGGGATATTTATACCGGACAAATTAGCTGTAGTCTAGAGCCCATGTCAGTTTTCTCGATAATCTCAGTTAAGCCATGATTCTCAGAATTCAGTGAGTTATAGAACTCTATACTCTTGGACAGATGCAAAACTTAAGAAATCTCAGTAATTCAGTATCGCTAGTATTCTAGCCTCAGTTCAATACTCAGCTCAGATCTAGTAGTATTCAAGTATTTAGATTAGAACTTAGTATCGCACAGTCAGATAATGAGATTCAGTAGTATTCCATAAGATACGATTAGTAATAGATTCAACTAAGTTTATGTTCAGTTAAGAGTCAGTTTAGAGTTTATTAGTTGGGAGTAGGAGCTAGCATCGAGCGAGTGTAGGGATGGCGTCTCCTCATTAGATAGGTAGAGTCGTTAGGAGCAATCCTTGAACTCTAGAACTACGTAGCTAGTGCAGGAACATGAGTCATCCGTTATATAAGGCTTAACTAGTATACTGCCTTAGGGTTGACTTCTTGTGAGGGTCACCAGTTAGGGAGGGTTGACCAAAGTATAGGTCTTTACCCGTGGCACGGTATTGACACTATTCCAACTGAGGTTACAGATTGGACCCCACCAGTTTAGATTTGGGGCATATTGGTTAAGTGAGAACTTCTGTAGTTGCATATTCTGTATCAACCTTCAGAGTAGAACTCAAAAATTAGGACTGTTAGATACAATTACCTATATCAATAAGGAACCCATATAGTTCCATTGATTCATAGACCGCTTGCTAGATAGGCATGGTCTCACATAAAGTTATTCATTATCAGTATTATCAGAGCTAGAGATCACCAGTTAGATAGGATTGTTCTTAGTCTCATATTTAGTTGAGTATTCTCATTATTAGCTTCAGAGATTTTCCACTAGATTGGTTTGATCTCAGACATAATCTTTTCTTATCATTTATAGTAGATTCAGGGATCATTCATCAGAGAGGTTTGATCTCACATTTAGATAGTCAAGAGTAGTAAGCTTAGATTTTAGTCATTGATATGAGTAGATTCATTTAATCTGCTTCAGTATCATCAGTTCTTGAGATCACTCACTAGATGGGGCTGATATCGATTTGAGTACTCAGTTTTATATATCAGGAGATTCAGTTGTTCAGTATCTCAGTATTAGTAGTGACTCCAGATGTTCGTAAAGTAGTATTTGAGGTTTAATATTTTTAGTTGCAATATTTTTAGTCATGGTTTATGTATTAATGTATATGTTCTTATTCAGTATTCTCATTATTATTCAATTAAGTAATTGTTCATGTATAAGCCCTTCCATTTATCCTTACCTCATCTTGATAATCAGTACATTCTCATACTGACGCATTTGTGCTATGGTGTTTATTTTACACCATATGTTAAGAGGCACGAGATCCAGATTACCCTTAGTTGCTCAGTCCCAGTCAGCAGCAGTAGATGTAGTAGTGAGTCCTCTTTATTCAAGGATGATCCTTATTTTATTATCATATTAGATTTAGTTTATTTTTAGTAGAATAAGTTAGTTGGGGACATGTCCCATCAAATCCACGGTTCAAATAGTTTAGAGGCTTTTCAGATAGATATATCAGTATTCAGTTTTTAGTTTTGAGTATTCTAGAAGTTTTGAACCTTATGGCAAGTTTCTGCCAAATTTTAGCATTTATTACAGATATTATGCATTTCTCAGGTATATATATTAGTAGAGTGTTATCTTGTGGTCCTTCAGATCAAGAGCACCGTGTGACATTTTGGTTCTAGAAAAATTAGGTTGTTACACACTCGTACCTTTGGAAATGGCTAAGGGGTTGGGTTTTACCCTCCTACGACTTGGTTTTCAACTTTTAAGATTAGGCTAGTCTGAACATTTCTTATATCAAACCATCATGTCTCCATATTATATATTTTTGGTGATAGTTTGCATAAGAGGGTACTTGTTGGTTATGGTTAACAAATGGGTCTTGGGGAACCCTCGATTTAATGGATTATGCTTTGGCTTTGGTCTTAGTAAAGGTATGCCCTCAAATTTTTTGATGAAATTCCTAAGAGAATATTTTTACTCTATTATTGAACTTTCATTGGAACTATTTCAAGGTATGGTTTGGTAATGAAACAATAAATGTATTTGGATTGTTTTACATTAGTTTAAATTTTCTTAAATGGTATAAGTTTTTTTTTTTAGATGCTTATAATGGTTTAAAATGGTAAGAATGGTTTAAAATAGTGTGAATGGTTGGAATGGTTAAATGGTAAGGCCTTAGTGGCTATGACACTGATTTGAATAATAACCTTGTGGGTACACAGGAATCCCTTAAGAGAATAAAATGATGAAATTTATTTTAATGTTGAATGTCTTGTGGGGTACAAGGGAATCCCCGAAGCAAATATTAATAATGAAATACTTGTGGGGTACATGGGAATCCCCCAAATAAGCATAATAATGATGTACTTCCATGGTACATGGGAATCCCCTAAGTAAAATGCACAATGTTACATATATTGTATATGAGAATCCCCCAAGGTTGGCTAAGGACATTCCTTTCAGGCTATAGTTGGTATGAAAATACTATTTGTAATAGCCTCGATTAATAATAAATAAAATAATGGTTTGGTTGGATGATTATGGTTTTAATTGAGAAATAATGGCAGGGTGTGATAGCTAACCATGAAGGGGGAGTCGAAGGGACGAACACTAGAAACTTATTTTTACCGACATGAGGATAAGTCATAGTAACCATAAATATGATACTTATGGGGTACACAAGAATCTTCTATATACACTTGTACATATGTATCATAGAGAGCAAAGAGTACTCAGGAATCCCTACTAAATGGTATATCCAATTCATGTGGCTACATGCATCGAGGCCCGTCAGGGGGGTTACACTGTACCATATAGACCATGGGTGGATTATATATATATATATATGCATACACACACATATTTATATATATGTATATGGGTGTGAATGCATATAGATGGTTTACTTGGTTTTAAAGGTTAGGATTATTTTATCCTTATCCTGAGTACATGTTAGCGTTCACCCGCTAACCCATCTTTAGGTGACTATTTCCCCACACAATGTTGGAACCGGCCATACTACTCCTCTTACTTATTTATTGGATTCGAGGTTAGTCAGTGTTGGATTTAAGTGGTGATCTTCCATAATTTGGAAGGCATCTATTTCATGTCATGGATTATTGTATATATACTTTTGTCTTTTATTGACTTGGTATTTTTTGGCAATGGTTAGGGGCATATCCTAAGTAGGTACTCTTTGGTTTGGTTTAATGGCTTTTCATAAACAACTCTGCACTTGATGGAATTGGGATTGCACATTATCACAAGGCCTCAATTCAGGTTGTGTCAAGTTTGTATCAGAGCTTTAGGTTATGGTATCATGGAGTGTTTAAAAAACCGTGTAAAGTAGATTCTTAATTTAGAAATGTTCCACTTTCTTGTTGTTCTACTTTCAAGATATGAAATCTAAGGTGTTGAACGCTTCCCTAAATCTTCTTTAGGTTTATCTCTCAGATCATGTTCTCTCAACGATCAAAAGTTCATGGAAACTTACCTGTCCCACTTAAGGATGACATGGATGGATCTAGTCCATCTCTTAGGGCATAGATCCATCAAGGGTCACATCTTCTAGTTTTCCCCATGGATTTCCATCGGTCTCCACTAACCCTATTTTGAAAGGTGTTACTCATTCTTGATTACCTCAAGGAGAGATTACCAATGCCAAGTTTTGTCATTCTACTAATTTATTGACAAAAATAGGGAAAACTCAGTCATACCAGTTCTATCTTATTGATAGAGGGAGGAATAAGACAAGGTCAAGAAATAGGCAAGATAAAAGTTCTTTGTCTTCTGAACAAATGAGAGGCCAACAATATAGTGGTGAATGGATCAAAAGAAAGAGTTTGGTGAATCCTAAATCTTGTTCAATGACTTGTGCTCCCTACTCAAATTCATTGGGAGGCAGATGCTTTAAGAGTGGTAATTATTTAGGGCACAAGGTGCTCAATCTCCAGCCATTGGGGCCCAGTCTACATCATCCTACACTCTTTATAGATTTTATGGTCGATCATATTGTAGTGGTTATGAGAAAGGGAGGAAGTAGTGTTTTAGTCAAAGTCAATTGGGTCACATGCATTAGAAGTGTCCCATAATGATTACCTCTAGGGTAAATCGGGTACCAATTATAACTTCTAAAGTCATTACACCGAGTGGTTCTGCTTCTATCTTTGATAATGGTCGGGATCGTCTAAGTGACTTCACTATCTCTCAGGAGTCCAGGACATATTCTGATGCTGACATTGTTATGTTAAAAACTCTTTTTCTGTGATGTATTATTTTCTAATTTGGGGTCCCCCTCTCTTTTGTGACTCCACTTGTGGTCGTGTATTTTGGTTTTGGTCCTAAAGTTGTTTTAGACCCTTTTCTTTTATGTTTGTACCTCAATAAGTTACTCTGTGATCACGAGAAGAGTCTACAAGGGTGAGTGGTATCTGTTGGCAGTAAAAGGGGCTTTGGTATATTTATTGGACTTGAATATGATGGATTTTAACATCATTCAAGGGATGGATTGGTTAAACTCATGCAATGCATCCTTATATTACGGGACCCATAAGTCTGTCTTTAGTCTCCTTGGTGAGTCAATTATTGAATAGGAGGATGGTTTTATATCCTAACTATTAAGAGATAAAGGTTAAATTTATCTTAGAACTTGGAGGTTGCTCTCCAAAGGGTGTCTCTATTATCATTTGGTTTGGGTTAAAGATTCTAACTTGGAAAGTCCTTCTTTGTATTCGCTTTTTGTGATTCCCTAAAAAACAGGTGCCAGAGCATCACACGGTGGTTGAGGCTATGAGTAGACCCAAGCTAACCCTTTGAGCCATTTTCATTCAGTTCAACACAAATCAACGGTGTTTCCATAAATAACCCTCAAATATCAACAGAGTAATCATCATCCAAGAATAAAAGAATTTCAGAAAGATAACAAAATACGACTTATTAGTTAACTTCCAACATCTATACTAGTCTGACAAGCCTCTAAGAAAATCAATAAAACCAGTGAGTCATTGAGACATGCCCCAACTGACTCATACTCAGTTATCAAATGTAAACAATTCTGTGAAACCAACATCAAACATGATATGCTTCGAACATGAGGAATCACCACAACAGAGTATATAGAACAGCGTGCCGGAAGAATCACTGTCGAACCTATAACTGAGCACCTAAACCTACATTTCAAGAAAATACAACCCATATTCGAAGATGGGTCAGTACTATTGAAAGGAACCAAGTATATTGGGGTGTATGCAGTTGTATAAACATCATCATCATAACTATTTATAAGAAATATGCAGGATGTATGAAAGACTCACATAGCCCAAAGAAAATCATCATAATCATGAAAGGATGAAATAAGTACAATAACACATGTGAGTCATCATATAATTTGTCAATCACTTTCAGTTAATCAAGAATATCAATTTTCATAATGTAAATATCATTTAAATCTTTAGAAAGAATAACTTTCACAATTCCACTTTCAAATCACTTCACCATTCACCATAGACACAAGGAAACAACACACACTAGGAGATCCTATAACTGAAATAAACTATGTGAGATACATGGAATCAAATGTACAACCCACGTTGGGGAGAACCATCTTATCCTTGACATCAGAGTAGGACTATCGATATCAAATCCACATAAACCAATGATCACTATATAAATCATTTCAAAGACAATCCACAACAAAATAAATTCAGTAATATATAAATATACATCGGGAGCCATCATGCTTCCCATCTATCAAAATAAACCACGTTGTGGATTTCTTTCACACTCGAGTTCAAAACAAATCCATTAAGACCAAAAGGTCAAATCATTCAAAATATATCAAATATTCAACATCAACATGCTTATAACACACACTTTCTATAAAAACACAATTTCCAATTTCGATTCACGACCCAAATATCAAAATCTTGATAAATATTGTTCAAGATTCATTCTTTATATCTCCACACATGTAAATTCATCTTTCAAAATCATAAAAATTAAGATTTTATAATGATCATCATAAGATATGGGTTCATGATTCAAATTCATAAAAATCAAATAAAAGTCATTCCTTTGTTAAGAAAATTTCTTTTGAGCACAAGAATGAAAGAGAGTTCTTATTGAAAAACCCCACATAACTTGAATGATGAACTTTATATCGATACTTATTTTTGAGATGTTAATCGTACCATTGAATGATGTTTCTTGGAGTTCTTGAACTAGGAACTTGGAATCTTGAATAAATTTGCAGAATTAATGGTGAGCTTTGGAGGTTCTTGAACTTGGATGTAGGAGCTTAGAGTTTTCTTTTTGAGAGAATTTGATGAAATATAACATATAATTCTTCTAATAGGCTTTAATATAGGATTTGGACAAATTTTGGGTGAGGGGGAATGACCAAAATGCCCCTAAAAATCAAATAATTCTCGAATCTATCCTTTGGTAGACTGTTTTGATAGTCTGAAGTAGATCAACCATAATCTTTTACTCTGATATCCAAAATAGGTAAAACCAATTTATTATAAAGAGGACTCTCATATCTTTTCATTAATTATAGTATCTCACCTAGATAATTGTGTACGAGGAGTTATGATCATTCGAAGTTGACCTAAAAATTCAGTTTTGATAGGCTGAAGTAGATCGATCATAACTTTTTGCTAAGCTAGAAAAATTGGATGAAACTAATTTCATTGGAAAGAAAACTCACATATATTTTCGTTGATATATAGTATATCACCCAGATCATTATGTACAAGGAGTTATGATCATTTAAAGTTGGAGAAAAAATATGCATGGCCTCTGTACTTTTTCTTGCACGTTTTACTATTTACTACTATTCTTGGTTCAATCGAAATGTTCATAACTCATTGATCGGGTATCTGTTTTGGATGATCCACATATCGTTGGAAATCTTATTTGATACTCTACGCAATGGTGGGTCATAATCTAACACATTCCTCATGGAAAATTTATAATTCATTCAGGAAGATAGAACCCAATACATTTAAGCACAAAATTTCAACAAAACATTTCATGGGGTATTACACTTTTGGTGGTGAATGAATTTCCTGAGGTCTACTTGACGACCCTCATGGTGTCTTTATGATGGGGAGGTTAGTTAGGGATTGGTCTTGTTTCAGAAATTAATCCCATTTCTATTACTTCTTTATAGAATAGTTTTAGTTGAGTTAAAAGGGCTAGGAGGGCAATTAAGAGATCTTTTAGATGAAGGTTTCATCAGTTCTAGTGTTTCTTTGTATAGTACTTCCTTACTTTCATGCATAAGGGGATGGTTTATCTTGGGAATGCATAGGTAGTCGGTTAGTGAATAAGGAAATTAGGGTGTCCTCCCCATGGGGTGGATCTTATATGTATTTTCTATATGTGCATATTCTATATGGGGTGCTTTGTTAATAGTGCATGGTAGTTAATAGATGCTAAGTATGAATCTCAGATGTTAATTTTGCTAAAGGGAGTATGTTAGCTTAAGGATAGTAGTATGGGAGTACAAGAGGTAAATTGGTATGATGAATGAGGTGTTCGAAATGGGTGATGTTAAAGGCTTAGGGAATTCAATATTAGGAAGGTTGTGATATGTAGGTTGGGGTTCAGGTTTAATGGATGAATTGGGGGTTTAGTCATTATATAGGTTAGAGATTTGAGTTTGTATGACTATATTGGGATCTAGGAAGTATTTTGATTAATAAGGGTTTGGGTATTGGAAAACCAAGTGTCCCTAGTGTACATCCTTGGAGATACCCATTAGAGAGGAGTGTTATGCTTATAGGTGCCATAGGAGGAAGGTTAAGGGTTAATCTTAAATTTATTTTAGCAGTGGACTTTAAGGGAAGGCCGGGTTTTATATTATAGTGATTTTCTTCTATCTCAATTAAGAGAGTACTTTACTTATGTTGCACACATTCTTATAGATCTTATGTTTTCTTCTAACTCAATTAAGAGAGTACTTTACTTATGTTGCACACATTCTTATAGATCTTATGCCTATGGGTCACATTTTGCATTCTCCTTGTTCCCTAGATTTATGTCATGACCTTATGTTACATTACCTGTGTTATATGTAGTTAGGTTTCTTTCGTTGTCCAGTACTAAGGACTATATTTATTGTAGTTATGTCTAGATGGTTCTTCATTATGGTCTATGTGGTTTACGTGAAGTACTTAGTTCTTAAGATGTCTTGTCTTTTTTCGAAGGCTTTGAGTGCCATATGAAATTCTTGTAATCCAGTTCCTTAAATGACCCTCCTTATGTTAGGATGGTAGGAGATTTCATGACTATGTAGGCGGCACACCATAGAAATCAAAGCCTCCATCAACATGGTGATATTTTAAAAATGATGAATATAGAAGTCCCTAAGTGGGAGAGAGTCTAGGGTGACTACTAGGGTTAAGGGTTTGAAGGCGAGGTAAGGTTATTTTTATGAGAAATAGTTAGGAAAGGATTAAGTGGTGAAAATCTTTGTGAAAATTATAGGGGGTGCTACATCTTTGGAAAGATAGATCATACCGTGAGTATTTACATGGTAGGCTTAAATGTTGTGATTGATAGATACACCAATAGTTTTGTTGTGTACTTAAGAGGCTTGGGGAGGGATGATTTATGAATTGTTTTCATGGAATAATTGTTTTATGGTTTTGAGTATTGTATTTTTTTGTTATATTGGTTTGTTATGGTTTTCCCATGTGTTTTACTTATGGCTATCATATTGTAATGGTGATGGAGCAGAGTAGTGTTTTGAGATAGATATAAGGAGTAGAGCCCGGTGGCCTAAGATAACTCATTTTATTTTTGGATAGGCTTGAACATGAGGGTGGTATATAGGTAGGCTCAAGATCTCCTAGTGATGTGTCTCTAGGGAATTCTAAGTTGAATTGGACTTGCTATCTAGCATAAGTTCCATTCACCTGGTATTCTATGTGGTTATGTGGAGGTAGAGTATGGATGGTCTTTCATTTATTGTTTCTTTTCTGTGGTATTGGTATCTTAAATCTTTCAATCCATAAGGAGGTCCCGATAAAGATCTTGGGCTGGAAAGTTCTCAAATTGTGGACAATAGGCGTGGCTTTGGTATAGGTTCTATGGTTGAACCAAGAGTCTAAGGAAGCCATTTAGGGTGCAAAAGAGGACATGGAGTCTAAGTATCCATGTTGGTTCTTCATTCTGAAAAATTATGCGTAAGGTGTGTGTTCTTTGCCATATCTTGATTTTCTAACGTAGTTAAAGAACAAGAATAGTTTCTCTTGCATGTTTGGTTTCTAACTTTGTTAGAGGTCAGAATGGTGGTGTTGGGGTGTAAATCATGCTTCGCATATGTTGTGATCTTGTCATCTTGGTTTATATCTTCACTTTTTAAATTTTGTTAGAGTGAAGTTTGATGGGCCTTAATATGTTATCTCATGTTTTTTGTCGCCCTTACCTATCATTCGAGGACAAATGATCCTAAGTAGGGGAGAATGCAACACCTTAAACCTTGGCCCTTGCAAAAATTCATGGGTTTTGGATATTCTGTTAATGGTACAACTTAGGGGTACAGACCATACCCTAGTCTACGAATTGGAATGCCTCTCTTCTATGTTAGGAAAAGGTTTTTTTTTTTGGATTATGCCCAAGGTACATCTCAATATCATACTAGTTATATGGAAGGATACAAGATATATAATGCAAAGTCGTATGATGCTTATTGGCTTTTCTAGTTGAATATCTCTAAGATACGATTTTGTAATACCCCGTATGTTTCTAAGCTAGGAAGTGAATAATTATTCCTACGTAACAAATCTCCTATCCAGTGATTCATAATTGAGTACATGACATACAATGAATATCCTAGTGCCAGGATAGCTTATGATGCATTAAGCATGTTCATATGAGTCACTTAAGGTAATACAAGCTTAGAGTTTTTGAATCCATCAAGTTTTAGTGTTTGATTTTGCAAGGGTCATCTTTGAAAGAGTATAACTCGATGTTATCGTGGTATTTTGGCTGATTTAGACCCACCAAATTGTAGAGAATTGAATTAGCTTTAAAACGATATAAATTTTGCCTTAATCTAATACTCGAGCGAAAAGTTATGCCCATTTTTGTGAGTGACAGTAAGCATAGGCGATTGGTTAGGCGCCGATCAACACAAGAATAGGCGATTGTATAGGCACCGCCCAAACCAAGCATAGGAGATCACTTGGGTGCCACCTAATTCAATTCCAGGTGCCGAAACCACTCCGTCTTGATTTATTTTAAGGGTAATTAATTCCTTTAACACTCCTTACACGTCCCTAAACTTAACCCTATAAAATATATAGCTTCTAAGCATATTACGACCCTATTATAATCTCAAAGCTCATCATCCAAGAGAACTAAAGGAGAAAAACAACTAGGGATGCATAACTAAGCTTGAAGATGAAAATTCAAGGAAATTCCTCCATCAATCATCAAGAATCTTTCCTCCTAAGGTATGCGTGAGTTGATTTATAGATCCCTTTCATCCAAAAGCTCAAAAACCCTCTTTTTCATTATAAAGTATGATTTCTATATTGTTGGGTGTTGATGATCATGTTGTGGATATTGGGAGATTCCCAAGATTGAATGTTTATATGTTTTTATGAATTCATGTTATCATATGAGTTGGATACATATAAATTTGGTTGTTCATGATGTATAATTTGATGATTTCACCTATGCTTAAGATGTGCATGTAAGATGTTTGATAAAATGCCTAAGAAACTAGAAACCATGCAATATAGCTAAATTGTGACTAAGTAAAGGATTCATGATATGACCTTACGTTCCAATGACTTCCATGTTGTTAATGTGCCTTGTAAATGTTGTTGGAATACTCATGAAATATTCTTATGAGATCATGCTATGTTTACTTTCAACTCCTACTTATGAACAAGATGTATGATAACAATGCAATCTGTATGAACTTCTATGCTATTGGTATGTGTTGCCAATATGATTACGCAATGAACATAATATTAAGATTGTGTAAGTACTTCTATGTGATATGAAATCCTTTCCATTCAATACATTGTTGTTAACCATGCTTAGTATGACATCCCTACTTATGATATTATAAATTATGGACTCTACTCTTATGATCAGTCATTCATATGTGTCAGTTTCCTTCCATCGATTCCTGGGGGTACTTGTACCCGAAAACTATAGATGTGTGCCTAGATCCATACCATGTTTCACAATATCTGAACTCAAGCGATGATTCCATAGACTTCAGTCAGTCATGTGACTCAGGAAAACCTCATGATCTTAGTCAGTTGTCAGATATCAGTAACATTCCGCCAGTCAATGAAATTCAGTAAGATTAAGTCATGCACAGTCAGTTATTCATGTCTAGTCCCTCCAGAAGGGAGTAAAGTCTAGCACCGAGTGAACCCAAGGATGGGAACTCACCCGGCAGTTCAGGGTGTGATTCTTAGTAGTCATCCTTGTGTTCTAGATCTACGTAGCCAGCATAAGTTGAGACATCTTAACCTGACAGATTAGGGCTGATGAGGTGGCTTAACCCATTAGTTTAGAATTCCCACCGTTCTCATTGAGTACCCGCCAGATAAGGGTTACTCACATGCTATCCTTACCTATGGCACGATGGTGACACCCCTCCAGTCAGGGCAGAGATTGGACCCCAGCTTAGCTATAATAGCATACATGGGGTATGTCGATTAAACAATACTTCCCACAGTTTCAGTATCAGTCTCAATAAAAGAACTCAGGGCGTTCTTCAGATTTTAGTACATACAGGACTATCAGATACACTCATCCATGTTATTAGTTTCAGTATCAGTCATGACAGTTATCAGTAAACCATGTATTATCTTACAGGTCATGCTATCACGTATTCACGGTCCCAGTTTCTATATGTGTGTATTTGCACTCCCA
Organism: Capsicum baccatum var. pendulum; assembly: GCA_030864225.1. Classification (NCBI taxonomy): domain Eukaryota; kingdom Viridiplantae; phylum Streptophyta; class Magnoliopsida; order Solanales; family Solanaceae; genus Capsicum; species Capsicum baccatum. Next base: position 193,551,054 of record CM061559.1, on the reverse strand, counting down.
CATTCATATTAGTCAGTCAGTGTTGTTCATGCATGAAACCCTTTATGTTCAGCCTACCTTTCTCGTCTACATAGTACTCCGGTTGTACTGACGCATTTGTGCTGTGGTGATTTCTTTTTATGTTACAACATAGGTTTCGAGACATGAACTCCAGCCCAGTAGTAGCGGTAGCATTCCAGTCGCAGAGACACGGTGAGTCCTCATTGATTCAAGGATAATATGATTTGATCCACTTATTTGAAAATTCAGTTCAGTTTTATGGAGTTAGTTGGAGACACGTTCCTTCAACTCCTTATTCATATAGTTTAGAGGCTTTCAGATTTACGTTTAGATTTATGTTCAGATTTATGTTTAGATTGAGTTGTTTTGGGTATTTTCAACCACATGATTGTATTTAGTTGAACCTTATGGCATTACAGTTCTATGTTTTCCGTATAATTATATCATGATTTGCAGTATACCGGTACAGATATCAGTCATGGGTTAGCTTGTGGTCCCTTGGGGTCATGAGCACCGTGTAGCATTCTGATTCAGTGAATCAGGGTGTTATACATTTATGGGTACTTTTCATACCCTAAGATACGACTAAGATCTAGGTGGTTGTATGAAGGTTAGTATAGGAGGCCATGGTGTGGTCGATGGTATGAGTTAGGGTATATTTAGAACCCATGGGTATGAATATGGGGGTTAGGTCGTACACTCCTGGGACTTGGTTTTCATCTTTTAAGCTGAGTGTAGTCCGGGTATATCCCATCTCAAACCCTTATGTCCCTATGCTATATAAACCTTGATGGCCTCTCATAACATACTTTGAAGAATAGAAACACCTAAAAATATTCTCTCAGACTCACTCTTTAATATTGAAGGCTAGGGTTCTACAGGTGTCCTTTAAAGGGCTCAAAAGTCAGGTTTTTCACTGAAATCTTCTTGTATATGGCATGTACGTTTCCCTCATTGCTATTTCCAAATATAGGCAAGTTTTAACGTATTTTAAACATTGATTATGATTATATATGGTGGATTTGAAAACTTATGTTGAGGGTTTTGGTGCATATTGTTGGGTATTGGTTTAAACTATGTTTTCAAATGTTTTTGGTGATGGTTTGCATGTGTGGGTACTTTCTGGTTATGGATTAAAAAATTGGTCTTGGGTAACCCTAAATTTGATGGATTATACTTTGGTTTTAGTCTTTTTAAAGGTATGCACTCAACGTGTTTGATAAAATACCTAAGACAATATTTTTACTCGATTATTGAACTTTCATTGGAACTATTACATGGTATGGTTTAGTAATGGTATCATAAATGGATTTGGATGGTTTTTCATTTGTGTTAATGGTTTTTAATGGTATAAATGTCTTAAATATTTGGAATGGTTTAAAATGGTGTGAATGGTTAAATGGTAAGACCTTGATGCCTATGAAATCGATTTGAATGAAAAACTTATGGCTACATGGGAATCCCAAAGATACTAAAATTATGAAATTGGCTTGAATGTTGAATTTCTTGGTGGGTACAAGGGAATCCCCCAAGCAAATCTTAATAATGAAATACTTATGGGGTACACTGGAATCCCCCAAGTAAGCTTAATAATGATATACTTGCGGGATACATAGGAATCCCCTAAATAAACAAAATATTATAACCCATGGGATACATCGGAATACCCTAAGGTTGGATAAGGACATTTCTTATAAGCTATAGTAGGTATGACAAAACCACCTGTAATAGCCTAGATTAATAATAAATGGTATAATGGTTTGGTTGGATGGTAATGGTTTTAATTACGAAATAATGGAGGGGTGTGATAGCTAAATGAGAAGGTGTTAGTCCAAGGGATGAACTGTGAAAACTCATATTTGCTGACATGAGGAAATTTCATTATGACCTCATATATAATACTTATGAGGTACACGGGAATCCCCTATGTACACTTGTACGTACGTATCATGGAGAGCAAAGGGTACTTAGGAATCCCCTAATCTTATGGTATCTCTGATTCGTGCTGCTACACGCATCGGGGCCAATTCAAGAGGTTACACTAGACCCATATAGCCTATGTGTGGATTGTGATGGTTAATCTACCTATACAAGGTTAATGGTTTTAAAGGCATGCTAAACCTAGTTCCCTTTCCTGGCATGGATAATATACTATATAGCTATATGTAATTACATGTATATTTGTGAATTGATATGGATGGTTTACTTGGTATTAAAGCTTGGCCTTATTTTATCCTTATCCTGAGTGCATACTAGTGTTCACCTGCTAAACCATCTTCCGGTGGATGTATTACCACGTGATATAAGAATCGGCCATCCTACTCCTCCTACTTGTTGACTAGATTCAGGGATAGCGGTGTTGGATAGAAGTGGTGAGCTTCCATAATTCGGAAGACATCTATTTCATGTCATGTATTACTATATATTTTCTTTTGTCTTTCATAGACTTGGTTTATTTTTGGCAATGGTCTGGGGCATATCCCGACTAGGTACTCTTTGATTTGGATTAGAGGCGTTATATTGGCATCTATGGACTTTGGTATGGATTGACTATGCTATCTATATATATACATCGGATTATTGTTTTGGTTTTGGTTTATAGTTTGGCTTGGTTATTGGTTTGATATTAGGTGGTTGTACTTGCTTGGGTTGGTCATTGTTATGGATTCATCTGAACGTCTAGGATTGTACGTTATACTATCTTGTCATATGTTCGGTGTTCATCCGACTCTGGGTATATTTAAATATGATGGTTGGTTTGGTCAGGTATATATCAGGGGTGGTCTTCGGTCCTAGTTAGACTTGGGAATGCCTATTACTTCAATGACCCGATTCATGTCGTGTCATACATAGTGGCCCCTAATAGGGGAAGCATGACAAGCCCTAAGAATACTTATCATCTCCACCTCAGAGATGCATCTATGAATCATAGCATCTACATAAATCCTAAATATATAAGGCATATCCAAGAAAAACTTCCTCACCTCATGCATAAATCTTTTTCACTGATGGAAGGACAATTCTTCTGCGAAAAGATCACTTGCAAAATAATTGGAAAAATAAGCAAAACAGGGCATTGGGTCTTGCAATGTTGTTGAAACCTGCTCTTCTAGAAAAGTATCATCGATTTCAAGGACATTCCCCATATTCTGCATTGCTTCTTTCTCAAGTCTGGACAAGTGATCTTCAACTAGATTTTCCATGCCATTCTGGTCCTTCACTTCAAAATCAAACTCTTGCAGCAAGAGTACCCAATAAATCACTCTCGGCTTTGCATCTTTCTTAGACATGAGGTATATCAAGGATGCATGATCTGTATGAACAATGACCTTGGTCCCAATAAAATAGTATTGGAATTTTTTTAAGGCAAAAATACTACTAGCAACTCTTGCTTGATAACAGTATAGTCCTTTTGAGTAGGGTAATGATGTTCTAGCATAGTAAATTAGTTGAAAGATATTTTATCACCTTTGGACTAGGAAAGCACCCAAGGCCACACCAGTTGCATCTCACATGATCTCAAATGGCAAGGACTAGTCAGGGGACACAATGATAGGAGCTGATACCAACTGCTACTTCAGGCACTTAAATACCTTCAAACATGTATCATCAAAGTCAAACTTTTCCTCTTTCTAAAGAAGGTTACAAAAAGGGTTCGTAATCTTTGAGAAACATTTGATGAACTGCATGTAGAACCTAACATGACCCAATAAACTTTGAATACCGTTCAATAAGTATTGTGGAGGTAATTTTTCAATTACTTTAATTTTTACCTTATCCATCTCTATTACATTCTTTGAGAATTTGTGCTCAAGCACAATGCCGTCTCTTACCGTAAAATATCACTTCTCCCAAATTAGCAAAAAATTTCATTCCTCACATCTACAAAGAGCACTGGCTAAGTGGACCGAAAAGTTATCAAAATAATCACCAACCACAAAAAATCATCCATAAATACCTCAATAGGGTCTTCCAGCATATAAGAAAAGATCGACATCATGCATTTTTGAATGTTGGTGGGAGCACTACATAACCCAAATGGTATTCTTTTCAATACAAAAGTCCCATAAGGGCATGAAAATAATGTCTTTTCTTGATTTTTGGGAGTAATAGTTATCTGATTGTAACCTAAATATCCATTAGGAAAACAATATCAACCCCTGCCTACTAACATGTCTTTTAAGTCCATGTATTTAACTTTATGAAATCCATGAACACTCTCCAACCTGTGACTGCTCTCATTGGCATAAGCTCATTTATCTCATTTAACACTATATAATTCCTCCTTTATTTACGATGCATTGAACAGATTGACCCACTTGCTATCCGCAATGGGGAAAACTATACCAATATCCAATCACTTGATAATTTCCTTATTTACATCCTCCTATATAGTAGGATTTAGTCGATATCAATGATCAATAATAGGAATGAAGTCTGGTTCAATATAGATCTTATGAGTACAAATGCCTAGCGGAATACCCATAATATCTATAATGGCCCCTCCGATAGCTCCATTATATATCTACAATGCTAATAATAATGCCTCTACCTCTATCTCCACCAAGTATATTGGATGAATCACTAATAAGGGATTATGGCCTCCAAGATATCATAGCACAAGAGGGATGGGATACTTTAACTCCATGACCAGTGGCTTTATAATAGACGATCGCGGGATGAGTGTTTCTATTTTTCATATCTAGATCAAGCTTCTTTTGGGAATAAGTGTAAGAAACTCTCTCATATAAATCGCCAAACATATCAATATATTCATTAGTACCATCACTATTAAAACTCATAATCACTGCTACTAACACTCATCTGTGAATCTCTCTTCAGTGGGCACAACAAAATCATCAACACTATCATCAATGGTGTCTAAATCATCAGGCTACATCATCCACTGGACATATTGAAAATCACTTCCTCATCATTCAACATGAACTTTATCTATCTTAATTACATATCAACCAATGCCCTACCTGGAGAAAGGAAGGTTCTACCTCAGATAATAAGGAGTTTGAAGTCTACCTCACAGTCAAGAATAAAGAAATCATCCAAAAATATGAAGAATGCAACTTTTACAAACAGATCAAAAAGAATACCAAATATTCTCTTCACTGTAAAGTAAACCACCAACAATCTTATCCATATCATTTTGGGTGCCCCTAATCCCAACTATTTATAAAACACCAACGACATCAGATTTGTGCTAGCTCCCAAGTCACATAAAGACCAAGAAAAGTTGAAGGACCCAATACTATATGGATTTGTGAAGGTTCTTAGGTCCTTCTTTATTCACTTCTAATGATCTGTAATCAACAACACTACACTGGTGCACATTGTTAGAGAGCTCAAAACTCACCATCTGCTTTCTATTGTCCAAATGCTTCATGAACTTTGTGTATCTAGGCATTTTATCCAATGCCTTAACAAGGGTAATATTGATAGAATGCTTCTTCAACACTTACAGGAACTTCAGATATTTACCTTTTCTTTAGCTTTGACGAAAACGTAAGGGAGATCTTGGGGTAGTTCTCAACACCGACTCATCAAACTTCCCCTTTCCTTTATCATTATCACTAATATGTTCCATACCTATTGATGTTTTGGAACCTGCTATCGATGTCTCCTCAACATCAATCTAATCACCATTATTCTTCTTATCTACTATAGCAAACATGGATTGATCCCGGGTGATTTTACCACTCTGAGTGGTAATAGCATGGTAATGACTATCATTTTTCAAATTTTACACTATATTGCTAGGAACAGTACCAAGTTATCTCTGATTTAATGTGGCTGATATTTGGCAAAACTGTTGCTACAATTATTTTATTGCAGTGTTATACGACTTAATTTTTTGGTTCAATCCTGATAAGTATGCCTTAATCTCCTTATGTCATCTCCCTTAACTCTCTTAGCCTTTCACTAGCTTGGACAACATTGTTTACATTCAGGACTCGGTATTTCGATTGCTCGGTAGACATATCTGTCACTTTTATCTTAATAATAATCTTTACGACTGAAACCACCATCTTGCTATTTTCTTCAATCATGATATCTATCACCATAGAAGTCCTAAACTTGGTTTCCTAACCTCTTGGCTCAAAAATCTGCCAATTCTCTATCCAGATAATTTTCTTCTTCATTCACGTTAGACTTATGAGACCTAAAAGCAGACCCCTAAGCCTCTAATGCTTTCACTTTTTCTAAATTCATCACTGTAAGTAGGTTTGTACGCAACCCAATATCCCTTCTAAGTGTGCAACTTCTTGTGCTACCAAATCATGACCAACTCTGTTGTCACTAGAATCTCTAATGGTATACGTACTACCACTCATATTAGCCTCTCGAGTGTGCCATCCTTGGTTAGTGATAGAGACCTCTTCAAGATCTTTTGTTCCATATCCCAAAGAAGATGCATAAGTGCACCTCCAGTTATCGTGTCTGACATTGCCCTAAGATTTATATTTAGTGATCTGTCGAATATCTCCAAAAAAATTAGACCTTGGAATCTGGTAATTAGGTAGCATTCTTAACTTCTTTTTGAACCAAAATCATGCTAAGTACATGGACTCATCAAGAAACTATCAAAAGATATAAATCTCATATTTAAGCTGTAGAATCCTAGCAGGGGAAAACAATGGTTAAAAAACTATCTACAAAACTCGTTTTGAGTCATTATTGAGCCTCTAGGAAGTTCCCCTAATGACAATGATGCTTCTCTGGTAAATGAAAATAGGAATAACCTAAATCTTAATTCTTTTTGATCCATCCCTAGAATAGTATACGAAATGTAGATCTCTGTAATTTTTGAAAGATATATGTTTGCACTATCGACAAACCTTAAAATATACCCTTTAAATTCAGCAGTTGAATTATTGCACTAGTTATGTTGAACTTTATCATTTCGAGGTAAAGCAGGAGGGATAATGGATCCTTTCTTAGCAGACTCAACATATCCCACATCCTCATCTTTATCATACAACGGTAGATACTAATATGCTAGGATCACTGAAGCTCTGCCACCTCGCACTCTATCTTAAATTACATCGATTATTGCTCGATGATCAACTATAGGCCTTGGCCTAGCTAGTTTTTCTATTGTGCAAATGGAGCCTCTTCAACCGCTCTTTTTTATTAAAATTCCTTAAATAGTATCTGTTCCATCATTCTTTCAATAATGTTTTGTGGATCACCTAGAGAAGGGGGAGGTATTGTATATGGGTCATCCCGAACCCCTTCTAAATTGCCTACACATAGTTGTTCTGTCATCGAATGATTAAACAATAGCAGACTCTCTAGTTCAGGATTCAATAGGAGCAAAGGCTTCCCTTAAATCCTAGCATTACGTATACACCAAAGTATATCCGATAAAAATAGAAAATAAAACCAAAAAATTCAGTAAATCTAATCAATAACTCACACTGCATTCCCCGACAATGGCACTAAAATTTGATGTCGCCCAAAATTAAATTCCAAAAAATTATTTTACGGTTGATGCCAAATATAGTAACCCAAACTAGGTTGGGGTCGAACCCAGAAGGAACGCATGGAGTTATCTCTTGAACTTGATAAAATCACGGTCAGTGCAGAAACATAAATGGTGGGGTCTGAAATTCAAAAGTAATAAGTTACCAATCTTGAGTGCTTTAGATTATAAACAGTAGAAGAAAAATACAAGGAATGTGTTACCCCTAGTTTCCTAACTCTGTAATTTTATTGTACTAAATTTACCTATTCCAGTGCTTTGCATGCAAGGTCTAATAAGATATTTATTATCAACAATCTTGTGGACGCGTTGATAAATCTCACCCTTTACCTTTTGAGTTTCAGGGCATCACCTTACTATCCTTTGTCTTCGACCCACGTACAACCATTACCTTTTTGGTATCAAGTTTAATAGATGAGGGTTGAAAGCTTCAAAGAACTATCGAAATTCCTTTTTCCCAATATCAAACTCCCTTATGCGGATGATCTCAAACATTGGCAATTCCTAAGCTTTTGTAGGATCTTAGAAGACAACTAATACAAAGAAGATTATAATACATGTAATCACAACAATCTAGATGAATCTCCTAGTTCTCCTACATTTTTAATCTTCCTCGGTTCCCACAACCTTGTTAAGGAATTTATCCACTCATGTTTATGCAACAATCCTTGAAAATTAATGAAGAAGTCATAGAATTACTTGCACAATAATGATAAGAATAAAATTTAAAATCGTCAATTGATTACTAACCCAAAATCCTAAGAAAAAAAAAACCAAGTATCAAGAAGTAAATGTATGTGAGAAAATATTAGAAATATGTGACATAATAAAAGAATAACCCAAGGGTATTTATAGTATCTACAAATAACAAAAGAAACCTAATTAAAACATAATAGGAAAACTATGTCGGCAATAGTGACGCCTCTGGCAATAAGTCATTAGGACTGCTTATGACACGTTGGTTGTTGTTGTAGCTCTCTTTTCGCTTTAGCGTTTATGACACCTTACGAGTTGTATGATACTAATCATATTCACTGCAGTAGCTTTTCACCTTTAGGGGTCTAGAGTCTATTATCATTATGTATGCTTACCATGAGTCATAGTCAGTCCTCATGAGTCATGGTCTTTGTTTGTCACTACTGGAGCATGAATCCTCAAGATTTTTATCCACTATTCATATTATGACTTAACTCTATGATTCATAGACTAACCTTACAACTTGTATTAGATCCGATAAAATATGTACACCTTGGAGGTACAGAAATATTAATAAAAGCATGTTTTAGAGAAGGAATAGATACACCAATAGAATTATATTTAGTAGATGATACAATTATAAAACCTATAGAAAAAAGCATGTCTACTGTTATTCTTACGAGTCTGGCTATGTACCATAAGTTAATTTGATGATTCATATCCTGACCAGTACTTCAATTTTTGAAAGCTTTTTATACCATTTTTTTCTTTCTAGGTCACTTCTAACGAATTTACTTACAATACATACAAAACACACATCATACCCAATGAAATAGCCTAATGTCAGTTCCTATTTTCTCCGGTCATAATGGTGCCTACCATAACCCACTAGTAGGAAAGCTAACCTATATTCTGGAACGTCTAGTAATAGACTACTCAACTATATAAGGAAAGAATGCAGAATAAATGAGACGAAGATCAATACATAATAGAATCCCAAAGACTTGGTGGTATCAGTAAAAGAACTTCTAATATATTTAGAGTACAAAAGTTAAATGTCAAGGAGAAATACTCTGATACAACTTATCTCCAAATACAACATAGAGACTATCCTAATGCATAAGAGATATAAGTAACACTCTGACCAATAGGATCTCACTTTAGGACTTCGAGCCATGGCTGCTCCACACGATGCATGCATCAATGGCGATAACCCGTACTATGATCTGTAGGTTGTAGAATTGTAGTATAAGTATAACACAAATGGTACTCAGTAAGCAACTGACAATTGAGATCCAAATATAAATCTAATATATACAACATATAAATAGAACGAAAACTACATCTAGGAGTTCAAAAACCATATGACAAGTCAATGATATAATAGAGAATAACTATACTATTCATGTCCAAAAGTTTAACATAATAAGACTAAGAAAGTATCAAGGAGAAGTATCCTATCTCATCCACAATAAATAAACATCAATACTATACCATATATCCAAGTCCAATACATGAATTGAGAGCGAACGAAAGATATATAGAAATATAAAAAGTCAAGAAAGAAATATACCATATGAACAAGCGAAGGAAGGGATATACGGAAGTGACACAACTTCATGTAGCTTGATATATATATATATATATATATATATGTACATACACATAAACATGACGTCATCTAAAAGAGTAATCTAGATAATCATATCGTCATTCTAAGACCTCATCATGACACTTTAAGGATTTAATACTATCATACTTAGGGTTGCTAATCCATACGGATAGACATAATATATTTGTGTATAACAATGCAATTATAAGAGAAAGGAGGCCAAAAACATACCTCAAATCTCAATATCAAATTAACGTCCAATCTTTCATAAGCTAGCCATAATAATGATCATAACAATGATGATAACAATTCCAATAACAACTTGAAAAATCGGCTATTCTGGAAAACCCAATCACCTAATCGAGACTATGCATACCCCCACCTCCCCAAACAAAGAAGGTTCAATCAACATACAACAATACAAGGCATATTCTTTCCATACCGGGTGATATACATAGGTGCATACTTGTGATATATCAGGGCCCAACTTCATAGTTTATTATGACAGCCACCATAACCCACCAATAGTTAAGCCAACCTATAGTACAGAATGACTAGTAACAGAATACTCAATAATAAAAGGAAAAGAATGTAGAATATATAAGATAAAGATCAATAGATAAAAGAATCCCAAAACATGGTGGTATTAGTACAAGAGCTTCTAAACATATTAAGACTACAAAAATGATATATAAAGGAGAAATAACTGATATACTTATCTTCGAATACAACTTAGAAACTAGTCTAATATATAAGAGAGAGATAATTAATACTCTAAATGTCAAGAGCTCACTTTAAGTCTCTAAACCAGCGCTGCTCCACACGATGCACTTATCAGCAAGAATAATTCATACAATGATCTGAAGTATACAGAAGTGTAGTATGAGTACCAAACAAATAGTACTTAGTAGGCAACTACCGACTAAGCTCAAAAGATAAAAAGGATATATAAACATAGAAATAGAATGGAATCTACACCCAAGAGTCCATAAATCATATGAAAAGTCAATGAGAATAATAAGGGACAACTATCCTATTCATATCTAAGAGTCTAATATAATAAGACTAAGGAAGTATCAGGGTGAACTATTCTATTCCATCTACGTTTAATATACTTCAATGTATGACATATATCCCATGTCAATATATGAATAAAAAGTAAAAGAAAGATATAAATAGTAACAATCAAGGGAAAAAAACTATACAATATGAACAATGAAGGAAGGGATACATAGTAGTACCATAACTTTATATATCTATATATATAAATATACATATAAGCGTGAGGTCATCTCAAAGCATAACCTATATCATCATATTCTCATTTAAGACCTCATTATAATACTATCATTATTTAAATATTATCAAACTCAGGGTTTTTAATCCATATTGCTAGACATGAAATGATCGTGCATAATAATACAATCATAAGATAGGAGAAGCCGAATACGTACATCAAATACTGATACGTGATCAATGACCAATCATTCATAAGCTAGCCAAAATAATGGTCATAACAATTATAATGGCAATATCAATGACAACGTGAATAACCATCTACTCTAGATAATCAAATACGTAGCCGAGTCTATCCCCAGACTTAGAAGTTTCAATCAACATATAATAACACTAAATATATTCTTTACCCATTTCTATCCAACCATCCCATATTGGCTGATTGACATAGGTGCATACTGGTGATAGGCGATACACATAAGAAAGAATGAATGCAAAGTGTACAATATATATAACAACTTATCATAATTGTCCTCATCAGGACAATAAACATAGTAATCAACCTCCAGCCTTAATGGGTATTAATATATTCTCTAGCCTTTCAAGGTATCAACATCATCACGACAATATCCTCTGAACTTGCTAGGTATCAATATCATATCAATAGTATCCTTTGCCCTTTTCGGGTATCAATATCATCATAATAGTTTTCCCTAGCCTTATCGGGTATCAATGTAATTATAATAGTATTCTCTGGACATACCAGCTATCAATATTATCATTATAGTATCCTCCGGCCTTGCCAAGTATCAATATCATGACAATTACCATTACCAAATAACATAGATAAAAATATTCATAATCATAGCAATATCACCATACAATATCTATACATTCAATACTTTCCAACTACTCATTATTAGTTAACCAATGCTTATCATAATAAAACCACTAGTTTGATAGTCATAACATAACATCTAGTTATTAGTCTTAACATTATCCTTTACATAATCCATACTCACAGGATAAAAACTGTCCACTATTTATTAAATTTCCAACACCTAACATCTAGTCAAGGTTCATTGCCAGATCAAAACCACCATTTATTCACCAATCATTATCATTAACTAATCATCCAATATACGTTCATCATTATTACACAACATAGAACCACTTACCATATAACTGTCTTTTATTAACTGACACCGTTCATTACCTAACCATTGTATACTAACTAATCCTTGATTAACTATTTATTAATTAACCATTTAGCAACTATTTAATGTTATTAACTAGTCACCTCTTATTACAAACATCTCTTATTATCTATCCCTATTAGCACATAACCCCCCGTTTAATAACTAATCGACATCATCAACTTAGTCATCAATAGAAATTAATATTCACTTATGCTAAACCCAACATCATCATTATCCATCAATTAACTATCACTAGCTACCATATTTTCACTATGCAAGATTCATTAACTAGAACATTAGATTCCTAGCCATCAAGTGTTATAGTTACCTAATAGACAAGTAGTTACCACATAGCTTAATACTTATATAGGAAGAACAAGTATAAGATCATACTTCACCTAGAATCACATAAGTTACCAATATAATAATCATGGATGCCCCAAATCTACGCATGCTATCACTAATATCCAATCAATTAAATCATAAGTAACATATCACATCTTTCTCTATCTCATATCGGAGAGATGTGTATATGAACAATATATGAATCAATAAACTGTTAACATATAATTTACAATGATAATTACTTCTTGGATATGCAATAATTATCATAACATTATAGTTGACCTATTAGTATAATTGAATTAATCACAACATCACAATCACGACCTTAGGCACATATATATATCTGGGACTCATATCAATAATCATATTTATAAGCCATAGAATATCTCTAATCATCTAATAAATGGGAGGCATCTCAAATATAGGAGGCATAATATTACTTACTATGTAATTATCTCTCACAAAAGATGTATCTCTCATCTCGGAGGCATAATAAATATAGACATGAAATCATCTATAAGATATATAATATCAATAAGTCAAACATCATGAAAATAAGAAATATCACCCCTCTAGGCCAATTTACCTATCTAAGAGGAACATTGTGTCTATAGGTCTAACAATCATGACTAAAGGAAATAGAAACTCTATAGGCCAATCATCAAGACTATGAATAAAAAGCATCTCTATAGGCCACTCATCAAGTCTAAGAGAAAATAGAATATTTGTAGGCCAATCATCAAGTCTAAGAGGAAATAGCATCTCTATAGGAAAATCATCAAGTCTAAGAAGAAATAGCTTGTCTATAGGCCACATAGAGTATCTAGGAAGAATATTATCTCTAAAGGTACCATAACTTAAAAGCCACAATCTAAGAACATTAATACGAGTTACCAAGTTACGAAGTAACCTTATTCAAAGGCTTACTAGCCTCATATATGTCTAATATCCAGAACTAAGTCCACGAGATTTAACACAAGTTTAGGCCTAAGTGGGATGGACCATCCAACTTCTAATCATCAATTTCCATAATTAGGCATACTATGCCCCAAACTTAGCTAAGGTATCAAGTCCAACTTATATATTTCATGTAAGCCATATTTAAGCTTAAGGTAGGCACTTCGACTAGAAATAAGGGTACTCAAGTCAACTCTACCAAACTTAAGTTTTCAAGACTACCACACTAGCCCAATAAGTCTAAATATAAAAATTATGCTTCAAATACTAAAACTACATCCCAACCATAGAATTATATAATATCCTTGCTATAACTAATTTGAACTAAAGAGGGAAGGCAATATGATTCAAAAGGGTCATAAACATGCCATCTTATAGGTCCAAAACCCTCATCTATACCCCAAACATCAACAATCAAGGCCACGTTATCCTACTCAAATCATGCCTAACATCCATATTCATACATAACATATATCATACATCATATATAAAGAAAGGTAGATAGAAGCCTACCTCACGGATAAACCACAAAACCTGACAACATGGAACACATTATCGTTTTTACTTTACCATCCGCAAAATGCCATCATAAAATCTAAGCCATAAAAACTCATCAATACGAGTCTAATGATACACATATTGCACTATTATGCTCCAGGTCAAAAAATAACACCAAAATCCTAAGTGGGACACATATATAAAAAATTAGTTTCTGAGGTCAACCGAATGTTCAAACATGAGCAACGAATCATAAACCTCAAAGAATGGGTGAAAACTAACCAAACTTTGGGCTCTAATCAACCCCTATGATAAATTAAGGTTTTAGGTCCAAAATAAGATTTTCAAGCATGAATTCAAAGGATTCTTTCCTTAAATTTGATGATACTCACAATAGAAGATGATAGTAAATCTCCCAATTCACCCACTAGGATTGATTTTGAGTTATTTCACTCATTTTTGGGTTTCTAGGTCTAAATGATGAAGGAGAAATTCCCCAAATATGTCTTAGGGCCTTTATGTAGCCCCTATAGGTAAGAAGATATTGTGGTCATAGTCATAAAGTATGCGATCGTGCTATCCAAAATTGCTATACAATTTGCAGTGATCATAGTTGCACCAGATGACAACAAGATAAAAAATAAGTTTTTGACCGTTGAAACTCATTTGGAATCCAAAAAACTTGATCCACTATTTAATTTCGAGCGAAAACCACATTTCAAATCCATTAAAAACATCAAAACTTTCATTTGAGATTGTATAGGTAAATATTGGGGCCTACACCTATAGTTTTATCATTTTTCATAAAATCTGCTGTAATAACTCAAGATCCTATCCCAATACATCACACGTTGCTTAAGGCCACATAGGACCTCAAGTAACCCTCTGAGCCAGTCATCGCCTCTATAACTCACTATGACAATAATCAAGCTATAATAAAAAAGCATAATCATGTCATGAACATACTAGAATACAAAGAAATACTATTTTGTACAATCAAAATACTGAAGTTCTGTGCATGCTGGTACTCTAGTCTGATAAAGCCTCTACTATATAAGGATGAGGATCTATTGGGACAGATCCTCAACTGACCTGTATTAAATTGGAAATAAATAACCATTTACTATTACGACAAAAATCAGGGACATGAGGATCACTGTCACTGCTGAGACTGAGCACCTGAACCTACATCACGAGAAAATATAGAACACAGAAGAGTATGGGAATTAATACTTGAGAATGTACTTAGTATGTGGGGGTGAAGGCAACATTTAAATAATATCATAAATGTATAAGAAAATCATGCATGCTGATAATAATGACTCACTTTGCTTGAGTTACTTGAAACATATTTTCCATAAATTATCAATAATAATACATACTTCATAAATCTCACAAACCGTTGGACTCAACTCAAACTCTTTGACTCATGACTTAGAGTGACTCGGTAACTCATGAAACTTGGACTATTATGGACTTGGGAGTTTTTTATAACTGACATAAACCATATGAGCTTACATGAAGTCCAACGTCATGCCCACATTGGGGAGAGCTGTTCTATCCTTGCTATCGGAGTAGAACCTTAACTTTAGTGATAACTGTCTTGGACTTTGGCTTTTTGTCTTAATCCTACAATGGCACGTAGTTCTAGGAAAGTAAGATGCGGTGAACCCATACTTTCTGCTCAGTGCTAAATACTACTCCCATACTTATGCTCACAACACGTTAGGAAATCCACCTTAATCAACTCTAGGGTCTATCATAAAGACCCAAATATAAATATATATCTCACTTGTAAATTATAATCAACTTGTAAATTCCTAACTCGACTAAATCTGAAACTAATCTTTCTCATCATCAAGTACAATTGCTTATTAAATTATATCAAGTATCAAATCTTCTAGAAAATATCATAGAACTCGTTCTTGACTCTCA
The DNA here is from genome assembly GCA_030864225.1 of Capsicum baccatum var. pendulum. NCBI lineage: Eukaryota > Viridiplantae > Streptophyta > Magnoliopsida > Solanales > Solanaceae > Capsicum > Capsicum baccatum. The sequence goes on along the minus strand of CM061559.1, from coordinate 193,535,078 downwards.
AGCTCAATATCAATATATATTCAATAGAAAAATTCTCATGGAAAAATATAAATCATGGCATTTATCATAGATCACTTAGAAATTATCATTTCATGATAACAATATACAAATCATGACATAAATTCTTAATTTAAGAAATAAGCCAATGAAGTAGTCATATGTGTCAATCTTGTATCGCTCAAATCTCATAAGTCCTTGATAAAGTAATTTGGGTGTAAATCCACTTTGAAAAATTCAGGAAATTCAATAGAAATTAAATCGTTGGAAATCTAATTCAATTATCTACCTGTTGATAGGTCATGAGCTCAAAAATTCCAAGTATAATGAGAGATATGCTCATTTGAAGTTGACTATACCAATATCCTTCCCGAGAATTCAATCGGTAAGGAATGTTTTTGTTGACCCAAACATTGGGAGATCTTTAAGGCCTTAATACACACCATCCTTGATCAGAAAACAACCCAAAACATTATAATTTATTTTTCATGAGCTTTATTCATGGTTGCACTATTGGTTAGAGTCTCAGGGTATTACATATGCTCAATAGCCCAAAAATAAATCTTGAAGCCTTGGGACCTAAACCAAGGGTCTCCCCAGCATAAAATCAATGTTCCATACGTGACGGTGAAGTAAAATTTGCAATCCAAGGTCATTTCAACCTAATGAGAGTCTGAAGTGCTATAGAAATATAACACTTTTGATGCATAAAATTAGGAAAATATGCAAGTTTCTGAGGGATTTTTATTATATTTGATCTATTTTAGGTATGTTTTGCAGACAACCAGATTTTGAATGAAAAGTTCATGAAAAAGGTGGAAAAAGTACTTTTCGTTACTTTTGCAGTGATTATGGAATATTCCAATGTTGTCCAGCTTGATCGTGATTAATTCATGTTTAACAGACAAATAAGAATTGGAAAGCTGAATCCTGACACCTAACAAGTCAAGACATGGTAGGAATAAGTACCTACGGACTGCATATACACAAAGAAGGTACCAAAAAGTCAAAATCCCAAGAGGATAACATTGTAGGATTTTTTCTCTTGCTACCTGCGGTCTGTGCCTGGGTTGCAACGTAGCTGCAGAAAGCGAATAGCCACCGACCTAGTTTTATCCTATTTCGTTCGAGCTTAGTATTTAAGGTTTTATCTTGTACTAGAAATACATTTTATGTAGTTTTTAGTCAGATGTATATGAGATATATATGAGCGATAGAGAGCCTATACTTTTAACACTTAAAAGAATATTTTGATTTTAAGTTCCATCTAGAGATTTTGGTTCATTGACTTTGCTTGATTATTCAGTTTACGGTTGTGGGTTTTGTTTCTTTTTATCATTGTAATTTCATATTTACTCTCCAACTTGAATGTTATTGATTTCTTCAAAATCATGAGTGGATAAAATCAATAGCCAGGGTTGTGGAAACCCTAGAAAATTGCCAAAGTAGGGAAGGTGTGATTGTTGATGAAAAATATATACCCATGGCATGCATTGCTTTATCTTCATTATAATAGTTGTCTTAGAGGTTGGATTCCCTTTATCCAATCATATTGCGTACACCCTTCATAGATAATGGTGCATATTGATTAACATAAACTTGGAAAAGATTACCTTCAAATGGAACGACAAGCAAATTTTTTTTAAAAAAGCATGATAGTACAACAATAAGATGATATATGAGTTGAGTGAGTGATTGATACAGTGGGTGATGACATGATAATAGTTAATGTGCCTAGAGAGGAAAGATTAGGGGTGGACGCCTTAGCCGCAGTAATCATGAACTTTGAGGACGATGAAATATCTAACTATGGATGAGATGGTTCATGCTCAACATGGCATAGGATCTTATAAGTATCCCCCTAATAAGCTTGATCCTAACTTGAGTAATAGAACCATGCCTCCTACGAGACCATCAATTTAAGAACCACCAGTATTGGAATGGAAGGTCCTTCCTTCTAACTTGTAGTATTCATTCTTGGGGACTAAGAATACCTTACAAGTGATCATTGCAGCAGATTTAGCAGATGGACGTGCAAAGTCTTTGATATTGGTATTAAGGAAATTTAAGAAGGCTATTGCATAGACCATTGCTGATATTATGGGGATCCCACAAGATATATGCACACATAAAATATAGCTTGATCCAAACAACATTCCCAGTTTTGAGTATCAGAGATGACTAAACCCTCCTATGAAAGAAATAACAAAGAAAGAGATAACTAAATTGTTAGTCTCTGGGTTCGTTTTCCCTATTTCAAACACTAGGGGGTTAGCCCAGTTAAATGCATTGAAAAGAAAGGGTAGATTACAATTATTCCAAGTGAAAGTAATGAGTTAGTTCCAATGAGGCCATTAAATGGATGGAGAGTATGCATGGATTATGAAAAGTTGAACAAGTGGACTTAAAAAGACCATTTTTTATGCAACTTATAGATCAAAAGATGGACAGACTTACTGGTAGGGGTTGGTATTGATTTATTGATGGGTACCCAAGATACAATAAAATCATGATTTCTCTTAAGGATCAATAAAACAATGACTTTAGTTGCTCCTATAGGAACATTGCATTCAAGAGGATGCTATTTGGACTTTGCAATGAATCTACCACTTTTTAGATATGTATAATGCCTATATTCTCTGAAATTGAGGTAGATACAATTGAGGTATTCATGTATGAGTTCTCAGTAGTCAAAGATTCTTTTGATGATTTCCTAGCACATCTAGATAGTGCACTGTAGAGATATGAAGAATTCAATTTGGTGATAAATTGAGAAAAATATTGCTTTATAGTGTTAGGGAACAAGATCTCAAAAAATGAAGTTTTGGTAGACAAAGTGAAAATAGAGGTGATTTAGAAATTTCCTTCGCCAGTATCAGTGAAAGGTATACAAGGTTTCGGTGATGCCAGTTTCTATAGAAAATTCATCAATGACTTTTTTAAAATTGCATCCCCACTATGATAACTTTTCAAGAAGGAGGTGAAGTTGGTTTTTGATGATATGTGTCAAAAGGCTTTCAAATGACAAAAGGAGAGGTTGATTTTAGCACTTGAAATTGTCTCACTAGACCGGTCTGCACCCTTTGAGGTAATATATGATACAAGCTGAGTGGCCTTGGGTACTGTACTTCGCCAAAGAATAGAGAGTATCTAGCATCCCATCTAATATGCATGCGAATTCCTAAAACCCATATAGAAAAATTACACAATTAAAAAGAAGGAGCTATTTGTGGTGGTTTTCGCTTTTGAGAAATTTAGGTACTACTTGATTGAGACCAAGGTGATATTTCACACTGATCATGCAACATTGTGGTACTTGATAATGAAGAAATATGCTAAACCTCGATTGATTCATTAGGTGCTCTTGCTGTAATAGTTCGATTTTAAGGTCAAGGACCGAAAAGGGAAAGAGAAGCAAAGCACAGACCACTTATTTAGACTTTAATAAGAGACAATTCAAAAACTAGGGAATGATCTTGCGATTGATGATTATTTACATATGTATTTGACTAGCAATATCACAAAATCTAGTTCCCTGGTTTGTTGATTTTGAATACTATTTGGCAAGTAATCTTATTCCAGAAGATTTATCTTTCCAGCAGAGATGGAGATTTATGCATGAGGTAAGGAAATTCTTCTTGGATGAGCCATATCCATTCAGGTTTTATGCCAATGGAGTGATTCAGATATGTATACCAGAGGTAGATATTATAAGAATTTTAGAGGGTTTTGATTCATCACCTGTTAGGGTTCCTCATAGTTGTATGCGGATAGTCCATAAGATTCTACAATGTGAGTTCTACTGGCCTACAATATACAAGGATGTTCATGATTTTGAACAATCCTGTGACCAATTCCCGTGTCAAGGAAATATTTCGCAATGCCATGAGCTCCGTGTGACACCTATCTTGGAGTTTGAGTTATTTAATGTGTGGTTATTGATTTCATGGGTCTGTTTGTGAGCTCCTATGGTATGAGATACATTCTAGTAGTAGTTGACATTTTATCAAAGCTGGTGGAGGTAGTAGTACTTATAGACAACAAAGGAAGAAGTGTTACTATTTTTTCTAAAGAGAAACGTCTTCTCCAGATTTAGCACCCCATGGGCAATTATTAGCGATGGTGGTTCTCACTTTTACAATCAGTTGTTCAAGGCCCTACCTTTTAGATATGGTGTGAGGCATAGGGTGGAAACACCCTACCATTCACATCCACAGAATAGAAGGCGAATGGAAGTCTCCAACAGAGAAATAAAGTTTATATTAGGGAAGACTATGAATGTCAACATTACTACCAGTCTATGAAGCTAGATGATGTTGTGGGCCTACCAGTCAGCTTATAAAACCCCAACAGGTGCATCTCCACAATATGTTGTTTATCGCCAAGCATGTCACTTACCCGTTGAGCTGGAGCATAAAGCACTTTGGGCATTGAAAAGGCAGAATTTTGAATAACGTAAGGCAACAAATTTGAGGTTTATAAAGGTAAATAAGTTGGACGAATTCTGGTTCTAGGATTATGAGAGCTCGGCCATATAAAAGGAGATAATGAAACTGTACAATGAGAAGATCGTGAAGAGAATTTTCAAACCCGGTGATTTGGTCTTGTTGTACAATTCAAGACTATGATTGTTTCTTGGCAAGCTAAGTTCATGATGGACTAGACCAATCACTATTGTTTTGGTGTGACACGAATAGAACTGGGGCATTTTCATAATGGGCATCTCAAGTCCAATCGGAACCGGATACCACCACCAATGCCCAATCTAACCACCCAACATATACCCTTATTCGGATGAATTCCAAATATATAACAAGATAACGGATTTTGTAACATTATGAGTTTGGGATAAGTCTATATCGAAGACCAACCCAACCAAGTCCATCCATCCAATAACAAACCAACCAATCCAAAAAGGATAATCCAATACCCACACATATATATACATAAATCATAACAATTCAATACCCAAGTCCACAGTTGTCCATATGAAGCCTCTAAACCAAACCAAAAAGTATCGAGTCGGGATGTGCCCCCGACCATCGTATAAAACAAAGTCTATGAAAAGACCAAAGTATATAGAGGGATCCATAATATGAAATGGATGCCTTTCAAACTATGGAAGCTTACTACTTCATTCCAATATCAACTGTCCAAAATCAGATCAATGAAAAGAAGGAGGAGTAAGGTCGGCTCCTACATCACATGGGGATTTAGCTGCTGGAAGATGGGTTAGCAGGTTTACACTAATATGCACTCAGGATAAGGATAAAATAATGCAAACCTTTAAAACTAAGTAAACAAGCCACATGTATTCATAACAATTCATATGTATATATAATCAAAATCGGGAAAGGGAACCAGGTTTAGCATGCCTTATAAACCATTAACCTGGGTATGTGTATCTTAAATATCCTATAAATACCTATGGGATATATGGGTCAAGTATAATCCCATGAACAGGCCCCGATGTGTGTATCTGCACGAACCGAAGATACCATAGAAGTAGGGATTCCCGAGTACCCATCGCTCTCCATGATACATAAGTAGAAGTGTACATAGAGGATTCCCATGTACCCTATAAGCATTATATGGCCGCCATGGCCAATCATCATGTCGAAAAACATAAGTTTCTAGTGTCCTCCCATTGGACTCACACCTTTTCAGTTAACAATCATACCCCACCATTTTTCAAAGTTAAGACCATTACCATACAACCAAACCACCACTCCATTTATTATTAACCAAGGCTATAACTACAGGTATTGTCATACCGACTATAACTTTTAAGCAATTTCCTTAGCCATACATTTTAAGAATAAGGGATTCCCATATACCCATAGATTACATTATTAAGTTCACTTGGGGGAATCCCATGTACCCCACAAGTAACCATTATTATGTTTGCATGGGGGATTCCCTTTTACCCAACAAGGTTTTAAATTAGACCAACCATAACCACTAAGACGTTACCATTTAACCATCCCAAACCATTTAAACAATTTATACCATTTAGGGTTCCATTACAAAGTTATACCATGCAATAGTTTAGTGAAAGTCCAACAATTTAACCTAAAATATACTCATAGGCATTTTATCAAAAATATTGGGGGCATAGTGATTCCAAAGCCAAAACCATGTACCAATATACCATTCCTATGCAACCAAATGTTCATACCACTATAATAATAAGAAAACCAAAAGGAAAAGGCATAGTGAAACCACAACCAAGCATTTTAACCATAACCCCCAACATATATTTGAAAACCCAAAACCATATAATATTTATCCCACAAAAAAAAATACATAAAAACATGCCATTAGTTTTAACTAACAAATCTTGTTCCATGTTTTATTATGGATTTGGTTATTATCTCGTTTCTTGAGTCGGGGGTCTATCTTAAACAACCTTTCTACTTCTTCGGAGGTAGTGGTATGGATTGCGTACATCTTACCTTTTCCAGACCCCACTATGTGGTAATACACTTGGTGTTTTGTTGTTGTTGTTGTTTTAACTAACAATGAGGGATGAGTAACGTGCCTAACACCAGAAGATTCAATAAACGAGACTTAACTCTTGAGCCCTTTGAAGAACACTTGTAGAAACCCTAGCCTTAAATTTTCAAATGAGAGTTAGAGAGTGTTTTTGGTGTGTTTCTATGTTCCCAAGTAAGTTATGAGAGGCCACTAGCTGTTATATAACATAGGGACATAAGGGATTTAGGGTGGGAAATGTTCTTACAACCCTTATCTTAAAAGGAAAAAACAAACATGCAGGAGGGTATGACCACCCCTCTCTATTGTACCATAGGGTAAAAGTGGGACCCTAACTCGTACCCTATACCTTACCATCGACCTTCTCACTGATCATCATCATTCAGAAACATATACCAAACTCGTACCCTAAAGTATGAGAAGTAACCCCGAACAATACCTTGGGCAGATTAAACTAGACTGATCAATAAGCATTATACGACTTGGTATCATACACCAAATATCCTATCCTATGTCTATTATTAAGCTTAGTCTTGTCTTGGATAGAAACCAATCCCCAAAAGACATGCTAACATATGAGAGAGGGACATCAAGCCACACCACAACATACGAGTAGTATGCTAAAACCAGACCTTTTTTCAATATGTTTAAACACAAGAAATTTTAAAAGGGCCAAAGTTTAGGGTGTTTCATTCTCCCCCACTTAGGATCATTCATAATGGAATGATAGGTAAGAGCAAGAAAAATCACGGGTTAACACACTAATACCCATCTAACTTTTCCTTCACCAAATTAGAAGACAAGGACATAATTCAAAATGAGAAGACCATCACATAGCCAAGCACAATTTATACCCCAATACCTTCACTATGACCTTTCAGTATGTTAGAAAACAAAGAAACATAAAACCCCACCATTCCTTTAAACAAGTTTGAAAACAAAGATGTTATGAAGAACATATACCTTATGCATAAATTTCCATAATAAAGAACCAATGCAGATATATGGACTCTATGTCCACTTTTGCATAACAATTAGCTTCCTCAGGCTTTTGGTTCCACCATAGAACCTTCACTGAAGCCTCACCTTTTTGTTCGCAACCGGCGAACTTGCCAACCCAAGATCCTTCCCTGGACCTCCTAAAAGAACAAAGAATCTGAGATACCAATAACACCCAAAGGAAACAACCAATGGAGGATTACCTATACCTTACCTCAACACAACACATGGATTACTGACTGAATAGAATCCATACCAGAGGGCAAGTTTAATTCAATTCACATCCCTCCTAGACATCTTATTAAAATAGCCCGAGTCTAGCCATACACCACTTTCAAGATCAAGCCTATCTAAAGCTAAAAGGAGTTAACTTAGGCCACCAGGATCTACTCCTTACATCCACCCAAAACACTCTTCCGCCCTATCACTAAAACCAAGTATCATGCCTTACTAAGCTCCTTAGGTACCCAAGACAACAATTGCAATATCTATCAACTATAACATTCAAGCCTACCTCTACTATAAACGCGAATGATCAACCCTTCTAAGGATTTAGTCACCTATATGAATTTAGTACAAAGATTCTCACCGCCTATTTCTCTCCTAACTATTCCTCATGACAACAACCTTACATCACTCTTAAAAATCTTAGCTCTAGTAGTCTCCCTAGATTTTTCCTACATAGGGACTTCTATCTCTCTACCGTTACAAAACATACTTCACCTTCAAATCCACCACCACTCTAACATAAGAAGGATCATTAACGAACTAAAGCACAAATATTAAGAATGAGGGAGTTACTTCCCAATTAAAAATTTTGTTTAATTCACTACCCAAGGTGAGACCTGCAAAATAAGACATGACAACATAACATGAGGTACTTTATAGTAACCACCTAGGTCATGATTGAAGAACCATCCGATACAACACACCATAGATGGAGTCCTTAGGAGTGGGAATCAAAAGACACGGCCACATATATAATAGTTAATGCAATGTAAGGTAAAGATTCATACCCAGGTAACAAAGCGAATGATGGATGAAAAACTTAGGCATAAGTGCTACCAGAATGTATGCAACACTAGGACAGTGCTCTCTTAATTAAGATAGGAGAGAATTGCCAGAATAGAAGTAAATGCACCGCGACCTTTCTTGAAGTCCACAACTAAAAGAAAACTTAAGAAAACCCTCTTCCTTCATTCTACCATACCATAATCACTAGGGATGCTGAGTTGTCTTATACCAAAAACATCATCCATCCAAATGTTACCTAGAGTCCAGTATAGTCACACAAACTCTATGCTCTAACCCATTTAATGACTAGAACCCCAATCATCTGTTAAACCTGAACCGCTGACCTATATTTCACTATTTTACCACTATTATATTTCCCATGCTTTCAATCTTACCCCTTCTGCACACCTCACCCAACCTACCAATCTACCTCTACAATCCTTACATTGCTATCTCTGAGCTAACATACTTTATTCATTAATATCATCATCAAAGATTCACATTTAGTGTCTATCCACCACCATACACTTCCTAACAAAGCACCCATTGTAGAATATACATATATGGTCTACCCCACAAGGAGGACACTCTAAATTCATTATTCACCCACCCATAACCTATGCATTTCTCAGAAAAACCATCCCGTTATGCATAAAAGAAAGGAAACACACCACCAAGAATAACTAGGATAGTTGAAAACTTTTTCAAAATGGGTTCTTTAATGGCCCCCTTAAGCCCCTTTAACTCCAACGGAACCATTCTATATAGAAAGAATAAAAATATAGGACAAGTGTCCAAAATAAGACCAATCCACAACTCAATATCCCCACTAGAAATACATTATGAGAGTCATTAGAAAGACCTCAAGAAATTTGCTCGCAATCAAAACTTATTGCAAAAAAGGACCTTCCGAGTTAGAATCTTTACCCTAAATAAATACGAGTAAAGACACCCCTTTTGGAGGTCAATCTTTGAGCTCAAATATATGATATAACCTTTCTCTTAATATCCAGGGAATCATCCCCTATCCCATAAACAACTCATCGAGAGCCTAAAGACAACCTTATGGGTCCAACCATCTACTAACACGTAGCATGAGTGCAGCAAAATTCGTCCCTATAATATTATAGAAATCCACCATATTTGAGTCAAACAAATCCACCAAAACCCCTTTAATACCAATAGATACCACACATCCCTTATAGACCTTTTAGGAAATAATAGAGTCACCTACCAAAATAGAGATACAAAAAGAGGCCAAAATAACCTCGGGACCAAACCCAAAATTACAAAAACAAAAAGTAGGGTTACATAAGAGAAAGGACCCCAGACCAAGGAACCAATACACATAATAAGAAAATAGTTTTCACCATACCAAGGTCAGTACCACAAGATGCCTCAGACTTCTAAGGGGTAATAAGAGTATGGAGACAATTTTAATCAGCGCCGATGCCATAAGCTGTACCCCTCAATACAAGAGTTAGAGAAGTGATAAGTGTTGTTCTATTTGCCCAAGCATCAATCCTTATGGGACACTTTCGCTTCATATGACTAACCTGATAACAGGTAAAACAACAATTTTTCTCTTTCTCATTAAAAACTACGATGCAACAAACCACACAATCTTGAAGGATAGTTGGATGGTGCAGATTGGGTTCTACTGGCCTATTAGGACCCCTGTTCCCTAGAAGTATTACCATTGTAAAAATACCTGCCTCCTAACAACTTTAAGTATGGAGCATTAGACATGACCCATGACACCAAAACCTACTTGACATGACCCAAATTGGGGCCTTGTAATAATGGCAGTCTAAAGACCAACTAGGACCGGAGACCACCCTGGATACCCAATCCAACCAACCAACATATACCCTAAGTCATATAAATTCCCAACATATAACAAGATAATACATTTAACAATGTGATGAGTCAACCAACTAAACCAAAATGGATAATCCAATACATATATATATATATATATATATATATATATATATATATATAAATCATGAATATTCCATACCCAAGTCCATAATTGTCGATACAATTCCTCTAAACTAGATCAAAAAGTATCTAGTTGGGACATGCCCCCGACCATAGCCAAAAAACAAGTCTATGAAAAGACAAAAATATATAAAGATATATATGGCATAAAATGGATGCCTTTCAAACTATGGAAGCCAATCACTTTAATCCAACATCAACTGTCCCTGATCCAATAAATAAGTAGAGGCGTAGTATGGTCGTTTCCTGCATTATGTGGTGATATAGATGCTTGAAGATGGTTAGAGGGTGAATGCTAACATGCACTCAGGATAAGGATAAAAAAATATCAACTTTTAAAACAAATTACACCTGCCACATCAATTCACAACCATACATATGTATATATAATCCAAGCTGAGAAAGAGAACCGGGTTTAGCATTCCATAAAAAACATTAACATGGGTATTTGTAGCTTATCCATCCTAGAACAACCTATGGGCCATTTGGGTCGAGTATAACCACCTGAATGTGCTCCGATGAATGTAGCCACATGAATTGAATATAACATAAGAGTAGGGGATTCCTATGTACCTTTCACTCTCTATGATACATATGTACAAGTGTACCTAGGGGATTATTGTGTACCCCATAAGCATCATATATGTTCTCCATGACCAATCCTCATGTCGGCAAATATGAGTTTTCAGTGTTCACCCATTAGACACACACCTTTACAATAAGCTATCAGAACCTCCCTATTATTGCATAGTTAAAAATATTACTATATAAAAAAACCATCATTCCATTTATTATTAATAAATACAAAAACTGAAATTACTATCAAACCGACTATAGGTTTATAGAAATGTCCTTATCCATCCCTTTTAAGAAGAAAAGATTCCCATTTACCCATAGATTACATTATTATGTTGACTTGATAGAATCCTATGTACCTCAAAATGACCATTATTAAGTTTGCTTGGGGGATTCTCTTGTACCCTATAAGGATTTTAATTAGAAAAACCATAACCTCCAAGACCTTACCTTTTAACCATTTCAAACCATTTAAATCATTTATACCATTTAGGGTTCCATTACCAAGTTATACCATGCAATTGTTTAATGAAAGTCCAATAATTTACCCAAAAATATTCTCATAAGCATTTTATCAAACATATTAGGGGCATAGTGTTTCCAAAGACAATATCATGTACCAACTTCCCATTACCATACAACCAAATGTTCAAACCACCATAATAATATAAAAACCATATGTAAAAGACATGGGAAAACCATAACCAACTATTAAAACCAAAACCCCAAACATATATTTAAAAACCCAAAACAATACAACATTTATGCCATGAAAATAATATATAAAAACATGCTTTTAGTTGGAACTAACACTGAGGGAGCATTAACATGCCTTATACAAGAAGATTCATGGAAGAAAACTTGACTCTTGAGCCATTTGAAGAACACTTATAGGAACCCTAGTCTACAATCTTCGGGAGAGAGTTATAGAGTAATTTTGGTGTGTTTCTTTATTTCCAAGTAAGTTTAAAAAGGCTACCAAGTGTTATATAATATTGGTACTGATGAGTGATGATTTTACCACTTATTCTCATTAAACATTTGTGCACATTACCTTATTTTGAATGAATGAATGAGACATATTGATGATTAAATGGACTACTATCAACTTTTTACAAGAATAAAGTTGTGGAGATCAAAAGATGTACACTGCAAAAAAAACTATGTTTAGCGATGAAATTTACTGACAAACCAAATTTTGTCACCATATAGCGATGGATTAGCAATGAATATTTCAATTTGGTCGCAGACATAGCAGTCCAATTTTTTGATATGTTATTTGCAATGAATCAGTAACGTAATTTTAATTACATCACTAAATAATAGTGGAAAAAATTGGCGCATAAATTTAGTGACGGATTAGCAATGAAATATCGGTCGCTATGTTAATTATTTCGTAGCAACGGATTTAGCAACAAACTTTTGTAGGTTTCCTTCATTTTAAAAAAAAAAGGTATTTTATTTAGCAGCCAATGAAGCAATTATAAAATATTAATTTTTAATTTCTAATTATTTATTTTTAGTATAAAACAGGGGGAAAAAGGGTTTAGGTATTAATATTATTCTTGATTTCTGTCACATTCATGCCTCTCACTCTCTCTTAGTCACACCTCCATCTCCGATCTCACATCTCCATCTCTGATCTCACAACCTCTAAGTTCCAAAGATCTCACATATTTAATCTCTTATCTCATATCTTACATCTCTAATAAAAAATTGAAGGTCAAAACTCAAAAAATTTCTGGTAACCCTTTTTCTCCATCTCATTTGTATGTTCAATTTCTATTGTTGTTGATAATATTCTAGTTTCTACTTCATCTTCACTTTCTGTCTAATCTTGATCTTGTCAAATGTCACTAGTATTGCCTCTTGAAAGTTGAATAGCTGTTGTTGGTCCATTCCTTGTTATCCTACACATCAAAACTTATCCCATTTTCCCTCATATACTTTCTTCCTTATAAACACTATGAATAAAGCAAGAGATGAGCTATTTTCATCATTTACAACTTTATTTTCTGCTAGTCTTACTATGAACAACAGAAGGTTTTCACTTTTTGGGGTTCCTCAATATCCTAAAGAAAGGATTTTTATTCTATTTTTTTGCATGATTAAGTTAGCATGCGACTCTAGTGTACAAATGATTCTGCTTTTTGAAATGTCATAAAGAAATAAATAATCTGGCAATCAAAGATTCAATCAATATACTTTTTTTCATTTCTTTTTTACCTTACTAGAGTGTATTGTAACCAGTTCTAGCTGTTTTCTAGAATAGTAGTTCATTCCATGTAAGTTGAAGACATTCTGGGTATGATTGTTTGTGCCTTCTCTGAAATAATTTCTTTTATTGCCTTTAAATTGTACTGCTTATTTGGTTTGTTTGGAGACGATAGAGTATCATGCTCATAGTATAAGACTTGATTTGTCATTAGAATTATTACTATGTTTAAAATTTGAACTTAGTTTTCAAATGTGTGACTATTACTTTGGTTGGATTTTTCTATTTTATTTGTGCAAGACCAGTAGCTGTTTGCAAGCCATAGTTATACTTATATGCTTCTGGATGATTTTCTTATGTTTGGAAAATATTTGAATGTTAACAGTTTCACCCGAAACCAAAATGATAACAATCAATAACCAATAAGCCAATAACCGATAAGCCAATATCTTAATGGTTCTTAATGATTTAGCTTTATTACAAACTGATAATAAATCTGTCAAATCGATAAACTTCAAAATCAAACTGAACTACCTCATATGCAGCCCTAGAGGGTTGCTTAAATTTAGTATTCCATAATACTTCTATATCCCAGGGAAGCTCTAAAATATATGAGAGAAATAGTTGTAATTTTTAGTATATAGTAGCAACGATATAAAGATATTATGGTCAACGATCTATGGTCCCATAGTACATCTGAATGTATCACATAAATTGAATGACTTCACACTGATGCATCATATACTCATGTAGTGTTATCATTCTTTTTGTTGATCATTTATATAGAATAAACATAAATGAATTTGAGCGTCTACGTCAATTGTATTATTTATACTATACTGTTCACAATTTCCTTTTCAATTCTTTATCTTCTTGAGTGTAAATATTTGAGTTTATGAAACTGGTACCACTTATTAATAAGGAACAATCCACATACTATAAACAAGAAAAGGTAAGCATCTACACACGTAAAGAAAGACAACAGTACTGTTGTTTTAATTTGAAATTTATGCTGCTCCTACACTTTGAGAAAATGTAACTTCAAAACTCAAGTGATCTTGATCAATAGAAAATTTGGAGTATGAAACAAATCTAAGAAATACCTTATGCTTAAGAACGTTAATGTTCAAGTTGAAATACTTATTTGAGTCACTTATCTTTTAGGTATCTTTTTTACTGGAATTGGTGCAGTGAAGTTGTAGATTAGTGGTAAAATAAGTGGAGTATTGTATTCATTTAGGTCTGTTTTTAAACTTTGTTTCAACTTTTTGATTTTTCTTGCGAAGCTTGTTGGCTTCTCGATTATGTTTCTAAATTATTTTTTATATTAAGCATGTAGTAATAAATTTGTTGTTAAAATAGAAGTATGTATCACTTTTGTCTTATTTTTAAGGTAAACTAGTTTTGTTTTCTACTTTAAGAGCATAAGTTTGAATAATTTAGTGAAACTATTTAAGTGTCAATTGATCAACTTAATTATGCTTTCTTTGCTAACTAGTTCTTTATATTGAGCCTGATCATACATTATAACTAATTAAGATTTCCAACAAGGTTAATTATTAATAAGACTAGCTGCCCTATTACTTATTAAGTTGGTTAATTAGCACTGATTATTTTTTTTTATTTCAACCTTAATAGAAAGATGGATAGTCTAGAGCATAGTTGGATGTATGAGAGGTTATATGGCCGAGGGGATTTATACTCTAGATTTGTAACCGAGGTGGATAAATTTATTCAATTTGCATGTTCTCAACCAAATTGTATGAGAGGTGACAAAGTTAGATGTCCATGTGCAAAATGTCAGAACTATAAATTCATGGATGTTGAAACTGTTAAATGCCAATTTATCAATCTAGATATATTGAGAACTATTTTATTTGGAAGTACCAAGGGGAAAGAGATGATATAAGTAGGACTTCTTATGGTAATGCATTGCATGGTGTTGGTCAACCTGCATTCGAAGAGAATCCATACCGACAAATGATTTTGGATGTACCTAGTCCCAGCTTTTCTCAGGGTTCAACCTGGTAATCTTATAGCAATATTGAACTTGGTTCATCTCATCCTTTTCAACATTCAATAGAGGAAGATCCAACTCCCGTGTCCCAAAAATTTTATGATTTGCTAGATGTTGCTAATGCATAATTATATCCTGGTTCATCCCTCTCTCAACTTACAATTGTCTCTTGAATGTTAAATATTAAAATGGAGAATAATATGTTGTAGAGAGGATATAACCAAAATATGCAATTGCTTAAAGAGTCTTTACTTGAAGATAACATCATGCTTTATGGTTATTATCAGACGAAGAAGTTAGTGTATAGCTTGGGTTTGCTAGTTGAAAAAATTGATTGCTGTAAATTAGGATGTTTGTTGTATTGGGGTGATGATGATGAACACCTTGCATCTTGTAAATTTTATAGCAAGCCAAGGTATAAGCGTTGTGTTGGCTCTTATAAAAGGAAATTGGTCCCTTATAAGAGAATGTATTATTTATCTTTGATTTCGAGATTGCAAAGATTATATGCATCCCATGCTATAGCTGCTGACATGAGATGGCATCATGAGTACAAAAAAGAGGATGGTGTGATGCACCATCCATTAGATTTTGAGGCTTGGAAGAACTTCAATGAAACTCATCTATTTTTTGTTGTTGAACCAAGAAATGTCAGGTTGGGGTTATGTATAGATAGTTTTCAACCATTCAATCAGTCTTGAAGAAAATATTCTTCGTGGCCAATAATTGTCACTCCATATAATTTACCTCAAGAAATATGCATACAAAAGGAATATATATTCTTAACAATCATTGTTCCAGGTCCCAGTAATCCCAAACATAAAATTGATGTTTATCTTCCACCCTTAATAAAGGAATTGACCTTGTTGTGGGAGACATGTGTAGAAGCATTTGACATCTCAAAAAGGAAAAACTTTCAATTAAGAGAAGCTTTGATATGGACAATTATTGACTTTCCTGCATATTCTATGTTATCGAGATGGAGTACTGCGGGTAAATTAGCTTGTCCTTGTTGTATGGAGGAAACACAATCTTGTAGATTGCAGCATAGAAGAAAAAAATGTTGGTTTGATTGCCACAGAATGTTCCTTGACCAACATCACCCATTTAGGAGAGATTAAAAGAACTTTCTTTAAGGACAAAATGTCAAAAGACCTCCCCCAATAAATAGAATAGGAGAGGAAATTTTGGACTAGATTTGTAATTTAGGGATAAGAAATGTTACAAAGTTAGATGTAGAACAAGTCAATAAAATAATATGTAAGACAAGTGGGTAGAAAAAGCGAAGCATCTTTTGGGATTTTCCATGATGGAGTTCTAATATGATTCGACATAAACTTGATGAGATGCATATTGAGAAAAACTTCTTTGATAATGTATTTAGCACTGTTCTTAATTTTGATGACAAAATTAAAGATAATCAAAAGTCACGATTAGATACAATAAAGTACTGTGATCGACCTCAATTAGGAAAGGATAGTAATGGATAATATCCAAAAGCTATCTATATGTTAGACAAGGAAGCACAAACGATCTTGTTTAATTAGGTGAAAGTCTTAAAGTTTCAAGATAAATACGAAAAGTTTATTTGGAATGAAGAGTCACGATTGTCATATATTCATGCAACGAATAATGCCTATTGCTTTTCGTGAACTACTCCCTAGTAATCTGTGGCAGACACTTATAGAATTGAGCTTATTTTTTAAGGATCTTACTTCGACCACTCTATGAATGGATGATATTGTGTGATTAAAGAGAGATACTCCATAAATTTTGCACAAATTGGAACGTATATTTCCTCCAAGGTTCTTTGACTCAATGGTACATGTTGCTGTGCACCTTTCATATGAAGCAAGGGTTGCTGGACTTGTGCAATATTGATGTATGTATCCTTTTGAAAGGTAAATATGTAACTCTATGTCAAACTTATGATGGTTAATTAATACATAACCTTCCAAAATATAATGTTACATCTTTTTTTGTATATAGGTATTTGGGAACTCATAAAAAGATGATTGGGAATAAAGCTAGTGTTGAGGGTTCAATTTGTGAAGGGTACTGATGATGGAGTCAACACAATTATTTTCTCATTATTTTAAACCTCATGTCATGTCGCAAAATCATAATGTGGATCGTAACGATGATGGTGGTGTTGTGGAAGATCTTAGAGGAAAATTTTCTATATTCTCCTATCTAGGTCGACTTTGGGGAGAACCTAAGAAAAGAGATCTAACCTTAGATGAAATCAAGGCGGCCCAAACTTGTCTTTTACTAAATTGTGTGGAGGTTGAGCCATTTGTGAGGTAACCAAATTCTCTTAATAATAATAAAATCTATTCTTATATCATGACTTCTCATATTTAAATTAATTTGTTACAATGAAGTATGTACCTGCAACGTTTGGAAGAACAATTTCCGAATCTCTCTCAAAGTGAAATAGACGAGAGGCTTGAAGAGAATTTTTCTATATGGTTCAAGGGATGTGTAAGATTTAAATAAATATTATCTTTCATATAATGATGCATGTACTTAAATTAGATTCTCATGTTTAATTAGATCTTTGTTTATGTTTAAATAGGCTCGGTGCAATCCCATTGAAAATAAATACTTGCGTAATCTTGCTCATGGACCAATAATAGGAGCTACATCCAATTCACTTTATTTTGTTAACGGATATAAATTTCCCATAGAATGTCATGGTAGCATGAGATCAATAATGAATAGTTGAGTTTGTATCTCAGATCCAAATTTTGGGGATTATTATGGGTGGATAAAAGAGATCATACAAGTGGAATACCGTGAAGCAACTTTAATGTAAACTGTATTATTGAAATATGAATGGTTTGACCCAATGATAGATGTCGGTGTTAAGAAGCATGATCTGTAAAAATTGGTTGAAATTACCATCGTCGTTGGTATAAAAAGTATGAGCCTTTTATTCTTGCAATGCAAGAAATACAAGTATGTTATGTACCTTATCCAAGCAAAAAAAGTACAAGGAATATTGGCTAGCTGTATTAAAGGTCAAACCATGAAATGTTACTGAATTACCAGTTGAGGAAGTGGTGATAACTTCAGAATTGAATGTTCCTTTTCAAGTTGAAGAAGTTGAAGAAGTTGAAGTCCATGAGATAGATATGTCTGTTTCTATAGATGAAGATATTCTATTGAATGATCCAAATGGGGGTGTACTTGAAATGAATGAACCTCTTAATGATGGTTTATTTAAAGAGCATCATAAAATTCAAGATGGATCTACAGAAGAAGAATATGAAACGGAGGAAACTGAGGAGGAGGATGAAGAGGAAGAGTTTGAAAAAGACATATATAATGAATAGAGCTTGATAAATATTTGCTATTTTAGCTTTGTTATATTTTGTTTTTAGTAAGAAACTATGAAATCTATTATTTTAGCTTTGTTGTAGTTGTTTTTAGTTACAAACATAGACTGTGCTAATTGCTTCAAAAAATGTGTTATTTTAGCTTTGTTGTATTTTATTTTTACTAATTTTTCTCTAAGATATCATCATTTTATTATTTTTGATTTCCTTTTAATAATCTGCTAATTTTTCATATCATATCATTTTAATTTGATTTTTAATGGTGCTAATCTAATGACACCGTTATTTCTTTAAGATATGACTCGGGGTGGATATCGTACTGGCAAGTCCACAGGTAGGAGTAAGGTTGCTAATCGTGCAAAAATTCCTTCTATTCCAGCTCCAGTGATTAAACAGGATGATACAAGTTTCATTCCTACCATGCCACCGATCAAACACCAGTCATTCCTTAGATATCTCCTATTTCACCTAACCAAAGCAGCCCAACCACACAGAATATGAATGCTCAAAGCAACACAATAGCTGAGGAATCATCCAGTCAGAGAAATGTATCTGCTTTAGGTGATTCCAATTGTAACAATGCTCGGACCCTTATTTTTCTGACTTCTTTAGGGTTAGTACCTACTACATATATGTTTGCTGTTTTTGTGTTTACTGTTGTTGTACATAAATGTTGTGTAGTGTTATTGGTGTTGAATTTGATATTGTACAAGTTGGAACCAGCTTCCAAATTCTCCAGTACCATTACATTGTCTTTTAAAAGTGAAGTTGATCCTAATGGGATCAACTGGAAAGGTGTCTTACAGGATGTTAAAGATGGTTATTTTAGAGAATTCAAGGTATGTTTTTTAAGATCATAATCAATAAATATTGTTTGAGTTTGTAGATAACACTTAATTATATTACTTTAAGCTGAATTTTAGATGAATTTCTATTGGAATGCTTCCATTAGTGAAGTTGCGGTGAAGCAACAATGGATGAAGAAGAATGCATTATGCTACAAGAATTTCATTTCCCATATAAAGAAGCATAGAGCTAAAGTTTGACCAGAATTTGTAAATGACCATGTATGGGAAAAGTTGATGGAACTTTCTCAAAGTAATGACTGTGTGAAGAAGTCTGACATAAATTCAAAGAAACATTATGGTGGACAGGAAGTAGCTGCTGGGACACACACATGAGGCTCTATAACATCTGGAGAGCACCAAAACAACTTTTAAGTATATATTTTATGAAAATTTTCTGCTACTACGTATCTTTAAATAGCTGATTAGTTTTCAGTCGTTTCTTCTCCGTTTTAGTAGCTATGGTTGTGTCTAAAGTGCGTCGCAAGCAGCTGGTTGTGTGGTGCTACTTTTTTTGGGTTGCTGCTATGCTCTTTTGGCTATTTCCATGGTAGTTTTTCATCTTTATGTTGGCACTATATGTGATGCTCTGGTCTTCTTCTACATACCTTGTAATAACTGATTAGTTTTCAGTCATTACTTAATCGTTTTAGTAGCTATGGTTGTGTCTAAAGTAAGCAGAAAGTAGCTGGTCGTGGTGATACTTTGTTTGGCCTGCTGCTATGCTAGTTTTGGTATTGATATGCTAGTTTTTTCTCTTTATTTTTTCCTATTTGTGATGCTCTATTCTGTTTCTACGTACCTTAAAATAGTTGATTATTTTTCAGTCATTTCTTCTCCATTGTGGTAGCTGTGGTTGGGTCTAAAGTGCATAGTAAGCAGCTGGTTGTGATGCTACTATGTTTGGGTTGTTGATATTCCCTTTTGCCTATTGATATGATCTATATGTGCATTCAGTTCTCACAAGATACAGATTTGTTGAATTCATGTTGTATACTTTAAGATATTACCGAAACAAAAATCTTTGGACGTCATCCTTACCATTCTTAAAAACAAATAAATCTTTGGACTATTTGGTATTTGTCTAGATTATCAAGTTTACTACTCATGCTCTTTTTAATGACAACCCTTGAATTGTTGAATTCTATGTTAAATGATTTATGATAAGAGAAAGATTTTTCTTACGTCAAGAGTTACATGGTTGTCTTTTTGTCAATCTTTACCACTTGTCGAGTATTGTTGACAACAATGTTTGTTATTCTTTTTGAAGGCTGAAGGATCTAGGTTAGTTAAGCTTTGATTTTTAAATAGAATCATAAGAATAAGTAGCTTGTTTGTGTTGACTCTGATTTGTTACAATAACTGTTGCTGGAAATATTTGCTGCTACTGAATAATTTCTGTTATTGGAGCTGCTGCTAATTTTTTGCTATGTTTTCGGCAAGCAGCTACAATGACTACTCTGTTAATTTTTCTTTTGGGGGGGCTAAAAGAGCCACATATAGATTAATTATAGAAAATAACCAATCCATACGCATTCTCAAACGAGAACTTTCTGTATTTCAGCGTCAAGCATACAAGAAATTGAATCTTTACTTGTGTTGTTCAGATTCCAAGTTTGATGTTCCTATCTCTTTCTTCCTTTACCGTTTTCATACAAAAAATCCAAAGAATGAATAATGTATTTAAGAGTCTATCATTCCTTATTGCAATATCCCTCTTCTTATCTTTATTAAAACGTGTCATATTATGTTGCATGTCTAAAGTTGAAATTCTGATTATGTAATTTCTTTACTATGATGTTTGGAATATTGTTTTATCTATTATGAGAAATATCCTTGCCTTCCTTTGCTAGTTTCTAAAAGGAATGAAAAGTTAATAATTGTATACCTGCAAAACAATGAATATGGTTGTCTAACAAATCTGCCTACAAGTTTCCTTCTCTGTAGGTATGAGCCACTTCGACCAAGTTATGAACCATTAACATCTTTATTTTCTTTATCTCCATCGCAATGGTCCATGTCACCTCCCAAATGCCATGAATAATTTTGCTGACAGTGGGGGAATCTGTCTCAATCATCAGGGGTGTTAACCTATTATTAAGACATTATTGTAGTGCATATCTTGTTTGTTACTATAATTGTTGGAACTGCTAAATGTTTTCTATTATTGCATCTGCTGCTAGTTTTTTGCAATTTTTTTAGCAAGCAGCTGCTGATATTTTTCCTGCAAGCATCTGCTGCTATGCCACTTTGTTTCGCAGCTATATTTTCTACTAGTTTCTCTTATTTTTTTGTCTTTGTTTTGCTGCAATGCCAAGATGTTTGGTGATATTTTTTTGCTTAGAATAGGGCAAACTTGGTGGTGTGTCATGATTCTCTTTTGGTTTACTGCTAATGCACATTGGTCTCATCCTAAATACCTGAAAATTCTATATAGGCTCTTAAAATAGATTGAGATCCAACTCCAAGTGAGTTACATTTGAACGTCCATACTCATAATCATCATGGAAAAACCTTTGTTGGTGAGCGTTCCAGACTTTTACATGTTAGTCCATAACTTACATCTAAATATATGATACTCATATTTTATTTTTCTTTTGTGTTGACATGAACTTGTGTTTATTATAATAACTTTACTAGTTACAGGAAAGGTATGAAGAAATTGTACGGGAAAAAGTACAACGTAAATATGAAATTGACAAATTGGAGACATATTATGAATCTGTGGGAGGAGCAAAGAAGAAAAGACTATTTGGTCTTGGATCTAAAGCTGCCAGTTACTTTGGGAAAAAACATTATACCTGCAATGCTTCCACATCATCAGTACCACCTTTGATTTCTATACCAAAAACAAATATGGAGAAATTATTGAAGCAATTGATTTCGGCCTTTGCTACTCATTTTCTTCCGATAGTTATTGAGTGTGTTGGTGGTATTAGGGTACAAGAAGGGGCCTTGCTTGATCCTCCTCCTACTAATGATGATGATGACGATGTTGATTCATTGCTTCATATTATTCGTAGTCCATGATCGTTGCACTAATTTTTGATAGACTATTTTGACATTAGTTTACATTTGACAAAATACTTGAAATTGTGGGTCTTGGACAAAATTGTTGTGAATTTTTCTATCTATTTGAATGTTGGATATTTAATCATTTTATAATTTACGTGTTTCAACTATTTTCTTAAAAAAATTATTAGGAAAAAAAAATTAGTGACTAAATTTTCTCATTGCTACTGAAAGACTTTAGGGACGAATTAATTTAGTTGCTAAAAACGATTGCAATTAGGGACAAAAAAATAGTGACTAACATCACTCGTTGCTACTGAAAAACTTTAGCGATCGATAAATTTGGTTGCTAAATAAGTCTACTCAGTCGACAAAATTATGTTGCAATGGATCAATGACAAAATATTCTATCGTAAATTAAGACACGACCAAAATGAATTTTGGGAATAGCAACACTATAGCAGTAGAAATGTACGTTAGTAATATCAACAACCAAAACCTTTCGTCGCTAATTGGTCACGAATTTTGTGACAGAATTCAAATTTTTGTCGCTATGATGTTAGCAACGAGCAATATAGCGACAAAATATTTTCCATTGCTCTTCTAGCGCTATTTCTATTTAGAGATGGATTTTCATATGATAGAGATGAATATGTTGTGTTTCTAAAAGCTATTTTTTTTGTAGTGGTAGGTTGGAGCATATACTAATGAAAAGAGAGAAAGAAGAGAATATCTGAAGACTTCAGACAGAAAGGCCTTAGGTTCCGCAATCACGTCGGTCAAGTAAAAGTCATTCAACCACAATTGTGAAAGTTAATCGCGGTTGCATCAAGAACCTCTAGATTGTGGCTTAGTAGAATAAATAAGCCTAAGGGAAAAACTGGAAATGCACGTGGTTGATCCCAAATTTGACAAATGGACACAGACCTTAGCATCATTTTCTTTAATTTTTAGGTTTAGCTCTTGAATTTATAGCCTCCATTTTTGGTGATGAAAAAATTGTATAATTTTTTGGTGAAGAATACATTGGAGACTTTCTAAGTGAAAAATGAGCTCACTTCCATTATAGATTTATGGGAGTTCCAAGTTTCAACTTTTACTTAATATTCATTAAATCTATTCTATGGATATTATGGGTATATCTAAGCTTATTTATCTTATGTGTAGCTATATATCCCTCTAAGGGTTATATGCCAATCATGGTTAAACTGTGTGAGAGTTTTTATTTATTAGCTTCTATTTAGTAGTTTATGTTTCTGAATTTTATCATTGCTATGCTAACTTGGATCCCCAAATACCCATGTGGGTATGATGAGTGAAAGCTTCATGCTCTAGAAAACTCAAAGCCATTTTTAAAAAAAGGGCTTTGGGTGAAGTTTATGAATCCATATCATCTTTGAAAGAGAGATATGGAGACCATAGCAATGATAGACAATTATGTGTGTAGTTTGCTAAATTTTCACTCTCTTAGACATAGGGGTAAATGTGAGGTTGACTATACCATGGGTATCATCCTAAAAATAGGGATTCCTAGTTTGAGGTTATGGTTACCAATTGTTGAATAGACCTATTAGGTATTTTAAAGAATCAATGGGTGAAAGTTTGTGTTTTGTCGAAAGACTAGCATCAAAATCTATAGCCAAACCTACCCATATTTGAATTACTAAATTGATGTTTATTTCTAACACACACATGCCACTTCCTTAGTAGTACATTATCCCATGATCCATGCATAATCCCAAGATCCATGCATACCTGTTAAAATTTTAATTATTCATAGCCCTAAATTTATACTAGAAAAGCCCAAAAAGAAACATTTGTGTAGATACCTATCTCTCCTATTTTTACCTTCTTATAATATTGGTTTGGATTCAACTTGGATCTATTATTTTGAAGTAACTTGATTTCCACTCATACTATTCCTCGTGGATTCAGTCCCAACTCCAAAGTTTGGAAAATATATTGATGATGACCGCCTCACACTTATATTGACGTGTAAGTCGAGCATTATTAAAAATGGAACCATTGTTAGGGGACAATTTGGTGTATTAAGTTTGGTTGAAATTTTAGTGACTTTCTTGAATTCAATATTTTATGTATTAGTTTGTGATTATTCTTTTTAAGAACATTTTATATTATTTTTACTTTTCTCTATGGTATCTTCTAACAAATATGATATTGGTAGTTCAGAATCCTATCGTGAGGACCCATGTCCAATCTATGATAGACCATACTTTAGAAGAGACTATAACTATACTCCCCAGAAAGAGATGGACTCACCATCTAAATCCTTTAGGAAGTAGCAGTGCTTGTTATGTAGTGTCGAGATGGACATTGGGATGATTGTCCAAATGCCCCTCCCCCTATCTTACTAATTGAATTGATAGTTCTTCTTATGAGATTGATAGGTCTTATGATGAGAAGAAAGAGGAGTAACAAATCGGACCAATTTGTCTTGGATCAATGCTTCAAACCATTTTGGAACGGGTAACTATAATCGGGGACAAAGCACAAGACTTGTATCAATCCTATGGGGTGTTAAAAGGGAAAATATCAAGGAAAAGGAATTGGGCAAGGATATAATTATTTCAAACTTAAAACCAAGCCCATTTCCCAGGATGAGTTTTGTCGAGAAGAGAACCAAGCAATGATGATGAGCTTGTTAGCTAAGACTCCACGATGACTTCCCAACCATCTAACTCATATGAGGAAGAAGAAGCCAAAATATAAGAAATGATACTAGAATAAGAAGAAGAATCCATACAAATTTCTTATGATGACTCTAACATATTTTGAGGTAAAAATGCTTTGGAGGAGGCTAACCCGAAATTAAGGGTTGGGCCTTGTTCAAACCACTTTTCAACATATTTCTTAGAAGATGTAATGAGGATCCATCCATCGAAACAAATGGTGAATAATGGGGAGATGAAGTCTGACTTATATATTTTGGAGTTTGATATTCCAAAAAAGCATATGGAACCCCATCCATCAATGGCCAAGATGCTCAACATCTAAAGTACAAGGAATGGCCTATTAATGTGCTCACTTTTACCCAAGGATCCAAACCAAAAGTTTAAAGTAAAGTTGGGTAAATGGTTCAAATCTTCAAAATGATGAGATCAAATCTTTTGTTCTTCTGCCGCTCATTGCATAAAGATGGGATGGATATTCAAATCATCGAACTGGAAGCACGAAAAGAGTGGAAAAAGCATCGTGCTACGACGTTAAACTAAGTGCTCAATGAGAGGCACCCCATCATGCCACAATAATTAGAACATATCTTTTTTAAATTATGCATGGTAGAGTTGATTTTTTTATTTTGTTTATGCATGTATAATCCATGAAATATTGGTGAAAAGAGGAATAATGATTGAATTTGAAAAAGAAATATGTGAAATTGGCAAGTTAGACATAACAAAAAATGCACTAAACTTGGTTGTTTGGTCTTAGTTACCGCAACCACGATCTGTGCTACTGTGATCACAGAGGCCTCATCACTATGACCACATAACTAGGACTACAATCGTGATCAATTTAGCTTAAATAACCATCCAAATGCCCATTTTCCCACTTTTCTCTCTTAATTTCTCTCAAAATTCTCTCTAATTTTTGGCGTTGCATTGCCTACACAATACTCATTTCATTCCATTCGCATCATAAAACTTGGTATGCCATCTATATCCCCTTGTTCTTAATGTAATTACATGCTTAGAACTTATAATCTAGGGAAAGGCCTGAAGTATCTTTTTCAATACTAAATGAATGTTTGGTTGAAATTGCGGCTATGGTTAGTTGTTGTTGTTGGTGTACATATTGATAGGGATTTCTTAAGTACCTATATTTAAACCTTAAACAGTTGAAAGGAATGTGTACACCAAGTGTTTGATTTAATGCCCCTATGAATTCCTTGTTAAACTTTTCAAGGTTGGGGTTATAATTATGAAGTCTAGTGTTAAGTTCCTTAATCGTAACATTTAGATGCACAGTTGAACACAAAATTGGGGATAAAATTATGGTTTTGGTAAAAACTGTAGAACTATCGACTATGATCTAAGGTACCACGATTGTGATCCTAATGACGGTGATTGCGACACCACGATCATGATCACTAACCCATGATCACCATGCCTGAGGGTAGTGTCTGCAGAAATAAAAAATATTTACAACTATTTTCTTCCCTAGAACCTTCTAACACACTACTACGTCGGGCTATTTGGTTAATATAGCATGTTTTTGAGTGTAATAGTGATAATGAGGGTTTGGAATATCTTGTTTACTGGTACTAACCCACCTCAGGGATGGAAGAATATGAAAACAGTGGATTTATGACCCCATAATGTCAGAACTACTATAATGTAAACTTGCACAAACTATGTTGCTCTTTTAAAGGGGTAATAACTTAGATAAAGTGGAGGAAAAACTCCTAAATTTATATGCCAGACTTAATCACAAAGTGGATGTGTTTTGCCTGAGACCCCTGTGTTGATAATGAGCACTTGGTATGTGAATTCCATGCTAACTTAAGTGTAACCTCTTTCACAAACTCAGTAATAATTATTAGGAGGAGGCAAGTGAACTTTGGGATAGAGAAGATCAATGAGGTATATGGGAGACTGAACGCTGACATGGAGGAGTTTCATAAAAAAACATGTACACCAAGGACTTGGATAGCAGACTTCTTATATGCTGGAAAAGAGGTTCCTTGGGCCACCACCATAAGAGACATTCTAATGAATGATTTCATAACTAAGGCTAGGATTTGGATGAATATCACCTATAGTCGAGTATCACCGTTCACTCATATGACCATTGTCATAGACATGCTAGCTCAGATGGTGGCCTCTCTTTTCTCGAGCATCACCCTAAATATAGGAAAGATTATGCATTCAGAATAAAGTCACTTCATAAATCATGAAGGCACACATCTTCTACTCCCTTCCCTTATCACAAAGCTATGTAGGAGAGAAAATCTTGAGGTGTATGCTATAAATTCATAGGTGTCCCCAGTCCCTAATATCTTTCCACTCAAATTTAGAGGTAATAGTACCCTAGTTCAAAGTAAAAAGAGGAAGATGGACTTGAGAAAATTAGAGTAAGAGGACGCAACTCAGATATAAATATTGAGAGAACTACTATCCATATTTTCTCAGGGACCAAAAGAGTTATCTTCTGCTCGCCAGTCGTACGTAGCTCAGTCGGACTATGAGAAATACAAGAAGGAGAAGAAGAATTATGGATCCACTATTTCCCATTTAGAGAGAGCTTATTCAGCCCTAGTTGCATCATACAGGGACCCCAGAGATTCATATAAATAAAAATAAAAATATGATAAATTCTTTAAAAAGATGTGTGAGGGGTAAAGGGTATCTGGAAGGTTCTCAATCCTAACCATCGACTACCCTCACCGAGGATGGACAGTGAGGATGAGGCCTTTACTGATTAGTCTACTAATGATGTTAAGGGTAATGTAGTTGAGTCAGCAGGAGAGCATATCTCTTGATGCATAATTAAGAAGACATTTTTACTCTTGCTTACTAGCACATGCAGTGAGAACATTGCATTCCTTTAGTTGGGGGTGCCCCTGGTTATGTATTGTTTTGGTATTGTGTGCCAAATATTTTTGTTGATGTTATGTTGGGATGACACTCTGGATACTATTTTTATTTTATTTTTGGTGAGGCTACATTTTTGGGTGCCCTGATGGTGCCAACGTTTTATGAATTAACATTTGGTTTTAAGTTTTAGTTTTTGTTTTACTATTATTTTAATTTTGATGAGACACAACTAGCTTTTCCCTATGATAGATTGCGTGATGACATAATACTATAACATATGCCAAATTCATACCCTAAGATATGTGAAGTACTTCTAATCCGTACTTTGTATAGATTCAACTAGGCTAATCAATAAGTATCGTAAGACTAGGCATCATACACCTTGTATCCTATAATATGACAAGTTTGATGCTCAGTTATATCTTGGACAAAAACCTATCCAAAACACACTGCCTAACATATAAGAGAAGGACACCAAGCCATACCATAGCGTACAAGTAGTATGCTCAAATTGTACCTTCTCAAAAATATTCCAACTCAAAAATTTTTGCAAGGGCTAAAGTTTAGGCTGTTTCAAGGTGTTCTCATATAGTGTTATTTAGTTAAATCATGATGGTGATATATCATTCAAAGCAAATAGGTAGTGTCTGAAATATTACATAGGAAACATGGAAGAAGTTAGAGTTTGTGAAGACATGGACCTTAATAAAGAATAAGTTGTCAAGGGATCTAATTCGTGTCGCGACAGTAAATCAATCACTTCTTGGAAGGCAAACCAAGGTACATTGTTTGTATTCGTATGACATGATAGATGTTAGATATTCGTACCTACAGTGTTGTAGGTATTTTTGTAACTCTCTCATTTTGGTTTGATGCACTAGGGACGATGCATGATTTTCAATTAGAGGTGGGCCTACATTTGGGTGTTGATATCCTCCTGGTTTTTTTTTACCGTTCTTCTTTTCCAGACTATTTTGTTCCTGTTAGAGTTTTCATGTTTAGGCATGTTGTGTTTTGTTTAGTGATGTTTCATGTAATTTAGAGATTTTGAGTATTTAGGGTATAGTCAAATTTTGACTGATTTTTGATACCCCTCCAAAAAATGTTTTATCAGAAATCTGATTGATGTACAAATGCTTGAACTCTGTATTTTTTTTATGGAATTAATATTAGGGACATGATAACCATTTTCTGATAATTTCATGAACCAAATAAGTAGTGGTTGGTAATATTCACTCTGTGCTATGTGAGTGTGAGATGCTACCTAGTTCCCTTTGTATGTTAAATTCCAAACTTTCCTTAGTAGACCTTCTTAGGTTGAAGGATAGTCGATTTGAAAATTATCATAGGTTGTTTGTTATTTTAGTCCATATTTAGTGTAAATGTCCTTTTATGTGAAATTGTATCCCTTAATCCCTGTATTGAGCCTTATAGCCTATTTTTCTTATTACACATTTCACCTTCCTATTTATGTTACAATTTAACTGTTTTGGCCCTGTTACTCCTTGGTAGTATAAACCTCAACATATAAAATAGTCTTATGTGGAGGGTGGATATAATAGGGGTGTGTAGTATAAAGTGGGTATGAAAAAGGTTAAAATAATAAAGTTAGTATGGTTGGGTATGAAACAAAATAATGTGACATAGAAAAAATAAAAGACCACACCAAACCTGAATGTGCAATAAAAAATAAGAGGGAGAAATAAAGGTGGAATTAAAGAAAATGTGATAGTAACTGAGACCCTAATCTTAGCGTAGCATCAAGGAGGCTTAGTCACTTTAAATTTCCATATATATCATACAATCCCCCAAACCCACATTACAAGACGATAAAATCCCTATAGTGATCCTGACTTGACTATCTGAATGCTAAGGTAAAAAAAAGGGCAACCCTTTGGTATTTGACATGCATTGAATGGAAATTCTTTGTTTAGTGTGAGTGTCTCTTGACCATCCCTGCATTCAAATGAGGTATTTGATTTTAGTGAGTGGAACATTGTTGTTGTGAAGGCACTTGAGTTATGTTTCTAGCTATCTGCTTGTTTCAGATAGTGTAACTTAAACATATAAGTGGTTGTCAGTTGCTAATGTAATTACCATACCTTGATTCCATTATTTTTTATTGTTGTGATTAATATTCATACATAATTGGTTTTTAAAAGTAAGATTGGATGGGATGTTGTGATTTGAACTAAATGTAATGACAGAATGCCTTGAATATCTTAGATTCTCTTAGTTAAGTATTGTTTTCACTTATTGTGTTTTGTTTCCTGAGGATATGGAAATACTCTAAGTTGAGGGTGTTGACATTCTATAGATATATAGCACTTTCGACACTTGAAATGTGGAAAATATGCAAGTTTTCAGGTCTTTTTGTTAGATTTGATCTATTTTGGGTACGTTCTTCAGGAAATCAAGTTTTTAATGATAAGTTTGTTAAAAAGGCTAAAGAGTTGTTTTTGGTTACTTTTGGACCGATTATGGATGATTGGGATGTTTTCCAACTTGATAATGATTAATGCATGTTTGAGATTCAAAGAAGAGCTGAAAACCTGACTCCATACACCTACCAAGTTAACATGTGGTCGCAAGAAGTCCCTACAGACCACAAGTAAACAAAGAAGGCGCTAGAAAGTCAAAATTCCAAGAACTAAACATTGCAAAATTTTTGCTCCTACTACCTGAACCCTATGCCTAGGATGCAGGCAGTACCTACGCCCTTTCGAACCACAGGTGCAAGAAGCAGGTGGCCACCGACCCAGTTTTCTCCTATTTCGTTCGAGCTTAGCTTTTAGGCTTTTCTCTTGTACTATAAATACCATTTATTTACTTTTTTAGTCTGATATATATGAGAGGTAGTGAGTAGACATTTATAACACTTCAAAACATATTTTGATTTTGTAACGCCCCAAAAAATGGGTCCCAGAGCGTCACACGGTGCTTGAGGCTACGAGTATGCCCAAGCTAACCCTTTGAGCCATTTTCATCCAGTTCAACACAAATCAACGGGGTTTTCATAAATAACCCTAAAATATTAATATAGTAATCATCATTCAAGAATAAAAGAATTTCAGAAAGATGACAAAATACGAGTTGTTAGTCAACTCCCAACATCTATACTAGTCTGACAAGCCTCTAAGAAAATCAATAAAACCAGCGAGCCATTGAGACATGCCCCAACAGACTCATAATTAGTTAACAAATATAAGCAATTTCGTGAAACCAACATCAGGCATCACGTCCTCAAAACATGAGGACACACCACAACAGAGAATGTAGAACAATGTGCTCGATGAATCATTGTTGAACCTGGAACTGAGCACCTGAACCTACATTTCGATAAAATGCAGCCCACATCCGAATATATGGGTCTGTACCATAGAAAGGAACCGATTTTATGGGGGTGTATGCAGTTTTATAAACATCATCATCATAAATATTTATAAGAAATATGCAGGATGTATGAAAGACTCAGATAGCCCGAAGAAAATCATCATAATTATGAGAGGATGAAATAAGTATAATAACAAGTGTGAGTCATCATATAATTTGTCAATCACTTTCAGTTAATCAAGAATATCAATTCTCATAATGTAAATATCATTTAAATCTTTCAAAAGAGTAACTTTCACAATTCCACTTTCAAATTACTTCACCGTTCACCATAGACACAAGGAAACAAAAACACACTGGTCCATCCTATAACCGACATAAACCATGTGGGATACATGGAGTCCAATGTACAACCCACTTTGGGGAGATCCGTCCTATCCTTGCCATCAGAGTAGGACTATCGATATCAAATCCACACAAACTAGTGATCACGATATAAATCAGCCTCAGTCTCACTCCTACAGGGGCACGTAGTTCTAGTGAAGTAAGGTCGCTTTATACCTCCAACTAGATGCTAAAGATTTGTCCTGGACATAGCTCAGATCATTTCAAAGACAATCAACAAAACAATTTCAGTAATATATAAATATATATCGGGAGCCATCATCCTTCCTATCTATCAAAATCAACCACATTGTGGATTTGTCTCACACTCGAGTTCAAAACAACTCCACTAAGATAAAAAGGTCAAATCATTCAAAATATCTCAAATATTTAACATCAACGTGCTTATAAAACATACTTTCTAAAAAAACACAATTTCCAATGGGGATTCATGACCCAAATATCAAAATCATGATAAATATCCTTCAAGATTTATGCTTTATATATCCACACATGTAAATTCATCTTTCAAAATCATAAACATCAAGATTTCATAATAATCATCATAATATATGGGTTCATGCTTCAAATTCATAAAAATCAAATAAAAATTATGCCTTTGTAAAGAAAATTACTTTTGGGAACAAGAACGAAACAGAGTTGTTGTTGAAAAACCCCACATACCTTAAATGATGAAATTTGAATCGATACTCGTTTTTGAGATGTTAATCGTGCCTTTGAATGATGGTTCTTGGAGTTCTGTAACTATGAACTTGGAATCTTGAATAAACTTGCAGAATTAATGGTGAACTTTGGAGGTTCTTGAAGTTAGATGTAGGTACTTTGGGTTTTCTTTTTTGGGGTAGTTTGATGAAATATAATATATAATGCTTCTAATAGGATTTAATATAGGGTTTGGACGGATTTTGGGTGAGGGTGAATGACCAAAAAACCCCTAAAAATCATAAAAATTCTTGAATCTGTCCTTTGGTGGACTGTTTTGATAATCTGAAGTAGATCAGCCATAACGTTTTACTTTGATATTCAAATTGGATGAAACCAATATCATTAGAAAGAGGACTCTCATATATTTCCGTTGATATATAGTATCTCACCTATATCATTGTGCACGACGAGTTATGATCGTTTGAAGTTTACCCAAAAATTTGCTTTTGATAGGCTGAAGTAGATCAACCATAGCTTTTTGCTTCGATAGACAAATTGGATGAAACTAATTTCATTGAAAAGAGAACTCGCAGAGATTTCCGTTGATATATAGTAGGTCACCTAGATCTTTATGTACAAAGAGTTATGATTGTTTAAATTTGGAGCAAAAATATGCCAGGCCTCAGTACCTTTTCTTGCACGTTTTAGTGTTCACCACTATTCACGGTTCAATCAGAATGTTCATACTCAGGTGTCCTTTTTGAAGGATACACATATCATTGGAAACATTATTCAATACTCTATGAAATGGTGGGTCATAATCTAAGACATTTCACACAAAAAAATTATAATTCATTCTAGAAGATAGAACCCAACTCGTTTACGCAAAAAATTTCAACAAAAAATTTCCTGGGCTATTACAGATTTCAAGATCCATCTTTGATCTTGGGATTTCATTGTACTGACTTTTCTTTATTATTCAGTTAACGGTTATGAGTTTTGTTTCATCTTATCATTGTGATTTCATCATTTCTTTCCAATATGAATGTTATCGATTTCTTCACAATCATGAGTGGCTAAAACCCATAGTTAGAGTTGAGGAAACCTTGGCAAATTTAGTAAGTAGGGGAGGTGCAATTGTTGACGAAAAACCAATACTCATGGAATTCATGCTTCATCTTCATTATAATAGTTGTCTTAGTGGTTGCAAACGTTATGATCCCATCTTGATATTACTACTTGTCTAACAGAGGGGTACTAACTTGGAAAAGATAAATACAACAGTAATTTGGGGAGTTAATAGCCTATCCATTGCAACACAACCATTTTTTCTAATGACTATTAGCGTTTATCTACTAAATTGAGACTGAAAAGGTGACAGATAATTGGGACCAGGATAAGGTTTAGTAAAACAACACTTTGAGACACAATATGTAAAGGGTGAAATCTTCCTACTTATCATAAAGACTGTAGGAGGTACATATCTTATCGGTTCTGAATGTAAGGTGTTAGGTTAGTTCAACAACGCATGATAAACCTACAGAGTTTAGATCCTAGGGGGAAACACAATCCTAGTGTACAACCATAACTAATTTCAACTAGAGTTACTATTGTTAAGTACTTGAGATTACAACAAACAAAACTCCTCTTTTACTTTCCAGTACTTCATATACACTACAACTAATGATAACTAAAAACCACGTGTTCCTTTGGGATTCAACCTCAACCATATTTGGGTTACTTTATCTTGACAGTGCCCACACCATCATCTAAAAGAAGGTGTTTCTTGGACAGCATTATGGTCCCACACACATTCTTTCAAATTTTCAAATTTTTGAGGAATAGGTCAAAATGAGCTTGGGTGAACTGGGACCCAAATCAAAGGTCTACCTAGACTAAAATCAATATTACATATCTGTTAGTGCAATAAAAATTTGCATCTAAGATCATCTCATAGAAGTTTTCCCTTGGTGGCCATTTTGAACCAACGAAGACTTCTAAGTGGGGAATTGGTTCTAAAAATAAAATAAACAGCCCGGTAACCAAACCGTCGGTTCCAGAAAGTCATAAATGACTTAGGGTAGCTATGGGGAAGCTCAAACAAGAATGATAATAAAAATGTGGAAAATGATGTAAAGGGTCATTATTATATCTACTATTAAAAGGACTTCCATCCCCAAAAGTCAATGGATAAAAAGAATCTCAAAAGCTCGAAAGGTTGAGGTAATAGGTTCACACGCTCCAAGCATGCATTAATAGATAACTTCAGCGAAGAGAAAAAACTTGCAAGGTATTTCTCAACAGGTATCCCCACTTTATTCAACCAGCACTCTCAATCTACTTCCAATATTACCAAAACCCAACTTAACCGCTAACTAGCCTCAAACTAAACCAAGAAGGTTGATGCACTCATATCTGAACTAGAACATGATGATACCATCTCTATATTTGCAAAAATAAACAAAGGCTTATCCAATCACAACACAAGGTAAGTCATAAATCACGCCACCCAACCCAAATCCAAACATACACTCTCTCTACCATTTTGCATTTATTGTCCAGACCAAGATAGGATAAAAAATCACTTGAGTCTCTCCCACATAGTCTCATCAATAAAACTCAAAGAAATAATGTCGATCCGCTGAAAGTCCTTTAGGAAAACAGGAGAATAAGCTCATAAAGCACTATCTCTGCATACAAATAGACATAATAAAGGAATGTAATCCATGCCAATGCTGCAACTAGTCTAGATGAAAGTTAATTTGAAATCTCATAATCCTAATTATAGCTACCTATCACAGAAAATTCAACTCCAGGATGTCCCATCCACCAAGAATGAAGGAATACTGAATCTAACTCTAGTATATGACTCCTATTGAGTAAATCATCCCGAATTCACAAAGAAAATTAAAACTTGAGGTGAAAACTGAAATAACAAAGATAGGGCCATGGGTTATTATTTGAACACTTGTTAACTATAATCCAACAGAAGGAGAATGCTAAAGGAGAATTCACCAGCAAAAAATCTTAAATCCACCCTAGAATAACATCATCGAAGAAGAAATACTAATTTCAAAACTAGAGTCAATGTCGAGACCAACAACAGAGTACCAATAACTTGACCTAAAGAGTTTCTAAGTTGCTAACTTAAGAAGCGATCAAAGGAAAGGCCACCTTTCTCTAACTTTATAACACCACTTAAGGAAAAAACATATCACAACAATAAAGAAGTATCCAATCTTCGTACTAACAACAAGGCAAACCATCCCAAGGAAACGAACCCAACATACCTATGAGATGAGTTTGTGACATCTCAACATCGATATAAAAATCTCATCAAATGAAGAAAAACCAAATATGAAGAACAAATCTTAAACTAGTCCATCTCACAAATAGGTTATACTAGAAAGGATAGCCAAAAAAAAATCTTTCACAAACCAGGAGCCAAGTCTAAGGATATTAAACTCAAAAATAGAAAACATAACTAAATTGTCGACTCAAAAACCCCAAAGTACCATTGAAGATCAACTTACATTCGATTCCATAAAACATTCCTAAATCAATCTAATACTACTAACCAAGAGGGGCAGCCAACTATGCCATGCTAGGGGAAAGAAGTCATCATATCGGGCTATATCTACTCAAGCCACCAAATAATATCACAAGAAAATGAAAATTCAAAGTAGATAACACTACTCTATACAACAACTCAGCGAGGATCAAATTCCTTATGTAACAATATAAAGTAATAATATCAACTAATATTATAAACCCTCATGTAGTGGTAGCAATAAAAACAATATTATCAATACCAACATACTGAACAGGCCCTAGAAAAATAAACATCAATATTATGTACTACTCAAGGGCTATAATAGGGCTAATGTTCCAAGAAAAATGGGACTCGAACCCAAAAAAAACTACACCTATAAGGGAAAACATCAACATAGATCTACTCTATCCACTACTAAAATAAATAAACCATGCAGTAGTAATTTAATCATGAATCCAATAATATGGCACATAATAGCCGATATTAATTCATCAAGGCATATAATTATTAATCGGTAACAAAACCTTAATACATATAATAATAGATAAATAAAGAAAATAAAAGCACACCAATCATTGTAACATCTGGAATCACTCTCTTGAAGGGCATAGGAAAATAAATCTGAATGGGTCCAACTCAGACCAACCGACTGAATCATCAACTGAGGTGCCAAGTGCACTATCTCTAATGGAAGATGTTACAAAATCACTAGCTGATCCAAATAAGCTTAATGATTGGAAATTTTATATCAGGGACACTCTCTAGACTAGTAGTTGGTCTCTCTGCGATCGTAGCAACTCCTGAAGAATTAATATGGAGAGAATAAAAATTATGCCAAAATAGCTGGCGAACTAAAGATCTTTAATGTCCATCTCTGACTCCTTTGTCTGATATTATGATTAAAGTCTAGAAATGCATATTAAAGTCTTGTTCAAATATATCTACAATATCACATCATTATTTGGTGATAAAATAACATCAAAGAATGTGTTCAAGGTTTATTAAAATCTGAACACATGATAAGAAGTCAAGAAGTGATTTCCTAAAATATCATTGTAACCTCCTGAGGGTAGGTTATAAATGTCTCCACACTGATCCAGATGACTATTAAAACTTAGCTCTAATAATAACACACAGGTGAAATGTAGGCTCCAATACCAATTTTTCTTGACCACAATTGTTAGGTCACGATGGCACCTACCATAAACCACCAGAAGGCAAGCTAACTCATAGTATAGAACATCAAGTAATGGATTACTCAATAATATAAGGAAGGAAAAGATTGAAGAATAGATGAGATAAAGATAAAAACATAGAAGAATCGCAAAACCTAGTGGTATCAGTACAAGAGCTTGTAAACATAATAAGAGTGCTAAAGTGATATATCAAGGATAAATACACTAATACATTTTTCTTCGAATATAACTTAGAAAGTACTCCAATACATAAGACAAAATATAAGTAATACTCTAAACATCAGGATCTCATACTAATTCTTCAAACTGTGGATGCTCTATACGATGCACACATCAATGGTGATAACTCATATTATGATCTACAAAATATTATAGTATGAGTACTTAACAAATGGTAATACATAGGAAATTTCCAACTGAGCTCCAAAGATAAAATGAATATAAAAAACATACAAAAAGAATTGAATTTACACCCAAGAGTCCAGAAATCATATAAAAAGTTATTTCAAATAATAAAGAACAACTAGCCTATTCATGCCTAAGAGTCTAAGATAATAAGACTAAGGTAGTATCAGGGTTAATTATCCTATTCTAACTGTATTCAAAATATGTCAATGCTATACCATATATCCCAGGTCAATATATGAATAAAGTGCAAAAGAAAGATATATATAGTTATATACAATACAAAGAAATGACTATACAATATGAACAATGAAGGAAGGGATATACGACAGTACCATAGCTTCATATAGTAAGGTGTATATATATATATACATATAAACATGAGGTCATCTCAAAGAATAAC
Organism: Capsicum baccatum var. pendulum; assembly: GCA_030864225.1. NCBI lineage: Eukaryota > Viridiplantae > Streptophyta > Magnoliopsida > Solanales > Solanaceae > Capsicum > Capsicum baccatum. The sequence goes on along the minus strand of CM061559.1, from coordinate 193,497,068 downwards.
CTATATCATCATATTCTCATTTAATACCTCATTATAATACTTTCATGATTTAAATACTATCATACTAAAGGTTTTTAATCCATATTGCTAGATGTGAAATAATCGTGCATCATAATGTAATCATAAGATAAGAGAGGCTAAAGAGATACCTCCAATCCCGATACCAGATCAATGACCAATCTGTTATAAGATCTAAAGTAATAATCATAACAATGATAATAACCATATCAAAAATAGTACAAATAACTAGCTACTCCAGACAACCAAATACCTAGTCGAGCCTATGTGTACCCTACCACCCTAGGATCAAAAGGTTCAATCAACATATAAAAATACAAAGCATATTATTCACCTATATTTATGCAACCATCCTATAATAGCTGATAGATATAGGTGTATATTGGTGATGGGCGATACACATTTAGGAATGAATGCAAAGTGACCAATTAAAATAAAAACTCATCATAACTATCCTCATTGGGACCATCATAATCTAATCAACCTTTGGCCTTGTTGGGTATCACAATATCATTAATATATCCTCCCACCTTATCGGGTATCTGATGTGTGGGGAATTTGCCACTCATTTGTAGTCCACTTTTATGCATACTACTGTGATATGAATGTCTAAATGAGACAACTTTTCTATTAAATATACTAATTCCTATATTTGGTAGATGTGCAAGTGTTGAAAAGAAAAAAAGAAAATCTGAGCTAAAAATGATGAAAAAGGAAATTGAAGTGCAAGAGCTGGGCAACCTGAAGCAGGATCAGGATCTAGCCCATAGTAATTTGCCCGGGATCATGGTAAGTCAAGCTAGTTAACCAACTACAATTGCGATGGACTAACTAAGATCGGAGTAAGTGTGATCATAATTAAGATACTATGATTACATAAAAGCCAAAAATAGCCCAAGGGCAGGAACATAATTCTGGCCAGATGACTCTAAATTCCTATGTCAAGGCTCGAACAGTAAATTATTGTATTACCCATCATTCCATATCCTATCTCCCAACCTTAGTTTAGGGTTTTTGAATTTCTTGGAGCTTGGGTAATGAGTTGTACTAATTTTGAGCTAATAAGACATTACAGTGACTTTTAAGTGTAGATTTGGCTTCAACCATTAAAGATAATCAAATTCTAAAGTGTGGTTTTACCTCTCTTTATTCTCTTATAGATAAATTTGATGGAAATATTAGTTTATTTATGTTTATTATCATTATGAGTTGCTAAATCTACTTCTTAGGATTAAGCTTGATTAGGGTCCAATTGTGTATGGGTTATGATATTTTTTTGTAGATTTGAGTTTTTTAATGTTGGGTTCTACAATTGCTTGATTAAATTTCTTGGGTTTTGATGGGTTAAATCTACAAATACCCAAATGGGTTTTATGGGTGAAAGCTCCAAACTGTAGAAAGCCTAAGGCCATCTTCGAAAGAAGGATTTTGGATGAACTTTAGGAATCCACATCATCCTTGAAAGAGGTATATGGAGACCAAAGCAATGATAGACAATTATGTGTATAGTTTTCTAATCTTTAACTATCTTAGCCATAAGGGTGGTTGTAAAGCTAAATATACTATGGGTATCATTCTAGAAATAGGGATTCCTTGATTGAGGTATTTGGCTGTTTTGACTGACACACTTGTTAGGTTCTTGAAAGAGCCAATAGGTGAAATCCTAGTGGTTTTGTAGAAAAAATATCTTCAAGGAAATTAAACCTAGCCTACCATATCATCAATGATTAGAATTTACATCAAATTATCATGCTCCCATGCAAATCTTTCCCCTAGGAAAGTATAATCCTAAGATCCGGTCTAATTGATTAAGCTCTAATTGTTCTTAGCATCGAATTAGTCATATAGAAGCTCAAGATTTTCATTTGGATTGTTCATGATTGAAAAACCCCAAACCAATTTTGTACCATAGGTTTGATTTTAGTTAGTAACTCTTATTCCAAACCTACTTAATAGCCACTCACATTGTTACACATGGATTTGACCCCGACTCTTGTTGGGAAATATATTAACAATGACCACCTTGCACAAAAATTAATGTATAATTTGAGAGCTATAAAAATAGAGCCATTGATTGGGAGAGATTTGGTGTATTGAGTTAGTTTGGAATTTTAGCTTACTTGATTAAATTCAATCTTGTAAATATTTTTTTGTTTTCTTATTTTAGATATATTTTTAGTTTTTCTTATTTGTTAATCTGGAATAATTGAATGAATGTGGATTTTATGGTTGGAAGTAATACCCGATGACCTATGTCCATATTATAGTGGACCCTACTTTCATTGAAATTGTAGATATGCTCCATCGAAAGAGATGTTTGCACTATCTCAACCCTCTTAGGAGAATGATTGTTCCTTATTTGGTGGTCGAGATGGACATCGGAACCATTACCTAAATTCCACCTCCCCCATTATGCCAGCCCAGTTTCTAGTTCTTTTTATGATTTTAATAGGTCTTATAAGAACAAAAGAGAGGAAGAAAGCATAGAAAGTAGTGGTGTTGAAGTAATGCTTCAACGTATATTGGAATTGACAATAACAACGCAAGAGGAAACAACCATTATACATAAGGAATTTGGAGATAAATTCAAAAAGATAAAAGATGTGTGCATGGAAGTTAGTACTTCAAACCCCAAAACAATGGCCGCTCTTCTAAATGAGCATTATATTAAAGAATCCTCGATGATTTCTTAAACAACGAAGCAAAACACGAGGGATGATTCAAAAATAGAGGAAATGTTACTAGAGTTGAAGAAATAAGCCAAACAAACCCCTTATGTCTACTCTAGTCCATTTTAGGGTGAGGATAATAAAATGGAGACAACTCCAAAATTTTGGAAAAATCTCATTCTAACCATTTCTAAACATTAAGTGTGGTGGAGTTGATGACAATCAATCAATCCAAGAAAATATTGAATGATGGTGAGAATGAATTATTTTCTTATATCCCAAAGTTTGTTTTTCCAAAAAGGTATGCTGAGACCTCAATCTTAAAGATTGATGTCAAATTAGTGTCTTTCCAAGATTTTCATTGTTTCCCAATAAGTCCATCCAAAAGTTTGATGCTAAATTAGGCAAACAATTCAAGTATTTGAGGTGGTATGTAGAACATTCATCATTATGCCCTCATAACTACCCAGCGCACCTCAAAGATGTACTGATACAAAACTAGGTAGAAAATTCAAGTCCTCTAAGTGGAGACAAAATTAAGGTTTAAAAATGCATCATGCCACAAAGTTAAATCAAGTGCATGATAGGAGGCAACCCATCATTTTCATATTTTAAGTTATATATTTTTGAATAAGTCACATAATTTTGACTGTTTTGTAGGTGCTTTGGATAGGATTGGAAGCCAAAAATAGGGGAAAACCAATTTAGAAGTGTGGTAACCATGTAGACAAATAGGGCCAAATAGAGGAGCAGATAACCTCAGGTAGCGCAATTCAGGTATCGCAATTGCGGACCATAGGCCACAATCATGACACTGCGATTGCACCAATCAATCCAACATTATGCCTCTTTCTCCAGCTTTTAACATTATTATTAATGTGGTTTCAGGGAGCTTTTTAACCCTTCTTATGTTTTTAAATTATGTAGTGAGGTCAATACTAGTCAAATAGTTAGGGGTGTGGCCCTACCCTTGTGTGTATATATTAGCTTGCCATACTTCATCTTAGTTGATACAAAACATTAAAGTTTTGTGAAAGAGATTGTTTTCATTTTTTGATTTTTATTTGATTTGATAATAATTTGGATGATTCTTTCCCTATGATAGATGAGAGATGTCATTCTTAAGGGAAAGGATTGTGTTTGGGTTTTGAGCAATAGATGTAGGGGAATTTTGAGTACTCATCGATCAAGGTTAAAAATGCAAGGGAAGTTTGAATACCTGTGGCAATGTAAAGTTGGGATCGCATTATATACCTATGGCAAAATTTTAGTAGCTATATGGTGGCCCATATAATACAAATATGAGACAAGGTCTTCGGTTGTTGCCAATGTTTGCAAATTGTTTATTGTTTAAGTGTAAATAAAACACCCCCTTCCGTCCAAAATTTTTAAACAATCAAGAACATAGATGTGAGCGGTATTGTAATAATTCTTTTTCTCTTTTTGGTGACTCCAAATATTTGACTTATGAAAATTGGTAGATACTCCTTTTTTGTCTCTTGTGGGGAGGGGGGGCAATTGACCCTCCTTGGAAAATTTGCATGTCATGTTTGGTGATCTTATTTGCTTGAATCTCATTTATACTTGTACCATCTAAAAATTCCCCTGTTAGTCTTTCAAAGCTAATTTTAATTGAATTTGGTTGGAGAATGATCTTAGGCCATCTTTGTGACTTTGGAAGCTACTTTATCTAAAACATCCTACTCATGCATAAATTTAATCTCTAGCAACCCACTTTGAGACTTTTAACCTTTCTTTGGCAAACACATTACAAGCTGTGAGCCTTTCAATTGTTAGCCCTCTTTTGAACCCTATCCTCTTTGAATGTAATAGTGAAAATTGAGGCTAAAATCCTAAGTAGGGGGTGGTGATGTTCAGGAGAGGTAACTTTGGTCTGCAAAGTTGTAAGTGACTGTCTAAGATCTTAAGAATTGCAAAAAAGTCTAGAAGAAAAAGAATGGACCGATCAAGGAAAGGAAATTCATGAAACGTGCAAGAAAAAAAGAGAAATTAAAAGAAAGTGGGTGAACCAAGGAAGCCAAAAATAGGTACATGCATAAAAAAATAAAATAAAAAAATGAAAAGAAGTGGCCCATGATCAAAAGTTGGATTGAATAGTGTGAAAAGTGATGTAGATGTTCAAGGAGGGTGCAGTCACTTCATGCCTAAATTCTATCCTACCCATTCACCTCGAACCTACATTACAAGCTTAAAAAGTCCTTGGAGATGTCCAACCAAGTGTAATAATTATAGTGGCGGTTGAAAATAGGGGCAAGTCTATGGCATGGTACTTGTTAACATCTAGAGTTCTTAAGAAAGAGAGAGGTGTTTGCACTTAAATTCCTTGTTCCACACTTGATAACTTGGTATGTGGAATTTTATCTCTTATGAGAAAGCATGTATACAATTAGAAGTAGATGATTATTTCATCTCCTTAAAAATGAGCCAAAAGTATATAATGTATATGAGGTCAAAGAAGAGTCATGTATAGAGTATTAGTTATAGTTGCATAGTTGCTCTTTGAAGTCTACTGTACCCTTGAATATTGCATTTTATGTTGAAGGCTGTCGTAAGAATAGCCTTGCCCATGTTTGATGAGATACTTGTGGTAGTAACTAAACCTAAAATTATTGTGATCATTAGATCATCTAAGTAGGGATAAATATGCATTTTATGAAGATAAGAGGTAGTGTTGCTTGAGGACAAGAAAAGATATAAGTTAGGGGTGTTGATGAGTGGGGAATTTACCAGTCATTTACAGTCCATTTTCGTGGACAGTACTATGATTTGAATGTCTAAATGAGACAAATTTTCTATTAAATGTACTAATTCCCATATTTTGTAGGAGTACAAGTGTTTAAAAGAAAAGAAGCAAACTTCATCTATAAAGGAGCAAAAGGAGAATGGAAATGCAAGAACTGGACAAGCCAAAGCAGGATTAGGATCTAGCCAGGAGTTATTAGCTTAGGATCGCAATGAGTCAAGCTAGTCAACCAACTATAATCATGATTAACTAACTACTATCATAGTAAGTGTGATCGCAATGAATCTGCTTCGATTGTATGGGAGCGGAAAATAGACAAGGGAAAAAACAAAATTACGGCCAGCTGACTCTAAATTCCCATTTAAAGGCTCAAAGCCCTTATTTATCACATAATCCACCATTCCATCACCTATATCCCATCCTTAGTTTAGGGTTTTTGTAATTTCTTGGAGCTTTGAACAAGAGTTGTACTAATTTTGAGCTAAGAAGACATTAGAGGGACTTTTAAGTGTAGATTAGGCTTGACCCATTGAAGATTAATTGGATTCTAAAGTGTGGTTTTCCCTCTCTTTATTCTCTTATGGAGAACTTTGATGAAAATATTAGTTTATTTATATTTATTATCATTTTGAGTTGCTCGATCTACCTCTTCAGATTATGCTTGATTAGGGTTCAATTGTGTGTGGGTTGTGAAATTTTTGTGTAAATTTGAGTTTGATAATATTCAGTTCTATTATTGCTTGATTATATTTCTTAGGATTTGATAGGTTAAAGCCCTAAATACCTAAATGGGTTTGATGGGTGAAAGGTTTAAACTCTACAAAGTTCAAGTCTATCTTTGAAATAATGGTTTTGGGTAAACTTTAGGAATCCATATCATCCTTGAAAGAGGGATGTTGAGACCAAAGCAACAATAGACAATTATGTGCGTAGTTTGCTAATCTATCACTATCTTAGACATAAGGGTGGTTATTAAGTTAACTATACCATGGGTATCATCCTAGAAATAAGGATGCCTTGATTGAGGTATTGGGTGGTTTTGATTGACACACTTGTTAGGTCATCAAAACAGTCAATGGGTAAAATCCCTATGGCTTTGTTGAAAAACTAGCTTCAAGGACATTAAATCTAGCCTACTATATAATCAATGATTAGAATTTGCATCGAATTATCATGTTTACATGCACATCTTGCCCCTAGGAAAGTATAATCCCAAGATCCGTTCTAACTGATTACACTCTAATTGTTCTTAGTCTTGAATTTGTCCTTTAGAAGCCCAAGATTCGCATTTGCATTTGTCACGATTGAAAACCCCCAAACCATTTTGTACCATAGGTTTGAATTTAGTTAGTAACTCTTATTCCGAACCTACTTAATCACCTCTCACATTGTTCCTCATGGTTTTGACCTTGACTTTTGTTGGGTATATATATTGACAACGAATGCCTTGCACTCAAATTGCCATGTAAGTTGAATATTGTCACTATCAACATTATCATAATAGTATCCTCCGACCTTGGTTGGTATCAATATCATCACAGTAGTATCCTTTAGCCTTGTCGGGTATCAATATCATCAAAATAGTATCCTCTGGCCCCGCCAAGTGTTAATATCGTCATAATAGTATTCTCCAGCCCCATTGGGTATCAATATCATTATAATAGTATCCTCCAGGCTTGTTGGGTATTAATATCATCATAATAGTATCCTCTAAACTTGTCGGGTATTTATATTATCACAATTACTATTACTTAATAACATACATTATACTGATAATTGTAGACATATTGCCATAGAATATTTATCAAGTCAATACTTCACAACTACTCGTTACTAGTTAACCAATGCTTTTTATAACAGAACCACTAGTTCTGTAGTTATCACATAACCTTTAGTTATTAGCCTGAACTTTATCCTTTACATAATCCAAAATCACAAGATAGCAACTAATCACTATTTATTAAATATCCAATATCTAACATCTAGTCAAGGTTAATCACTAGACCAAAACCACTATTTATCCACCATTCACTATTATCAACTAATCATTCTGTACGCATTCAACTTTATTAGAAAACACCGAACCACATATTATCTCATCGTCTTTTATTAACTGATAACATTCATTAACTATCCATCGCTTACCAACTAATCCTTGATTAACTATTCATTAATTAACCATTTAGAAATTATTCAACTTTATTAACTAGTCACCTCTTATTACAAACTTCTCTTATTATCAACTTCTCTTATTATCTAGCCTCATTGGTATACAACCCCTCATTTAATAACTAATTGACATCATGAACATAGTCATCAATTACAACTAATATTCACTTATTCTATACCCCGACATCATCATTATCCATGAATTAACCATCACTAGCTAACATATTTCCACTACACACTATTTACTAACTAGTACATTAGATTCCTAGTTGTCAAGTACTATAGCCACCTAATAGACAACTAGCAACCACATAGCTTAATTCATATTTAGGAAGAATAGACATAATATCATACTTCATCTACAATCAAATAAGTTACTAATATAATAATCATGGATGTAACAAATCTTTTCATGTGATCACTAGTATCCAATCAATGAAGTTGTAAGCAATATACCATATATTCCTCCATCCCATACTTGAGAAAAGAGTATATGAACATATATATGAATCTATATATTGGAAACATATAATTTACTATGATAAACACCCATTGGATATCAAATCATTATCATAACACGAACCTTGGCCCATTAATATATCCAAAATAATCACAACATCATAATCATTGCCTTAGGCCCATACACATATGTCACGACCCGAGTCTACTCCTTAGTCGTGACAATGGTGCTTATGGCCATAAGGGACCACAAGCTAACCTATGAGCTAGTACCCACTTTAAGCACTAAAATAAAATAGTAATACATCACATGGGCAGAAGGCAAGCTGATAAGATATTATAAAACTAGATACAGAAATACATTTCAAAAATATGTCTAAAATATTTAATAGAATGCTAAAAACTAACTATGTATCTCAAAATAGTTGATAACAATGAAATGACTAATTGACTGTTTGAAAGCCTCTAAATAGCATAAAGAGTTGATGAGATAGACCCTAAACTAATTACCACTTACTAAACATAAGAAAGAACTAATGTAACTGAAATAAGAAAATCATCTCCTCGATGGATAAGGACTCACCATTATTGTTGCTGAGTAACGCGGAGATATCAAAAAGAGGTCTAGAAATTATGCATCTAGACCTATGTTTTAAGACAACAAAGCACAAAGAAAAGTATGAGGTCCGTACCTTAAATGTATTGGTAAATGTAATGATGACTGGCTTAAATGCATAAGGTAACTGAGCATAAATGCATGAACATGTAATATCTGAGAATACAAGACCAATCAAATCCATAGTGCTAAGATAATCTACTATCTAAAAGATTGAAAGTTGTATAACTGAATAATTGAAAATATGTACACTTAGTCAAGCAAACCTAAACTGAATACACAGATTACTATTCTAAGACTATGGGAGGTATCATATAATCGACATGTCCAAATCTAAGCTAATTAGGGTCCAACCTGTAACTCCAGTTGGATGGTTATCTGTATCGCGCCACGGGTACTAATAGTGGTTGTGTGGATCCGCTAATCTATTGTCCCAAAGGACAAGGGTGTCAAGACTAAACTGATGGATGACCCCTCATATCCTATGTTGGCTATGTAGTTTTGGAATCAAGGGACTGCTACTAATGACTCTGCCTAACTGATAGGGAATTAGCCAACCCTGTATTCGCTCAGTGCTAAATCCTACTCCTAATTGAGCTAACACTAGTACTGAACTGAACTAAGTATAACTAAACATTATTTCTTATAACTGATAGTGCTCAATATGATAATAAATATCTGATTAAATAACAAGACTCATAGTTTAACTGAATTATTATTTTAAAGGTCCAAAGTCATGTAAAATACGTAGGTGTCGGGTGTTCATAACCCACAAGCACTGAATGATTATAAAAATATGATATCAAATTTGAAATATTGTATTATGCAATCATAGTTCAAAGACCTAAAATATGGACATTTCATCAAACATGTAAGATTCATAAACTTAAATATGGGAATGACTTAAACATGAAGAAACAATAAGATTACATGGCTAAATTCATAATTTGGGGTTTTATTCTAAAATTAATTTAACATGACTAAGGAATTAGAACACTTAAAACATGATATGACTCATTCTACTTGAAAAAACTTGTAACTATAACTTGACATTGAATTAACAAGAGATTCATGGATTTATTTCATCTTGAACAACTATAAACTGATAAAACAAAAATAGTTTCCAGGCTCCATAGGTGAAAAGGACCCATGGATGAACATCCCACATATCTTAAAACCTAAATTCTTGAAGATTTCCTAGATAGAAAGTTTGAACTCTTAATTTCTTGACAATGAAGCTTGAATTTGTTCTTGGGGAAGAATGAAGGTTTTATTGGGAGAAATTTGAGTGAAAAGGGCAAATAATGCCCCTTTTGAAGCCCCAATTCATGTTATGGGTAGAATGAGAAAAAATGACCCAAATGCTCCTTAGCTAAAGGCCAAGGTGCTGTGCGAATGGGCATGGGAGCATTGCTTTATCCAAATTAGTGGGGTAAGACCTGCTCCACGGGCTCCAGTCTGGCATAGTAGATCAGACTCCATGGGCTATGAACCGACGAACTAGACCAAGTATCGCAGGCCTATCCTGGTGTCTACTGGTTTTGTTTTCAAAACACACCCCTAGGCCTATCCAAAAATTCTAAAACTCCCTGAGACATACCATTAACAACTCTAACATGTTTCAACTAAAAAATCAATATTTTGAGGTCGGGGAGACAAAAGTAAAAATCATCAAAGTTTAGGGGTCTTGAAATGACTAAGTCCTCAACAATTAGTGCAATTTTCAATCCATGGACCCCTTAAGCATGAAACTAAGAGCTTAATCAAGATTAGAATATTTTGGGGTATTACAATATCTCCTTCATTGGAACATTCAGCCTCGTATGAGATTGGTTATACTTAGACTATCGAGGAAACTAAGATTATATTCTGAATATGTATGACTTGAAACATGATTACATAACTAAGTCTCAAACATGAGAAATGAACTGAACTTATTTCATGAATACATGCAATGACATCAGATCAGTTAAATTGCTAAAAGTGAGAATGGAAAAGAGCCAATCTAAGGAAGATTATTACCTTAAGCTGAATTTAGTTTGGTAGAGAAAATATGAGGATACTTGGTTCGCATATTTGATTCATTCTCCCAAATAGATCCATCAATAGAGTGATTCCACCAAAAAACTTTAACCAAGGGAACATCTTTATTCCTTAGCATCTGAATCTGACAATCAAGGATCTTAACTGGATTCTATGTAGTAAAGTCTATCTTTAACTTCCATATCTTCTAAAGGAATAACTATAGTTTAATCACCAATATATCTGTTTTAGAAGGAAATATGAAATACTGGATGTACTGGCATTAAATTTGCAGGCAACTTTATCTCATAAGCTATTTTTTCAAAATGACATAAGATTCTATATGGTCCAATATAGTAGGGACTGAGTTTCCCCTTCTTTCCAAATCTCTTTACTCCCTTCATAGGTGAAATTGTAAAATAGACCCAATCACCAACCTCAAATTTAAGATCTCTTCTCCTCACATCTGCATAAGATTTCTAATTGCTTTGGGCAGTCTTCATCCTCTTCCATATCAACTAAAATTTTTTCATCACATCAAACACTAAATCTGTCCCTGTCACTGTATCTTTACCTACCTCAAATTGTAAAATCTCACATTCTTGAGCTAGAAATCTATAACACCTCAAAAAATGGGTCCCGAAGCTTCACATGGTGCTTGAGTCTACGAGTAACCCCAAGATAACCCTTTGAGCCATTTTCATTCAGTTCAACACAAATCAATGTGGTTTCCATAAATAACAGTCAAATATCAATAGAGTAATCATTATCCAAGAGTAGAATTTAAGAAATATAACAAAATATGACTTATTAGTCAACTCCCAACATCTATACTAGTCTGTCAAGCCTCTAAGAAAGTCAATAAAACCAGCCAGCCATTGAGACATGCACCAATTGACTCATACTCAGTTATCAAATATAAATAATTCTGTGAAAACAACATCATACATCATGTCCTCAGAATATGATGAGTCACCACAACATAGGATGTAGAACAGCATGCCCAAAGAATCACTGTCGAACCTAGAACTGAGAACCTGAACCTATATTTTGAGAAAATACAGCCTACATCCGAAGATGTGGGTTAGTACCACGGAAAGGAACTGAGTATATGGGGGTGCATGTAGTTATTTAAAAATTATCAACATAAATATTTTTAAGAAATATGCAGGATGTATGAAAGACTTACATAGCCCAAAGAAAATCATCATTATCATGAGAGGATGAAATAAGTATAATAACACATGTGAGTCATCATATAATTTGTCAATCACTTTCAGTTCATCAATAATATCAATTCTCATAATGTAAATATCATTTAAATCTTTCAAAAGAATAACTTTCACAATTCCACTTTCAAATTACTTCACCGTTCACCATAGACACAAGGAAACACACACACATTGGGAGATCCTATAACCGAGATAAACCATGTGAGATGCATACAGTCCAATGTATTACCCACTTTGGAGAGAGGCATCCCATCCTTGCCATTGGAGTAGGACTATCGATATCAAATCCACACAAACTAGTGATCACTATATAAATCAGGCTCAGGCTTACTCTTATGGGGGCACGTAGTTCAGGGGAAGTAAGGTTGCTTTATACCTCTCACTTGGTGCTAAATATTAATCCCAGACTTAGCTCAGATCACTTTAAACACAATCCGCAACAAAACAATTTTAGTAATATATAAATATACGTCGGGAGCCATCATGCTTCCCATCTATCAAAACAAACCACGTTGTGGGTTTCTTTCACATTCGAGTTCAAAACAACTCCATTAATATCAAAAGGTCAAATCATTCAAAATATGTCAAATATTCAACATCAACGTACTTATAACACACACTTTCTCAAAAAAAAATATACAATTTCCAATAGGGATTCATGACCCAAATATCAAAAACATGATAAATATCATTCAAGATTCATGCTTTATATCACCACACATGTAAATTCGTTTTTCAAAATCATAAACTTCAAGATTTCATAATAATCATCATAAGATATGAGTTCATGCTTCAAATTCATAAAAAATAAAATAAAAATTATGCCTTTATAAAGAAAATTACTTTTGGGCACAAGAATAAAAGAGAGTTCTTGTTGAAAAAACCCACATACCCTGAATGATGAACTTTAGATCGATACTCATTTTTGAGATGTTAATTGTGCCTTTGAATGATGGTTCTTAGAGTTCTTGAACTATGAACTTGGAATCTTGAATAAATTTGCAGAATTAATGGTGAACTTTGGAGGTTCTGGAAGTTCTTGAATTAGGAACTTGGAATCTTAAATAAATTTGCAGAATTAATGGTGAACTTTGGAGGTTCTTGAAGTTGGATGTTGGAGCTTAGGGCTTTTTTTTGAGGGAATTTGATTAAATATAACATATAATGCTTCAAATTGGCTTTAATATAGGATTTGGATGGATTTTGGGTGAGGGGGGATGACCAAAAAGCCCATAAAATTAAATAATTCTCAAATCTATCATTTGGTGGACTGTTTTGATATTCTGAAGTAGATCAACCATAATGTTTTACTCCTATATCCAAATTCAATGAAACCAATTTCATTATAAAGAGAAATCTCATATATTTCCATTGATATATAGTATCTCTCCAAGATCATTGTGTACTAGGAGTTATTATCGTTTGTAGTCGACCCAAAAATTTGCTTTTCATAGGATGAAGTAGATCAACCATAAGTTTTTTCTCCTATAGACAAATTGGATGAAACTAATTTCATTGAAAAGAACACTCGCAGATCTTGCCGTTGATATATAGTAGATCACCCAAATCATTATGTATAAGGAATTATGATCATTTAAAGTTGGAGCAAAAATACGCTAGGCCTCAGTACTTTTTCCTGCACGTTTTACTGTTTACTACTATTCATGGTTCGATCAGAACGTTCCTAACTTGTTGCTCAGGTGTTTGTTTTGGATAATCCACATATCGTTGGAAGATTATTTGATACTCTACGCAATGGTGGGTCATAATCTAAGACATTCCACACGAAAAATTTATAATTCATTCTTGAAGATTGAACCCAACACGTTTACGCACAAAATTTCAACGAAAAATTTCCTGGGGTATTACAAACTCTAACCCTTATTTCCACATATGTTAACTCTAATCCCATGATTTATCTTTTAATACATGTGTCATGATATTTATACTAGTGTATGACGTGCTTAAAAGGTGAAAAATATCATAAGAATCACCTAGAGCAAAGTTGAGCTAACAACCTCTGATTCGGACAAATTTTGTTATTTGATTCTACAAAAGTCAATTTTGAATGTGTATAACTTTTATGTATGTGGAATTTTTTCATGTCAATACAACCAAATTATAGATAATTGAATTAACTTTCTAACTATACCAATTTTATCTTAATCTGATACCCGAGTAAGAAGTTATGATTATTTTTATCCGAACCAGTAAGCTATCGAGATAGTGCCACGACGTGGGAATAATTTACCACATCTAGCTCATCAACATTGAGTAATGTTTACTTGTATCCATAAATACAAGCCTAAAGGACATTTAATTTATTTCTCCTTGCCCCCAAGCAACCAAGTGATGGATTAAAACACCAAAAGGGCATTATTTTTGCACATTTTATAGTCTAATGCATTTATAAGTCCTCCTCCCCCCAACGAACAAAATCCATACTTCTGTTCTGAGGCTATGTAGTATATTTTATTCTTATCATCTAACTTATGGGTTATAGGTTGATGATGGGTATACTGGTGTAATGATAGTTCTCATGATTTAGGGAAAAAATTAGAGATGAAATAATAGTAGTCTATGAAGGAAGTTAGTATGGTTTATTAAAGGTTTGGGGATAACTATGTTAAGAGTTAGAATCTATGTTAGAATTATGGATGGCTGAGCTAATAGTAAAAAGAGTTGTCATCCTAGATAGTCTAAACTCTTGGTATGGTGATACTTATGAAGATTCTAAGTTATTCGATTTTTGAGTTGATGCTATACAAAGATAAGAGTTGTATCTCAAAAGGAAGTACTAGCAGCGGATATTACACTTTCAGGTGTAGTCTTTTAGATTGAGTTTATTATTTATATATATTGTTATAATTAGAACTCTAGAGTATAGTGATTAAATTTCAGTTTAGAGTTTAGGGGTCCACAGACTTAGAATGATGGTTTGAAGCTAAGGGTAAGATGATTGAACAAGAAACCAAGTTAGGCTCTTCAATTCTAGTAGTGAGGCTGGTGTGTTGTAGAGAAATAATAGGGGAGGAAGATGTCCGATGCATTCTTATCTCAGTTCAAAGTTTTGTGCATTAGTCATGACGATATATACTCATGCCTTAAATGTCAGCTCCATGATCATATCTCATATTCATGAACTTTCCATATAATTATATATGCTCCTAGTTCCTAGTATAAGTAACTCCAGTTCACTCATTGGTACAAATAATATTATATAAATTAGGAACTCAAAACTCACATCATGCAACTCATGACTCAATTACTCATGTGTTATAGAATGTTCAATTCTAGGTACTTATAGTACACCCTTAATGACGAGTGAAATCTAGACTATGTCATGTATATCCTCTATTTTGATATCTGTAATTAATCCATATCATGGATACTCAATTCCTCAAGCCTCAGTTATATGTCCAAGTTATGCATAATATTGTTTCATGCTTCAGGTCCTTATGTTCTAACTTCCAGTGACCTCTCCTTATTTAATGATAGTGGTGATGGACAATTATTTAGATGGCAGAGTAAATGCTTAATGTTAAGGAAATATTGTAGTATGTTTATTTTATTTAAGTTTTTAAGAATGAAGGAACATTAAGGCAAATCTTATGGTATGTGTCATGTTTAGTTGAGAAATCCATGTGTGTTTTCTTAAGAATAGTGAAAAAAATGTTTATTGATAGAGGTTTAGATAATACAAGAAAGAAAATTTTATAGGTGTTTACCTTGGAGTTCGGATGTGGTTATAATTATAGGATTGAATGTAATAATGGTATATAAGGGTCAACATTGAATGAGTATAACTTCTTATATTTGTGTAATTTTCATATCAGTACCCACCAAATTATAGATAATTTTATTAGCTTTGCAATAATACCAATTTTTCCTTAATTCAATACTCGAACAAAAAGTTATGATCATTTTTATTAGAAAAATAAGCTTCCATGATGTGGGGCTAAGTTTGTGTATCTAGCTCTGCCACACAGAGTAACGTATTCCTACATCCGAAAATACAATCCCTAAGAGAGGTTTAGTCATTTCCACTTTCCTCCAAGCACCCATATGATGGATTAAAACATCAAAATGGCATTATTTGCCCTCTTTTCATCATCAAATTCATATGCAAATCCTTATCATCCCCATGAACAAAATCCAAGTACGAAGATTCAAGCTATTGTCTTCAAGAATTCAAGGGTTCAAGTTCAAATTTAAAGTTTTTGTAAGCATTCATCCAATTATGGTATATGGGTGTTCTTCCATAGGTCTGTTTCACCCATGGATCCAAAAACTTTACTTTGATTAAAAATATGAGTTTGCCTCTTGTATGACGTTACATATGTTCAAGATGATTTTAAATCATGTCTTTCCTTATTAATTTGATTTAATTCATACCCAAGAATGATTTTAGGAAACTTTAGGTTATTTCACGCTTCAGGTTTCAATTTCCCATGTCATATTCTAGTGAATTTAATGTTAAACCCCCAATTTATGAATTCATCCATGTACTCATGTTGATTTATCATGTAACACATTTCCAGGTTCAAGTTTATGATTTTTACATGTTTGATAAAATGTCTATGTTTTGGGTCTTTGAACCATGATCCCACACTATAGTTTTAAGATTTCTATCATATTTTATAGCTGTTAAATTCTGGTAATTTATGAACACTAAATACCTATGTGGTTTGCTTGATTTCCATTATTCATGTAATAGGTCAGTCAAACCATGGTTTTAATGTCATATTCAAAGTACCATGATTAAGTTGAGAATTATCAACTCATATGTTTACAGTTACCTCAGAATCCATATGCACTTTTATTTATAGAATACCATGACCTGAGCTTATCAGTTATTAGTCATCAGTGCATACACCAGTTAGTATTTCAGTGTTTTAGTAAGGAGTAGGATTAGGCATCGAGCGAACCTAGGGATGGGAATTACCTATCAGTAGAGGGTGTGACCCATCATAGCAATCCCTAAGTTCCAGAACTACGCAACCAACATAGGTTTGAGATGTCTTACTACCATTAAATTGTTGAAACATATTTCATGAGATCACCTGCCAGTAGAGGGTGGCTCCATGGTCCTTCGAGACATCAGCCTTATGGATCCACATCGTTAGCCATGTATTGTAATCGTGGCACTGTACAAACAACCTTCTAATGGGGTTTATAGGTTGTACCCTGATTAGTTCATATTGGGGCATATCAGCTATATGATACCTCCCACAGTCTTAGTACAGTACTTCAGTGTATTTTAGTTTAGGTTTGCTTGACCAAGTGTACAGATTGCCTGTTATTCAGCAATATAGATTTTTGTCTTTCAGATTGCAGAATATCTTAGAAATATGTATATTTTTGGTTTTGCATTCTCAAATTTTACATTTTCATTCTTTCATACTCAATATAAATACATGATCCCATTTCATTTTTATAGTCTATTAAACTTTACATAAGATTTTTGCACAGTAGTCACATTTACCGTTTCCCAGTTTCAATTCTACTTGTTCTGCCAAAGAATAGATTTAAGTAACTAAGTGTAGTGAATCACCATAATATTAGATCATGTTTGTACTTATGTTTTATGATGCTTCATATTTTAGTGTATTTTTGTTTCTTGGTAAGTCTACTTGCACTTAACATGCATGTTTTAAGATTTTAATATGAATTAGTTTTACTTATTCCATTCACCACCACTTAATCATTATATTCCAAATGTAATAATCCATATATATGTCTATGTGCTATAGTTTCTTATAATATAGGTACCAGTTATAGCCTATACGACATACTTGGACAGTTTGCAGCTTCCAACCAGCAGGTGATGAGTTCTCTTATTAAGTGAACTCCAGTTGGTAGTAGTTTAAGTACTTTTATTTTAATTTTCATATATATTAATCTTTGGTAGTTGGAGAATGTCCCAGCTATTTATAGTAAGTATAGTAGAGGCTTCATAGATGGTCATTAAGAGTTTATCGTGTAATTTAAGTTTCTTTCTATGGTTTTATCATGATGTAACTTTATTGATCTTGCATCCGGTCTATATATTAAGTTTTTTTAACCTATTAAATCAATTTCTCAAGTAATATGCCAGTTCATGTGTTAGGTTGGTATCACTTATAGTTTCAAGCACTATATTACGATTAGGGGGTAGTGTTTGGTCATGGTAAACTTGGTATCAATGGCTAAAGTTCAAGTATCCTGGAGTGACAATGAAGTCATGCCTAGTAGAGTCTTGTAGAAAAGTACGAAGATGTCTGTACTTTTCTTTGAGAGCTACAGAGCATTTAAGAAATATTTCCCTTATTTTATATCTCACACCATGCTGTAAAAATGTTATGTAAGGAACTTATATGGATTCTCCTATTTCTCAATTCATGTCAACTCTACCTTACTTTAAAGGTATCAAAAATAGTGAAGCTTAAATCCTTATAAATAGAGCTTTCTCAGACAACCCCCACAGAAAGTTACAGGATTGAACATAGGCTCGAAAGTATCTCATCAGTTCTTTCTCAGAATCCTATGACAACATATGATCTAGAGTTATAAATATAATCTCAAAAGTTTAGCAATAGTAAAATGGAGATAGTGTGATCTCAATTTTGTAGGTTATGTATCCATCGGGCTAGTTGTATGAAGGTAAACTAGAATGCTTGAAATAGTGTGTGAAAGAATTTAAGTTGTTAATTCAAAATTAGTTATGGTGATGTGTGTATGATTTAGAGGTGTACCCCTGGTTCTATGGGATTGTATTATTTCTAAGTTGTAATAGTGTGTGTTCTTAGATAGTACCTTAGAGTTGTTAAGTATGAATGAGGCTATGTAGAATATGATGTTCATTTCATCTAATTCTTGGGATATAGGTTGGTGATGTTATCTATGTTGGTGTAATGATAATTCTCACGATTTAGGGAAAATTTAAATCTAGAGATGTGATATTAGTAGGATATGAAGGAAGTTAGTATGGTCCAGTAAAAGTTTGGGGATATCTATGTTAAGTGTTAGAATCTAAGTTTGAATTATGGGTGGTTGAGCTAATAGTAAGAAGTGTTGAAATCCTAGATGGTGTGAAAAAATTGTATGGTGATACTTATGAAGAGTCTAAGTTAGTTAGTGTTTGAGTTATTCTATGATGACGTTAAGGCAACAGAAAGATAAGAGATGTATCTCAGAAGGAACTACTAGCAATATGTTTTACACTTTTAGGTATGTAGTCTTTCACGTTGAGTTTGTTATTGATGTGTTTTGTTATATTTCACGTAAAATGAATGTTGTTAAGTTTAGAGTTTATGGGACCATAAAATTTGAATGATAGCTTGAAGCCCAGGGGGAGATAATAGAACAAGAAAATAAGCCAGGCTCTCACATTTAAGTATTGAGCTTGGTGGTTTGTTAGCTCCATGATCAAAACTTATATTCATGAAATTTCCATAGTATTATGTATGCTTCTAGTTCCTAGTATGATGAGTTCCAGTTCACTCAGCAATACAAATCATCCTCCCTCAAATTATGCACCCTAAATTAAGGTCATGTAGATCATGACTCATGTACTCATGCTTTACAAAATGTGCAGTTCTAGATACTCATGGTACACCCTTAATGACCAATGGAATTCAAATTATTTCATGTATATCCTTAGTTTTGATCTCTATAATTAGTCTATGTGATGGATACTTTATTACTCAGGTCTTAGTTAAGTGTCCAAGTTATGCATAATATTCTTTCATACTTCAGGTACTCATGTTATAACTTTCAGTGACCTCTCCTTATGTAAAGATAGTAGTGATGGACAATTGTTTAGATGGGAGAGAACAAATTTGTACTATTAAGGAAAGATTATAGTATGTTATTTTTTTGAGACTGTAAGAATGAAGAAAGATTGTGGCAAAGATTTTGGTATGTGTCATGGTTAGTTGTGAAATCCATGTGTGTCTTCTTAAGAATAGTGCAAGATAATTGTTATTGATTGAGGTTTAGATAATACGAGAAAGATTCTTTTATAGGTTTTTGTGTAGGAGTTCATATATATTTATAATGATAGGCTTGAATGTCATAATGGTATATAAGTGCATGCGTGAATAGTAGCGCTAGTGAATTCATAATAAGAGGTTGAATTTAGTTGTTGAAGTGGTAATGAGAGCTTGAAACATGCATGGGGTATAAACTTCATGGTCCAAACTAGAATTATAGTGTTATATACAGTTCCTTGTAATTATGAGTTAGTCTTGATAATGTGAAAGTAGGTAGTTCAACTCAGACTTTGGTTGGAGTAGTGATATGTACCCATGCTAGTATTTAAGAAGCAAAGATAAGCTCGAATTGGGTAGTTGCATTTCCTAAGGTCTAGTAATTCTATCCTAGTTTATGTTTTGTAGTCCTATGTTCCATGTTACAGAGCTAAAGCCATATTAATATTCCTTAGTCATATATCTTATTCAGATCATGCCCAAGTATTTGCTCCCTAGTGTTCTTAGAACTTCTTACAAAGAATGTTGAAGAAATACTTCAGTTGAGCATAAGATTTCAGTATAATTTAGTCTGTATAGCCAGTATTTCAGTTTAGTATTTATAAAAACAAGTTCCTATGGTTATTCTATCTTTTGATCTAGTCTTACTATTTGATGTTTAATGAGTGTGGAAATTCCAAGAGGTAATTTGTTCGCATCTATGTAAATTATGAATTCATCTCAGTTCATGTATCACATTTCATATTCCGATATTTAGATATTCAGTTATGAGTCCATTCGTAAACGTCTAATAAGTCATCTCAGTCTTTGCTTAGTATTTCAACCAAGTTAGTATCATTCGGGGGATGAATGATCCTAAGGGGGAGATACTCTAATACCCTGATTTCTTATTTCCTAAACCTCTAATCTTTACTTCATGAAATTAGATCCATTATGAGGTAATGGTTATTAATAAGTTGACTCTGTCGTTTCTATCTTAGTCATATAACCAGTCTCATGTCATTGCATGTATTCACAAAATTAGTTCAATTCATCTATCATGCTTAGACTCAGTTATGCAATCATATACCGAATCACGTATGTTCAGTATATGGTCACAGCTACCTTAGTATTCTAGGTCTAACCAGTCTCAATCGAGGATGAATTATTCTAAAGGGGAGATAATGTTACACCATGCATTCTTGAGCCAGAAATCGAACATTCTTTTCAACATATGTAAAGTCTAATCCCATGATTATCTTTGAATAAATGTGTCATGATCTTTATCCTAGTACGAATTTCTTACGAGGCAAAAAATGTCATAGGAATCAGTTAAAGCAATATTGAGCTAAGAGTCTTTGATTTAGCCAAATATTTATATTCGATTCTATAAAGGTCAACTATCAATGTGTATAACATCTTAAACATTTTTCATCTCAATACCCACCAAATTATACATAATTGAATTAGATTTGGAATAATACCAATCTTTCCTAAATTCAATGCCCGAGCAAAAAGTTATGATCCATTTTGTCAGAACTAATAAACTACCGCGATGCGAGACAAAGTTACCTCATCTAGCTCCACGACGTGGTGTAATGTATTCTTGAATTGGTAAACACAAGCCGAAAGGGAGTTTCAGTCATTCCTCCTTGCCTGCAAGCACCCAAGGGACAGATTAAAACACTAAAAGGGCATTATTTTCCTTCTTTTCATCATCAAATCCATATATAAACCCTTTTAATCCCCATGAGCAAAATCCAAACTTTCCCCAAGAAATCTTGACTTTAGGGTTTCATGTTCAAAAATCTTCAAGAAATCATAAAGAATAGGGTTTCTTTAATAAGTTCAAGTTTCAAGTCCAAAGATTTAAGCTTTGTTCCTTAAGAATTCAAGGGTTAAAGTTCCAATTTCAAGTTTCTTAAAGAATTCATTCAACTAAGGTATACTGGTGTTCACCCATGGATCCCTTTCACTCATGGAGCCCAAAAACATTACTTTTATTAAATATATGAGTTTTTTTCCTTTTTATGAAGTTGCACATGTAAAAGATAAGTTTAAATCATGTCTTTCCTTATTAATTTGATTCAATTCATGCCTAAGGATGATTTCACAAAAAGTTAGGTTATCTCACGCTTCAGGTTTTAATTTCCCACATCATATTCAAGTGAATTTCTTTTTAAACCCCCATTTTAAGAATATAGCCATGTATTAATATTGATTTATTATGTTTAAGACATTGCTGGTTCATGTTCATGATTTTCACATATTTGATGAAATGTCTATGTTTTGCATTTTTGAACCATGATCCCATACTTTTGTTTTAATCTTTGTATCATATTTTATGGTCATTCTATGCTTGTAGGTTATGAACATATGATACCTATGTGTTTTGTATGATGTCTAATATTTATGTAATAGGCCAGTCAGACCATGGTTTTAATGTCATATTGAAAATACCATGATCATGTTGAGAATTATCATCTTATATGTTTATAATTCCCTTAGAATCCATATGCACTTTTATTTATAGAGTACCATGACCCAAGCTTATCAGTTATTAGTTATCAGTGAATGCACTAGCTAGTATTTTAGTGTTTTTCAATTGGGAGTCGGATTTAACATCGAGCGAACCTAGGGATAGGGGCTCACCTGCCAGTAAAGGGTGTGACCTTTTATAGCAATCCCTGAGTTCCGGGACTATGTAGCCATCATAGGTTTGAGATGTCTTCCTTCCATTTGAGGGTTGACACATATCTCATAAGAGAACCTGCCAGTAGAGGGTGGCTTGTTGGTCCTTTAGTACATCAGCCTTGTGGATTTACATTATCTACCATGTGTTAGTACCCGTGGTATGGTACAGAAACCCTTCAAATGAGGGTTACAGGTTGGATCCTGATTAGATCAGATTGGGGCATGTTGGCTACATGATATATCCCACAGTCTCAGAATAGTACTTTCATGTATTTTAGTTCTTGTTTACTTGACCAAGTGTATAGATTGCCAGTTATTATGTTATACATATTTCAGTCTTTCAGAATGTAGATTATCTCAGAAATATGTTTATTCTTGGTCTTGCATTCTCAAATATTACATGTTAATGATTTCATGCTCAATATCCATATATGACCCTCAGTTCAGTTTTACAGTCTATTAAGTTTTGCATGATATTATCATACAATAGTCACATTTACCATTTCTTAGTTTCAGTTGTACTTGTTCTACAAAAGTAAATATTTAAGTAACTAAGTCTAGTGGTTCACCAGCTTATCAGATCATGTTTGTTACTCATGTTTTTAGATGCTTCAGCTTTCACTTTATTTCGGTCTATTGGTGAGTCTACTATCAATTATAATGCATGTTTTAAGATTTTGTATGAAATTTGTTTTACATGTTCTATTCACCCCTCACTTACTCAGTACATTCCAACTGTACAGTTCCACATATAAGTTTATGTGATAGATTGCCTTATAAGATAGTGACTAGTTGTAGCCAACATAATCAGACAGTTTACAGCTTTTAGCCAATAGGTGATGATTTCTTTTTTTTCGTAGACTTCAGTTGGTAGTAGTTTATCCACTTTTATTTGATTATTTATATGTATTGATTTGTGGTATTTAGAGCATGTCCCAAATTTTTACAATCAATATGGTAGAGGATTCATAGATGGTCAGTCAGAGTCAATCGTGTAATTCATGTTTCTTTCTTTATTTTTATCATGGTATAAACTTTATTAGTATTACCTTTATTTAGACTTTTCATGATTTTTCTTTTGCTTAGTAAATTATGTTTTTTATACCTATTAAATTAGTTGCTCTAGCAGTATGCCAGTTCAGGGGTTATCTTGGGATCACGTATGGTTTCAAGCACCATATTATGACTAAGGAGTAATCTCGGGTCAAGAAAAAATTGGTATTAATGCCCAAAGTTCAAGTGTCCTAGGGTGTCTATGAAGTCATGTCTAGTTGAGTCTTGCAGAATGGTACAGAGATGTTCATACTTTTCTTTGAAGTGTATAGGGAATTTAAGAAATATTTCCCTTATTTCATATCTCAGATAATGCTATACAGGTATTCTTTGATAAACTTATATAGATTCTCCTTTTGCTCCATTCATGTGAACTCTACCTTGCTTTAAAGGTAATAAAAATAATGAAGCTTAAATCCCTATGGATAGAACTTTCTCAGATATCCCGAATAAATAGTTATGGGATTGAACATAGTCAAAAGTATCCTATCAGTGCCTTTATGTACTAAAGTATGAAAGATTTCATTCATGTTTATGAAAATCATGCCCTAAGCTAAAATCGAATGTGACCTCAAATCCTTTCTTAGAATCCTATGACAACCTATGATCTAGAGTTAGAAGCATGATCTTAGAAGTTTTGAAGCAGTAAAATAGGGATAATGTTATCTACATTTTGGAGGTTATGTATCCATCGGGCTAGTTGTATGAAGTTAAACCAGAAGGCTTGAAATAGTGTATATAAGTATTTAAGTTGTTGAATCAAAATTAGGTATTATGATGTGTTTATGATCTAGAGGTATAACCAAGGTGATATGGGATTGTATTATTTCTAATTTTTAAAAGTGTATGTGCTTAGATAGTACCCTGCAGTTGCTAAGTGTGAATGAGGCTATGTAGTATATGATTTTATTATCAGCTAACTTATGGGTTATAGTTTGATGATGTTATGTATGTTAGTGTAATGATAATTCTCATGATTTAGGAAAAACATATTAGTAGGATAAGAAGGAATTTAGTACGGTCCATAAAAGTTTTAGGGATATCTATGTTAAGTGTTAGAATTTAAGTTTGAACTATGGATGGTTAAGCTAGTAGTAAGAATAGTTGAAATCATAGATGGTTTGAACTCATGGTATGGTTATAATTATGAAGATTATAAGTTAGTGTTTGAGTTATTATATAATAACTATTAAGGCTATTGAAAGATAAGAGCTATATTTCAGAAGGAAGTACTAGCAATAGGTTTTACACTTTCAGGTATGTAGTCTTTTAGGTTAAGTTTATTATTTATGTGTTTTGTTATATCTTGGACTTAGAGTAAATTGATTGAGGTTTAGTTTCGAGTTTACGAGTCTACTGACTTCAAATAATGGCTTGAAGCTATGAGGGAGATAATAGAATAAGGAAACAAGTCAGTCTCTCAAATTCTAGTAGTGAGCCTGATGTGTTGTAGAGAAACAATAGGGGAGTAAGATGTTTGACTCATTCTTATCCTAGTGTAAAAATTTTTACTTTAGTCATCTTGATATATATCCATGCCTTATATGTTAGCTCCTTGATCATAACTCATATTCATGTACTTTTCATAGAATTTGTATGCTCCTAAATTCCTAGTATGACGAGTTCCAGTTCACTCAGCAGTACAAATCATATTCCCTAAAATTATGAACCCCAAACTTAAGTCATACAGATCATGACTCATGTACTCACGCTTTACAAAATGTTCAATTCTAGGTACTCATGGCACACCCTTAATGACTTTGTTAAATTAAGATTATGTCATGTATATCCTCAGTTTTGATCTCTATAATTAATCCATGTCTTGGATACTCTATTCCTCTGGCTTTAGTTTAGTGTCAAAGTTATGCATAACATTGTTTCATGCTTTAGGTCCTCATATTCTAACTTTTAGTAAGCTCTCCTTATGTATTGATAATGGTGATGGATAATTATTTAGATAACAAAGAGTAAATGTTTTATGTTAAAGAAAAATTGTTGTATGTTTGTTTTATTTAAGGCTTTAAGAGTGAAGGAAGATTGAGGCAAATATTTTGGTATGTGTTATGGTTAGTTGAGAATATATTTGTGCCTTCTAAAGAAGAGTTCAAGAAAGTTGTTATTGATATAGGTTGAAAGAATACGAGAAAGATGTTATGGGTGTTTTCTTAGGAGTTTTTATGTTGGTATGATGATTTGCTTGACTGTCATGATGATATATAAGTGGATGGGTACATTATGCTATTGTGAATTCCTAGAAAGAAATCGAATTTAGTTGTTGAAGTAGTAGTGAGATCTGTGAAATAATAGTTTAGACTAGCATTATGGTGTTATGTGCAGTACCTTTTAATTACGAGTTAGGCTTGAACATGGTAAGAGAAGGTAGTTCAACTCAGAGTTTTGTTGGAGTAGTGATATGCGCCCATGCGAAGGAGCAAGGTTAAGCTTTAATTATGCAGTCGCATTACCTAAGTCCTAGTAATGCTATCCTAGTTTATGTTTCATAGGCCTATATTCCACGTTACAGAGTTAAATCCATATTATGATTCCTTAGAAAGAATGTTAAAGAAATACTCCAGTTGAGTATAAGCTTTCAGTATAATCCATTCTGCATAGCTATCATTTCAGTTTAACAGTTAGACAGACAAGTTCCAATGGGTTTTCCATCTTTAGATCAAGTCTTACCATTTGAAGTTTCTTGAGTATGGCCATTCCAAAAGGTAATTTGATTGAATCCATGTAAATTGTGCATTCAGTTTAGTTCAGACATCATATTTTACATTCAGATATTCAAATATTAAGTTATGATTCAGTTTGTAAGTGTCCCTACGTCGTCTTAGTCTTTCCTTATTATTTAAGACAAGTCAGTATAATTTGGGGGTTAAATGATCCCAAAGGCGAGATTCTGTAATACCCCGAGTTTTAATGTCCTAAACCTCTCAATTTTTCTTCACGAAACCAGATCCATCTCAAGGTAATGGTTACTCATAAGTTGAATCTCTCATTATTATCTGAGTCGTATAACCATTCTTATGTCATTGCATGCATTCACAAAATTAGTTCATTTTATGTATCATGCTAAGAATTAGTTATGCAATCTTATTCAAAGTCATGCATGTTCAGTATATATTTGCAGTTACTTAGTATTCTCAGTCTAACCAGTCTCATTCTAGGATGAATGATTCTAAGGTGGAGATAATATAATGCCCTCCATTCTAGAGATAGAATTTGAACCATCGTTTATACTTGTGTAAGACTTTAATCCTATAATTTATCTCTTACTACATGTGTCATTATCTTTATCGTATTGTGTAAAGTGCTTATGAGGTAAAAAAATGTCATAGGAATCACTTAGAGAATTGTTGAGCTAATAGCCTTTGATTCCGGCCAAATTTTTGTTTTCAATTCTTCAAGGGTCAATTTGAACATGTATAACTTTTTATATTTGTGTAATTTTTCATCTCAATACCCACAAAATTATAGATAATTAAATTAGCTTTGCAACTATACCAATTTCACCTTAGTTCGATATAAAAGCGAAAAGTTATGATCATTTTCATCAGAGTCAGGCCACGGTGGCATCGCAATGCATAATTAAGTTAACGCATCTAGCTCCGCGATGCGGAGTAATGTTTTCCTGCATCCGTAAATACAAGACCAAAGGGTGTTTTAGTCATTTCCCTTTTTGCCCAAGTACCCAAGTGATGGATTAAAACACCAAAAGGGCATTATTTGCCCACTTTTCATCAAATCCATATGTAAACCCTCCTCCTCCCCAAGAACAAAATCCAAAATTTTTCCCAAATAAAGTAAGAGTTTAATCTTCCAAGATTAAGAATCTTCAATAAAACATCAAGAATAGGGTTTGTTTCACAAATTTATCTTTCAAGTCCCAAGATTCAAGCTTTCTTCCTCAAGAATTCAAGGGTTCAATTTCTAATATCAAGTTTCTTTAAGAATTCACTCAATTAAGATATGCGGATGTTCATCCATGGGTCCCTTTCACCCATGGATCCCAAAAACCTTAGTTGGATTAAAAATTTGAGTTTTCCCTTTTATGAAGTTACACATGTTCTAGATCAGTTTAAATCATGTTTTCCTTAGTAATTTGATTTAATTCATGCCAAATGATGATTTCAAGAAAAGTTAGCTTATCTCATGCGTAAAGTTTAAATTTTCCATGTCATATTCAAGTGAATTTCATGTTAAACCCCCAATTTATGAATTTAGCCATGTAATCGTGTTGGTTTATTATGTTTATCACATTCTTTGTTCAAGTTCATGATTTCACATATTTGATGAAATGTCTATGTTTTGGGTCATTGAACCATGATCCCATACAAATTTACGGTTTGATCATATTTTAGGGTTATTCACTGCTAGTGGATTATGAACACCCGATACCTATGTGTTTTACATGATTTTCATTAGTCAAGTAACATGTACGTCAGACCATGGTTTTAAAGTCATAATCAAAATACCATGATCATGTTTAGAATTATAAGCTTATATGTTTATAATTACCATAAAATTCGTATGCACTATTATTTTTTGAATACTATGACCTGAGCTTATTAGTTATTAGTAATCAGTGCATGCACCATTTAGTATTTCAGTGTCTTTCAGTTGGAAATCGAATTTCGCATCGAGTGATCTTGAGAATGGGGGCTTACCTGCCAATAGAGGGTGTGACCCTTAGTAGCAATCCCTAAGTTCTCTAACTATGTAATAACATAGGTTTGAGATATCTCCCTTCCAGTTAGGGCTTTAAACATATATTATGAGAGCACCATCGAGTAGAGGGTGGATCCTTAGTCATTCGGGATATTAGCTTTGTGTATCCACATCGTCAACCATGTGTTAGTTCCCATGGAACTATACAAACACCCTTCTAATGGTGGTTACAAGTTTGAACCGATTAGATCACATTGGGGAATACCGACTACATGATACCTCCCACAGTCTCAATAAAGTGATTTAGGTATTTCAATTTAGGTTTGCTTAACTAAGTGTACAAATTGCCAGTTATTCAGAAAGATAGATTTTAGTCTTTCAGATTGCAGATTATCTCAGAAACATGTTTATTCTTTCTCCTGCATTTTCAAATATTACATATTTATGTTTTTATGCTCAGCATCCATACATGACCCTCAGTTCAGTTTTATAGTCTATTCTGTTTTACATGAGATTTTTATGAAGTAGTATATTTACCGTTTCCCAGTTTCAGTTCTACTTGTTCTACAAAAGTAAAGATTTAAGTAAATAAGTGTAGTAATTCACTATCTTATCAGGTCATGTTTGTTACTCATGTTTTAAGGTGCTTCATTATTCAGTTTATTTCAATCTCTTGGTGAGTCTACTTGCACTTAGCATGTGTATTTTAAGGTTTCATATGAAATTAGTTTTACTTTTTGCATTCACTCCCACTTACTCAGTACATTCCATATGTACTGATTAACATATATGTGTATGCTCTACATTGTCTCATAATGTAGGTATCAGTTGTAGCCTACACAACATAATCAGATAGTTTCCAGCTTCCAGCCAATAGGTGAGGAATTCTCTTGTTTTGGGGACTCCAATCAGTAGTATTTCATGTTCTTTTATTTGTTTATTAATATGTATTTATTTGTTGTAGTTGGAGGCATGTCCCAACTATTTTCAATCATTAAAGTATAGGATTCATAAATGGTTAGTCAGAGTCAATCATGTAATCCATGTTTCTTTCTTCAGTTTTATCATGATGTATACTCCATCAGGATTACCTTTATTCAGACTTTTCATAATTTTGCTTCCAGTCAGAAAATTAAGTAATATATACGTATCAAATCAGTTCTTATACAGTATGCCCATTCATGGGTTAGCTTGGGATCACTTATGCTTTTAAGCATCGTGTTACAACTAGGAGGTAATCTCATGTCGTGACACAAACCAACTATCCTTCCATAGAGATCCTCAAACGGAGCCATCTGAATACTGTAGTGATAACTATTCTTAAAGGCAAACTCAATCAAAGGTAAGTGGCCATCCCAACAACCTTTAAAGTCAATAGCACATGCTACCAACATGTCCTCTAAGGTGTGAATATTACTCTCTGCCTGACAATCTGTCTGAGGATAAAAGGTTGTACTAAGATGAAATTAGGTACCAAGACCCTTTTGAATAGCCTTATAAAAGTGAGAGGTTAACTTAGTACCTCTTTCTAATATGATAGACAAAAGAATCCCGTGCAACTCAACCAATTTCTGAATAAAAAGGTTGGCATAATCCTCATCTAAGTACGAAGTATGAACTGGCAATAAATGCGATAATTTGGCCATTCTATCAATAATGACCAATATATAATATTTATGACGACGTGTAGGAGGAAACCCTATCATAAAATCCCTATTCACCACTTCCCACTTCTAAGTAGGGATGCTAAACTCCTTCAATATCCTTCTTCATACCACTCCTCCAATAGATTTCCTCCAAATCACGATACATGTTAGAGGATCCTAGGTGGATAGAGTATCGTGCTCTATGAACTTCTGCAAGTATCTGTTGTCTAAAGCCATTAACACACAAAACACTTAAACTGCCCTAACAATGAAGTACACTATCTCCTCTTTGAGAGAACTTTACCTTCTGATCTCTAACAGCCTCCATAAAATTAACCAATCTATGATCTCTATACTATATTTCTTTCACTTCAACCACCAATAGAGATTCAAAACCATTTTGAATCAGCTGAATCAACCAACTGAACACCTAATCTAGCAAGCTGATGAACCTTACTAACTAACATCTTCTTATTTCCCTAAACTTAAGCAGAACTACCCATAAAGAGTCTACTGAGGGGATCTGGCACTACGTTAGCCTTACTCGAAGGATTAAAAAACATTATATAAAAATATTTTAATAGATCAATCCACCTTTTCTGACAAAGATTCAAATCTTTCTGTAATATTATGTACTGTAAACTCTTATGATCAGTGAACACATCAACATGAACCCTATAAAGATAATGTCTCCAATGTTTCAACTCAAAAACAACAAATGCCAAGTCAAGATCATGGGTAGGATAATTCTTTTCATGGGGTTTAAGTTGTGTAGCGGCATAGGCTATGGCCTTGCCTCTCTACATCTAAGGGTCTGCAACACAATTCACAGATGGTATACCTGATTATGCTCACAATGGGAATAAACAAGGATATCATTACTAAACACTATGAAGAACATGTCCAAGTACTTCTTGAGCACCCTGTTCATCAAGTTCATGAAAGCTACAGTGGCATTCGTTAGTCTAAAACATATAACTAGGAATTTAAAGTTACCATACCAAGTTCTTAAAGTAGTATGTGAAATGTAACATTCTCTGAATCTAAGCTGATATTGCCGAATCAGAGGTCTATCGTAGACAAATAACTAGAAACCTGAAGTTGGTTGAATAGGTCATCAATTCTGAGGAATGGATACTTATTCTTGATTTTGAGTAGGTTCAATAGATGGTAGTCAATGCACATTCTAAGAGAACCATTTGTTTTTATGCAAAAATAAGTCTGGAGCACCCCATGGAGAAAAATTGGGCTTGATAAAACCCTTATCTAAGTGATATTTTAATTGTTCTTTCAACTCCTTAAGACTAGCTGGAGCCATTGGGTAAGGTGGAGTAAAGATAGGCTTGGTATCTGGAAGGAGATCTATTCCGAAGTCAATTTTCCTTTTGGGAGGAACTTCGAGAAGATCTTCAAAGAACACTTCTAGAAATTCCCATACTACTGAAACTGAATCGAGACATGGAGTCACAGAAGTAGAGTCTTTGACTCGAACAAGATTGTAAACACCACCCTTTTGATATCATCATTCTTTCTTTTAGATAATAAACAATCTGACCCCTAAGCACTGAAGTACTGCCCCTCTATTCAATGACTGGTTCATTACGAAACTAAAATTGAACTACTCTATTTATGCATTCAATTGAGATATAGCACGAGTAGAGCCAATCCATATCGAGAATGACATTGAAATCTATTATTACAAACTCCATAAGATCAACTGAGGTGATTTTTTGAGATACTATGATCAAGAAATTTTTGCGTACCCATCTGGATATAATAGGTTTACCCTCTAGGTTAGACACTGAGAAAGGCTCTGATAATATTTTAAGACTGATACCATAATCTACAGCTATATATATTCATAAAAAAACTGAAGCTCTGGGATCTAACAATGCATGAACATGAAGATGAAGAACCTGTCACGTAACCATAACCACATCAGGAGAACTTTATTGATCAAGCCAAGTATGGATTGTATATAACCTATTCAAACGCTACCTACTAGTGGCACTAGATGTATCCTTTTGCTGAGTTTGGTGACCTACTGGAATGATGTGAAATTGGACTGGCCCTGGTGGCGATAACTTTTGACCTTTGGAGCAACCACAATACACTCCCTAACCTTGAGTCTTGGAATGCCACAACAAAAACACAGATTACAACCAACCTTACACTCACCTTGATTATTCTTACAACATATCCTGCAGAGCGGATTAGTACGACCACTATTTGCACTATCCTGGTACTTAGAGCTGACACTCTATCCCGACTGTCTTGCCTAAACATAGGCACTGGCATATTAGCTGAAGATTGAGCTAGGTATAAAAATTTTTGATGGAACGAAGAAAGGTTACCCCCTTACCTTGTCTACGAAAAGTTGAAACTACCTATTTTGGCCTTCATGTTCTGTCTCTCCCTCTCCATACGGTTTTTATCCTTAATCTACTAAGCGTGAACTATGAATCTAGATATGTCTATCTCCTTAATCAACATAGAAGTCCTACATTTCTCTACCCCAGATACAAACTTACTCATTCTAGACCTATTGTCTGCCACCATAGTAGGAGCATACCTCGTTAACTGAGTAAACTTAATTGATCTCATACTATCTTTCTTCAAATTGATGAAATCATGCCCCTTATATTCACGTAACTCTTATTGAAAAAACCTATCTAGCAAAGTTGTGGTTTACTTCTCCCACTCAATAAGCCCTGCCTCTAAACCTCGGTCCTCCTTCCACTTCTTAAACCAGGTATGACTACATCCTACAAATGATATTCCGCCAACTATTCACTCTCACTCAAATTGATGGCCATGATATCAATCACCTTCTGTACCATATCCAGAAAATCCTACAAATCCTCCTCGACCTTAGATCCTAAAAATAAAGTGGGATTCACTACTACTTAAAATTACCCCTATGGAAATGGTTTAAAATATATTGCGATAGATATAAAAATCATTGCCATTGAGCTATCGCAAAGATTTTATATGTGTTACATATATAGGCGTTGGGATGGACCTATCACAATGACATTTGCAACGATCACAAAAATTATTTCAATAGGTCTGTCTATTGCAATAATTTTTATAACTCCTATTGAGACGGTTGAAATAATCTATTGCAATAGACTGTATTGCAACAGTTGAGAGATGTTACAATAGATTATATTGTAACTGTGATGAACCGTTAGAATAGACTCTATTGCAATGACAAAAAATCGTTGCAATAACCCTATTGCAACAATTATTCATCTTTTTCACTGTTTTTTCACTACCTATGGCAATGGTTTTTGACACCTATTGTAATGATTTTTAAATCTTTTTGCAATATTTTTTTGCCACCTATTATTGTAGATAGTTCAAATAATAATTGATATATTTGTAGAGAGAGAATTATATTAATACACAACTATATATGCTCATCACAATAAAATCTTTAATTAATAATAATTCAAATTAACATATCCAACAAACTAGTAATCTAAATCCGAATGCAAAATGTTAAAGTCAAATGGTCATTAGTTTTCCCATAAAGTATGAAGTTCGAGTGGCGATAAGTTCCACAAAGTTTAATAATCCATAAATTTTCTCAAGTAAGGTCAATTTCTTCATCTCCTCCTTCATTTTGAACATCTATAAAAAGAGAAAAAATAATCTCAATTAGCACTTAAATGACAACATATTTAATTTTCAATTGAAACATAGAAGAACACGTATATATAGAGCATAAACAATATTAATAGCAAATGAATAAATTATTTACACAAATTAGTAAATGAAAAACTGGTATATAATGACAGATGACCTGCCAGAACAACAAAATTAGTAGATGCAACAAGAAGTTTGAATAATGTGCCACAAAAGAAGGGAAGAAGAGAAAACAAATGAAGTCTAAGAACCATGATAGCTGAAAAGATATGTGTAACACCTATCTATGAAGAATCCATCCCAACCAAAGGCATGAACTATCGTAGAACATCAGATCTGTCTAATTGACAAAAACATCACATATTAGACAGACACAAGGAAAATGAGGGGATAAAACTTTTGTAATATCCAGTTATATTATTTATTAGATATCAACCAGCTTGGAAAAAAAATCTACCTTTCTTTTTTACTAATAAACCAAAGAGTGGAACCTATAGAATTTTAAAGAGGAGAAATATACCTACATAAAAAACTTATCCTTAGATATCTAATTGAATGTGTTGGAATATGTAAACCAACTTCAATGTTATAGATATTTCTACAGAAAAAAACACTCAATTGCAAAGGTTTGTAACTTAAATTCTTCATCTAAAAGGTAACACTTATGTTTATGTATTAGTAAAAGTGACAACAAAATGAAACATAAGAGGGGCTGAGGTGAGCTCAGGTTGCACAACCAAATAAGTATTATTTCAAGTATGATGTCTCAAGGTCATATGGTGTAAAGTATGGATGAAGTTACATTAATTTTCAACTTTGATTTTCTATTCAGAAGTTTGAATTCATTTCTAGTTATAATACAATTTTGCATTACTGATCATAAACAATTTTGGGACAACTCTACCAAACATTTAAAAGAAATTTTCGAAGAGGTTTTAAAATTTGATGTCCAAATTCCATCATTATGATTCCCTTTCAAAAGATAAAATATCATCCATACCAGAACATCCAGTTATTGTTACCTCATAATTGTTCCATCAACATCAGATATAATAATCTTTGAGTCCCATCACTACAAATATACACGTGCATCAACCTATGAAGTAAGCACCTTAGACAAATATGTGCATAGAAGCATTTGTCACACTATAGAAAAAATGATTAAAAATTTCTTGAAAGTACTGAAATGCAAAAATGGGGATGTAATGGAGAAAAAAAAAGTCCTAGCATATGACTTGCTGTTTCCCCAGCATTGTAGTTGAGAATGTGAAAATAACTATATTTTTTCCCTCCTTGAGATTCAACGTAGCCAGCTGTTCAGATGTTGGAATGTTTAACATTATTTTCTACTTAGAAATCTTTGGACTTATAATGGATCAAATACCATGATCTCCAGCTACTACCCCATGAATTAATGGGTCAAGGATCTCTTTGTGCGAAGTTTCATTTGAACTCATCAATGATTATCTTGCCTAATATTTTGGTCCATACAAATATACTACTTTTTTAGCATACAACATATAAATCCTCAGGAAATCTAAGACGAAATTAAACTTTAGGTCTTACAAGGTAAAATTTTATTTGACTTATCTCTCCAACGCGATAAAGACTTATTTTCAACTAGTTGGTATTGCCTATATGGAGATTTTCTTCTAAATCTATTTTGTTCTTTGCTAAGTTCGTATGGTTTCAGAGAGAGGTATTTACATGTAATTATATGTCTAACATAGCCGTTGTTAACACCTTTGATGATCTCATCTAGAGCCCGGTGTATTTGAAGGTCTACACAGGATATGAATAAACAATCTCCAATGACCTTCTCTATTTTATTCTATCATTCTATGGGCTACCTCTATTTTCTTCTTTATGTTATCTTCAATAGATTTTTTTAATCTTTGTATGCTATTCTTTAGATAAAACATTCCATGAAATATAAAAAAAAAAAAGAGGAAGGAACACACATAGTACAAAAAACAAGTAGAGAAAGGCATAACACTGTCTTAATAAAACCAAAACAAAGTGAATTTACCAGAATGCTAGTAGGGAAACTGAATGTACAGAATGATACTAGGGAAAGTGAATCTACATGAGCATACTCAAAATTGGAGTGCTTACTTTTTAGTTGAGGCCATGTTTGGGTGTCTGTTTATGTATTATGTCAACATCACAGTATGGAAATACTTACAATGGAAATGCACTATAGGTACTACACCATTGTTGGTGAGTGCAAACTTATAAGTTCTCCAACTTGAACACTATTTCCTTGTCTGATCTGTGGCCATCCCTTTTAGATCCAAAGTGACCATTGTCAATTATCCCTAGTCACACTGACCATAATTTCTATATTTCAACCAGAAGAATCAACTCACATCTATTCTGCAAGCCATTTGATTTTGCAAAAGCCATTGGAAGATACTACTCAAATTTATTCTGATACATGTATATATCAATACTGTATTATCACAAAACAAGTAAAAAATTATTAGATAAGGTTATTATAAAATCACTCATACCAAAACAGGAAATATGAGAGTGTAAGGTTGAATAGTAGATATAAAATCAGGGTTGCTATCAGCTGATGTTGAAGCAGCTATTTGTGATTCTGGAGTAGTCACGTTCGAGGTCTTAAGCCTAACATCTGTTACTGATTTAAAGTAACCGAGAAAAGACAAAAGAAGAAACACTACAACTAGAAATGGAATAAAAAGGAAAAACTAGAAAGGTTTTACACTCCATACCTTTATTCGACATTCTTTCAGCATCTAATTTTTTCTTCTTTGCTTCAGGATGAAGGGATGGACTTCCTCTTAAATCTAGTTTTAAAGACAAAACAAAAACACTAAGTTCAAGTAGAAAGGAACTATTATTTGTTTATTTGTTGGGCATATACAGCAAGTAGCTTTTTCGATATTACTTGATGGAGTGATTTAATAGAAAGATACTTTTGCAAAGCTACTACACTCAAAAGCTTCTCACAGTAATTTACTTGTACATTACTTCTGAGAAAAATCCTTCTTTAACGCTTTTCAAAATGAAAAGCTTTTAGAATGTAGACTTTTGTCCTCGATTGAACCATTAGAATTGAGAATTATAGGACAAAAAAAGATAAAATAATAAGATCCACAACAGAATGCAATGCCGACGAAGGAGAGGATGATGTAAAACCAAGACTACAAAATGGAATCGAATAGCTATTTCAGAATCTTAAATCTAAAAAAAGAGGGGCAAATGTAGACATATGTGGAAAAGAATATCAATCAAGGTTAGTTAACAGAACATTGATAGACCCAAAAACTCAGAGGAGCAGTGACAAAGACAATGTAAGTAAATGAAACACATGCACAAATAGATGGTAGGTGACTTTCTAAAGCTACAAGAGGTAGGGAATATGGGTTGTACTTTGAATGTTCCAGATCTATCTTATATAATTACCCCTACTCCTCCATTTGCTTTGAGCAATGGATATCGACAATAATGTGTGTTTATTAATTATAATTCCGACCATAGAAATGATGAACCTGCAAAAGTTAATAACTAGATAGGATCATTGAAATTATAAAGTAATACCGCAGTAATTAATTTAAAGAGGGATATTATTAAATAGTAGAAAACATTAATCTGAACGTTCATCATAAATTTTAAGACAAGGGCTTAGATGAGGAACTTTCCATGAAATCTAAATATAGATGTATTTCCATTGGAAACAATCTTAAATATTAAGTGATCTCCTTCCTTTAAGCAATTCGTAATGCAAAATTCTCTCCAACCACTTCCAATGAAGGTGTTTCTGCCGCTTGTATACACACCAAATGTCCATGACTGTTGGTTGTCGTTTAAAATTATCATACATTTTTGGTCGTTGAGTCCATTTTCTTGCGCAAATTGTTTAGGAATACATAGACAAAATATCTCAACAGTATAATAGGATATCAATCTCAGTCTTTCAATGTCAAGATCCAGTTAAGGTTTCAAATCGGGATTCGATTGGAAGCCTCAGTGGCAGGTTCTGTACTTAATGAGGTATTAGAGGGAAGAGATTGAGGAATACCTATTAACTCATTTTATCTCATTCCTCAAAGGACATTGACGCATGATTTAGGTCAAACAACAAGATGCAACTTAAGTGGCCCCTAAGGAAGTAGGAGGGAGGTGTTGTATGGCGGTGATAGGTTCATCAAGGTCAAAAAGGTTAATTGATATCATTGGCGACGAAACCCTTAAAATGTCGGTGCTCGGTGGTAATGGGAGAAAGATAGAGTAGAAGGAAAGAGGGTAAAGGGAAAAGGAGGGTTTTAGTATTATAGAAAGAAATGTTTGGATTTGATTTCTCTCCTTCTGAAGAAACAAATAGCATAAGAACTGGAATAATCTTCAAAGTGGGAAGGGAAAATAAAATGATGCAATAGCCTATTTTTTCTAATAAGGAGTTGCCATACGTGAGTCTATGGCAATGGCTCATCCAACCATTGTTATAAGACAACCTATTTCAATGCTTATCTATCAATAGCAACGGTTATAACATCAACTAGCTCTACTACAATATTTTTTTTCCAACAATTACAACTGTTGCAATATAACTTTTATAACAATTTTTTTTGAAATGTTGCCAAAAGTTCCATTGCAATAGGGGTAATTTCTAGCAGTGCATCCGGGTAAAATCCTAAATCCTAACTATGACTGTATTTGCCACTGGATTAGCTAGGTCAAAAACTTGTTTGCTATTTTGACAAGCTTTTAAAATGGGTAGGGTCATAAAACTGGCCCTGAATTCATTGGGAGAGACATGCTCTTTCAGGGGATCTTCTCGAATAGGTACTGGTGCGGGCTGATCGCCATTCCTTCTTTTGTTGTTTTTTCTAGGAGGCATTATCCGTAACCAAAATGAAGGATGAGTTAGAAAGAGAGTTTAATTAGAGATCATGCTCTTTCACACGATATGAATACTGAATACAGGGAAACTTTCCTAAAGTTATTTCATGGCCTCTTGTCTGTAAGAGTGGCACACTTCACACCCATGCACAAGACTCTACTCAATTAGGCTTTCAAATTCCCTAAGACACTTTAAAACCTGAATTTGATAACTATTTTTATCATAACCCGGGGATACCCCCAAGTTGCAATCATACTGCTTACAGCCACAAGGGACCACAAGCTAACCCATGAATTGGTACCTTCTATGTGCACTTAACCAAAATAGTAATGCATCACGTGGGGAAGGTAAGCTACTAAGATATTGTAAAACTAGACACTGAAATATGTTTCAAAAACATGTCTGAAATATCTGATATAATGCTAGAAACCAACTATCTATCTAAAAATAATTGATAACACTGAAATGACTGACTAAATATCTAACTAATTTTCTGAAATCCTCTAAACAGCATGAGCAGTTGATGTGAAAGACCCCCAACTAACTACAACTGTCTGAACATACGAAACCACTGAAGTAACTAAAATAAAAAAAATGATGTCCTTGATTTATGAGGACTCACCACTACTGCTGCTGATTAACAATGAGTTTTCTAAGAGCGACTTGGAAACTGTCCATCAGAACATATGTTATAAGACAACATAGTGCAAAAAAATTCGGTCAGTACTTTGAATATAATAGTATATGAGATGAGAACTGGCTGAAATGTATAAGGTAACTGCACATAAATGCATGAACATGTAATATCGGAGAACGCAAGTCCAAGCGTAAACATATTTATGAGATAATCTTTAATCTGAAAGACTAAAAGATATATAACTAAATAACTAAAAATTTATACACTTGGTCAAGAAAACCTAAATTGAATACACTAATAACTATACTAGGATTGTGGGAGGTATCATATAACTAGCATGCCTGAATCTAAGCTAATTAGGGTACAACCTTTAACCATAGTTGGAAGGGTGAAAGTACTATGCCATAGGTATTAATACTGGATATGTGGATCAACTAATCTGTTGTCCCAGAGGACCAGGGTGCCAAGCTAAAACTAACAGGTGGCCCCCGAGAAGAAGTTAAGCCAAAATTTATGTGTGACCGCTAATTAGTTCTGGATTACTAGGTTTGCTACTAATGCCTCTGCCTAACTGATGAGGAAACCGCCATCCTTGCCTTCACTCGATTCCAAATCCTTCTCCCAACTGAACTGACATTGGTACTGAGCTAAACTAAGCTTAACTTAATATTATTTCTGATAACTGATAGTAATCACCATGATCATAAATATCTAAGTAAATAACAACACTCATGGTTTCACTGAATTATTACTTGAAAGATCTGAAATCATGTAAAATATATAGGTATCGAGTTTTTATAACCCACCTTCACAGAATGATTATAAAAATACAATATCAAACTTGAAATACTGTAGTATGCAATCATGGTTCAAAGACAAAAAACATGGGCTTTTCATCAAAATATTTAGGAATCATAAGCTTGAAGATGGGAATGTCTTAAACATGAAATAAAACAACAAGATTATGTGGCTAAATTCATAATTTGGGGACTCATTCATAAATCAATTAACATTACTTGGGAATCACAACACTTAAAACATGATATGACTCATTCCACTTGAAAAAACTTGTAACCATAACTTAACATTAAATTAATAAGAGATTCATGTATTTATTTTTATTTAACATGTGTAAACTCATAAATTAAATAAAAAGAGGGTTTTGGGATCTATTAGAGAAAGGGACCTATGGATGAACATCCCATATAAACTAATAACTGAATTCTTGAAGATTTCTAGGATGGGAAGCTTGCAATCTTAATTTCTTGAGAATGAAGCAAGAATTTGTTCTTGGGGAAGGAGGAGGGTTTTCTTGGGAGAAATTTGAGTGACAGTTGCAAATAATCCCCTTTCTGAATCTCCAATTAGTTTTATGCACAAAATAGGATGAGCGAAAATTACCAAAATAGCCCTTAGCATAAAGGCCAAGTGGTTGGTTGAATGGGCATGGGCGTACCGCGGGCTCTAGACCAGTGAGATAAGCCTCGTGCCGTGGGATGCATTCTGGTGGACTAGATCGGTTACTTCGGGCTTTGTGTTGGTGGACTAGAACAAGTACCGCAGGCCTATCCTGGTGGGTCTACTTGTTTTGATTTCTAGAAACACCCCTACGCTAGTTTGAAAATTCTAAAACTTCCCTGAGACATACCTTTAACAATCCCGAACATCTTTTAACTCAAAAATTAATAGTTTTGAGGTCGGGAAGACCAAAATAAAACTCATAGAAGTTTAGGGTTCTTGAAAATGACTAAGTCCTCTACACTTAGTGAAAATTTCAAGCCTTGGACCCCTTAAGCATATAACTAAGAGTTGAATCGTGCTTAGAATATTATGGGGTACTATTACAACATATTCGGGACTCATATCAATAATCATATTTATAAGTCATAGCATTTCTCAAATCATCTCACATATAGGAGGCATCTCATATATAGGAGGTATAATATCAATAAGCATGTAATCATCTCTCACACAAAAGGCATCTCTTATCTAAGAGGCATAATATAGATAGAAATGTAATCTTCTACAAGATATATTATATCAATAGGTCATACATTATGACTACATCGAATATCACCTCTATAGGCCAATTTACCTATCTAAGAGGAACATCATCACTATAGGTCCAACAGTCATGACTTAAGGAAATAACATCATATATGCTAATCATTAAGTCTAAGAAGAAATAACATCTCTATAGGACAATCATCAAGTATATGAGGAAATAGCATCTCTATAGGACAATCATAAAGTCTAAGAGGAAATAGAATCTCTATAGGTCAATCATCAAGTCTAACAGAAAATATCATATCTATAATCCACATAGCTTATCTAGGAGGAATATCATCTCTAAATGCCTAATATCACTTCCACAAGGAGTATCACTAACATAACTCAAAATCCACAATCTGGGAACATCAATACAACTTACTAAGTTATGAAGTTACTTTATTCTAAGGTTTACTAGGCTTATCAATGTCTAGCATCCTTAACTAAGTCCATAAGACTTAACACAAGTTTAGGCCTAAGCGGGCTCGACGATCTTACTTATAATCCTCAATTTCCATAATTAGGCACACAATGCCCCAAACATGGCAAAGTCATCTAGTCCAACTTCTAGACATCAAGTAAGCCATGTTCAAGCCTAAGGTAGGAACTTTTACTAGAAACAAGGGTACTCAAGTCAACTTTACCCAACTTATGATTTCAAGACTACCATACTAGCCCAATACGGCTAAATATACAAATCATGTTCAACTACAAAGTATAACAAGAGAAGCAAAGAGACTATTTTCGATAGACCCTCGGCTTAGGACCAATAATAGTATAACAAATATAAAAAGTAGGTGCATATAAACTAGTATAGTACACAAAACAAACTAATCGAATAACAAACACAAAAGATAAGTGTATAATAAACTAGTACGGGATGCCAAAAAGGCAACACCACTAGCCCCAAACTATACCCATAATATTATGAACCAGAATCTCAAGACCCAAAGGAGCACTCCCTTATTACCATCTCAACGCTCTCACCCCCTAACTCTCTACCCTAATCTGCGTCCTCCACACCTTCTTATCAAGGGTCAAATCCTCTGTAAGTTGTAATTACTCCATATCATGCCTAATCACCTCCCACCAATATTTTTTTGGTCTACCTTTAGCCCGCCTAAAACCATCCCTAAAAGAGTCTCACACCTCCGGACTGGAGCATCAGGGCCCCTCCTCATCACATGCCCGAACGAACTTAGCCTCACTTCTAGCAACTTATTCTCCATCGAGGAAACTCCCACCGTCTCCTGAATAATCTCATTCCTCACTTTATCTTTCCTGGTATGTCCACATATTCATTGCAAC
This sequence comes from Capsicum baccatum var. pendulum, assembly GCA_030864225.1. Taxonomy (NCBI): domain Eukaryota; kingdom Viridiplantae; phylum Streptophyta; class Magnoliopsida; order Solanales; family Solanaceae; genus Capsicum; species Capsicum baccatum. The sequence continues at coordinate 193,454,591 of CM061559.1, read as the reverse complement.
ATTAGTATCTCTGCCACTTTACCTTTTAGATATGGGAGTTCTTAACTGGCCAACACACCGCTCTATACAATATAGTCATCCAGGCTACCACTCTGTAGAACATAACTTGAAGCTTCACAGGCACCTTCTTAACACAAAGGACTCCTAATGCGAGCCTCTACTTCAACCACCCTGCCCCAATATGATGCATTACATCCTCATCAATATCACCATTACCCTAAATTATAGACTCTAGATACTTGAAATTATCACTCTTCTGGATGGCTTAGAGTCTAGATTAACAACCACTCCATTTTCTTGCGACATATAACTGAACTTACCCTCCAAGTACTTCTTCTTGGTTCTACTTAACCAAAAACTTTTAGATTCAAGCATCTGTCTCCAAATTTTTAACTTATGATTAACTATACCCCGAGTCTCATCGATCAGAACCACATTATCTACAAATAACATACACCAAGGCACTTCTCTATGAATATGTCACGTCAATACACCCATCACCAAAGAAAATAGAAATGGGCTAAAAGTCGATCCCTAGTGCAACCCTATAAAAAATATGAAGTTCTCTGAATCTCCACCTACCGTCCTCACATGAGTCTTCCCACCATCATACATATCCTGAATTGACCTAGTGTACGTCATGGGTACCCCTCTATCCTCGAAGTAGCTCTATAGAATCTCCCTGGGAACTCTGTCATATGCATTCTCTAGATCAATAAACACCATATGCAAGTCCTTTTTCACTCTCTAAACTGTTACACTAATCTCCTCACAAGGTGAATGGCCTCAATGGTCGAGCAACCAGGCATAAAACTGAATTGATTCTCCGAGATCATCACAATCCTTCTCATTCTTAACTCTACCATCGTTTCCCAAAAGTTTATAGTATGACTTAAAAACTTAATACCTCTATAGTTGTTATAATTCTAAATTCCTCCCTTGTTCTTATACACTAGAATCATCATGCTCAATCTCCATGATTTAGGCATTTTATCATCTATAAAAATAATGTTAAACAACATTGTCAACTACTCCAGACCTGCCCTGCTAGTGCTCTTCAAAAAATCTATTGGAATATCATCTAGCCCTATCCCCTACCCCATCGCATCTTGTGAATAGCCCCCTTTACCTTCTCAATTTCGATACGCCTACAATAACTATAATCGCGACCCTCCTCAGATATCTCTAAGTCTCCTAACACAGAACCTTTGTCCCCCTCATCGTTCAAAACTTTATGTAAATAGGACTTCCACCTCTCCCTAATGAGGGCATCCTCAACCAACACTATATCATCCTCTCATTTAATGTACTTCACTTGGTCAAGGTCGTGAGCCCTCTGCTCCCTGTCCTTGTCCATCCTATACAACTTCTTATCTCTGCCTTTATCTTCTGAAGCTGCATAAAAAGTCTCAAAAGCTATTTTCTTAGCCATCGTAACTGCTAACTTAGCCTTTCTTTTAGCTACTATGTACTCTTCCTTATTCTTCTGCCTTTCCTCATCATTCTTACTCCCAACCAACTTAGTATAACCCACTTTCTTAGACTCTACCTTTCTCTTGACCTCTTTGTTTCACCACTTGTCTCCTTTATGTTTGCCATATCGACCTCTCGAGACACCCAACACCTCTCTAGAGGTATCCCTAATGCAACTGGGAGTCATCTCCTGCATATTATCCACACCGCCTCAACCCTCCCACGCCCCCTACTCTTCAACTTATTTCCATCTCCGAAGCACTCGCCAAAGTCAAGCTACTCCACTTAATCCTGGTTCGTGCCTCCCTACTTCTCTTCTTTTTGCCCTTATTCATAACAAAGTCCATCACCAACAACCTAAGTTGACTCGATAGATTCTCGCTAGGTATGACTTTACAATCTGTACATAGCGCTCTATTCCCTTTTCTAAGAAAGAAAAAGTCTATCTGAGTATTAGACACTGAACTACGAAACATAATATGGAGATAATCCTTCTTCAGAAAACTTGAATTCGCTATCCACAAACCAAAAGCCCTAGAAAAATCTAATAGAGAAGTTTCTCCTTCATTTTACTCACCAAAACCAAAACCCCCATGAACATAATTGTACCCTCTCGACAGAGACCTAATATGCCTATTGAAATCCACTCCTATGAAAAGCTTCTTAGTGCTCGGGATGCTCCTCACCACCTCATCTAAAACCTCCTAGAATTTCTTCTTCTCCTTTTCATCCAAACCTACTTGTGAGGCATCGACAGTAATAACGTTTACTGTAACCCTTCCATGACCAACCTAATAGATATCAGTCTATCACTAACTATCTTTTCCTCTACCACCTTCTCCATAATATCTTCATCGACTAAGATACCGATCCCATTTCTATGTCTCACAATACTCGAGTACCACAACTTATATCCTTCCACTTCTTTTGCTTTAGTGCGTACACATTTATTTTCCTGGACGCACACTACACTAACCCTTCTCTTTCTAAGAATCTTCACCAACTCTATAGACTTACCCTACAAAGTACCAATGTTCTAAGACCCAACTCGCAACCTAGAAGCCCTCTTATCTCACCGAACCTTACTACCCCTAGCCCCTAACCCCAAACTCGATCCTAGACCCAACCCCGACCCAACCCCCCAAACCCCAACCCATACCCAACACTTTCTAACCTTGATCCCAACCCTAACCTATAACATAACCCTTGTATATCATCGCCAATCACTGCCACTATGCAACAAAGAAGAAAGGGATGAGAGAAAAAAGGGGAGAAAGATAACAAAGGGGATCAAGATATGGTAAAAAAGGTACACTACTTACAACAAGGTCTATAAGGGAGCTAGGGAAACAACCAACAATCTATAATAGATAGAGAGAAACAAACCCAAAAATATAACACAAATTTTGATAAACAATAGTCAATAGCGTGAACTAATACTACCATAACTAATGGATATGCTAGTATATCAAGTAACAGTAATCATACAAGGTAACACACTTCAAAACTACTAAGAACAAAAAAAAGATTCAGATGTAAAACACTATTACAAAGTAACCATTCAACAAGAAATTTGACACCCACTACTAGATAATCAATCAATAGGTCAAAATAAGATCGGGTGTATTGGGACCCGAATCAAATGTCTACCTAGACTAAGATCGATATTTTGGATCTGCTAGACCAGTAAGAATTTGCATCTGAGGTTATTTCACTAAAGTTTCTCCTAGTGGCCATTTGGAACCAATGAACTTCTAAATGGGGAATTCGTTCAAAAAACCAAACGAGCTGCTCGGTAACCGAAATGACAGTCCCAGGAAGTCATAAATGAGTCGGAGTAGCTATAGTGAAGCTGAAACGATAGACATAATAAAAAAATGGAAAATGACCTAAAGGGTCTTCACATGATAGGTGATGCGCATGCAAGAATTAAATCAAGCTATACAATCAATATCACATGTCACCATAAATGTCATCATCATGACCATCATCATGGCAATCCATCTCTGGCGTTGTCGAATATTAATATATCATCATAGTATACTCTGATCTTATCGGGTATCAATATATTATCATAATATCTAGCCTCGTCAGGTATCAGTATACCATCACAGTATCCTCTAGCCTTGCTGGTTATCAATATATCCCAATAGCATCCTCTGGCCTTGTCGGGTATCAATATCATCATAATAACATCACAGACTAACATATACTAATATACTCACAAACATAATCATATCAATACTAAGCATATATCTAGACAAGACTTCCCAGCTACTCATTATAATCTAACCAACACTATTTATAGTGAAACTACTAGTTCGGTAGTCGTCACATGACCTCTAGTTGTTGGTTCAAATATAATCCTTATTCAAGCTATAACAACTAACAATTATTTAATAGATAGCTAACATCTAACATCTAGCGAAAGTTCATCACTAGACAATAGTCGCCATTTATCACCTATTCCATATTATAAATAAATCATCATATAATCGTTAACCATTATTAGACAACACATAGTCACTTATCATCTAACCATCTTTTATTTACTTACATCATTCATTAACTAACCATCGTTAATTGACCAATCCTTATTTACCTATTCATTATTCAATAATTTTGCAACTAATCATTGTTATTAACGAGCCACCTCTTATTACCAACATTACTTATTATCAAGCCTCATTAATACAATTCCTCATTTTATAACTAATCAACAGTATAAACTTGGGTATCAATATCACTAATCTTTTTCTATACTAAACCCGACATTTTCATTAGCCCAATATCAACCATCTCTAACTGCCACATTTCAACTAAACAATATTCATTAACTAATACATCTAATTCCTATCAACCAAGTGTTATAGTCTCCTAATAGAAACAAAACCCATGACATAACTTACCCCTTACAAAGCATAATAATAATAAGATCATATTTCATCTAGAATTACATAATTTACCAATACAATAATCATGAATTTAACAAATATATGCATGCCATCACCAATACAAGATCAATAAAGTCGAAAGCAACATACAACATCTTTCTCCATGCTATACTAGAGAGATATGTTTATAAACATATATATGAATCTATAAACTGTAATCGTATCCCATACAGTGATGAGCACTTTTTGAATATCCAATCATTAGAATAACACGTCCCTTGGACCAATAATATATCATGAATAATTACAACATCATAATTACAGCCTTAGGCCTATATACGTGTCTAGAACTTATATCAATAATCATTTATATAAGCCATAGCATACCTCTAGTCATCCATATATAAGAGGAATCTTGCATATAGAAGGCATAATTTCATTAAGAAAATAATCATCTATTACATAGAAGGCATCTTGCATCTAGAAGGCATATATCAATAAGCACATCATCATCTCTCATATACAAGGCATCTCATATATAGGAGGCATACTTCAATAAACATTTAATCAATTCTCTTATATGAGGTATCTAACATCTAGAAGGAGTAATATAAATAAGCACGTACATAAGCATATAACCATCTCTCATATAATATATCTTATATTAATAGGTCATACAGGATGACTATAAGGAACATCAGCTCTCTAGGGCAATCATCATATCTAAGTGTAATATCATCTCAATAGGCCCAACAATCATAACAAAAAAAGAGATACCATCTCTATGGGTAAAACTATCATATCTAATAGGAAATAGCATCTCTATAGGACAATCATCAATCTTAGAGAAAATATTATCTCTTTAGACCACATAACATATCTCTAAGGGATATCATCTCTCACTGCCCAATATCAACTTCACAAGGAGTATCATAGCCATAGCTCAAAACCCATAATCCGGAGAACATCAATACAAGTTATAAAGTCATGAATTTACCTTATACGAAGGTTTAATAGCCCCATATATGTCTAACATCCTCAACCAAAACAACAAGGATAACATGAGTCTTGGTCTAATTCGGCCAAATGATCCCACTTCTAAACCTCAATTTCCATAATTAGGCACACTATGCCCTTAACTAGGCTAAGATATCTTTATCAAATTCTAGATATCAAAAAAGAAACAATAATGCCTAAGATAAGAGCTTCAACTAGAAACAAGGGTACTCAAGTCTATTCTACCCAAGTTATGGTTTCAAGGTGACTATAATAGACCAATAAGTTTAAATCAACTATTCATGATTCAACTAGTAAAACCACAATCCAAACATAGCATTATATTATAACCATGCTGGAACTAATCTAAACTAGAGAGGGAAGGCACAAGAATTCAAAAGGCATATAAATCTATCATCTTACGAGTCCATAATCCTCATTTAATCCCTAAAGGATCAACAATAATGGCTATGTTGCTTTATTCATAATCAATCCTAACATCCAAATTCACAGCCAATACATATCATACGTTATCTATGATGAGGTGTATAGAAAGTCCTACCTCGAAGCCGAACAACAAAACTTCATATCAAGCAATATATGCTAGTCTTCAGTCCACAATCCCTAAAATGCCATCACACTAACAAAACCATGATCTACTCACCAATACGAGTCTAAAGATACCCATATTGCACTATTGTACTTTGAGTCAAAAATGACACCAAAACCCATAAGTTGGTCCCATATGTTGAAATAGAGTTTGCGAGACCAACCCATACTTCAAATACCATTATGGAGTTATATCCCCTAAGAAATTGGTGCAAATCACCCATATTTAGGGCTAAAATCAAGCCTTAACCCATTTGGAGATTTTTGCTAAGAAATTAGGAATTCAATAATAGAATTAAGGGATTCATACTGTAGATTCAACGATTATGATTACGCAGGCAATCCAATGTCTCAATCAACTCCCACGACTCTCTCTAAGGCCTAAACTCTCTATTAGGTTTTGGGACTCAAGAAAGTAGAGCAAATGGCTAATTCTTAGCAAAAATTGGCCTTTTAAATACCCTTCCCAGTCTCTCAGGTGGTGCGATCGTGCACCCATGCATGTCGCGATTGTAGTCATAACATTTATGCAAAGGCCCTCCGCGATCATTATATCCGACTGCACTTGACGATTGGGATCAATCCTAAATCCAATTATTGAAAATAAGATATGTAACCACACTAAATTTAATGTTTCAAATAAGTTGTCGAAGTCAAATTGGCTTGGTGCCCATTTGGAACTAGCGAAGACTTCTAAATTTTAATTTAGTTTTAAAAAAATAAACTACCCGATGACCGAATCATCGGTCCCAGTCATACTGAATCCAACTCAAGTATATTACTCCAATTTAGTAAATCATCCAATATTCTGAAAGAAAACTTAAAACATTAAGTCAAGACTAAAGTAGCCAATATGAGGACCACGGGCTATCATCTGAACACTTATCAACTATAATCCAACCAATGTCTAGAAGATCGAATTGGCAGAAATGGACTAGGCTCAACCATCTTATAAATAAAGCCTAAACAAAGACAAGTCTAAAACAAAAGATGCATACAATATCTACAACGCCAAGATGATATCTCAATGCCAAGGTTGAATTGCTCGATCTCAATTATCTAAACCAAAATTAAGCATGGGTAAGCGTGAATGTTCCAAATCAATCATACTTTTAAATTTCCAATCAATGAGTTAAATCAAAAATTAAGCCAATAAGGCTATATCGATGTCAACAACCTCAAATCGACATTAGTATCCATATCTAACATATCCAAGATAAATTATGCCAAGCCATACTCTAGCATATTAAAAGAGCAAAATCATCATAGGATAACCACCAACTAAAAATGCACGAAACCAACACTATCTCAGGTAGAGCTTATGGAATATAACTACAAAACAAAACTCAACATATCCGCTAACTGACATAAAACTGAACAAAGGAGTCTGATGCACACATATCTGAACCACATCACATTGATACCATCTTTGTATTCTCATAAGTTACCAAATTCATATTTGAACAAAAACTAACTAAAGTCATGAGTCATATTATCGACTCCAAATCCAAATACACCTTTCATTTACCATTTATCACATGTTATTCGCTCCAATCCAAGAGGAAAGTCACTAAAGTCTCACCCACATAGTCTCATCACAAAGATCTCAAAGAACTAAAGTTGATCCACTATAAGGACATGCCGTATATACAAGAATAAGCTCATAAGGAGCTATCTGAGCACACCAATGTAGATAATCAAGGAATACAATCCATTACAATGCTACAACTAGTCCGGATGACAATTAAATAGAAATCTAAAAGTCCAAGATATAACTACTAATCAATGAATATTCCGCTCCAAGATGTCTAATCAACTAGGAATGAAGTCATAATAAATCCAACTCAAGTATATTACTCCCATTTAGTAAATAATCAAAAATTCTCAAAGAAAAAACTTTAAGTCAAGACTTAAGTAGACAATATGAGGACCATGGGCTATCATCTGAACACTTATCAACTATAATCCAACCAACATCTAGAAGAGCGAATAGGCAGAAATAGAGTAGGCTCAACCATCCTATAAATAAAATCTGAACAAAGACAAGTCTAAAACAAAAGATGCATACAAGATCTACAACGCCAAGATGAAATCTCAATGCCAAGGTTGAATTGCTCGATCTCAACTATCTAAACAAAAACGAAGCATGGGTAAGCATTAATGTTCCAAATCAATCATACTTTTAAATATCCATTTTAATGAGTTAAACCTAAAATTGAGCCAATAAGGCTATATCAATGTCAACAACCTCAAATCGATATTAGTATCCATATCTAACATATCCAAGATAAATCATGCCAAGCCATACTCTGGCATATCAAAAGAGAAAAATCACCATAGGATAACCACCAACTAAAAATGCAAGCAACCAACTCTATCTCAGCTAGAGCTTACGAAATATAACTACAAAACAAAACTCATTTCAAAGGATTAATCACAGGCTGAATATGTATATAACTAACTCTATATCCACTGGAAGGCAGGAATAATCCAAACATGCTTAAAAACTTCTCTGGATGAAAACGACACCTGTATTCTAAAAAAATCTACCCACTCTGAGAAATGCAACTTTAGCATACAATTGATCAATCTAACACTATATCTTAGCAAAGAATAGCAAAAGGCATATGTTATCAAGGAGAAACACTCCACCAGGTTGCATTAGGCCGTACAAACTCTGAAATGGAGATTTTCCAAATCAACCCAAGTATGAAAATCAACACTCGATCCATTAAGAATTACATCATCATAAAAGAAATATACCAATCTTGAACCCAAGGCCAAAGTCAAAATCACTACAAAAAAATCAACAACTTAAGATAAGGAACTTTAAATTGGCCAACTTAGGAAGCGATCACAAAAAAGGCCACCAGTCTCTAACACTCTAACTCTATTTAAGGAAAAACTATATAGCAGAAAAGGAGCATCTAGTCTCCACATCAATGATAAGGTAAAACCATCAAAATAGAACCAACCGAACAAACCTAAAAGATGAATCATGACATCTCAAAATAAATATAAAAATTTCTATCAGCCGAAGGAGGTATCTACAAACAAAGAACGTACCTCAAAATTCTCAATCTCGCAAAGGGTCTATATTTAAAGGGATAGTCAAAACAAAAGCCTTTGCTACCCAAGACACAAAACTAAGGGTCTCAAACTTACTAATAGGCAATATAACTAAATTGTTATCTCTAGGATTATAACAGAGACAAAAAAGTCATCCTGCCTTTAATATTATAATACATCCCCAAATTAATCTAATATTACTAATAAATAGGGAACAGAGTCAACCTCATCATGCTAGAGAAAAGAAATCATCACATCGAGCTACATCTACTCAAGCCACCAAATAATATCATATGAAAATAATAGTCTAACTAGACAACACTAGTCTACATAGCTACGAAGAAAGGATAAAATTCATCAAGTAACAATATCAAGCAATAATTTAAAGCAGTATCAACAACCTCATGCAGTGTAGAAACAACAACAACAATATCAAAATCAACATATTGAATAAGCGGTACCAAAATGAACATCAATATCATGTACAACTCAATGGCCTCAATAGGGTAAATATGCCAATTTAAATAGGACTCAAACCCAGAAACACACCCATAGGGGAAAACATCAATACAAATCTACCCCATCCACTACTAAAATAAATATACCATAGAGTAGTAACTTAATCATGAATTCACTAGCAAGGCACATAATGATCGATATTAATTTATTAAGGCATATGATCATTAATGAGTATGAAAACTCCAACACACATAATAAGAGATAAATATAGAAAATAAAGGTACACTAGTTGTGGTGATATCCATAATCACAAGCCTGATGGGCATTGGAATGAAATAAATCTAGATAGTTCTAACTCTAACAAGCAAACTAAATCATTAACTAAGGTGCCACACATACTACTTCTAACTGAATATACCAAAACATTACGAGTCTAATATGATTGATCTAAATAACTAGAAATTATACGTCAGAGACACTTTCTAGACTAGTATTTAGTCTCTCTATAGGAGAAGAAAACCTCTGAAGTACTAATCATTGTGATTCATAGACTGATCCCAAAAGGTTGGCCTGCTAATGTTGAGAGAAATCCGCAAAATTATGTCTATACTTTAAAAATCATATCTTGTCTAAAGGACTCTAGGCTTGCGGGGAATACATGCTAACTCTAGCTAATCATCTATCTCATACTTATGGCATTCTCTCAAATAGTGTCTCATAAAGACACAACCAAACCAAGATCCTTGAATACTCTAAGATACTTCCCCTCATAAACCAAAAAGGTCACCATAATGCTATAAACCTCCAAGATACTCTACCCACTATAATCATTACGTCTATTTTGAGAAACTACTCATAGTAAGGAACACTGTCAGGATAAATCTGATGGGCTGCAGGTGAAGCTGAATTCTACTAAAGGGATCCTTACGCCCTAATAAAATACGAATAACACTATATTGATAGCATGCCTCTTTCCGCTATTCCCATAAGTCTCAATACTTGTGCTCTTTATGTCCTTTCTATTATAACCCAATTTATAAGTCATGATGGAACCTACCACAACCCACTAGTACGTAAGCCAACACCATAAACCTAAGCTAATACAATGGATTGCCTTTGTAGGAACATCAAACATGGACCCTATGTGGGGGGCATGATATAGCAATGATATTCTACATAGAAACAACTGATATTCAAATACCATTCCCATAAACTAATAGTATTAGTACAAGAACATCTCTACATTTGATAATAGAAATTAGAACTCAGTGTCTTATAGTCTTAAATAGTCTTATACATTTATCTCGAATATAAAAGATAAAATAAGGATAGAAGGGAAAAATAGAAACTCAAACTCCAAGAGCTCAGTAGGTATACAAGGTACAGAAGTGTAGAATGAGTACCAAAACATGGGTACTTAATAGATATTGTCGGCCGGATGAGCTAAATTATGATACAGGGATGATATAGTGTAAGACAACAAATAAAAGTCGAGGTACAAAATCAAACCTGAATCTTCTTTGATATCACTTTCTAACTTAACTAACTAATAAACTATAAGAATAGAATGATATTCCATATCCACATATATCATAACTTTTATATAATATATGTAATCATTTTGGAAGCATAAAGCCAGATATATACAATCACAATCATATAATTACCATAATCAATAAAAATACCATCATTAGAGTATAAAGCAAAAGAACTTACCATGACGTACCATACAGCCGAAAGTACACTCAAGAAAGATAAACAAGAACTCATCACAACTTCCCATACCACAAGAGAGTACACTAATAAATGGATTCATCAACTAATCAAGGCACAACTAAACAAGTAAATCACCAATGCCTCGAGTTGTACATTCTAGCTATGGCCTCTTATCGAGGTCTACAATCATTATCAAACCATAATTTGACACAATAGAGCCGATATCAAGACAAAATGGTTGTATAGTTTTTTAATACCTAATTCATTAATAAACTTCATGTCTAGCCTATACTAGTTAGCCTCCATTTCCATGAGCTAGTAGTTGAAAGTTTAATAGTTTACTAGTAATCCAAAAAGGAAAACCTACACATTACCAACACTATTATTTATTTACCTAATACAAATCCTTCTTCTAGTTAGCCTCCTAATTATATAAGTCATAAATTAAGACACTATGACATCACATACTAGATGTTGACTTAACTACTGATCATACAATACTAGGTCTATTATCATTAAGCATGTCACAACCTTAAGGACTAGTTTCCATATTCTAGCTAAGTAAGGTCCACTAACTAGTTCACTAGGATTCTAGCCTTCAAGTCATAGTCATTTATTAAGGACCACTAGTCATCACATAAGAGACTTCACTAGGCCAAACTCCATAACATAACCATTTATCCATGCTTAGTAGATTTACAAAGTGAGCACTTTATTCTACACAAGATTACAAATATCAATTATCCTTTAACCCAAGACGTGAAAAAATCTACTTCTAGATACTAATTAGAGTTAACAAGGGTCACACCTCTTATCTATTAATTAATGACAAAGAATGGATAACAATTTACTAAGGAAGACACCATGTCCCAAGTACACAAATGGTTTTAGCCACACACAGCATAACCTCACATACATCCATATATTTATATATACTCACTACATATAACTTCATCATAACATCTTTACCACTTCTTGATTCACGAGAATCATTATGTCATTATTGCCTCTTCTAATTAACTAGGGATCATCATAACATCATTATATCCTCTGGACTCACAGGGCATCATCGAAGAATTATTATATCCTTAGGCTTCACCCAATATTATCATAACACCATTATTTCCTCTGAATTCACCTGGCGTCATCATAATATTGTTATATCCTTTGAATTCACTGATAATTATCATAATATTATTATTTCCTTTTGATTAACTGGGCAATATCATAAAATTAATGCATCCTCCAAGACAATGATATACACATACATATGTAGTCAAATCTATAAGCATATACAACCCAAAATGATAGAGTATAAGAGATTTAAGGTAACATATAACATCATACTTCACTATTAATCATCACTACATGATATAAATAGATGCATGAGAATGAGTATCTAAATTATATATGTAATCACCACTTTTAAAAGTTGACATGTTTATTAGCAAGTCAATTATAAGTCAAGTGCATGCTCTCTTGATACCTCTTCTACTCCCAGTTTTCATAATACTAATCCCAATCAAACATCCTTCGCATAAACATTACCTTATTCATTAGGCTTAGGACAAAGCAAGAAGGGTAAACAAATTGAGGTTAACTTAGTGAACTCATCAACAAGCCAAGTAATAGCATAACCATAGGTTCAATTTAGAAGACTTTCCAAGGTAATCCATTTTATGACAACAAGATAACCAATCAAGTATACACAATATCCAAAAATCAACCACATGCATAACTAACGAATGGGTTTAACAATTATAATCTCAATTACGTAACTTAGACATTCGTCAAATACCTAGGTCGCTAAGGAATTATATAGTTCGAGCTTAAGGTGGGTCAAGTCCCACTGCTAATTCCCTATAATGCCAAAGTTCATTTTTATATGACTAATGTCTACTCAGAATTAAGGCATGTTATCTAAATCACACCATAAGGATTTATCAATACTTACTAAGCCTATAAGGGAAAATCTTCTTCAAGTATCATTTCTAAGTTACCCAAACACTAAGGCCAATTTATAACTAATCATGTCTAGATTAACATACTAATAAGGTTAGTCAACAACCTAATTCTTCTCTAATAGAAAAACTAAAGTATTCTAAAACTATTTATGAGACTAAAAGTAGAACTATCCAAGGTTCTAGGCTATAGTCAAGCATCACATTTTTTCAAGATTAGTAGCCTACGAGGATCAACTAATCTAAAGCATCATAATTCACCCATTTATCATCTAATACCCTGCCCAATCTCACAAGATATCATGATTATACTAAAATTAAGATCAATCTAACTATAAGTAAGCCTAACCTACCTTGAGTCTAAATTGATCATGAACCAAAGAGCTTTTCCTTTTCTTTTCTTAAAGATTCTTCCGCGAGACAAGGTATAAACAACATAATCTAAGCATAATTATAAGATTAACAACACCCATTATGACACAATTATTCCTTAGGTTAAAAATCACACCAAACCCCCAAGTGTGTCTCACCTTCAAAAAATAAGTTTCTGAGACCAACCTATTGTCTAAATATCATTAGGTAGATATGACCTTCAAGAAATTTGAATAAATTAATCACATTTGTGGATATACTTGAGCCTCAAACCATTAGGGGTTTTAGGTATAGAAATTAAGAAATTAACACCACACTTAAATGAATCGTACCTTAGATTTGTAGAAAAAATGGATTACATAAGTTATTAAAGCTCCTTATCAACCCATAAGACTCACTTAAAGATTTTACACTCTGTTAGGGTTAAGATCTTAAGATGGAGGAAGAAAATGGCCAAAATTTTGGGAAAGACATACTTTATATAGGCTTAGTCTAGGCCTTGGATAGCATAGTCATTGACCCCATATTGCTGTGGTTGTGAAACCATGTTCCCACCTCTCCTATCACTGTCATGGTATCTTTTTCTATATAGTCTATGGATGAAGCTTAGAACTTTGTTTTGGACTTTTTCCAATGCCTCAAGATGCATTCAGAGTTTGTTTCAAGACAATAAGATATGTAACCAATTAGATTTTGATGATCCAAATGCATTGGCAAATTCAGATTTCTCATTTGATGTCATTTTACTATTGTTTTTTCCCGGTTGTCAAGTAAAACCAATGAAGACTTCAAATTGGTAAAGTGGTGGTAAAATCCAAACGAACTCCTAGATAACCAAATATTATGTCCAATAAGTAACTAATGACTCATGGCAGCTATTGAGAACCTCAATCAGCAAGAATAAGCATGAACGTTGAAAATGACCTAAAGGTTTATTACAACATCCAACACTAAGGAAATTTGTCCCTAAAGGTTAAAGATAAATAAGATACCAGATATATCGAACAAGTGAGGATACTGGTTTGCATATCACTCTCGATCTCCCAAGTAGTCTCCTCTATTAGGTGATGACTATACTAAAACTTGACTACCAAAATCTCTCGAGAACATAGTCGCCTCATATCACTAGCCAAAATAAGCATGGGATCCTCCATAAAGGTTAGTTGGTCGTCTAACTGAATCAAGTCCTGTGTAAGTACATAAGAAGGATCAGGATTAAAAATCTTGTAACATATAGACATGGAAAATTAGATGAACAATGGAAAAGTCTAGATGTAAATCTAACTCATTGGCTATCTCACCAACTATACGAAGGATCTCAAAAGGACCAACATAGAGAGGGCTAAGCTTACCCCTCTTCAAAAATCTCATCAAACCTCTCATGGGGGAAACACTAAGTAATATATAATCACCAGCTCCAAATCTCAAGGCATAGAGTTTATGGTTGGTGTAGGCTTTTTTCCTACTCTGGGCAGCACTCAACCTATCCTGAATCAACCTGACTTTAAATAATGAGTCCTTAAGAAAATATGTACAAAAAGGTATAATCTTTGAAGTATCAAACCATTCTATAGGTGAATGACATATCCTATCATTCAAAGCCCCATAAGTTGCCATCTCAATACAAAAATTATAACTGTTTTTGTAGGAGAACTTTGCTAGTGCTAAGTGTTGTTTTCCCCATTCTCCAAACCTATAACACAAGCTTGGAGCATTTTCTCATGCACCTGAATAGTCCGCTGGGACCAACCATCTATCTGAAGATGAAAGGTTATACTCAAATCCACTAAAGTACCTAACTTCTCTTTAAATGCTTTACAAAACCACAAAGTAAATAAAGAACCATAATCTGATAAAATAGACATACGGACCATATGCAATCAAACTATCTCTCAAACATAAATAAGGGCTAATCTCTCAACACTAAAGGTCATCGAATAGAAAGAAAATATCCCAACTTGGTCAAATGATCTAGAATAACCCAAATAAGATCATGACCATAGGAATTATAAGGCAAACCACTAATGAAGTTCAAGTAAACCCTTTCTTATTTCCACTCGAGAATGGGTTGAAATTTTAGTGAGGGCAAATTAAAATTTTCTTCTTTGAGTCGACTACTGACTCCTCATAATCAACTCACCTGCAGATCAATACACTTCACCAAAAGACTAAACTTAAATAGTTAAGTATATAAATAATAAAGCATATAGTATAAAACATAAGGATTTATCATAGTTCGGCACACCGATCCAGTCCCTCCATCCAGTCCCCTTTGTTTTTAAGTTTACTTTTTATTGTTGAAAGTTTAGTTCGAGTACAATGTTAGGAAACAAGTCTTAAAGACATATTTTTCCCTTCAAATATTTTGAGAACTCATTAGTTGATGTTAAAAAGATGACTCGATGCTACACTTTACATAACAATTGTAAACTAAGAATACAAAGCTTTGTAAGACTAAGAATGAGACACTTTGAATTTTTTCCTTGAAAGTTGGTAAAATAGGTCTATCTTTATTCATCTTCTTTTATAGTCTTATATTGTTATTC
Source organism: Capsicum baccatum var. pendulum (assembly GCA_030864225.1). Lineage (NCBI taxonomy): Eukaryota > Viridiplantae > Streptophyta > Magnoliopsida > Solanales > Solanaceae > Capsicum > Capsicum baccatum. The sequence continues at coordinate 193,438,496 of CM061559.1, read as the reverse complement.
TTCATAACAAGACACAAGATATTTTTTCTCAATTAAGGATTTGAATTGATTCCTTGATTGAGGGAGTTTTTACCTTATGGTATGTCCATATCAGGTATGATACAATTTTCCTTTCTCACATCTATAAATATTCATATCAGATATGTCTATATAACGGGTGAGATTTTTCTTCTCCTTTAATATCGTTTTGAGATGCATCCAATTGCCTTTTCTATTGAGATCTTCTGATGATATGATTTTTTTTTCTTTATCAAGCAATATCCTACTATTGAAGTCGCTCAATATTTAGAACTATATTTGAGAGAATATTTTTTTACTTGTGTTAGATATCCTTCTGTAACACCACATATTTTGGGCTAGATAAAAACTATGATTTTGATGCATTGATAATCCCGAAGCCATAAACCATTTTCCAATATGGCATGTTAAATATTTTCATAGTATGTGAATCTCATTCAAGATTGAATTTAGACATAGAGATCCTTCAACTCAAGGACGATTTGAAACTATTTCGATCGACTTTGTTTTAGTGGATGTCATAAAGTGTGTCAGCTTCTATCAACCAAAACTCTCTGTATATGTCAAATTAGAGAACCTACTATGTGTCAATTGATTGGTCTTTGAGTTATCTTTCCAACAATACTAATTTTCCTAAAATAAAACACCCGAGAAAGATGTTATAGCCTTTCAAAGTAGTAGGCGGTGCCTATACCGCCTATATAAGGAATTATAGTGACTTAAACACTCTATTTTTCGGGGAAAAATGGTTCTTTTCCACCCTTATTTAGCCATAAACACGAAAGTCAGTTCCCAAAGACCTCGAAATACACCTTTATTCATCCAAATTTTTGAAGAACTCTCTGTAGGGTTTCAAAATAAAACCTCAAATAGTTCATGATTCAACCTTGGGTTTTCTGAACAAATTGAAGATTTGAAATCTCTACAATGTAGCCTTCAAAAAGAACCTATCATATTCGCATATAGAGGTACGTAGGGTAATCCTTAAATCTCATGGGATTAGTTTCTAACAAGATGCATCCTTTTAAATGGAAGTTTTCAATCAAATTCTAATATCGTGCTTTTAATATAATTTCTAAGTTGTTTTATTTATGTCATAGGAATTGTTTGCATATATATTTCAATGGTTGAAACCATGAATATGTGATGTGAGATTTTCCATGGAAGTTTGATAAATATGAATGATAAATTATTTTCAAATTCCCATGATAATGTTTTGATAATCCATATTATATTGTGATGAATAAAAGAGAGCATGAACTTAAAATTAATATTGTTCACCACTTGTAAATGATGAAGCATCATGGTTTTTACATGATTATGTATATATGGATGTGATATTAATGACTTGCAAGTCGGGTATGATGATACCCTATAGTATACGATACATGATTGAATTAAATGAATCTTGAATGAATTGATTTTACATGAGATCGGTGGATGCCCGAAGAAGGCATTTGAGACATAAGGGCTCATCGCTGGAAAAACATGTTTTCCTACACAACATATTGGTACTAGGCTAAGTGATCTTGTGTACTTGATTTTATGTCATTCCCAAATTGAGACAATAGGTAGGAGCCCGAGTCAAGTGATCTCGGGCACTACCATTGGGTCGAGACACCATGGTGTGTGGTCTTGTGTGTCTCTCCCTCACTTATACTCTAATCTCACGACAACCAAGATTTGACAATTAGTGTAAATTATATAGGGTATTCCACCTAGCTCAGTTGCATTTCATTATTATAAAGAAAAAATAGTTCATTACACCCATGTATTTTCAAATTATTTGATACGAAATTGGTTTATAATGGCTCTCAACTAAACTTTGTAAAAATACTATGTTTTGTTTGAATATCTCTGTGTCCCAGTAATTTTGTCCTGACCCTCTCCCCTCTCCAACCTCTTAGTTTCAGAGGCTCAGTCTAGGGGTCAAGAGAATCAGTAGAACTTTTAGAAAGAGCTATAGAGACAAGTGGTGAGCCTTCTATATTTTAATAGGTCTTATGTTTTATAGTACTTTTATCTTATATTTAGTTTTAAGGTCTATTAAGGGCCTCGTCCCAGTTTTCAGATAGCCATTATTTTAGTCATTTGTTAGAGATTTTTGTAGACAGTCGTTTAGAGGATAATTGATGTTGTGGGAACCTTATCTCCCCGTTATTGTCTCTTTTCATATTTATGAACATGTTTCCAAATTATTGTGTTTTTTCATATTTCTTTAATCATATTAATTAGGTGCATGATTACCAGATAGACAAGGGTGTTGCAGGCCTCAATGGTTCGAAATACATTTCATGTCCAGGCCCTAGTTCGGGTTGTGAAAAACTTGCTATCAAAGCATAGTTTATGGTCCCAGGGTATCTGTAAAATCATATTGGGTAGTATCTTATTTATAGGTGTATAGCGTGCTGCAATTATAATTAGGAGGCTATAAGGCATTTAAGAATGTCTCTCTTTCTTCATGTTCTAGTTCATGCAACAGAGTCATAATGTTCCTCTTTCAAACTCTAATTCATGATATGGTGACGTCCCAACAAAAGTAAAATCATCCCAAATTCTTTCCTTACTTAGATGTTCTTAGACCCATCACATTACTGGGGTGATGCAAGTGCAGAATTTTAGAGTCTAAATGGTATTGTCCCTTCGAATCTCATCATATAAAATCGTAAAATTTTGCAAAGACTTGAGAAGAGTTCGTTATTTCTTCAGAGTGTATGGGTTCTAGTGTGAACCTTGATCTGTATGAAATCGTGCTTTTCAGCCTTTTGTATTGAGTATATTCGGCCCTTTTCAGAAATATATGTTGTAGATGTCATGCTTAAAGGAAAAGATGTGTAGTAGGAGTGTTGGAATTGTATTTCTACCCAAATAGTAGTATAAGTTAAAGTGTCAGTGTCATGATCTGTTGGTAGCTAGTAGCGCATGTGGATTGTATCATAATCTGTGTGGGAAATATTTGACTCAGATTTTTATCTATACAAAGTAAGATGTGTATTCGCAAATTATAGAATATTGTGTGACAAGTTTCTATCTATTGAAAATATTTTATCATTGTGTTGATGAAACTAAAAAGTCTAGTGAAGCCGTGTGGGGCTCTTTCGATTCACTAGCATAGTGGACTTGTCATTCATCCCATTTTCTTGTTCAAAATACAAAACCAAAGTCTAGTGAAGCCGTGTGAGGACTGTTTCAATTGACTACCTACTTGTTTTACAACTTGTTGTTCTTTCGTTGGTTTAATATATGTATGGCTGAATGAGTTGTTGGTAAGGGTGATTTTTTGGTTTCTAGTAATGAAGTGATTCATCCTTGTGTGTTATTAGCTTAAGGTAGAGAATGAGTTGTTGGTAAGGGTGATTTTTTGGTTTCTTGAATTTGAAAATAGCTATATTAGCGAGTAAGTTATGATTATTGACTCATGGTTGTTTGAGGAATTTGAAGGCAATCTAAATGTATGATTGAGTGAGTAAGTATGAGGTAAGAAATCCATATAAGTAGAAAAAATTGTATGGTGTTATATTATAAGATTAAGGTTGATCGTGTCCATTATGTGACCTTACCCCTTGACCTTCTTTTGTTGTTAGTTGCAAACTAGTGCTACTTGTGAGAAGGTATGTAGTAAATTTTTGAGATATTTGGGTAGAATATCCCAATTTGATGGATTAGTATATTTATATTATGTTTCATTCTTCATTGGTGGTAGATGATTGATACTAAACTATAGGCTTGATTTTAAATTGTGTGGTGGTAAATAGTGGCAAGAGTTTTATGATGTATGTTTTGTTGAATTAAATTAGTAGGTTTGACGTGCTAAAATAGTACATGCTAATGTATTATGATAAGAAAAATTGTTAGGTCATGATCGATTATTATGGTTATGAAGTTCTAGTGCAATAGTGTCTCGTGATGATTATTTATAGATTCCAAGTGAAAATTTTGAGTAAGGTTGGGTTGTAAATCATGCATAGCACTAGATATTAAGTTTGAATAGCTTATTTCCATGAACATGGATGTGATGATTTCTTGATAAATGATGTTAGTTATATGAAAGTGATCTAATAGAATTGAACGGAGTATGAAATAGATTAAGTTTAAATTGATTCACAATGAAGTATAATGTTGTAGGTATGGTGTGCAAATATGCCCAAGGTGATATGGATTTGTCGAATTTTGCTAAGACTATTACATGTTGTTTGTGACTAGTGATACCGTGGAGTTTCTAGTTGGAAAAAGACTAGTTAGATGGTAGATGGTGTTCTAGATATCCAAGTTAAGGAGCCTTGATTGATAGTGTTGAGACTTTTGGTGTGATCTTGATTCTCATGGTAGAGAGATATAAGTTTGGAGTAGCAATATTGGTATGCTAGAACGAAAGTGGTATGGTTCATCAAAGGCTTGGTAATATTCATGTTAAGAGTTAGAATCTAAGTTTGAGTTTTGAAGGTTGAACCGATAGAAATAAGTGTGCAAGCATCATACTATGACTATTGGTGGCTATAGAAAGATAAAGTGTATCCCAAAAAGATCTTTTCACGCTTGAGGGTATTTTGTTTTAACATTTTAGTGACCCTTCCTATACAATGATAGTGGTGATAATGTAAATGTTCTTTTTGATAGAAGATCATAGTATGTTTTTTTAGATAAGGCTATAAGTATGAAGTAAGATTTGGGACCAAGTCTTTGATACATGTGATGGTTAGTGGAAATGTTTGTGTGTGTATGTCTTAGGGTAGCGAATGGTAGTTATATTGACAATAGTTTAGAAACTATGTGAAGTATGTATTTATGTGTGATTTCCTTAAAGTTAACATGTAATTATAAATTAGGATTGAATAATATTTTGGGATTGTAGCAAAAGGTCGCAATATACATTAGTGACTTCATATTAAGAGTTCAGAGTAGTCATTGAAGTAGTAAGGCATGTTATAATTAGGAAATGATCTTTAAAGGAGATATAGAAGGTGGCGTCTTATGGTTTAGAATAATAGCATGGTCTGGCATGATGTATTTCTTTTTGTGACTTAGAGTTAGGCTTGATCATGATGAAGGGATTAAGTTATTTCCGACACTTGTAGAAATATTTGTCAATGATCATATGAGAATTTTAAGCTGAGTTAAATGAATATGATATTTATAGGGAATACTATTGTTAAGGGATATTCGGGAAGTGCTCTAATCTTGAAAGTAAGAAGTTGTATTGCCAAAGGTCTAAAAATTCTATATTAATTTAGGAGTTATATGTCTACATTCCGGACTACAAATTAGTGTTAATGTTGTGATTTCCTCAGTTGGATGACTTGTGTAATCTGTACACAGGATGCATGGCTCCCTATTACTTCTGGAGCTTCCTTAGAGAGAGTGTTGAAGAGAATACTCCAATTAAGTATGAGGGTGTAGTATAATTCAGTCTGTATGGACGATAAAATAGTTTAGCAGTCAAATTCACATGACTTGTTTTATCATCTTTGCACTTATTTATGCTACTCAAAATCTCAGACATGCTACTATTCCAAGATTGAGTATACCAGTAGTTACGAGTATAGCCAATTCCATGCATCATGCATTAAATTTAGATTCCAAATGTTTAGTTATGATTCAATTCATAGGTGCCTTACGCATTGCCTCATTTTTTCGAGTATCTTAGTAAATTGAACATTCATAGAGGACATAAGGTCCCAAGGGACAGATACCCCATTTAGCTGAATGCATAGATTCTTATGACAAACTCCGCACCAGTTGTCATTGCGTATTAGGTCATACATTCATGCGTCAGTTCAGTCAGATATGCATGCATTAGAAATGCATGTTCAATAGGAAAAGTTTAGCGTATCAGTGTATTTAGTTCTGCGTTCATCAAAACAACTCAATAACAAATCCATGCATCAGGTATACATGTTCATTATTAGAATTCATCTTATGAGTAGCTTCAGTCGTGTATTCCATGCATCGGATATGCATGTCCGGTTTAAGAATTTAGAACATCAGTAGTTCTATCCATATGGTCATATTGCAGATCAGTGTATTCTTTATTAGAGTATATGTTGTGTCTGCGTTATTCCATACCTCTAAGCTTCAATATGTCCTTACCCATCATTCGAGGACGAATGATCCTAAGGGGGAGATAATGTAATACCCCGCATTTCAGGATAGATAAAAACCATGATTTCAATGCATTAATAATCCCGAAGCCATAAATCCTATGCCAATATGGCATGTTAATTAATTGCATAGTATGTGAATCCATTCAAGCTTGAATTTAGACCATAGAGGTTCGTCAACTCAAGGACGAGTTGAAACTATTTTGATTGACTAAGTTTTAGTGGACGTTGTAAAGTGTGTCAGCTTCCATCGACCATAAATATCTGTATATGTCACATTAGAGAGCCTACTATGTGTCAAAAGATAGGTATTTGAGTTAGCTTTCCAACGATACCAATTTTGCTAAAATCCGACACCTGAGCAAGAAGTTATGGCCTTTCAAGGAGTAGGCGGCGCCTATGTAAATATAGGTGATAGAATAGGCACCGCCTATGTAAACATAGGCAATATCATAGGCACCGCCTATTTAAGTAATTCTAGTGACTTAAACACTCCATTTTTGGGGCAAAATAGTCCTTTTCCATCCTTATTTAGCCATAAACACGAAGGTCAGTTCCAAAAGACCCCAAAATACACCTTCATTCATCAAAATTATTCAAGAACTCTCTCTAGGGTTTCAAAATAAAAGATCAAATATTTCAAGATTCAACCATGGGTTTTCAAATCAAATTAAAGATTTTGAATCTCCGCAAAGTAGGCTTCAAAAAGAACCTATCATATTCGCATATAGAGGTACATGAGGTTATCCTAAAATCTCATGAGTGTAGTTTCTATGAACATGCATGCTTTTAAATGGGGATTTTCAATAAAATTCTAATAACTTGCTTTCAATACAATTTCTAAGTCATTTTCTTTATTTTATGGGAATTGTTTGCCTATATTCTTCAATGGTTGAAACCATACATATGTTATTTGAGATTTTCCATGGAAATTTGATAAATATGAATGATAAATTGTTTTCAAATTCCCATGATAATGGTTTCATACTTCATATTATACTGTGATCAACAAAAGAGAGCATGAATTTGAAATAAATATTGTTCACCACTTGTAAATGATGAAGAACCTTGGTTTTTAAATGATTATACATATGTGGATATGATATTGATGACTTGCAAGTCGGGTATGATGATATCCTATAAAATATGTGATCGAATTAAATAAAGTTTGAATTCATTGATTTTACATGAGATAGGTGGATGCCCGTAGAAGGCGTTTGAGACACAAACGCTCATCGCTGGAAGAAAGTGTTTGCCGACACAGAATATTAGTACAAGGCTAAGTGATCTTGTGTACTTGAATTCATGCCATTCCCAAATTACGACTATAGGTAGGAGCCCGAGCCAAGTGATCTTGGGCACTAACATTGGGTCGAGACACCATGTTGTGTGGTCTTGTGTATCTCTCCCTCATTTATACTCTAATCTCAATGGCAACTAAGGTTTGACAATTGGTTTAAATTATGTAGGTTATTCCACCTCGCTCAGTTGTATTTCATTATTGTTGATAAAAACTATTGCATTACACCCATGTGTTTTCAAATGATTAGATACAAAATTGCTTTATAATGGCTCTCACCTATACTTTGAAAAAATATTATGTTTTATTTTGATATCTCTACATGACAGTACTTTTGTGCTGACCCCTTTCCCTCTCCAACCTCTCAGGTTTAGAGGCCTAGTCTAGGGGTCAAGAGAATTAGTAGAACTTTCAAACAGAGTTGTAGAGACAAGTGGTGAGACTTCTATGTTTCGGAAGGTCTTATGTCCTGCAGTCTTTTTATCTTATATGCAGTTTTAAGGTCTACTGGGGGCATTGTCCCATTTTTCAGATAGACATTGTTTTAGTAATTTGTTAGAGATTTTCGCAGACAGTTGTTTAGAGGATAATTGATGTTGAGGGAACCTTATCTCCCCGTTATTGTCTCTTTTCATATTTATGACTATGTTTCCGAATTATTGTTCTTTTCGACATTTCTTTGATCATATGAATTAGGTGCATGATTACCAGACATATAGGGGTGTTTCGGGCCTCAATTGTTCAAAATGCTCATCACGAACAGGCCCTGGTTCTGGTTGTGATACCTTCCATGATTTGATATCATCAATTTCCTTTATGTGAGATATCTTTACATCATTATAGATCTTTAATATGTATGTGGCTCCATATTTAGCACGATACTTTTTGAGAGAATATTCCTTTCCTTGTGTGAGATATCATTTATTATTTAAGATCTTCATTGTCCTTTGAATGAGATATCCTTCTATTATTAAGGATCTTCAATATCCTACAAAGTTCACTTATTATTTTGTCATTATGAAAACATAAAACATAAATATATGAGACTAACAATGTCCCTTTTTTGATATATATATTAATATGTCTATTTTTCACAGTAGTTGGTTTTCTCCCCTTGACTTGTAAATACTTCTATTGTTCAACTTGACTTGTAGGGACTTTTGATGTTCCTGTCTTTCTCATTACTTTGGAATAATAAAAAAACACCAATGATTAGCAAGAACAGAAGTAGACAGATAGAAGATATTTAATGTATTAACTAATAAGTACTAGGAAAAACAAATAGCGTGGCAGATAGTGTGTTAAAAATTACTTTACAACAAAGAAAAAGTAAGAGACATGACCCCCTTTTAAAAAAAAATTAGTTAAAAACTTCTGAGAAAATTGGAACAAGTTAAAGAGATACTTGTCCAAAACATAAGACTCATAATTCATTAATGCTGAGAATACGAAGTCCTTTCTAAGGTAACAAAATATTTCTTCTAACAGGGGTTTTGTAATAATAACTTCCAGTTGATTTTAAGAGTAAAAAATCATTATTTTCTAAATGATCTCAAAAAATGATGCTTAAAATCAATGTGTTTGGTCCTATAAAGATGCACACTATATTTAGATAAGATAATAAGGTTTGTATTATCACACAACATAGGAATAGATTCAAAGGACAAATAAAAATCAAGTAGTTCGTCCATAATCCGTAAAATTAGAGTGCCACAACTTCCAAAGGCTATGTATTCAGCTTTAGTTGTTGAAACAAAAAATAAAGTTTGCTTCTTTTCATGCCATGAGATTAGGGAATCAGAAAAAATTTGACACGTTAAACTAGTGCTTTTTCTATCACTTTTATCACCTATAGAGTCAGTGTCTTTGTGAGTTTACTTGATTTGTAATCCAAAGAATCATGAGCTCTATCATAAGACTCATTTCAAATTCCCCTTTCATTAAAATAGCTAAATTCTCATGTAGAGAGATGTTAGGAATATCGAAAATAATATCGTCAATATAACTTTGCACAATAAGAAGATTTGGATCAACCTTTTGTATAAATAGTTTTGTATTAATTTTACCTCATTGAAAATATTTATTTAGCAAGAAAGTACTCAATCTCTAATACCAAACCTTTGGATCTTGTTTGAGACCTTAGAGTGCTTTTGACAATTTGAAAACATGATTTAGATAAGATAGATTTTCAAACCCGTGAGGTTGTTTTACTAAGATTTCCTTGTGATGGAAACCATTTAATAAGGCGCTTTGATGTCTATGTGATATAACTTAAAATATTTGAAAGCAGCAAATTGTAATAATATTCCAATTGATTGTAAACCTTGCCACAAGAGCAAAGGTTTTATCTTAATCAATAACTTTTTGTTGGGAGTAGCCTTGAGCAATAAGTCTTGCTTCATTTTTGATAACCATATATTTTTTATTCAATTTATTTCTATGGGCTCATCTAATTCCAATTATCGAGCAGTTCATGGGTCTTTCAACTAGATTCTAAACATGATTTTATTTAAGCTGGTCTAATTTTTCCTTTATTGTTTTGAGCCATGATTCACCATTGAGGCCTTATTATTTTTTTGTTCAATTTTAGATACAACGGCCACAGGTGCTTGCTTTCTCAATAATGCTCTATTTTGCATCCCATCATATTGATTTCCAATTACAAAATCATTTGGACAACTAGCATTGGGTTTCCACACTCTTGGAATAGTTATTTGACTTTTTTATTATTAGAACTGACTCTTTAAGGGGTATAGTTGACTCATCCAATGTTGGCTCTGAGTTTGTGCTAGTATTAGTACTGGATTGGAGATCACTCACTTGTTCTTTATAAATACTCAAACTCAAAGAACGGTGATAGCATTCATCAAATAAAATATGCATACTCACATGCCCAAGATTTCTGTACCATAACCAAATATCATTGATTTGCACAGAATGGCAGGTTAAAGTAGAAAATCAAGAATGTTTAAGACATAAAAATTGTCAACACGTTCACCGATAAGAGAGATATCTCTTTTGTTGTGTTTTATTGAGAAACTTCCAAATTTGAAGGAGACTCCAAATCTGGCATTACATAATTGACTGAGGCTGAGCAGGTTCTATTTGAGACTGTCTATTAGATACACTTCAGTAACTTCATATGAACAGCTCAGCTTTACTGAACTGTGTTTGATTACATTTTCTGTTGCATTGTCAGAGAATCTGGCTGATCCTCCATTTAGTTTCCTTATAGTAGAGAAATTTCTTTCTTTCTGGTCATGTTTCTAGAACATACTCTATAATAAACCATAATCCCTTCTTATAGCTCTTGTGGACATGTTCCTACAAAATAAAATATGTTTTATTTAGGTACCCAAGTGGTCTTGGGTCTTTGTAGGTTAGATGTGCTTTCTTTAGGCTTCCAAACCAACAAACTATTAGGATTATGAATGCAACTATACGATTTGTGCCTTTTCTATCTACAGATAAAACAAACACGTACTCTAGAGGATAAAAAGGTCCTTGCTAATTTACACGATTCTGATAAGGAACTTGGATTATTTTTAAAAGAGTTTGATCTGACAAAATATTGACTTGATGATCTCTTGATACGGTTTAGTTTTTTTTTTTTTACATCATTAATATCTTCATGAACTATGTTAATTATTATGATATCAATTATGATAATCATGTAGTCTTACCTCTTTGGATTCACCCATGGCCATTAAGCACATATTGGTGCCTTCTATTTCTTATTCAATTTTATCTTTATCACTCCGGGCTCCAAAATTTTGATTCTTCCTGGATGATCTTCTTTTTAGTTCAGGACAGTTTTATTAGAAGTGGCCAAGCCTTCTACAGTAGTAGCAGCGATGACCATTTTTAGTGGAGTCATTATTTTTGGCTACTTAGGATCTTTGTTGTCTTTGTCAAATGATCTGCCTTACTCTATGGCTAATGAGGGCCATTCCTTTGCTATTAGCATCTTCCAAAATGTACTCTTTTATCATTGGAGTAGAGTTGAAACCTACTAGTTTCTTCATTTAATCCTTGTGAAACCTGTTGATATAAATTTTCTCATATGGAATAAGGTTACCTCATAGTTCGTCATATGCCATGTTTTAAAGATCTTTGTCTTCCAGAATGGCATCCTTGGTTTCCTAAGTGTTTGGAAAACTTTAGCTCAACTTCTGGACATATAGGCTATGTGGATAGAACATCCCCAGTGATTTTTGTTCACATACAATTTACTGAATCTAGCGAACATTGATTTAATATCCTTATTTTCCCCCATTTTGAATAACTCATATTCATTTACAAAAGTAGCAATTTTTGATTTAGTGACTTTGGTGGTTCCTTCATAGGTTACCTCAATTTTTTCCCACATTTCTTTTTTTGTCTCACATTTGAAATCTTGTTGTATTCTTCTCTATTAACTACATACAAAAGTAAACTAATAACACATGTGTAAGATTGAATTACCTCTTTCTATTCTTTGGTGACCTCGAAGCTTTCAAGTTATTCTATATCAGAACTACTATATTCTTTATCTTTTTCCTTTGACTTCTTTTTGAGTCCTAGAATCAAGTTTGGACCCTTCTTGATGACAACCCAGGCTTGGAAGTCATTTGATAGGATAAAATCCTGAACCTATTTTTCCAGTAAGAGTAATATTGTCCATTAAAGTATGGTGGTCTTGTGGAGGAGTGACTATCCTAACAAAGATCACTGCGAATTTTATAATTGTCCATTTGATCTTTTATCACTTTCGGTGAAGCAATGCTTTCTGTGAGACCTACTATGATACCAATTGAAATTCAAGAGAGGGGTGAATTGAAATTTTCTTCTGTGAGTCAACTACTGACTCCTCATAGTTAACTCGCCTGCAAATCAAAACACTTTACAAACATATTAAACTTAAACAGTTAATCATGTAAATAATAAAGCATAAAGTGAACAACATTAAGATTTATCCTAGTTTGGAGCACTAATCCAGTACCTACGTCAAGTCCCCTTGGGTTTTAAGTTTCCTTTAGATCATTGAAGATTTGATTTGAGTACATTGATAGGAAATATTTTAGATAGACTTATTTTGGTCTTTAGATCTTGTGATACAGATTCAGTTGATGTTACAAATATGACATCCTAATAATTATATAACAATTGTAAACTAACATTACAGAGCTTGGAAAGACTATGAATGAGACACTTTTAATTTTCTCGTTGAAGTTACGTAACCCGTGTCTATCTTCGTTCATCTTGTTTTATAGTCTTCAGCTACTATTCTTCATATGCAAACTCAAGATATTTCTTCTCAATCAAGGATTTGAATTGATTCCTTGATTGAGGGAGTTTTCACCTTACAATATGTCCATATCAGATATGTCCATACTTGGTGCGATTTTCCTTTCTCACATCTATACATATCCACATCAGATATGTCTAAGTAAGGAGTGAGATCTTACTTCTCTTTTGATCTTTCCTTGAGGTGCGTCTAATTGCATTGTCTATTGAGATCTAATATTGATATGTTTTTGTTTACTTTTCAAACGATATTTTACTTTTGATGTCGCTCCATATTTAGCATGATTTTTGAGAGAATATTCCTTGACTTGTGTGAGATATCCTTCCATGATTATAGATATTCAATGTCCTTTTTATGAGATATCTTTCCATCATTAGGGATCTATAATATTGATGTGGCTCTATATTTAGCATGATATTCTTTTCGAGATAATTCCTTGCCTTGTGTGAGATATCATCCATGATTTGAGATCTTAGATGTCCTTTTTGTGAGATCTCCTTCTATTATTAAGAATCTTCATTATCCTACAAAGTTCACTTATTAGTTTGTCATTAATAAAACATAAAACATAAATGTAGGAAGCTAACATGGGTAACCTCTGAGACATATCACTTAGACACTGAAACTTGGACTTAACCTACTGACAACATGGAAAATGAGCTACAAAGACTTCCACATCTCTCTTCATACCGTCCCACCAATAAAATTGCCTCAAACCTGTATACAACTTGATCTTACTGGGATAAATAGAATATCTAGAGCTGTGATCCTCATGCATAATTGACTGTATCAAGTCATCGTGTCAGGGAACACAAATACGACCATTAAATCTCAAGATACCCTTGGAATCTATGATGTGTCTCCAATACTCACCATTCACCACCTAATATGTATAAGTCACAACTTATTATCCTCAAAACTGAAGATCATGAATCTACTCAAATAGAGGGGACCTTGCATCCACACAAGAAAAAATCCTCGTAGGATCCAAAGTATCAAGACAAACCATCAAATTGGATAAGGACTGGATGTACTAAGTCAAGGGCCTCTGAGACACAGATATACAAGCGAAACTACCCATACTCACTACCTTGCGACCTAAGGCATCATCTACCACATTCGCCTTACCCGGATGATACATGATGGAAATGTTATAGTCCTTAAGAAACTCCATCAACATATTCTGGCGAGCATTAAGCTCTTTTCGGGTCATAAGATGCTGAAGGCCACGATGATTGATGAAAATCTCACAATGCACACCATACAAGTAATGCCTCCAAATCTTGAGTGAGAAAACTAAGCCAACTCTAAATCTTAAGTGGGGTAGTTGCACTCATGCACCTCAACATATATAGAATCATAGGCAATGACACAACCCTGATGCATCAAAGAACCTCTAAGACCAACATCGAATCCATCACAAAACACTATGAGTCCCTTCCCATCAATAGGAAAGGTTAACACCGGGGCTAGTGTGAGACAATCCTTGAGAGTCCCAGATATCAACTCACACTACTCGGACCACCAGAAATGAACTTTCTTGTAGGTCAGTCTTGTCGTAGGGGCTGATATAGTTGCTAAGCTCACAACAAAAATCCCATAATAACCAGCCAAACTAATAAAACTGCACACATCAGTCAGAGATGTAGGCCTATCCCAATCACGAATCAGTAACTGACCTGGAAGAAAATTCATTTCTTTTGTAAATATTCACGTGTCAAAGAAATGACATTTATATAAGACAAAACTCACAGTTGGAGAACCTGGCAAAAATCATATGCTCTCACAAGGCCTGAAGCACTATCCTAAAGTGCTTCACATACTCCTCACTACTCCTCGAATACACAAGAATATCATTAATGAACATAATAACAAAGGATTCTAGATAAGGTGTGAACACACAATTCATCAACTCCATAAATGTGGCTAGGACATTAGTCAGCCAAAAAGACATCACCAAGAACTAATGTAACCATAATGGGTCCTAAAGGCTTTCTTCGGGATATCAATAGCCCGAATCCTCAACTGATGATAACCGGACAACAAACTTATCATAGAAAATACTGTTGCATGTTAAAGCTTATGGAATAAATCATCAATATGACGCATAGGATAATTGTTCTTCACCGTCACATTTTTAAGCTGCCGATAATCAATACACATAAGTATATAACTATCCTTCTTCTTTACAAACAAGAGAAGGGCTCTCCACGGACACACTTAGTCTAATGAAACCCTTGCTAAGAAGAACCTAGACCTGGGAGTACAACTCGTTAAGCTCAGCAGGAGCCATACGCTAAGGTTCCATAAAAATAGGTCAGGTGCTAGACTCAAGGTCAATAGATAATATCATGGTCAAGGGGGAATAATAGGAAGATCGACATGAAACACATCAGGAAACTCACACACAACAAGAACAAAGTAAAGCATCAGACTGTCTACATGAGTATCACATTAATAGGTGAGATAAAACTTGCAACCCCTCAATGTAAGCCATGTATCATAAATATAATAAATAATCCTTATTAGCTCTTAGCTAATAGCCCCTACCACATGACTGGGGTACGCTAGGAATGGCTAAGGTAATAGTCTTGGCTAACAAATCAATGATAGAATTATAGTAGGATAACCAATCAATGACTAGAATAACATTAAAATCCAACATATAGAGAATAATAAGATCATCAAAAGTATCAACATCATTAATTGTCACAACACATAATTTGAATACTCGATCAACTACTAATGAATCACCTATGGGTATAGATACGTGCATAGGAACAGATAATAAATCACTAGTCAAGTCAAACCATGGTGCATAATTAGAAGATACATAAGAATAATTGGAGCCAAGATTAAATAAAGTAAGAGTCGACTTATGGAATACCAGAATTTCACCAATATCCATAGCATCAAAAGTCTCATCCTCGTGTCTAGTAGGTACTGCATATAATTGACCATGCCCGCGACCTGGTTGGGTTCCTGACCGACTTCCGATCCTACCTTCCTGAGTACTACCTTGAGCACCCTGGTAATCACCCTACTGCCTTGCAAATCATCTATAACTGAAGGATGAACTGCCCTAATAGGAGTAGCTCACCGGGATGAAACAACCATCACCATTCAACTAAGGCTTTATCTAGTAAATGATCAAGAAGTCCACAAGTAAAAGAATAATTATGAGCAGAACCAAAACTCATATATCAATTTTATTCGTCATAACTACAATGCCAATCATGGTGTACAGATAGACCTATCAAGAACTGATCACCACTCTTGCAAGGGAAACCACAAGTAATGAACTAACCGCAATTAGCAATCTAAAGAGCTGCCTGAACTTTTCGACTAGTCTGACTTTGAGGCTAAAAATGTGGACTTGAGAATGCCCATCATAAGCAATACAACCAATAAATTAGGAACTACTATAAATCCTACTAAATCTTCTCTTAAACTTGGGCCCCTTATCATGGCTGTCAAACTGTATGTCCTCTATCAGTCAATCATAATCATAAACCTCAGTAAAAGTCCTTCCCACAACAACCAAACTCTGAGTATCCATCCAAATATGAAGTCTCAATCCTCTTACAAAGCACCAAACTCTCTTATACTCTGTGTCTAAGATAGGATTTGCATGGCTCGACAACTAATGGAAATGAGCCTCAACGCAGAGACTATCATAGGACCCTACTCCAATCTAGAGAAATGATCTCTCAAGAGATCTCTAAGTTTGTGTGGCATATACTTCTCAAGGAACATCTTGGAGAACTAAGCCCAAGATAGAGTGGAAGATCTAACTGGCCGAGATCTTACAAAATCTTTCCACCAGTGTCGAGCAGACAAGTCTAAATAAAATGTGGTTTAATCCATAACACGGGTCTCAACAATGCCTAACGTCATAAGCAGTCAAATACCCAAATGCATCCGTTTTAGGAGCACCATAATACCTAGGTAGGGATTACCTCAAGAATCTACCCAGTGTCTTCGGCTTTGTAGTAGACATAGAAGGACGAGTCATAAATGGTTGAGCCTTTATTGGCTAAACAACAATCGAAATAGGAGGAACATCAACTCTAGGAGGTGTAGCTATAGGCTATACTCATGTCCTAGTAGTCTGCAAACCATAAATAATAGCCAACAGCTAAATAAAAGCATCTCTAAGAAAAAAATGAGAGATGAATCCTGGTGGATCCTAGGCTCATCACTGGACCACCACTGGCAGAGGTGGGAGTCTCTAGCTCAGGTGATGGAATATAGTTTGGGGGAGGTTCACCCTGATCCCTAATTAGGGACAAATCACTAGTCTGGATATTAGGAACCTCCTCACATATAACAATAGCACGAGTCTTGGGCATCCCTAAAATAGTAAAGTTAATAGAATATCAAACAAAACTACTCAGACTCTTAGCATGATATGAGTGAAAGAAGTGAGGGACTCCTAAAAATGTCCTATAGCCTTCCAAACTTGGGAAACAAACATCAATGTCTCAATCTATAACACTCTATTAGACATTTTCTCTTGTCCGGACAATATCGATGAAACCTTGGCTCTGATACCAATTTGTCATAACCCAATTTACGAGACATAATTGCACCTACCATAACACCAGTAGGAAAGACAACACCATAACATAGATCTAATGCAATGGGTTACCTTTGTATTAATATGCAATGTAGACTCTATATAGGAACATAATATAACAATGATATTCCAAAAAGAAACAACAAACATTCGTATACCAATACTATGACCTAGTAGTATTAGTATAAGAACATCTCAACATTCGATAATAAAAATTATAATTCATCATCTAATAGTCTTAAATAGTCTTATAGATTCAACTCGAATACTAAAGATAGAATAAGGATAGAAGGGAAAAAGGAAACTCAAACTCCAAGACCTCACCCTATCTCCTAATAATCAACACCTTACAATCTTGACTCAAATGCGATAACTAAAACTCGAGTCTATACCAAAGAGGTACAAAAGGGTAGTATGTGTACCAATACATGGGTACATAGTAGGAATCAACGATCGACTAAGCTAAATTATGATATAAGGATGATATAGAGTAAGAAAATAACTTAAAGTAAAGGTACAAAATCAAACCTGAATCTTCTTCAATATCACTGTCTATATAACTAATCAACTATAACAATAGTAAGACATTCCATATCAACAAAAATAATAACTTTCATACATCATGAGTAATTATTTTGGAAGCATAAAGCCACATATATACAATAACAATCTTGTAATTAGCATAATCAATACAAATACCATCATTAGAGTATAAAGAAAAAGAACTTACCACAATGTCTCATACTACTAGGAAGTACACTCAAGAAAAAAAAAGATCTCATCACGACATCCCATACCACTGGAGAGTACACCAAGAGATCAATAAATTAACATATCAAAGCTTAACTACCCAAACAACTCAACAAAGCCGGGGGTTGTACACTCTCTCCAAGGCCACTTATCGAGGTCTACAATCATCGTCAATACCGCAATTTGACACAATAAAGCCAATATCACTACAATGAGGTTATATAGTTATTTAATCGCTAATTAATTAATAAACTTCATGTATAGCCTATACTAGCTAGCCTCCATTTCCATGAGCCACTAGTGGCTAGTATAATACTTTACTAGTCATCAAATAAGAAAAGCTACAAGTTACCATAGTTATTACTTATTAACCTATAACAAACTATCTTCTAGTTAGACTCCTAATTATATAAGTCATCAATTAATACACCACAACATCACATACTAAATGTCACTTAACCACTCATCACACAATACTAGGTTTATTATCATTTAGCATGTCACCATCTTAAGGACTAGTTTCCGTATTCTAGCTAAGTAAGGTCCACCAACTAGTTCACTAGGCTTCTAGCATTCAAGTCTTAGACATTTATTAGAGACAACTAGTTATCACATAAGACACTTCACTAGGCTAAATACCATTACATAATAATTTATCTAAGTCAAGTAGATTTACTAGGTGTACCCATGGTTCTACATAAGATTACCCATACCAATTAGCCTTAACCTAATACTCGGCATAATCTAATTCTAGATACTAATTAGAGTTAACAAGGGTCACAACTCTTATTGAGTAATTGATGACAAAGAATGTATAACAATTTACTAAGGAAGACACCATGTCCCAAGTATACATCTATGTTTAGCCACACATGGCATAACCTCACATACATCCATGTATTTATATATATTCACTATACATAACATCATCATAATATGTTTATCTTTTCTCAATTCACTAGGCATTTTTATATCATTATTGCCTCTTTCGAATTCACTAGGAATCATCATAACATTATTATATCCTCTGGATTCACTAGGCATCATCTTAACATTATTATATCCTTCGGATTCACCCAGCATCATCATAACACCATTATATCCTATGAATTCACCGGGCATCATCATAACAATATTATATCCCTTGGATTAATTGGGCATCATCATAAAATTAATGCATCCTCTAAGACAATGATATACACATACATATGTAGTCAAATCTATAAGAATTTATAACCCTAAATAATAGAGTATAAGAGATTTAAGGTAACACATAACAACATACTTTACTATTAATCAGCATTACTTAATATAAGTAGAGGCATGAGCATGATTATCTAAATTGTATACACAATCACCACTTTTTAAAGTTAGCATGTTTATTAGCAAGTCAATTATAAGTCAAGTGCATGCTTACTTGATACCTCTTTAACTTCCACTTTTCATAATACCAACCCCAATCAAAAATCCTTTGCATAAACATTAGATTATTGATTAGGCTTGGGTAATTACAAGAGGTGTAATATATTTGAGGTTTACTTGGTGAACTCATCAATAGGCTAAGCGATAGCATGACCATTGGTTCAATTTAGAAGACTTTCCAAGGCTATCTATTTCATGGAAACAAGATAATCAATCAAGTATACATATTATCTAACAATCAACCACATGTATAACCAACAACCGGGTTTAACAATTATAACCTCAATTACATAACTTAGACATTCCTCAAGTACCTAAGTCACTAAGGAATTTCATAGTTCAAGCTTAAGGTGGGTCAAGTCCTACTGCTAAATCCCTATAATGCCAACAAGACTAACGTCTACTCGGAATTAGGATATGTTATCTAAATCACACCATAAGGAATTATCAATCCTTACAAAGCCTATAAGGGAAAATCTTCTTCAAGTATCCTTTCTAAGTCACCCCAAACCCTAAGGCCAATTCATAACAAATCATGTCTAGGTTAACATACTCAAAAGGTTAGTCAACAACTCATTCTCCTCTACTAGAAAAACTAGTGTATTCTCAAACTATTCATGAGATTAAAAGTAGAACTATCCAAGTTTCTAGGTTATAGTCAAGCATCATATTTTTACAAGATTAGTAGCCTACGAGGATCAACTAATCCAAAGTATCAAATTCACCCATTTATCATCTAAGAATATACCCAATCTCACAAGATATCATTATTATACTAAAATTAAGATCAATCTAACTATAAGTAAGCCTAACCTACCTTAAGTCTAAATTTCTCATGAACCAAAGAGCTTTTCCTTTTCTTTTCTTAAAGATTCTTCCGTGAAGCCCATATAGCTGTGGTTGCGACACTGTGTTTTTACCTCTCCCATCACAGTTGTGGTATATTTTTCTATTCTAAGATAAGGTTGAAACTTGGAACTTGGTTTTAGAATTTGGCCAATGCCTTGAGATGCATTCAGAGTCCGTTTTGAGCAAATGAGATACGTAACCAAAGAGATTTTGATGATCCAAATGCATTGGAAAATTTGGATTCCTCATTTGATGTCATTTTACTATTGTTTTTGTCTGGTTGCCAAGTAGAACCAATGAAGACTTCAAATGGGCAAAGTGGTTCTAAAAACCAAACGAACCCCCAGATAACCAAACATTATGTTCCAACAAGTAACTAATGACTTGTGGAAGTTATGGAGTAGCTAAATCAGCGAGAATAAGCAAGAACATTGAAAATGACCTAAAGTTTCATTAAAACACCACTAATAAGGAATTTTGTCCCTAGAAGTTAAAGATGAATAAGATACCATATATCTCGAACAAGTGAGGATACTGGGCCTGCATCGGACTCTTGATCTCCCAAGTAGCCTCCATTATTAGGAGATGACTCCACTAAACCTTGACTACCAAAATCACTTTAGAACATAGTCGCCTAACATAACTAGCCAAAATAAGCACGAGCTCCTCCACAAAGGTCAGTTTGTCTTCTAAGTAGATTGAGTCCTATGTAAACACATGAGAAGGGTCAGGATTATATTCTTGTAACATATATACATGGAAAATCGGATGAACAACAGTAAATTCTAGAGGTAAAGCTAACTCGTACGCCATCTTGCCAACTATACAAAGGATCTCAAAAGGACCAATATAGAGATGGCTAAGTTTACCCTTCTTTAAAAATCTCATTAAACCTCTCTTGGGGGAAACACAAAGTAATACATAATGACGAACTCCAAATATCAAGGCATTGAGTCTATGGTTGGTGTAGGCCTTTTTCTTACTCTGAGCTACACTCGGCCTATCCTTAATCACCCTGACTCTATCCAATGAGTCTTGAATAAAATATGTACAAAAGGGTGTAATCTTGAAAGTATCAAACCATCCTATAGGTGAATGACATATTCTATCGTACAAAGCCTCATACATTGCTATCTCAATACTAAAATTATAACTATTGTTGTTGGAGTACTCTGCCAGTGCTAAGTGTTATTTCCCCTATCTTCCAAAGTCTATAACATAAGCTCGGAGCATATCCTTAAGCACTTCAATAGTTTTGCTGGGACCGACCATCCATATGCAGATAAAGGTTATACTTTAATCCCCTAAAGTTCCTAATTCCTCTTGAAATTCTCTCTAAAACCACAAAGTAAATAAAGTACCATGGTTTGATAAAATAGACACAGGGACCCTATCGAATCCAATTATCTCTTAAACATAAATCAGGGCTAATTTCTCAACATTGAGGGTCATCTAAATAGGAAAAAAATGTGCCGACTTGGTCAAACAATCCACAATAACCCAAATACCATTATGACCATGTGAAGTATAATGAAAACCACTAATGAAGTCCATGTAAACCATTTCCTATTTCTACTCGAGAATAGGTTGAAATTTGAGAGAGGAGTGAATTCTAATTTTCTTCTATGAGTTGACTACTGACTCCTCATATTCAACTCACCTGCAGATCAATAGACTTCGCCAAAATATTAAAAATAAATAGTTAAGTATGTAAATAATAAAGTTTAAAGTATAAAACATAATGATTTATCCTTGTTGGACACACCGATCCAGTCCGTCCATCCAGTCCCCTTCGGTTTTAAGTTTACTTTATATTGTTGAAAGTTTTGTTTGAGTACAATGATAGGAAATAAGTTTTGAAGACATATTGTTCTCTTCAAATCTTTTGAAAAGGATTTAGTTGATGTTAAAAAGATGACTCGATACTACACTTTATATTAAAATTCTAAACTAACATTACAAATCTTTGTATGACTAAGAATGAGACAATTTTTTTCCTTGAAAGTGGGTAACCTATGTCTATCTATATTCATCTTCTTTTATAGTCTTCGATTGTTATTCTTCATAACAAAATCCAAGATATTTTTTTTCAAGCAAGGATTTGAATTGATTCCTTGAATGAGAGGGTTTTTACCTTATGGTATGTCCATATCAGGTATGTCCATACATGGTGCAATTTTTCTTTGTCATATCAATAAATGTTCAAATCAGATATGTTTGTTTAAGGAGTGAAATCTTTCTTATTCTTTGATTTTGTTGTGACGTGCGTCCAATTGATTTTTATATTGAGATCTTCTGTTGATATGATTTTTTTGCCTCGTCAAGTGATATCCAACTATTGAAATCACTCAATATTTAGCACGATATTTAAGAAAATATTTCTTTTCTTGTGTTAGATATCCTTCCATGATTTGAGATCTTTAATGTCCTTTATGTGAGATATCTTTACATCATTATAGATCTTTAATATGGATGTGGCTCTATATTTATCACGATATTTTTTGAGACAATATACCTTTCCTTAAGTAAGATATCTTCAATGATTTGAGATCTTCATTGTCCTTTGTATGAGATATCCTTATATCATTAAGGATCTTTAATATCCTGGAAAGTTTACTTATTAGTTTGTCATTATTAAAACCTAACACATAAATATATGAGGCTAACAATCTCCCTTTTTATATATATATTGACTTCCCTATTTTTCACAGTAGTCGGGGTGCTCTCCTTGACTTGTAAATACTTCTATTATTCCACCTTGACTTGTAAGCACTTTTGATGTTCCTGTCTTTCTTATTCCTTTGGCATAATAAAAAAAAGCTATAGAGTATCAAAAAGAGAAGTAGACAAATGGAAGATATTTAATATATAAACTAATAAGTACTAGGAAAAACAAACAGCGTGGCCGATAGTGTGTTAAAGATTATTTTACAACCTAGGTAAAGTAAGGGACATGACCCCCTTTTGAAAATAAATTTTTGGTTAAAAACTTATGAGAAAATTGTAACAAGTAAAAGTGATTTTTGTCCAAAAAATAAGACTCATAATTCATTAATGCTGAGAATATGAAGTCCTTTCTAAGGTAAAAAAATATTTCTTCTAACAGGGGTTCTTGTAATAATAACTTCCAGTTGATTTTAAGAGTGAAAACATCATTATTTTCTAAATGATCTCAAAAAATGATTCTTTAAATTATTGTGTTTGGTCCTAGATAGATGCACACTATATTTAAATAAGATAATAACACTTGTATTATCAAAATATATGGGAATAAATTCAAAGAACAAATTAAAATCAAGTAATTGATTCATAATCCATAAAATTAGAGTGCCACAACTTCCAAAGTTTATATAATCGGCTTTAGTTGTTGAAAGATAAACTAAGGTTTGCTTCTTTTTGTGCCATGAGATTAGCGAATCATAAAAAATTTGAAACGTTCCACTAGTGTTTTTTCTATCACTTTTTCACCTGTAGAGTCAGTGTCTTTGGGATTTTACTTGATTTCTAATCCAAAGAATCATGAGCTCTATCATAAGACTCATTTCCAATTCTCCTTTCATCAAAATAGCTGAATTATCATGTAGAGAGATGTTAGGAATATTAAAAATACTATCATCACTACAAATTTGCACAATAAGAAGATTTGAATCAACTTTTTGTATAAATAGTGTTGTATTAATTTTACCTCATTGAAAATTTTTATTTAGTAAGAAAGTACTCAATCTCTGATACCAAGCCTTTGGAGCTTGTTTAAGACCGTAGAATGCTTCTCACAATTTGAAAACATTATTTACGTAAGATGGATTTTCAAACCAGTGAGGTTGTTTTACTAAGATTTCCTCATGAAGGAAACCACTTAAGAAGGCGCACTTTCATCCATGTGATATAACATAAAATACTTAAAAGCAACAAAATCTAATAATATTTCAATTGATTGTAACGTTGCCATCGGAGCAAAGGTTTTATCTTAATCAATAGATTTTTTTGGGAGTAGCCTTGAGCTATAATTCAAGCTTTGTTTTCGATAACCATATCTTTTTCATTAAATTTATTTCTATAGACCCATATAATTCCAATTACAGAGAAGTTCATGGGTCTTTCAACTAGATTCCAAACTTGATTTAGTTCAAACTGGTCCAATTTTTCCTTCATTGTTTTCACCCATGATTCATCGTTGAGGCCTTATTATTTTTTGGTTCAATTTTAGATACAATGGCCACAGATGATTACTTTCTCAATAATTCTCTTGTTTGTATCCCATCATTTAAATTTCCAATTGCAAATTCATTTTGATCGCTAGTATCGTGTTTCCAGACTCTTGGAATAGTTAATTTGACTATTTTTCTTATGGGAGCCGACTCTTGAGGGGGTATAGTCAACTCATCCTATGCTGGATCAGAGGTTGTGCTAGTATTGGCTCCATATTGGTGATGACTCACTTGTTCTTTATCAAAACTCAAACTCGTAGGACGTTGATTACATTCATCAAATAAAAAATGTATACTCACGTTCCCAAGCTTTCTATGCCATAACCAAATATCATTGATTTGCACAGAAAGGCAGGTTAAAGTATAAAAATCAAGAATGTTTAAGACATAAAAATTTTCAACATGTTCACCAATGAGAGAGATATCTCTTTTGTTGTCTTTGATTGAGAAACTTCTGACTTTAAAGGAGACTCCAAATCTAGCATCATATAATGCACTGAGGCTGAGCAGGTTATGTTTGATGATGTCTATTAGATACACTTCAGTAACTTCATATGAGGAACTGAGCTTTACTGAATTGACTTTGATGATATTTCCTCTTGCACTGTCATAGAATCTGATTGATCCTCCATCTAGTTTCCTTATACCAGTGAAATTTCTTTCTTTCTGGTCCTATTTCTAGAACATACTCTATTAATTATTTGTTACAAAATAAAATATATTTAATTTAGATACCCAAGTGGTCTTGGATCTTTGTAGGTTAGATATGCTATGCTTAGGCTTCCAAGCCCATACAGTATTAATGTTATGACTGCAACTATTGGACTTATTCCTTTTCTATCTACAGATAAAACAAATAGGTCCTCTAGAGGAGAAAAAAGGTCTTTGCGAATTTACACGATTCTGATAAGGAACTTGGATTAATTTTAATAGAGTTCGATCTCACAATATAGTGACTTGATGATCTCTTGATACAGTTTAGTTTTATTTTTACATCATTAATATCTTCATAAACTAAGTCAACTTTGAATTAACATGGCTCAATTTTTATTTAATACCTTCTTTGTTTCTCTTTGAGTTTTTGTTTAAATCGAGATTTGCAAATTTTCTTCTCTTGAGCGAGATTGTTATATTCATCTATAAATTTTTGAAGCTCGTCACTTATCATATATAAATTAGATTTAAGAGTATAACAAGTATGATAATCATGTAGTCTTACCTCTTTTGATTCACCCATGGCCATAAAGCTCATATTGGTGCCTTCTATTTCTTATTCAATTTCATATTTATCACTTAAGGATTAAAAATTTTGATTCTTACTAGATGATTTTCTTTTTAGTTTAGGGCAGATTTATTTGAAGTAGCCAGGTGATAACGCTCAATCTACAGCTCTCGTTTGAGTGTAAAGCGGTCGTTAGCAAATATAGAACCCAACCTGGGTTGGGTGTCGATCCCACAGGGAATAGCTTGGCCAACAAGTAAGCCAAATTAATAGACTTTTGGTGCAAGTCTCGTAAGAAGGGGGGATTGTAATAAGTAACCAAAGTAATGAAATAAAAGCTGAAAATAGCAAAGTAAAAAGAGAGTATTTCGTGGGCTGTGAAATAATGAGAATTGAGGCGTTGGGGTTATGTCCACCGTCAGAGGTATACGTCTCTATTGGCTATGAGTGTGTAGAGTCTTGACATGCAATTGCTTATAGAGAATTGTAGTCGATGGTAAATCCAAGCATCTCTCGACCTAAACAAGGACTATTTCACTTTAACTCTCTCGATCTTAAAGCGTGTCTAACGGTACGAATTTTCCAAGAGGTTAGTCCAGTTACGGCACTAGCTTTTTAATAGGAAAGGGTGTCCTACTACCTTGACATTATCTCTTTTCCAGACAAATAACCTTTCTCTCGAACAAGTTAAATGTTAGACTGGCGTATTCTTGCGTTTGCAACCGCAAAGAATGTAGATTAAGATGAAGAGTGTAATGATATAAGCAATATACGTGTCTTGAACTCACAAACTCACAGCTATAGATAGTAACTCATTCGGCTTCCATAACCCCAACTAAGAGGTTTAGTTACCCATGAATGCGAAGGATATCACATTTTGCATGGTGGATGGCGTGTGAAAGAGGTGTTAGGCGTGTGGTTTTGGTGATTCCGTAGCGAGTAACGATTCTCTTGTTGTGGAATAGAGAAATAGAAGAATAGATTAGAAGTGTTTGTAGATGAGGAAGATGAGAAGGATGGAAGAAAATTAATTGTTGAATTAAGTGAAGAATGAAGAATGAATGTTAGAAGGTGAATTAATTTCTGACTTGATAAAAATCTCTAGCATGATAGGGTATTTATAATACTCCTATCCTACTCCTACTAAGCTAATGAAATAAATAACCAAATCCTAATATACTAATGAAATCCTTGACCCAAATGTACTAGGGTAAGGTTACAATATCATAATCCAAATAGATTAGTGAAACACATAACCTAATTATACTAGGTTAATGTATCTTTGTAAAAATCCAGCTTTGTGTCTGTAAGTCCCCAAAGTCTTCAAAATTGCTGTTTTAGCCCGGGACAGATTTTCTATGTAGCAGATTTGGTCCTTTAGGCGTCCAGCTCCCTTTTACTTCGTTTGTGAGCTTTCTTTTGCGTCAAGTAAGCCATAAAATGTTGTATTTTGCATCATTTATACCTGAAACTTTACTAATCATGTTTGTTAGCTCATTTATAGGAAAAAGGACTAAAAGTGCATGAAATAGATAATTAGTTCTCAAAACTAGGCTAAAATATGGGCAAAATATATTGATATAGGCGCGTAAATTCGCCTATCATCAACACCCCACACTTAGAGCTTTGTTCGTCCTCGAACAACATATCATGTCCTTCTAAGCATCGACTTAAGGTTTTTACAGCAACAACACAAAACATTCGTCAAGACAAGCACAACAATTATCAACAAAGAGTAGCTTTTCGATTATAAGTAGAAACAATTTAACCTCAAGCATAGACTCGTGATGGTGATCAGCTCGCATGCAAACGTTAAGGTACATAGAATCATATACAACTATCCAAAACTCATCAACCATGTGTGTCTCACAATATAGTACCCATAATCACTCACAAATATAGCATATTTTTCAAACATGGGTATCAAAGTATCCTTGCACTCACTCTCACAAAGAATTCATATGTAGCAACTAATGACCATAAGCTTGCCTTTAATGTAGTACTCTACTAAATGTCGGAATGTTAAGATTAGGATCAAGTAGGTCTTTTGATGGTTGTAATGTAGGCTAAGGGACGGGTAGGACTATTTTGGCCCAGAATAGTGACTAGGTTCCTAAGCACTTTAATACATCACATTGTATCATTGACACTTTTTTCTTTCAGCCTTTCTTTACTCTTTTATTCTACCACCCTTGTTCTCCTATTTTGTTTTTCAATTTTAAGCACAACTCACTTTTCAGCTTTCTTTTCCTTTTTCTTTTCACAACATACCTCTTATGATAGCACTTTCTTCCTTTTTCATAACACATTCAAGCACCATTACAATTTAAAGCATCATACTCACCCAATTTCCTCTTATGTTGTCACATGACTTTTTCACTTTAAAGCACTTAGGAATTTGGATCAAATTACGGTCTTGAAAAAAATGGATTAGGCTTACATACAAGGTTGTCAAAGAAATAGGCTAAAGGCTCAAAAGGGTTTAACTAGGATGATTTACATGGGTAGGAAAAACTGAAGGTAAACATGTATAGGTTGCCAAAGAAATGCCTAAATCATATCCTAAACTTACACTCCTTATTTTCGCTTTGCATACATACCAGGCAAGTTCTAGCATCAGCCACATACATAGAATATACTATTATCTCACACACACAAGGCTCATGGTCGACTTGATTGGAAGTAATATAGACTCTTGACCCAACAATTGAAGGAATTGAATCACACAATATCACATAATAAGTCACAACTAGAGCCTAAATGTCTCAATAGTCACAATTGTAGCACATACTCTTGTTCTAATCTCATGCTGCCTATCAAAATAATTTCATGCGTAGCTAGAAAAAAATTTTACTCCTAAAAAATTAAAAAAACGTCACACGAAAAAAATCAAAAAAATTGGACTCAAAACAAAATAAACAAGCAAACATACAAACATAGGTGCAAACAAAGAAGTATAGCATGCAGATTCTGCCACCCCACACTTAGACTGGACACTGCCCTCAGTGGAAAATAAAGTCGAAGAACCTGATTAGTCGGACTCCTCATCAATGTCGGGGGTCATACCCCATTTGTCAGAATAATCATAAGAGTCATCATCAGAGTTCTCCTCATCATCAGAATCAGGCAAGCGTCTATCATCATCAGTTGGCACGTCATCGTCAAGAGGTTCCTCAAAATATACGCCCACTCCACACATCTCCCGGGCATGCCTATTCATTGGGTAGTCGTGGTCCAGCTGTTGGAGCTCTTCAGTAGTTGGAATACGTCCACCACTCATCATAGTGAATCGCGTCATACCATAGAGATGACGGAAGAAACTCTCGTCACGAGCATGTCTCTCCGCAGTGGTAAGGTTGACTCCATGCGTTGTTTCAACATCTTTGACCTTGGTGAGGTCAACCTTCTTTGGGTTATATGGGAGTTTGTGGTCAGCTGGTTCCTCTTCTATATCTTCCTTCCGCAACATTGCTGTCAACAAATTGCCGAATGTGAAATGGGACCTCCGGTGGAGTCTGGCCTTCCTCATGGTAGATCGAATGATTGCCCCAAAGTTGATAGGGACATTCGTCATCAACGCATAAACCAAACACACTCTATCTCTCGATATCTTGGTGTATTGCGTCCCAGGAATAAGGCATGAGTTGACAATGCGCATCCAGATTCTTGCTTCCCTATTTAGTGGAGCATAGGGGAATGTGTTGTGACGGCCTGTTTCCTTATGTCTGCCCCATCTTGCCATTGATCTGCTTCCACAAAGCGTGTGTCTTATCGCTCTGTAAGGAGGCCTGCTGTACAGCTCTTTGTATGGTGCAGGGTCGACCGAAGGTAAGCCAAGAAAAGAGTTGATCCAATCCGCTGTAAGCTGTAACACTTGGCCCCGAATTTTGACTTCGTTGCCTGTTTTGTTTGGCGACCAGTTGGCATAAAACTCTCTTGTCAAGTCAAGATTGCACTCTCCCATGTCGCGGAAGATGAAATCCAGCTTCGAAGCCATTATTTTAGCCAACATTTGCGGCTCCTTCTTTGCTAAGGTCTCCTTGTTGATCAAGTCGACATGCACGTACTTCCTTTCTTTGTTGCTGTTGTACCATGCCTTGGCTTCTTCCTCAAGAACCCATTTGATTCTGAACATTCTGCGTGGTAGGTGTGCTGAAGATGATTCTCCTTGGTCTTTTCGACTTCTCTTCTTGTCCTTTCGGGACGTGGTCGCCTTCTCCTTGCCTTGCTTTGCTTTAGGTGCCATTGTACCTGAGACTAGAAATAATGTTAGTTGCAGCACAATCTCACGTTATACAATCTATATGCAAGCACTAGGGGTACCACCCCACACTTAATCTTGTTAACACAAATCAGTGAAGTGAAAGTGGTCGAGTACTCAGATTTCGTCGACATACATTTTAGGAGTGTATTCCGACAAGAAAATCAGCATTACATCACTTATTTGCAGCCATTGGACTACTTTCATGGTGGATATAGCACGCTACAACCTTGGGATACCACATGGAATCATTATTCTTAGAACAAGCACAACCTTCTAAGTCGATAGGTATTATAACCTTATCCCGATGGCCGGGAAGGTCTATCATGTAAGCATTCAAACAACAATCTTAAGCAATATTCATAGCCATGTCAATTCAGCAATAATCATAACAATGCTATCGGAGTAAAATTCAAGTCGGAAACAAGTCAAGAATTCCCTACGTAGATATTCACTCACACGTTTTTGCAACAATTATCCAAACACATGCACATCACCATCAATCTCACATGATTTAGCAAAATATAATAAGCATAGCAACGTAGTACTTACTATAGATAGATGAAGAATAAGAGAGCACTTACTTGCTTGAAGATTGTGGAGAAGTTGTTGTGGATTGGAAGAACAAAGGAAGAAAATTTTGAGAAGATTTGGAAGGTTATGTGGCGCCTTTAGGGTGTTTTCTAATGTGGTTGTGTTTTAAAACTATGTCCCCTTTATATAGGAAGAGTATGGGTCGGGTTATGACCCATTTACAATCGGATTTGGGGACAAAATCACAACATATGCGGCGCATATCTCTTGGCATATCAATGACATATGCGGCGCATTGTCCATGGCATAATAGGACATATGCGCCGCATAGTCTATGGCATTTCTAGACATATGCGCCGCATAGTCTATGGCATTTGGTCTCAGTATCTCAAATGCCATAGCATAGGCGGCGCATAGTCAAAAGCATACCTAGGAATAGGCGGCGCATAGTGTATAGCACACTAGATTCCGAGTCCTTAGGCTATAGAATAGGTTGTGCATCATTCGTGGCCTATTTTTACCAAGGCCTAGCCTTACTCGAAGCCTATTATGACGTGAGAAAGGCTCAATTCATAGCCTTATGCATCACCATTCCTAACTTACCGACTTTACCATACAATGCGACCAAATCATCAATTGAAATCAATCTCCTCGTTGCATACTTCTTGCACCTATTTTTGCTCAAAACCAAATGAAAACGATTACTATGATGGGTTGCCTCCCACCAAGCGCCTTAGTTTTGGTCGTGGCACGACTCTTATTTTCGGTTTTTTCATAAAACAAAACAAGTACTAGGATGAAAGGAAAAACGATAAACGATAAAACGATAAAACGATGGGTTGCCTCCCATCTAGCGCCTTATTTATTGTCGTGGCTCGACATAGTTACCTCGAGTACTTAGAATTCATCGAGGTAAGTGATGGATCATTTTCTGAAAGGATTTAGATGACAATGAGGCTTACCTGTGGGCATGTGATCTTCTTCAAGATGGCTCCTACGTTTCTCCGGAGAGTCACCAATTATATCATCAATAGTCCAACCCATAGCTCTCTTGTATCTCTTCAGAGCAGAGATGAGAGCCTCTACATGTTGTTCACTTAAATCATCTGCTCTCTCCGGAAGTATATTTCTACTTTCCAAGATCACATACCTTAGATAATCGGGGAGCTCTTGCGTTTCTAGTATTGGTGGATCGTGAATGGGAGTCTTCACTTTTAGTTGATTCTTGAGATCACATTCTGGTTGCTTAGGAGTATAAGGCTCTATTTCTGTTAGAGCACTCATAAGTTCTTCATAACCTTCATTATCTTCATGCTCAACTTTCAGTGGCACAACAGACAATGGCTCAACAGTAGGCTGTTTCTCTATAGATAATGCTTTCGTATCCTCATGATGAACATCAGCTACATATCACTGGGTTGCTTCATTGTTTTGCATATATCAAACCGTACCACTTCGTCATTAATTCGAAACAATAGCTCATTATTTTTCATGTCAATAACCACACTTCCAGTTGCAAGGAAGGGACGTCCCAAGATTATGGGAACTTCAGAATCCTCCTTACAATCCAGAATAACGAAGTCTGCAGGAAAGATGAATGAAGAAACCTTCACCAACACATCATTCAAGATACCCACAGGTCATTTTACCGACCTATCAGCCATCACGAGCCTCATATTGGTTGGTGTAGGGTCTCCCAACCCCAACTTTCTGTAGATAGATAGTGGCATCAAATTGATGCTAGCTTCTAGATCGCACAATGCTTTGGCAAAGTTCAAAGATCCGACGGTGCAAGGAATAGTGAAAGCTCCGGGGTCGGCCTTCTTCTGAACTATCGATCGGGTAGCAATTGCACTACAATGATGCACATCATCTTTCAGCTCATAACTTGCTGCCCTCTTCTTAGTCAAAATATCTTTCATAAACTTCGCATACCCAGGCATTTGTTCAAGTGCCTCTACCAATGGGACATTAATGGTCAGCTGCTTGAGCATAGTCATGAATTTGCTAAACTTAGTGTCATCGGCCGCCTTCTTCAATCTTTGTGGAAAAGGTGGTAGTGGGGATGGAAGTGTTCTCTCCATGGCATTCTTCTCCTCTTGCTTCCGTTTATCATTTTTTTCAGGCTGCACATCACTAGGTAAAACATCTTTGACGTTTGAAGTAGTTGTTGCGGCTTCTTCTCTTGTAACGTCACTAGGTGTGGCATAAATGTCTGCTGCTACGTCAACCACTTGCTTGCCTTTTGCTGAAGTTTCTAGCACCTTACCACTCCTGGTGGTGATGGCCATGCATGACCCATCATTCCTTGGGTTTTGCACAGTATCGCTAGGTAAGGTGCCGGCTTTTCTTTGGTTGAGTGCTGCTGAAAGTTGACTGAATTGCTGCTCTAGTTGTCTTATTGCAATGGAATGTGAGTTAACCAACTGATTCATTGAAGACAAATCATTCTTCACCTCAGTTACGCCCATATTGGTTGCCTCCACTCCTTTCAGCAGCTTGGCCATCATATCTTCCATAGACATCTTTTCAGAACCAGACGCCTCAGCCTCATAATTTCTAGGAGGAATATACACACCACTCCTGTCTGAATTATTCTTCCAACTACCATGATCACGGTCCTTGTATCCAGATTCATTATAATAGTTCCGACCTTGGTTTCCTTGGGCATTGCCTCGGAAACCCCCTTGATTGTTCAAGTAGTTGGCTTCTTCCTCAGAATCAGATTCATCTCTTCTATGTGGTCCAATGGCCTTAACTTTTTCGGTCTTCCCTGATAATAGATGCTTGGTAAGAAGATCCATTTGCGTCTTCATGCGAGCCATATCTTGATCGCGTTCCTCTTCTCTTCTCCTTTGTTCTGCAGTCATGCCAATAGATAAAGTGGGGCTTGCTACCTCAGAATCCCTGGTATGCCAAGCTCTACTTTGCTTTGTCATGCGATCTAGCATATTGCTTGCTTGACCAAAGGTGAGGTCCCTGAAAGAACCTCCAGCTGCGTTGTCCACCACTAGTTTAGTTATTGAATTCAAGGCTCTATACAAGATCTCCATGAGGTGAACATTAGTCATGTGATGGTTTGGGCATCTCGTTAGCTTTGTTTTGAACCTCTCCCATGTTTCGTGAAGAGCTTCAGAGGGAAGCTGACGAAAGTTGCTGATTTCATCTCTCAATTGAGCCTTCTTGGATGGCAGAAAGAATCTTTCTAGGAAAGCGTCTCTCAATTGCCTCCAATTTGTAATTGAATCAGGAGTCAGCCCATTCAACCATAGTTTTGCCTCCCCAGACAGAGACAATGGAAATAGACGTAATCGAATAGCATTCTGACCAACACCAGGATTGTCAAAAGACTTGCATGTAGAAATAAAGTTGATGAGATGCATATTCGGATCATCGCCTGCTAGTCCACCAAATAACCCCTTGAGTTGCAATAACTGAATCATGGTGCTAGTGATGTTGAATTTGGCTCCGGGCGCTAATGGTGGTGGAATTATAGCTCCAGTGGCTCCGGCACCATCAAGATCATCATCATCATCGTCGAAAGCTGGTTGCAACGGTTGGCGGTCATACCTATACCGAGCTTGTCGACCTCTTCAATTGGCAGGTGTTATAATTTCAGCATCACGCCTAGGGTTTAGTAACTCGTCATCACCTAAATCTTCATCGTCAGGATTTGTTGCTCGCCCAGGATTATCAATGTTTTGTTGTTGGACTTGAGCAGCGGCAAGAGCAGCTAATCTTGCTTGCTCGTGTTGAGCAGCCATCCTGTCGATTTCATCTTGTGCTTCCATTCTTCTAATTCGTTGTGGTTCCGGATTGATTGGTAATAACGGTTGACCAGAACTTCTAGTATGGGGCATGCACTAAAAGAAAAACCTGCAATAAACAAAAACAAAAACTAAACGTAAAAGTACGAGAATCTTTGACCAAAGGGTCTAGTAATTATCACAAACTTGATTGACACTCGTATTCCCCGGCAACGGCGCCAATTTTTGATAACGCTCAATCTACAGCTCTCGTTTGAGTGTAAAGCGGTCGTTAGCAAATATAGAACTCAACCTGGGTTGGGTGTCGATCCCACAGGGAATAGCTTGGCCAACAAGTAAGCAAAATTAATAGACTTTTGGTCCAAGTCTTGTAAGAAGGGGGGATTGTAATAAGTAACCAAAGTAATGAAATAAAAGCTGAAAATAGCAAAGTAAAAAGAGAGTATTTCTTGGGTTGTGAAACAATGAGAATTGAGGCGTTGGGGTTATGTCCACCTTCAGAGGTATACGTCTCTATTGGCTATGAGTGTGTAGAGTCTTGACATGCAATTGCTTATAGAGAATTGTAGTCGATGGTAAATCCAAGCGTCTCTCGACCTAAACAAGGACTATTTCACTTTAACTCTCTCGAGCTTAAAGCGTGTCTAACGGTACGAATTCTCCAAGAGGTTAGTCCAGTTACGGCACTAGCTTTTTAATAGGAAAGGGTGTCCTACTACTTTGACATTATCTCTTTTCCAGACAAATAACCTTTCTCTCGAACAAGTTAAATGTTAGACTGGCATATTCTTGCATTTGCAACCGCAAAGAATGTAGATTAAGATGAAGAGCGTAATGATATAAGCAATATACGTGTCTTGAACTCACAAACTCACAGCTATAGATAGTAACTCATTCGGCTTCCATAACCCCAACTAAGAGGTTTAGTTACCCATGAATGCGAAGGATATCACGTTTTGCATGGTGGATGGCATGTGAAAGAGGTGTTAGGCGTGTGGTTTTGGTGATTCCGTAGCGAGTAACGATTCTCTTGTTGTGGAATAGAGAAATAGAAGAATAGATTAGAAGTGTTTGTAGATGAGGAAGATGAGAAGGATGGAAGAAAATTAATTGTTGAATTAAGTGAAGAATGAAGAATGAATGTTAGAAGGTGAATTAATTTCTGACTTGATAAAAATCTCTAGCATGATAGGGTATTTATAATACTCCTATCCTACTCCTACTAAGCTAATGAAATAAATAACCAAATCCTAATATACTAATGAAATCCTTGACCCAAATGTACTAGGGTAAGGTTACAATATCATAATCCAAATAGATTAGTGAAACACATAACCTAATTATACTAGGTTAATGTATCTTTGTAAAAATCCAGCTTTGTGTCTGTAAGTCCCCAAAGTCTTCAGAATTGCTGTTTTAGCCCGGGACAGATTTTCCATGCATTAGATTTGGTCCTTTAGGCGTCCAGCTCCCTTTTACTTCGTTTGTGAGCTTTCTTTTGCGTCAAGTAAGCCATAAAATGCTGTATTTTGCATCATTTATACCTGAAACTTTACTAATCATGTTTGTTAGCTCATTTATAGGAAAAAGGACTAAAAGTGCATGAAATAGATAATTAGTTCTCAAAACTAGGCTAAAATATGGGCAAAATATATTGATATAGGCGCGTAAATTCGCCTATCATCACCAGGCCTTCCACAGTAGTAGCAGCGATCATTATTTCTAGTTGATGCATTATTTATGGCTACTTTGGATCTTTGTAGTCTTTGTCTCATGATCTGCCTAACTCCACGGATAATAAGAGACATTCCTTTGCTATTAGCATCTTCCAAAATGTCCTCCTTTATCATTGGAGCAGCGTTGAAAGATACTAGTTTCTTCATTAATCCTTGTGAAACCTGTTTATATATTTTTTTTTATATGCAATAAGGTTACCTCATAGTTTGTCATATGTCATGTTTTGAAGATCTTTGTCTTCCAGAATGGCAGCCTTGGTTTCCTAAATCTTTGGGAAACTTTAGACCAGTTTCTGGACATATAGGTTGTGTAGATAGAACATCCCTAGTGAATTTAGTTCGCATACAATTTTAATGAATCTAGTGAACATTGATTCAATATCCTCAGTTTCCTCCGTTTTGAATAAATCATATTCATTTACAAGAGTATCAATTTGTACTTCTTGACTTTGGTGGTTCCTTCATAGGTTACCTCAAGTTTGTCCCACATTTCTTTTATTGTCTCGCATGTTGAAATCTTGTCGTATTCTTCTCCATTAAATTCATACAAAAGTAAACTAATAACATATCTGTAAGTTTGAATTACCTCTTTTTTTTCTTTGGTAAACCCAAAGCTTTCTAGGTATTCTATATCAGAACTACTAGATTCTTTATCTTTGTCCTTTGACTTCTCCTTTAGTCCTAGAATCAACTTTGGACCCTTCTTGATAACAGTCCAGGCTTGGAAGTCATTTGATAGGAAAAAGATCCTGAACCTATTCTTCCAATAAGAGTAATATTTTCCATTAATGTATGGTGGTCATATGGAGGAGTAACCATCCTGAAGAAGAGCACCGAGAATCTTATAATTGGCCAGTTGATCTTTGCTCACTTTCAGCTAATCAATGCTTTCTGTGTGACCTTATCTGATACCAATTGAAATTTAAGAGGGGGTGAATTGAAATTTTCTTCTATGAGTCGACTACTGACTCCTCATAGTTAACTCGCCAGCACATCAAAACACTTACAAATAGATTAAACTTAAATAGTAAAACATGTAAATAATAAAGAATAAAGTAAAGAACACAAAGATTTATCCATGTTCGGCTCACCAGTCTAGTGCCTACGTCAAGTCCCCTTGTGTTTCAAGTTTTTTTTAGATCATTGAAGATTTGATTTGAGAACAAAGATAGGAAACAATTTCTGAAGACTTATTTTGCTCTTTAGATCTTGTGATACAACTTCAGTTGATGTTACAAGGATGACTTTATCCTACTCATTATATAAAAATTGTAAACTTACGTAATAGAGCTTTGTAAAACTAAGAATGAGATACTTTGAATTTTCTCCTTGAAGTTACGTAACCCGTATCTGTCTTTATTCATCTTCTTTTATAGTCTTCGGCAGCTATTCTTCATAATGAAACCCAAGATATTTCTTCTCAATCAAGGATTTGAATTGATTCCTTGATTGAGGGAGTTTTCACCTTACGGTATGTCCATATCAGATATGTCTATACTTGGTGCGGTTTTCCTTTCTCACATCTATACATATCCATATGAGATATGTCTAAGTAAGGAGTTAGATCTTACTTCTCCTTTGATATTTCCTTGATTTGCGTCCAATTGCATTCTCTATTGAGATCTACAGTTGTTATGTTTTTGTTTCCTTGTCAAGTGATATCCTACTTTTGATGTCGCTCCTTATTTAGCATGCTTTTTGAGAGAATATTTCTTCCCTTGAGTGAGATATCCTTCCATGATTAGAGATCTTCAATGTATTTTACGTGAGATATCTTTCCATTATTACGGATCTTCAATATTAATGTGGCACCATTTTAGCATGATATTCTTTGTGAGATAATTCCTTGCCTTTTACGAGATATCATCCATGATTCGAGATCTTAGATGTCCTTTTTATGAGATCTCCTTCTATTATTAAGAATCTTAATTATCCTACAAAGTTCACTTATTAGTTTGTCATTACTAAAACATAAAACATAAATGTAGGAAGCTAACATGGGTAACCTCTGAGACATATCGCATGGAAAGATATTTGGCCTTAACCTGCTGACAACATGGGCAATGAGCTACAAAGACTGCCACATCTCTATTCATACTGTCCCACCAATAAAACTAACTCAAATATCTATACAACTTGATTGTACCCGGATAAATAGAATATATAGAGATGTGAGCCTCATGCAGAATTGACTAAATCAAGTCATATTGTCGGGGAACAAAAATATGTCCTTAAAATTTCAAGATACCCTTGAAATCTATGGTGTGTCTGTCAGACTCACAATTCACCACCTAATCATGGATAAGGCACAACTCATTATCCTAAAAAATAAAGATCATTAATCTACTAAAATAGGAAGGACCTCGTATCCCACAAGACAAAATCTTCACAGGATCTGAAGTATCAAGGCAAATCATCAAATTAGATAAGGACTGGATGTCCCATGTCAAGGGCCTCTTAGAAACTTA
This sequence comes from Capsicum baccatum var. pendulum, assembly GCA_030864225.1. Taxonomy (NCBI): domain Eukaryota; kingdom Viridiplantae; phylum Streptophyta; class Magnoliopsida; order Solanales; family Solanaceae; genus Capsicum; species Capsicum baccatum. The sequence continues at coordinate 193,399,997 of CM061559.1, read as the reverse complement.
TATACATGCCAAACAACCCATACTCACCACCTTAAGACTCAAGGCATCATCCACCACATTCACCTCACCCAGATGATACATGATGGAAATATTATAGTCCTTAAGAAACTACATCAACATAAACTGGCGAGCATTAAGCTTATTCCAGTTCATAAGATGCTAAAGACCATGATGATTAGTAAAAATCTCATAATGCACGCCATACCAGTTATTCCACCAAATCTTAAGTGCGAAAACTTTGACAAATCCAAATTATAAGTGGGGTAGTTGCACTCATGTACCTTAAGTTGTCCAAAATCATAGTGTAATGCCTCGATTTGCTGAACCAGAATGCTACACGGTGCCCATGACCTCGAGGGACCACAAGGTAACCCAAGGCTAATATTTGTACCTGTACACTACATAATATAGAACATAAACACAGAATACGTAATATTATAAGGCCATAAGGTTCAAAATAGAATAATCATAACATAAGAGTGGGGTGTAGAATACAAAAAAAACTGTAATACTATCGAAATTCTGAACATACTAGTCTGAAAAGCCTCCAACAGGACTGTCTGAATATAGAGCTGATAGGACATGTACCCAACTAACTCCGATTAGCTAAACTGAACTGAAATAAACCATAACATAAGTAATGATCATGCCATTGAGATAAGAGGACTCACTCCTGGAACTCTAACAATTGAGATGTACTGCTACTACTGGTCTAGAAATAGTGTATCTAAACGTATGCAGTAACATAAAAAACTGTAGCATTGCACGAATGCATTAGTACAATTAAGAGTACTGAGTATACGAGTGAGGTAGGATAAATGCAAAGGGTTTGTACGCATGAACAATGGTAACTAATATCAATATGAGAACACATGCATACATAAGTACCATGTAATGATACTGTCGACTGAGTCTGTATACTAACAACATGAGTTTCTTGGTTCTGAGATACTAAATCACTGCATTTACTGATATTGATCTGTGAATCACTAATAAGTGAGGAACTAAAATTGTGTAACTAAATACTAGGAGACTGATACTTTATTACTGATAAAGGAATGATTATTTTTGGTAGTATTGATTGTGAAGGACTGGTCTAATTTACTGTATCTAACAGACCTAAAACTGAGTACTGATAGCATAAGTTTACTGAAATCTGATATGACTGGCAAATTGATAGCTGATATAGCTGATAATATGAGTGACTATATCTGATAGCCTTGTTACTGGATACAGATAACCTGGGTGACTATAGCTAACAGCCCTAAATCTGATGGAACTATCTGAGTTCTGTACTATATCTAAATAAATTGTATCTGCCAGTCCTGATATTCTAAAGAATTATCTAAGTTCTTTTACTAAGACTGAATGAAACTATGGTAGGTAATAGTTTAACTGACATGACCCATGTATGATAATATAGCTAAACTGGGTCCAATCCTTTCCCTAATTGGAAGGGTATTCAATACAATGCCACGGGTAAAGACAAGCTATGAGTGACCCTTAAATCTGGCAGTGACCCCAAAAGAGATCGGTGGATATCTGCCTCATCAACCCTCAAGATGGCAGTGTTGATGTCTCAACCTATGCAGTTTACAAAGTTCTGGAACGTAAGGATGACTTCTAAGAATCACACCCTTATCTGACAGTGTGTGTTCCCATCCTTGGGTTCACTCGGTGCTAACTTCTACTCCCATATGAATAGGCACTGAGAATGACTACATGAACTGATGAACTGAACTAATTAACTAGACTGATAGTGTTGCTTAGTTTATCTCAGCTAAATTTAATGAGTTCCATTGACTCATGGAATACTACTGACATCTAAGGACTGACTTAGAGAACTGACGTTACTGAGTACTGAGTAGAACTGGACTGGTACTGAGTTTACCGAATTCCCATTGACTGATGGAATTACTACTGATGTCTGGTAACTGACTGAGTTCATGAGATTACTGAGATTTCCTAAATCACATAACTGACTGAATTTTACTAAGCATGTCTTGACTGAGTATATTGTCACAAATGACATGGCTCTAGGCACACAGCTATATTTTTCGGGTACAAGTACCCCAGGTCTCAATGGAAAGAAACTGACACACATAACTGACTTGTTCATAGTAATAGAGTCCACAATTCATAATATCATAAGTATGGGATTCAATACTACACATAGATCTAAATATTTCATACTGGGAGGGGATACATTAAACATGGACGTACTTTCTTAACTTCAATATCATGTTCACTACATATCACCACCACAATACATCAATAACATGGAATTTTTGTAGAATCCTAAGGCATAGAGAATGGACTTGTTACTTGGTACTCTTAAGTCATGAAAACATGATTATTATTATTCTACGCATTTCATCGAAAACCTTTCATGAACAATTTAGGCATAGGTTAAACCATAAGATTTTACATCCTGAACAACTAAGTTTTACATGTTTTCAACTCAGATAGTGTCATAGATTCATAATAACACATAAAGATTCCAACTTGAGAATCATTGAACATCGAAAACTTTATTATCGACATCCAACAATATAGATATCATAAACAACTAATTTCCTAGATTTCAACTTACATACTAACATAGCTTCATGAAAATACATAAAAATCCCAACTTGAAACCGTACAACGACCATCAATATGAACATAATCATACCATAGTAAAGTATACACAATACATATTTTAAAACTTGATTCTTGAACTCCATTGATTAAAGGAAACCATGGATGACCACTATGCATACCTTAATTCTTGATTTTACGAAGATTGATGAAAAAAATTCTTGAATTTGGATCCTCAATTGAAAATCCCTCTTATTGTTCTTGAGAGAAATTAGAGGATGGATTATGTTATTCTAAAAATTAGGATTAATTCGGTGTTAAGGGCTATATATAGGGGTGGACGATAACCAACATACCCTTAAGAAAAGAGAAAAGGATGCAGTTGTCCCTCTGTTGACGGTTTGATAGGCTGAAGTAAATTGAGCATCAATTTTTACTCTAATGTTCAAATTAGATGAAACCAATTGCATTGGAAACAAGACTCAAAGAAATTTCCATTGATATATAGAATCTCTCACATTTCATTATATACAAGAAGTTATGATCATTTGAGTTTGACCCTGAAATACTAAAAAAAAAATGGGCAACCACTGGAGTTAGCAGGAGACGCAGGCTAATCGCCCGAGGCTTCTGGTTTGGGCACCCAAACATGCCCTTACGCTACTCTAAAAAGTTTGAAATTCACCAGGAATATACTACGATCTTTACTTATCGTAACACAACTTGAAAATTGTAAAACGGATGTCGGGAACGTCACGAAATAAATCGCTGAAGTTTGGAGGTCTTAAATAAGACTAAGAGTTAAATCTTGACCACTTAGCAAAATTTTTCTATGTCTTGGGATCTTTTATAGAGATATACGATCTAATTTTGACACGCGATCTTATGGGTTATTACACATAGGCAATGACACAACCCTGCTGCATCAAAGCACCTCCAAGACCAACTCTGAATCCATCATAAAACACTGTGAATCCCTTCCATCAACAGGAAAGGCTAACACTAGGGCTGATGTGAGACAATCCTTGAGATTCCCATATATCAAATCACACTTCTTGGACCACCAAAAATGAACTTTCTTCCAGGTCAGTGTAGTCATAGGGGATGATATGGTAGCAAAACTCTCAACAAAGAGCCTATAATAACCAACCAAACTAATAAAACTGCAAATATCAGTCGGAGACGTAGGCCTATCCCAATCACAAATCACGGAAATATTAGTCGAGTCTACAATAATACCCACCTTAGACACCACATGTCAAAGAAATGACATTGACATAAGACAAAACTCATAGTTGGAGAACCTGGGAAAAAGCATATGCTCTCGCAAGACCTGAAGCACTATCCAGAAATATTGCTCTTACACCTTACTGCTCCTCCAATACATAAAATATCATTAATGAACATAATAACAAAGGATTGTAGATAGGGTCTGAACACCCAAATCATCAAGCCCATAAATAAAGCTGGGCATTAGTTAGCCCAAAACACATCACCAAAAACTAATGTAACTATAATGGATTCTAAAGGTCGTCTTCGGGATATCCTCAGCCCGAATCCTCAACTGATGATAAACGGCCATCAAATCTATCTTAGAAAATACTATTGCACCCTAAAGCTTGTTGAATAAATCACTAATATGATGCATAGAATAACGGTTCATCACCATCACCTTGGTAAGCTGCCTATAATCAATACACATACGCATCTAACTATCCTTCTTCTTTAGAAACAAAAGAAGGTCTCCCCACGGACACACTTGGTCTAATTAAACCCTTTCCAAGAAGTACGTCGAGTTGGGAGTTTAGCTTCTTAAGCACAACAGGAGCCATAGAAATAAGTCAGGTACTACAATCAAGGTCAATAGATAACTCAATCTCATGGTTAAGGGGGAATACCAGGAAGACTAGTATAAAACACATTAGGAAACTCACACACAACCAGAGCAAAGTCAAGCATCAGACCCTCTGCATGAGTATCACAGAAATAGGTGAGATAAAACTCCCAACCCGTCGATGTAAGCCGTGTAGCATAAATATAGTAAATAATCCTCATCAGCTGGTGGCTAATCACCCCCTGCCACACGACTGGGGGTACGCCAAGCATAGCTAAGGTAATAGGCATGGCTCAAAAATACATGATAGAATGATAGTAGGATAACCAGTAAATGCATAGAATAACATCAAAATCTAACATATGCAGAATAATAAGATCATCCCAAGTATCAACTTCAATTATTGTCACAACACATGATTTGAATACTCGAATAACTTCTAAAGAATCACCTATGGGTGTAGAGACGTGCAAAGGCACATATAACAAATTACTAGTCAAGTCCATCCATGGTGCATAATAAGAAGATATATAAGAATAACTGGAGAATGAATTAAATAAAGTAAGAGCCGACTTATGGCATTCAAAAACTTCACCAATATCTATAGCATCCAAAATTGCAGCCCCATGTTTAGCAGGTACTGCATACAATTGACCATGCCCGCCACCTGGCTGGGTGCCTGACTGACTTTTTGTCCTGCCTCCCTGAGTACTACCTCGAGCACCCTGGTAACCACCCCTAATACCTTGTAAGCCATCTCTACCTGAAGGATGAACTGCCCTAATAGGAATAGCTCCCTGGGCAGAAACAACCATTGCACCAAGAATAAGGTAATATCTAGAGAAATAATCAAGAAGCTCGCAAGTAAAAGAAGAATCATGAGCAGAACCAAAACTCATATATCTATTTGATCCGACATAGCTACCATGCCTATCATGGTATATAGATTGACGTATGAACGACTGATCACCACCCTTGCAATGGAAATCACTAGTAACAAACTAACCACCGTTAGCGGTCTAATGTGCTACCTTAACTTGATGACTAGTCTGACTCTAAGGCTGAAAATAAGGACGTAGAGAATGCCTAGCATAATGAATACCACCAATAAATTGGGAACTAGTATAGATCCTACTAAATTTTCCCCCATACTTGGGCCTCTTATCATGGCCCTCACATTACATGACCTCTATCACTCAAGCTTAATCAGAAACCTTAGCAAAAGTCCTACCCGCAATAACCAAAATTTAAGTATCCATCCAATTACGAAGTCTCAATCCTCTCACAAACCACCAAACACTCTCATACTCTGTGTTTAAGACAGAATTTGCATGCTTAGATAACATAGAACCCTACTCTAATCTAGAGAACTAATCTATCGAACGATCTCTAAGGCTGTGCGACATATACTTCGCAAGCAATATCTTCGACAACTAACCCCAAGATAGAGGGGAAGATCTAACTGGCCTAGAACTCATAAAACTTTTCCACTAGTGTCTAGCAGTCAAGTCTAACAAAAATATGGTTTAATCCACACCACGGGTCTCAACAAGGCCTAACTCACAATGCCTATGCTTATAAGCATTCAAAAACCCAAATGCATCATCTCTAGGATCACCAGAATACCTAGGTAGGGACAACCTCAAGAATCTACCGAGTGCCTTCTACTATGTAGTATACATAGCAAATTGGGTCATACTGGTTGAGCTTCTATTGGCTAAGCAACTATCGAAATAGGAGGAACATCAACTCTAGGAGGTGTAGCTACAGGCTATACTCATACCCTAGTAGTCTGCAAACCATCAATAATACCCAACAGCTAAATAAAAGTATCTCTGAGAAAAACAAAAAGTATGAATCCTGGTGGAGCCTAGGCTCATCATTGGACCACCATTAGCAGAAGTGAGAGTCTCTAGCTCATATACTGGAATAAGGCTTGGGGGAGGTCCACCCTGATCCCTAACTAGGGACACATCATGAGTTTGGATATCAGGATCATTCTCACATATAACTGTAGCACGAGTCCTGGGCATCCCCAAAATAGTAAATTTAATAGAATATCAAACAAACCAACTCAGACTCTTAGCACGATATAAGTGAAAGGAGTGAGGGACTCTTAAAAATGTCCTATAGCTTTACACAGATAGGAGACGAATGTCAATGTCTCGATCTATAAGAATCTATTAGATACTTTCTTTTGTCCCAAGAATATCAATGAAATCTTGGGCCTGATACCAATTTGTCATGACCCAATTTACAAGCCATGATGGCACTTACTATAAAACACCAGTAGGAAAGCTAACACCATAACATAGAGCTAATGCAATGGATTAAATTTGTATTAACATCCAACATGGACCCTATATAAGAATATAATATAACAATGATATTCCATAAGGAAACAACAGACATTCGTATACCAATACCATGAACTGATAGTATTAGTACAAAAGCATCTCTATATTCGATAGTATAAATTATAACTCAACGTCTAATAGTCTTAAATAGCCTTATACATTAATCTTGAATACAAAAGAGAGAATAAGGATAGAAGGGAACAAGAAAACTCAAACTCCAAAAGCTAACCCTATCTCCTTATGATCAACACCACATGATTTTGACTGAAATGCGGAACCTAAAACTCGAGTCTGTACCAAAAAGGTATAGAAATATAGTATATGTACCAAAACAAGGGTACTCAGCAGGAATCATCAGTCTACTAAGCTAAATTATGATATAAGGATGATATAGAGTAAGAAAATAACTTAAAGTCAAGGTACAGAATCAAACCTGAATCTTCTTTAATATCATAGTGTAAATAACTAATCAAGTATAACAATAGTAAGACATTCCATATATACACATAGCATAACTTTCATATATCATGAGTAAAAATTTTGGAAGCATAAACCCACATATGTAAAATAACAATCTTGTAATTACCATAATCAATACAACTACCATCATTAGAGAATAAAGTAAAAGAACTTACCACGATATCTCAAACTGCTGGGAAGAACACTCAAGGGAAAAAATAAGTTCTTGTCATGGCGCCCCATACCACTGAAGATTACACCAAGAGATCAATAAATTAACATATCAAGGCATAAATACACAAGAAACTCACCCAAGCCGTGGGTTGTACATTCCCTCCATAGCATCTTACCGATGTCTACAATCACCATCAATACCATAATTTGAGATAACAAAGGTGATATCGTCAAAACGAGGTTATATAGTTATTTAATCTCTTATTCATTAGTAAACTTCATGTATATCCTATTCTAGCTAGCCTCCACTTCCATGAGACACTAGTGGCTAGTATAATAGTTTACTAGTCATCCAATAAGAAAGCCTATAAGTTACCAACGTTATTATTTATTAACCTATAACAAACCATATTCTAGTTAGCCTCCTAATTATATAAGTCATCAATTAATCCACCACGGCATGACATACTACATTTCAATTTAACCACTCATCATATAATACTGGGTCTATTATCATTAAGCATGTCACAACCTTAAGGACTAGTTTTCTTATTCAAGCTAAGTAACGTCCACCAACTAGTTCACTAAGCTTCTAGCCTACAAGTCATAGACATTTATTAGAGACAACTAGTTATCACATAAGCCACTTCACTAGGCAAAATACCATTACATAACAATTTATCCAAGTCAAGTTGATTTACTAGGTGTGCCCTTGGTTCTACACAAGATTACACATATCAATTAGCCTTAACCTAATACTCAGCATAATCTACTTCTAGATAATAATTAGAGTTAACAAGGGTCACACATATTACTTAGTGACTAACTACAAACAATGGATAAAAAATTACCAAGGAAGACATTATGTCCAAAGTACAAAAATTGGTTTATCCATACATGGCATAACCTCATATAATTCTATATATTAATATATAATCACCACATATAACATCATCCTAATATCTTTACCACTTTCGAATTCACCGTGCATCATCATATCATCATTATCTCTTCTGGATTTGTCGTAAATCATCATAACATCATTATATTCTCTGTATTCACTGAGCATCATCATAACATCGTTCTATTCTCCAAATTCATCGGGAATCATCATAACATCATTATATTTACCAGACTCACTGGGCATCATCATAACATCATTATATTCACCGAACTCACCAGGTATCATCATAACATTATTATATCCTTCACCGTGGGTCCAAAATGACACCATAACCCTATGTGGGTCCCACTATAAAAAAATATGTTTATGAGATCAAACCAATGTCCAAATATCATTAGAGATTTATAACCCTCAAGAAATTTGAGTAAATAAATCACATTTTTGGCTATATTTGAGCCTCAAAACATATGGTTTTTGGGTCTAGAAATCAAAAATTAACACCAAACTTGACGGAATCATACCCTTAGATTTGTAGGAAAAATGGATTACACAAGTATTTTGAGCTCCTAATCAACCTACAACACTAACTTGAGGAATTTACACTATATTAGGGTTTAAAGCTCTAGAGGGTGGCACAAAATGGCCAAATTTTTTGGCAAGATAGCCTTTAAAGAGGTTTAGACCATGCCTCGAATAGAGCAGTTGTGGACCCCACTTATCTATGGTCTTGGCACCGCATTCACAACTCTCATATCACGATTGTAATATCTCTCTCTATGTCAGGCTATGGCTGAAGCTTGGAACTTGTTTTCGGGCTTTAGCTAATGCCCGAGATCAATTCTAAGGCTATTTTGAGCAAATGAGTTATGTAACCATATAGATTTTGACATTTTGGATGTGTTGGTAAATTCAGATTGCATATTTAAGGTCAGTTTACTAAATATTTCATCCAAAGGTCAATTAGAACAAATGAAGACTTAAAAATGGGGAAAGTAGTTCAAAAAACAAATTGAAATACCAGGTAATGGAACTATCGGTTCTAGCAGGTCACTAATGACTTGGGATGGCTATAGGGAAGCTCTACTGGTGAGATTAAGGAAGAACACAGACAATAACCTGAAGGGTCATTACACTCTCACAATCAACATCCTGACAAAAGGATGATTTAGTTGTCATCTAGTACTTTGATGCCAAACGAAGTAAAAATACTCACCCTCTAACACATGCATGCACTAATATTTGGCTCATAAGGTTTTAGCATAGGAAAATTCCTAAAATAGACAAGAAATATAATCTCGTACTCAAAAATAGTGATGAACCCTTATGAACACAAATAGACTCAACACTGGTCTACGAACTACTCGATGAATCGAACGTCATCCATGGTTGAGAAATATCTACAACATGACTCAAATTCTTAATGATGAACCTCAACGGCTGAAGTAGTCACAAGATCAACTTGAGCCTAAGCTAAACCAAATCATTTTTGGATACTGCAGAAGATCTTTAGTATCTCTCTCTTCTTCTCTAATCTGCTGAAACTTTAGCAACATATGTTGAAGTCTTATCCATATCTGTCAATATGGTTTCATTATCATTACGGGATATAATAGAGTCAAAGAGGATGTTAAGGTTCATAGGACATGCAGAGATATGATAAGGAGTAAAGAAGTGAATTTCCTAAAATTTCCCTGTAGCCTCCCAAAGATAGGTTACGAACGTCTTCACTTCGTTAGGCAGGACTCTACTAATAGTTAGCTTTTCTACTAACACACAATGAATCCTAGGCTCTGACACTAATTTTTCATGACCTAATTTCTCAGGTCATGATGGCATCTACCATAACCTATTCGTAGGAAATCCAACCCATAGTCCGTAATGGTTAGTAACGGACTACTCAACAACATAAGCAAAATGATGAGGAATAAATGAGACAAATATCAATACATAATAAAATCCTTAAAACCTTACAAGATCTTACAATATATTTAGAGTAGAAAACTGGAAATGTCAAGGATAAATATTCTGATACAACTTATCTCCAAATACAACATGGATACTAGCCTAAAACATAAGTGAGATATAAGTAATAATTTGAACGTCAAGAGCTTACTCAAAGTCTCTGAACTACGGCAACTCTACACGATACACACGATGATAGAGATAACCAGTGCGATGATATGCAGGCTACAAAAGTGTAGTATGTGTACCAAATGGATAGTACTCATTTGTCAACTACAAATTGAGCTAAAAAGATAAAGAAGATATATACAAAATATAAATAGAATATAAACTACAGCCAAGAGACCAGAGATTATACGATAATTCAATAAGATAATAGGGAAAAACTATTCTAATCATGTCTAAAAGTCTAATATAATAAAACCAAGAAAGTATCAGGGAGAACTATTCTATTCTATCCACAATCAATACACGTCACTAATATACCATATATCCTAGTCTAATATATGAATTAAGACAAAAAAAAGATATATATCAATATACAAGGTCAAGAAATAAATATATAATATGAATAATAAAAGGAAGGGGTATATGGTAGTGCCATAGCTTTATGTAGCTAGATAGATAAATATATATATATATATATATATATATATGTACATACACATAAACATGAGGTCATCTCATAGAGTAATCTAGATCATCATATCCTTATTCTAAGACCTTATTATGTCACTACAAATATTTAATACTGTCATACTAAGGGTTGGTAATCTATATGGATAGACATGATATTATTGTGCATAACAATGTAATCGTAAGATAAAGGAGGCTAAAAACAAACCTCAAATATCAATACAAAATCAACGACTATTTATCATAAGATAGACATAATAATGACCATAACAATGATGAAAACAATATCAATAATAGCGCAAATAACCGGATCCTCCGGACAACCCTATAAATAACTGATTCTATATGTACCGTTATAACCTCATACTCAGAAGGTTCAATCAAGATACAACAACACAAGGTATATTCTTCACCCATATAAATGCAATTGTTCGATATGGTCGATAAACGTAGGCGCATACTGGTGATAGATGATGCACATGGAAGAATAAATACAAGGTACACAATCAATATCACAAATCATCAAAAATATCATCATTATGACCACCATCATGGTAATCAACCTCTGTCCTTGACGGTTATAAGTATATCATCATAGTATCCTTTGGCCTCATCAAGTATTAATATATCATCACAGTATTCTATGTCCATGTTGGGTATTAATATATCATCACAATATTCTCTGACCTTATCGGGTATCAATATACCGCAATAGCATCCTCCGGTCTTATCGGGTATTAATATCATCACATTAACATCACAAAATGTCATATACTGATATACTCATGGACATAACATATCACCAAAGAGAATCTATCTGGACAATACTTCCAAGCTACTCGTTATTTGCTAACTAACTCTATATATAATGAAACCACTATTTTGTTAGTCATCACATGACCTCTAATTCTTAATATAAGCATTATCCTTATTCAAGGGATAGCAACTAACCATTATTTATTAGATAGCTGACATCTAACATCTAGCTAAGGTTCATCATTAGACCATAATCTCCATTTATGCACTATTCCATAATATCAACTAATTATCATATAATTGTTAACCATTATTAAACAACATGTAACCACTTATCAACTAACCATCTTTTATTAATTGATATTATTCATTAACTAACCATCGTTAACCAACTAATCCTTATTTATCTATTCATTAATCAACCTTTTAGAAACTATTCATCATTAATAACTAGTCACCTCTTGTTAACAATATCAGTTATTATCTATCCTTGTTAATAAAAAACACTATATTCATCAACTAATCAACTTTATAAAGTTGTACACCAATATCACTAATATTCGTCTATGCTAAACCCGACATCATTATTAGCCACATATCAGCCATCTCTAACTGTCATATTTTAACAAAGAAATATTAGTTAACTAATACGCTTTCCACCAAGTGCTATAGTTTCTTATTAGACAACTAACTACCACATCGCTTACCCCTTAACTAAGCATAACAATCATAAGATCATATTTTATCAAGAATCACATAAGTTACCTATAAAATAATCGTGAATGTACCCAATCTATTCATGCCATCACCAATATCCAATTAATTAAATCAAAAGCAATATATTATATCTTGTTTTGTCCCATACTAGAGAGATATGTATATAAAATATGTATATGAATCCATAAGCAGTATTCGTATCTCTTACATCATAATCTTGGCCTTAGACCCAAACACATATCCACAACTTGTATAAATAATCATATTTATAAGTTACAACGTACCCCTAGTCATATCTAATATAAAATTCACAATATCAATAAGCACATAATAATCTCTCACATAGGAGGCATCTCGCATCTTGAAGGCATAATATCAATAAGCACGTAATTATCTTTCACATAGGAGGCATCTCACATGTTGAAGACATAATATCAATAAGTATGTAATCTTTTCTCATTTAGGAGGTATCTCACATCTAGGGGGCATAATATCAATAAGCATGTATATAAGCACTTACTTATCTCTCATATAAGATATCTTATATAAATAAGTCACACATCATGATTATGAGGAATACCACCTCTTTTGGGAAATTTCCATATCGAATAGGAATATCATCTATATTGGCCCAACAATTATAACAAAAAAAGAGATAGCATCTATATTAAAAAAATAATAATATCTAAGAGTAAATAGCATATCTATAGGCCAATCATCAAGTCTAAGAGAAAATAATATCTATATAGGCCACATAACATTTCTAATGGGGATATTATCTCTAAATACCCAATATAACTTCCACAAGGAGTATCATAGCCATAGATCAAACCCCAAAATATGGGGAACATCTATACAACCTACCAATCCATGAAGTAACCTTATACTAAGTTTTACCAGCCCTATCTATATCTAACATCTACACCTAAGCACACAAGGATAACATGGTTCATGGCCTAAGTGGGCCTGACAATCCCACTTCTAAATCTTAATTTCCATAATTAGGCACACCATGCCTTAAACTAGGCTAAGTTATATAGTTAACCTTCTAGATGTCAAATAAGACCTATTCAACCCTAGGATAGGAGCTTCAATTAGAAACAAGTGTACTTTAGTCTAGTCTACCTAAGTTACAGTTTTAAGACTACCAGACTAGTACAGTAAGGATTAGTGCACAATTCATGCTTCATATGCTAAAACAACAACAAAAACATAGCATTGCATAATAACAATACTAAAACTAATCTAAATAAAGTGGAATGACACTAGGATTAAAAAGGCTTATGAATGTATCAACTTATAATTCCAAAAATCTCATCCAATCTCCAAAGGATCAACAGTAAAGTCTAAGTAACTCTATGGATAATAAAGCCTAACATCAAAATTCATGCATAGTGCATATCACACTCCATCTATGAAGAGAAGTAGACATAGTCCTTCCTTGAGGTCGAATTGCAAAACTTCACATCATGAACCATATACTCGTTTTCAATTCACAATCCCCAAATTTCCATGCACTAACATAACCATGATCTACTCATCAATACTAGTCTAACAATACCCATATTGCATTGTAGTACTTTGGGTCCAAAATGACACCAAAACCCCTAAGTGAGTCCCACATATAAAAATGAGCTTTTGAGACCAACCACTCTTCAAATACCATTAGAGAGTTATATCTATAAATAATTTATGCAAATCACCGTTATTTGGGGCTAAAAATAACCCTCAAGACATTTGGCAATTTGGGCAAAGAAATAAAGAATTCAATGCTAAAAATAATGATTCATACCTTAGATTTTACATTAATTATGATTCTGCACGTAATCCAAGTCCCTAATAAACTCCCTAGAGTCCCTCTAAGGCCTACACACTCTATTAGGTTTTGGGGACTCAAGACAATGGATCAAATGGTCAACTCTTGACCAAAATTTGCATTTTAAAGATCTTTACTATAAAATCATGTGGTGCAATTGTGCACACACGTATACTACTATCATGGTCATCATTATTTCACCAAGGCCCTCTACCATCCCGATATTTGACTATACTTGATGGGGATTGAAACTTGGAATTTTATTCAATATTTTTTCCAAGGACTTGGGATGTATCAAGAATCCAATATTTTTAAATGAGATATGTAACCACAACCACACTAAATTCAATGTTTCAGATACATTAGAGAAGTTGGATTTTCAATCCCAGGTCATTTCACTAAAGTTTTAGCCTAGTGACTATTTGGAACCAACGAAAACTTCTAAATAAAAAATTGGTTCAAAAACAAAACAAGAATCTTAATAACTGAATCTTGGGTCCCAGCACATCATATATGACTTGGGGAAGCTATTGAGAAGCTCAAATAGTAGGAATAAGCATAAATATGGAAAATAACCTGAAGTGTCAATACACCTAAGTCAATGCATATTTTTCACTATTTTAAGCATTAAATATGCCATAAATACATGGCACATCATCCGTGAGATTGATTTTTCTATTAATATTGATCCTGGAACCGGACCAATTTCTATGGAACCTTACCATATGGTTCCTACCAAACATAAAGAACTGAATTCTCAGCTTTAGGATCTTCTTGGTAAGGATTTTATTAGACTAGGTATGACTTCTTGGGGAGGTATTGCGTTGTTTTTTAAGAATAAATATGGAACCATGCATATTTGTATAAACTTTAAGTGACTTAATAAGGTGACAACGAAGAACCATCATCATATGCCTCACATTGATGATTTATTCGATTAGCTTTATGGAAAGGTAGTGTCTTCTAAGATCTGTTTAAGATCTGGTTACCATTAGTTAAGGATTTAGACTGAGGATAACCCAAAGGTAGTTTTTTGGACCTTTTATGGTCATTATGAAATCCTTGTGATGTCTTTTGGGTTAACTAATGCTCCAATCATATTTTTGGATTTAATGAACCGAGTGTTTTGGCGATATTTGGATTTCTTTGAGCTACTGAACAACCCGAAGTCCTTAATAATCTTGTAGAATGAGAAATCTTTTTCACCCTATACACATATGTAACCCATCGTAACAAGAAACAATCAACACATAGAAGAAGTGCAACAATCATTATATCTCTATGCAAGATACCCAAATTATGAAATAAACTCAAAAAAATCTCTATTAGGTTTTGCATAAACTACTAATGAGCCACACTAGCTAGATTTCATATTTCCAACTTCAACCCATCGTTAAACTCTAAATACATTAAAATCCTTATGTACAAATTACTTAACCCTTTCTTACTTAATTTTCCATTCACTATTTCCTCAATAAAAGATCATCGAATTGTAACACATTCTCTAAGTCCAAAAATCATGAGAAAAAAATATTCCATTAGGCCATTTAGCAAATATTAGTAATATTTGCTAAAGTAAGTTTTCTTTTCCATTCGAAACACTTTGTAAATCAAAGCAATGAATCCCTTATAAGTTGAAATCTTTCAAGACTGATCAAGGAATATCTTATACCATCGATTATAATAATTTAAGCAAACGCTAATCCCTAAACAAGTAACAATATGCATGGAATGAACATCTAAAAATCTTTCTTTACCCAACTAAAATCCTATAATAGCTGTCTTTCATTGTTGGTTGTATCAAATTTGACCCAGTACAAGCTCTTTTTGCTCAATCTTATAACCACTAGTCAACCCATAAAGTTGATATCATTAATACAACATTAACCCAAACCACAAATATGTAGAAGTGAACCTTTAAACAACTAACCCATGTGCACATATTATCAATAACTATGTAGCAAATTCCACACCAGAATTTAAGTTGAAACCTTCTTTACTCACATCTTGCCATCCAAATGATTTAAATGTTTTCTAGACATCAACTAAACCATGACTCTATAGGGAACCTCTAGATTACCTTATATAATCTACATATCATAAAATCCACCATCAATCCACCACTAGTCCATAATAAAACCATTAAAGAGATCATACCTAAGTATACCAAAATCTACCAAAACACAAGAAATAAAACCAAATCCAGCTATGTACTCTAAGTGAGTCACAACATAGGATATACAAACTAAAACACCACTAAGGAATTATATTAGGCGTAGCAGTATCATACCTCCTAATAAAAGACCATAATTTATATCTAGACTTAAGGTCGAATAAGTAAACACATAGGGAGATGTAGACGCATAGTTAAATACTACCATAAAAAATTAATGGCGGATCAAAATCATACCTATGGCTACAATACTCAGAAATCCTAACCTATGTCCATTCTATGGAATGTAATACAGAGACTTGTCATCTTTCAAAGTAACTAATAAATTATCTCTCTCTCTAAGTTATGGGCAATCCATCTTATAGTGTATGAAATATCCATATAAGATCTAACCCGAAGAAGTAGGAGACTATAGAAAAAGACCTAAAGGACCTCACAAAATCACCATGATCTAACTTTCTCCAAGAACAATAAAAAATATCCTAACCATCATAACTCATATTTTTATGATCATCAAATCCCTTTGGCCTACAAGCCTCTTATGTCCTTATACAAGCTCCTCTAGAAATACTAAAGTAAACAAATCCCATAAAAAAGAGGTGATCTAACTTGTGTACTCTATAAAAGTCCTCTACCACTATCTGGGTAGCCCAAGAAATTTAAAATTAGTGTCATCTACTAAGTAGATTCCACCAAACCCAACCAGTGCAACCTCTCATAGCAACCAAGAAAAATATATAAGCATTAAACCTAGGTTCTCTATTAAAATAAGAAAGATCTATCCTTATGAACCCTATATATCTACTCTGTCCTTTCATGGACATGAAGTGTTAATTTACTATATGTGGATCAATCTCTAGAAATACCTCATCAATACCAGGAGAATTAGCAGTAGTTATATATACATCTGGAATTTGAAGCCCTGATATAGTATGCTAAAAAAATATGAGCTACCACTAAAGAAAACTCAACACTCAAACCAAATAATCCTCAATTATAGGTATGGTCATAGGTGGTGTATTTATTAGCCTCAACCTTTTTCACTACACCTACCACCATGAGTAACCCTTGAAATTGAAAATGTAATTCTAACCAAACCTCTAGCTATTCTAGATATCTCAATTCAACCCCAACTTTAAACCCCCTCTTCTTGCTATCAAAGGTATCGACTCTAAATCTATAGCCATGAAAGAATGTGTGCTCGCTGTCTATGAGAGAGTGAATAAGATTGTTTTGAGTTATATGATATGCCAGTATTCTAACAACATATTTAAGGCTCTTAAAGAGGAATAATTGCAAGTTTTTAAGAAATTTTTATTGTTTTTGATCATTGTTTTCTTTGTTGTGCAAGAAAATTTAACTTTTGAGAAAATTCGAGAACATGGGAAAAAGAGAATTGATGATTTGAGTTGATACGTTGTCTACATATTTATGAGCCATAAACTCTCATCATCAACCTAAACCAAAATGTCAAGTATCAGGATGATATTAATGACTTGAGTTGACAGTTTGTCAAATAGTTGATGACACGTCAACTTTTATTATCAACTTGAAGTAGATTGTCATGTAGAGAAGACCTAGATAAAGACTTATGTGCCGTTAACTCTGGCCGTCAACTGTGAGTGGGAAAATCTAAAATTTTATTTTAAAATTTGAATCCCCTCTACTATAAATAAAAATTCTAGGAATTTTATTATCATCTTTGGTCAGTTTCTTTCTAGATGTTATTTTATGAAAATATTTTTGAATTTGCCATTGGATTTTCTGAATTTTCGGTATCACTTGTATTCTTGGAAGATAATTGAAGTTGGTATTCATATTTTGTTAAGATAATCTTTGTATTTATGAATTTGTATTCTATATCTTCTTTTGAAATCATGAGCAGCCAAACTCCCAAAACTAGGGTTGTGGGGGGCATGGCAAATTCATTATTAATGTGTTAATTATTGATTAAGATTTGAGTGATCGTAGAAATTAAATTTATAATATTTTTATTTTAATAGGTTGATATCAATATGATATGAACACTAGGACTGTATTCCCACTAACTTACTAAATTTGCATGTTCATCGTGCTCCGTTAAACTATATCAATGCCTTACATGAAGAATCTGACAAGATTTGTATAACCAACCATCTGGTAAACGCCTTTGGTAAATTTTACTCTTCACATTGTGGGTCTCAGAGTGTCGTCTTACTAATCCTTAACTTGTATCATAGATTAACTATCTCCTTTTGGGTGTGAAGTTAATTAGATGAGGGTTGGTAGTCTTAAATTACTATTTTAATCTTCTTTTCCTAATATGAACCTATCTTGTGAGGATGATATCTAATAGAGACAAGTTCATAACTTCTGCAGTAGTTAACAAAGCAAACAAACCAAAGAAGATCACAATATATGCGTAAACACTTAGAGTGAATAGCTTTATACTTCCTCTACTTTGTTATTCTAGGATTCTACAACCCTACTTAGGTGGTTTAAATGCTCATGTTTGCAAGAACAATCATAGAATTCATTAAATAAAGCATAAGAATTATCATACTAAATTAAGAATAAAACTCAGAATCTTAAATTAATAATCTACTGTAAAACCAAAAACAATGGATGCTAAAATCAAAAGTCGAATCTCAAAATTAATATAGTGTTCTGAATATAATGAGTGGATATACTAATAAAAAACATCAAAGGGGTACTTATATTTTCTCAAAATAACCTAAAAAACTAACCAAAACAAAAGAGAAAAACAAGTTCCATATTGGCTACGCCTCAGGCAATGAGTGACTGACAATAAATCGTTGTCAGCTCTATTTTTTGTCTTCTATCTTCAATGGTGATGACTCATCATGTCTCCCGATGACTTGCAAACTGAAATTGCTACCCATCTGGTAAAACTTTAAATTTCAGTATTTTATCTCAAACTGCTCAGAATGATTTATCATAACAAGTCATTGTTAGATCCAATGACTCATTCCCGGAATCATCTTCACTGGGACTCAAATTCTACATTTTTAGTAATTTAGCAAAATTTTGCTAGGAATGATCCTCCATACAACTCATAGTTTGATCCTATGAGTCATAACTGACATCTAGTTTGTTTTTCACTTCAGAATCCCTCACGATAGCCCAAAGCCGTTATAAATATTATATAGATATATGGAGAAGAGATCTTGAGTTTGAGGCTTGTGATTTGGTCTATTTGAAGATTTTACCCATGAAGGGAGTGAAGAGATTTGGTAAGAAGGGGAAACTCAGTCCTCATTGTATTGGCCCTTACAAAATCTTGAATCATTTTAGAATGGTAGCCTATGAGCTTGAGTTACATACAAATTTAGCATCAGTGTATCCAGTGTTCCATGAATCATTGTTAAAGAAATGTATTAGTAATTAATCAGTTGTTGTTTATCTAGAAAATATGAAAATTTAGGAACGCCTTTCATTCGAAGAAGTCCCAATTGAGATTCTTGATTGCCAGATTTGTAGACTAGGGAATAAGGAAGTCCCCTTAGTTAAAGTTCTATGGAGAAATTAGTCTGTTAAGGGAGCTACTTGGGAAGTAGAAGCAGATATTCAAGACAAGTGACCTCCTCTTTTCTTGTCAGATTTAGACTCTGCTTGACGTAATGATCTTTCTTAGATTGACTCTTTTCCCTTCTCTGTTTCAGCTAAATAACCATTCTCATGTCATTTCAAGCATTCACAAATTGAGTTCATTTCATATATCATGCATCAGACTCAGTTATTTAAACATGGTCTAAGTCCTGCGTGTTCATTACATTATCTCAGCTACTGTAGTAGTCTCAATCTAACTAGTCTTATTCGAGAACGAATATTCCCAAGAGGGAGATATTGTAATACCCTACATCTTTTCTAGTTTGTGGAATACATAAAACTCAACCTGCGAGTCATAATCAAGCATACGATTCATATGTTGGACTCGTACTAAAATCAGTGTAGCATGGTGAACATTCTAATACAAGTACAACTTGACCCGTATGAGTTATAGAGAGGGATATGAGTCATATAAATACAGTCGTAAGGACATTAGTTTGTACTCCTTGAGGATCTATCTAGGATACAAGAGGGGGGCATGTAGTTATATATAAAGGTATGACTCATACGAAGAGAAGTCAAATCAATAATAGTGTTCGTTCCCCAACTTGGCCATTCATCCTATGAGTGACTTTACCAAATGGTATAGTCATATTAAGATTTGTAAGTACAACTCGTATCCATACTAGTACATATTATTTAGAATTTGTAAAGCTTATGAGTTGGCAATCCAATTGTACCCTAATTTACGAGTCATAAGGTCAACTCGTACCAACTGGGAATGCTATTTTCTGCATATTTTTCTAGGGGATTTTATTTCTTTTCCAACTCCTTTAAAAGACAAACCCTTGTCATTTTGGATTCATAATGGGTGGTATAAAAGGGCCCAAATCCTTAATTCACAATATAAAACATCAATTCATCCGAAATAAATCAAAAGGGTGGTTTTTTCCTCTTCCCCAAGCAATTAGGGTTTTCTCAAGAACAAGAACAACTTCAAGAAATTTCCCCAAGGCTTCTACTTAAGGTATGTGGGGTATTCATCAGTGGGTACCTTTCACCAATTGAGCCCAATAACCCCATTTTTGTTTAAAAGCATGATTTTATTCCTACTTTATGAAATCCTCCATGAAACACATGAAATAATACATGAACTTCTTATTAGCTCAAATACAAGCCAAGTCTACATGTTTTTCCATATGATTAAAGCTATCTCATAATTTGGAATTTTAATCTCTATGTCATGATCAGTTGATTTCATGTTAAACTCTTATGTTATGACTTAAATTATGTAAACATATTGTTTTGTCATGATTAACGCATTCCTATGTTCAAGTTCATGTTTTTCACTTATTTAATGAAATGATTATGTTTTGGGTTTTTGAACCATTACTCCATAATACTATTTTAAAGCATCGTTATTGCATTTAGTCATCATTCAGTGCTGGTGATTTATGAACACTTGATACCTATGTTTTTTTTCATGATTTCAGATTTTCCAAGTAATGATTTTAGTTAAACCATGAATACTACCATTTACTCAGTTGTTATGATCATGATGAGAAGTATCAGTTGTTATGTTTAGTATAACTTGAGTCAGTACCATTGTCAGTTCAGTTGGGAGTAGGATTTAGCACTAAGCGAACACAGGGATGGGGGCTCACCTGCTAGCAGATGATGTGACCCTTAGTAGCAATCCTTGAGTTATAGAACTACATAGCTAGCATAGATTTTTTAGATGTCTACCTGCCAGTTGAGGGTTGACACATATCTTATGAGAGCACTTGCCAGTAGAGAGTGACTCCCTAGTACTCTGGGACACCATTTTAGTGGATCCACAAAGCCAATATTAGTACCTATGGCACAATACTGACGGCCTTCTAATTAGGTTATTGGTTGGACCTCGATTAGCTCAAATTAGTTCATATCGGTTACATGATACCTCCCATAGTCTTCGTATAGTATTTAGTGTATTTAGTTCAGGTTTGGCTGACAAAGTGTACAAATCCTCAGTTATTTAGTTATACAGTTTTCAGTTTTTTTGTTAACAAAAGATTTCAGAAATATGCTTATACTTGGTCTTGCATTCTCAGATATCGTAGTTTTAATGCATTCATGCTCAGTTAATTCATGCTATTCAGTTTGTCATTATCTCATATACACAATATCCCATGTATTTCAGCCATCCCTCATCTCATATACCAGTATATTCAAAGTACTGAATGCATATTCTTGTTTGTGCTATGGTGTCTTATATCATAGGTTAGGACACTCAGTTTCCCGATCGTACATAGACAACCCGGCGTTACAGTAGCAACAATAGTGGTATGTCCTCATCCCTCGAGGACATATTATCACTCATTTAGTTATTTTAGTATTTGATTATATTTTATCAGTTGAAATTAGTTTGGAGCCTATCCCATCAACTTCTCAGTTAGTTTAGAGGCTTTCAAACACTCAGACAATTAGTTAGACAGCAATACGCCGAACATCCCTAGCTCAGTTCAGCCCTTAGTTGTTCCTGTAGCACTTAGAACATAAAAATAAAGTTAATAGTTGAGGGGCTTAGTTATTTTGACTCCTTTTTAAATTCAAAGATTTTAAGTCAACCTTTCAGGTTCCGAGATAATAAATTTTCAATTGAATTATATTCAGGGATGTAAATAGCATGTCTCGGGTAAGGTTTTAAAATTTTATATGAGGCTGGGAAGTGTTTGGATTCTCATTCCAGTAAGCCACCATGATTCCACTGCATCACGGTGGAAATAGAGATGGAAGAATTATCGCATCCTAGTGGAGGGCAATCCAGCATTTGTCAATTTCCAAATGATAATCGTGATTGCACCACATCACAGTGAATCCTAAAAAATCAATTGTCATAATCCAGAGAGTCATCGCAATTCCACGCATTATGGTAGGTATAGCGATGACCCACTCACTATATCACGGTTAGGCCTTAGTCGATGTTCCAGTTCAGGATTTTAAATTCTAAGGGCAACTTAGTCTTTTTACCACACCCCCAAAGCATGAAAACAGAAGATTAATCATAATGAAGAGAAAAATATATTCACTTTTAACAAAATTCCTCTCCAAGAAACCCTAAAGCTTCAAATTTCGAACACCAAGAAACCCAAATTCCATCATTTGTTTTCCAAGATAACCTAAGATTCAAGATTCCTAATTCAATATATTCAAGAATCAATCTTCAAGAGAACAAATAGGAACTCAAAGTCCAAGTCTCTTCATCTAGTTTATCAATTAAGGTATGTGAGTTTTTTTTACACGGATAAGACTTTCATCCTTGTGCCCAAAATTAGTTTTTGAAGTTAATTCCACATGAATTTGTATGAATTTCAAATTAGGATTCAAACCCAATAGCGTTATTTGCAAGATTATGAGATTTGAAGTGATTTGGATGTTGAATTGTAAGTCTTCTTCTATATTTTTATGCTTATTGTAGTAATTCCTAACTTTTGAATTAAACTATCAATATTTACATTAGCAGGCATGAACATTATGATATTTTAACATGAATTTGATGCAAGGATTATTAAGACCTAGTTTGTGTGTTGATATGTCAATAATGACTATGTTTTAAGCATCCTATTACTTTTTATTTTGGATTTTGAGAAAGAATGGATCTTTTGATCTCAAGATAAACATGGAATCCACTTTACAGTTTCAGTTTTAGTTTTTTATTAAATGATATTCAGTAGTTTTCATTATACACTTTTATTCTAGTTTTAAAAGTGAATTTCCTAAAGAATGATCATATAGACTAAAGGGAGTAGTATTTAGCGCCGAGCGGGAAGTGTGGGTTCAACGCATCTTACATTTGTAGATCTACGATCTAACATAGATACAGATTCTAATTATTCCCATTTCTATGTAGATGACAGTTACAGATGTGATCACTTAGGTCAGGTTATACTTCTTGGTAAGAGTATGACACCTCTCCCCAACGTGAGGTTTTCCCCTTAGGGGAACTAGACATTGAACACTATGATAGCTTACATAGTGTAAGTCGGTTAGAAGAACTTCCCTAAAACCTACAACTTAAAAACTATTCAGAAAAGTTTTCAAAAACTAAGTGTAAAGGCCCACCACCTTATTCAGCTATTGTTTTACGAAAATACATTAACTATGATATTTCAATTTTTAGTTTACAGATATATATAGTGAGTCTTTTCTACACTTAGACAACTTTAATTACAGACAAAACACTAGTTCGGATTTTAGAACTAAATATTGTGACTCACTAGATTTATAAAGTATGTTTTTCTACTCATGATTATGATTCTTAGTTTTCAGTTATTCAACCTAAGGTGAGTCACCTACATTTAGCATATATTCTTTGCAAATTATTAGTATGTCAAAATATTGATTTACTTATACATTCACCTCTATATATCTAGTACATCCTCAGAGTACTCATCCACATATACATCTATGTTCTACATTATTTAATAATGTAGGTTTAGGGGCTTAGTTTCAGCAACATGAGTGATTTTGGGCATCTATATCTACATCCTGACAGTTGGTGAGTCCTCATGATTTGAGGATCCATTTATCCAAATTTTTATCTTTCATAGTATTTGATTAGTTATTTTGAGTTTACATTAAGTTAGTTGGGCGTCTATCCTAATGATTCTCTAGTTTTTAGTAGTAAAGGCTTGTTGGACTGCTAGTTATGATTTAAACTTCCAATATTAGTTGGAGAAACATTATGTTTAGTTGATTTCATTCTAGTTTAGAAGATTTAGTGTTTCAGTATTTTTACTTGATTTAGTTACTTTTGTATAGCTTCTAGACTTAATAGAAGGCTTACAGGGTTAGCTTGAAACTACTTGTAGTCTTGAGCACCGTGTGACATCTCATGACCCATTTCTGGTATGTTACAAAACTGGTATCAGAGCCTAAGGTTTAGAGAGTCCTTGGGAGTCAGACATGACATGTTATATGGAGTCTTGATCATGGGTATAAAGTATGCAAAATTTATGAGAAAGAGGATGTAGGATGTTTTTAGGAAATCATCTCTTTTCTTTCATAATCCTCATGCTTACAACTATCTCTTTGTACTTTTAACTCATGCCCTTTCATGATAAAATATGCCTCCTTGCAGAGCTAAATCCCGTAAAAATGACAATCATCCACCCCAGCCTTTTGATCCTCCAAATGAGAATATGTCTCATGTTGAATTTTGAGCTGCCTTTTAGGCATTAGCCCAAGTTGTGACTGCTAATGTTTAGGACAACAATCAGGCTACAGTCCTACATCAGCAAGAAGGTGATTTAGTTATATCTAGACTTTATGACTTTATGAGGATGAATCTACCTGAATTATTCAGATCAAAGGTAGGTGAGGACCCACAGTCATATATTGATGAGGTGAAAAAGATCACCTAAGTTATGTATTTTACTAGAGAGGAGAGTGTAGTATTGGCTTCTTATAGATTGAAAGATATTTTTTATGATTGGGTTGTTATGTAGAATAAAGGTAGCGGTGAGAATACAGCTCCAATGAGTTTGCAAATGTTTCAAGATGAATTTATAGACAAGTTCTTTCTGCGTGAGATGTGGGAAGAAAAGATTAAGAAATTCATACACCTGATGGAGAGCTCAATGATAGTAAAGTAGTACTACTTCAAGTTCAACCAATTGTTTTGGATATGGTAAGTTGGGTTGTGGAATTAAAGAGTGCCCATATACTAAGCAAGGAAGTAGGGATGTTCATCCCCAGACTCAAGCTACTAGTTCTCCAACTCCTCTAGGTTTCCTAGTCCCTTCTCAGGATACATCATTTAGTACAAGTGGCGATCAATGCTAGAATTAGTTTTATGCTTTAACATCCCGTCAGGAGTAGGATGATTCACCAGATGTTGTTACTAGTATACTTCGTGTCTTTCATCTTGATGTTTAAGTGTTGTTAGAACCTGGGTTGAGTTTCTCTTACATGACCCCACTAGTTGCAGTAAAATTTAAAATAGGACCTGAGAAGATCCCTAAGCCCTTATTAGTTTCTATCTAAGTGGGTGAGTCAGTTGTTGCGAAATAGATCTAAAAAAGTGCCCTATTACTATCCTTTATAAAATCATATTCGCAGATTTAATAGAGCTAGATATGGTCGACTTTGACCTTATTCTTGGCATGGATTGTCTCCATTCCTATTATGCCTCCATAGATTGTTGCACCTAGGTGGTGAGGTTTCAGTTTCCTAATGAGATAGTCTTTGAGTGGGAAGGTAATTGAGTGTCTTCCAAGAGTCATTTCATATCCTATCTTAAAAGCTAGAAAGTTGATATCAAAAGGGTGTATCTATCATATAGTTCAAGTCAAATACACTAAGTTTGAGACTCCAACAATTTAGTTAGTTCGTGTAGTTAATGAGTTTTTTGATGTTTTTCTCGAAGATTTGCCATTGGTACCTCCTAATAGGGAAATAGAATTCAGAATTTATTTTCTTCCTGATACTCAACCTATCTCCATTTCCCCATATAGTATGGCTCTTGCCAAGTTTAAAGAGTTAAAAAAGCAACTCAAAAACCTCTTAGATAAGGGTTTCATAAGACCAGTATTTCCCATGGGGTGCTCCCATCCTATTCGTGCATAAGAAAGATGGTTCTCTACGTATGTTCATTGACTATCATCAACTGAATAAAGTCACCACTAAAAATAGATATCCTCTACCCAAAATTTATGACTTATTTGATTAACTCTATGGTGCAAGTTATTTCTCCAAGATAGACCCTAGATCCGGCTATCATTATCCTAGAGTAAGGGAATGTGATATCCTAAAGATAGCTTTCATAACACGTTATGGTTATTTTAAGTTTCTAGTTATGTCTTTTGAACTAATAGACTTGATTAACTAAGTATTCAAACAGTACCTAGAAATGTTTGTCATAGTCTTTAACGATGATATCCTTTTCTATTCCGGTAGTGAGGATGCTCATATAGATCATCTTAGAATTTTGTTGGAAACTCTTAGAGATCACGATTTATATGCCAAATTTAACAAGTGTGAATTTTGGCTAAGGTCAGTAGCTTTCCTTATTCATATTATTTCTGGTGATGGCATTAGAGTTGATCCCAAAAAGACCGAAACAGTAAGAAACTATCCTAGACCCATCTCTCTATCAGACATTAGAAGTTTCTTCGGTTTAGCTGGATATTATAGACAGTTTGTTGAGGGGTTTTCATCCATTGTATCACCCATGACCAGATTAACCCAAAAGAAAGTTAAGTTTCAATAGTCAGATTCTTGTGAGAAGAGTTTTCAGGAGTTGAAGACTTGACTCACTTCAGCACTAGTCTTAGCATTACCTAATAGTATAGATGGATTCATTTTGTATTATGATGACTCTAGAGTTGGTTTGGGTTATGTTTTGATGTAGAGAGATAAGGTCATAGACTATGCCTTTAGACAACATAAGCCTCACGAAAAAAACTATCCTATTTATGATCTTGAATTAGCTGCTATTCTGTTTGCTTTGAAAATATGGAGGCATTAGCTTTATGGGGTTCATGTTGATGTGCTCATAGAACACACAGGTTTGAAATATGTGTTTATGTAGAGAGAGTTAAATTATGCCAGAGAAAATGGTTAGAATTATTGGAAGATTATGACATGAGTATTTTGTATCATTCAGGCAAGGTCAATGTTGTGGCACACAGCCTTGGAAGACTGTCTATGGGTAGTGTTGCTAGTTTGAGAAGTTCATCAATTCTATAGAATGGGTGTTCATTTAGTTGACTGGGCTAAGGGTAATATTTGGGTTTAAAGTAGTACAGAATGTTCTTTAGTTTCCAATGTAAAGAAGAAACAAGATAAGGATCCTATTCTAGTTAAGTTGAAGGAGTTAGTTAGAGATCAGAAGGTAGAGGTTTTCGCCCAAGGGGGATATGGTGTGTTCAGATACCAAAGTAGATTATGTATTCCATGCATTGATGGTTTAAGACAACAGATTATGGTTGAAGCACATGGTGCGTTCTATTCCATTCACCCAGCAGCCACTAAGATGTACCGAGATATGCAAGAAGTCTATTGATGGAGTGGTATGAAGAGAGATGTTGTAGAGTTTATGGCTAAATATGCAATTTTTCAACAGGTTAAGGTGGACCACCAAAGGCTTGGAGGCACTTTGCAAGAGTTCAGTATTCCCACTTGGAAGTGGGAAGAGGTGAACATGGAATTTGTAACAAGGTTACCCCATTCGCATCGTCAGCACGATTCGATATAGGTTATTATAGATAGATTTACCAAATTAGCCCATTTTCTGCTAGTCATACATCCTACTTAGCTGAAGAGTATGCTAAGTTGTATTTTAGAGAGTTCATTAGATTACATAGATTTCCTTTGTCTATTATTTTAGATGGGGATACTCAGTTTACCTTTCACTTTTGGAAAGCCTTGCAGAAGGGTCTTGGTACCCATGTTTATCTTAGTTCAGCTTTTCATCTATTGATAGAAGGTCAGGTAGAGAGGACAATTTAGACTCTAGAAGATATGTGGAGGGCATGAGTTCTTGATTTAAAAGGTAGTTAGGATGACCACTCACCACTGATCGAGTTCGCCTACAATAACAATTACCATGCTAGTATCTAGATGGCCCCATTTAAGGTTCTTTATAGGAGAAGATGTAGGTTACCTATCAGTTGGTTCAGTTGGTTCAAAGTGGTTGAGGCTGTTTGATTGAGACAGATACGGTGTTTGAGACCATGGAGAAGGTTCAGTTGATTTGAGAGAAATTAAAAGCAGCTCAGAGTCGTAAGAAATATTATGCGAATGTGAGTAGAAGAGATCTTGAGTTTGAAGTTGATGACTTGGTTTATTTGAAAGTTTCACCCATGAAAGGGGTGAAGAGATTTGGCAAAAAAGGGAAGCTTAGTCCCTGCTATGCTGGCCCCTACAGAATATTGAGCCACATTGGGAAGGTGGCATATGAGCTTAAGTTGCCTATAGACTTGTCATCTGTTCACCTTGTGTTCCAAGTGTCCTTATTAAGGAAATGTATTAGTGATCAAGCTATAGTAGTACCATTAAGGGGCACAGATATTCACGATACCCTCTCTTATGAAGAGATTCCAACTGAGATTCTTGATCGCTAGATTCATAGACTTAGGAACAAAGAGGTTCCCTAGGTCAAAGTTCTTTGGCGGAACCATTCCGTTGAGGGAGCCACTTAGGAATTGCAAATCAGTTTATCCATGCTTTATAGAGTCATTCTCTTTTCCATTCCAAATGTCATCTTTATACAGTATTCTCTTAATATTTCTTGCAATTGCAAATTAGTTTAGTCATGCTTTCAGTTGTGCATGCTAGTTTATAGTATCAGTTCCTCAGAATCCTCAACTTAATTAGCCTTATTCAAGGATGAATGTTCTCAATAGGGAGATACTGTAATACCCCGAATGTTCCTAGATCTGTTAAGTCCTTAGTATGCAACATAACACTTAGAACCTGAAAATAAAGCTAAGAGTTGAGTGACTTAGGCATTTTGACTCCCTTTTAACTTTGAAGATTTTTAATTCGACCTTCCAAGCTCCGACACAATGATTTTTTAGTTGAATTATATTCAAGGATGTAAATAGCATGTTTCGGGTAAGTTTTAAAATTTTTGGATGAGGTTTAGGCAGTGTTTGGATTTTTATTCCAGCAAGCCACTGTCATTCCACCACGTCGCAGTGGAGATAGTGATGTAAGCCTCATTGAATCACATTGGAGTCCAATTTAGCATTTGTAAATTTCTAAAGGGCCACTGGAATTGCACCGCCTCGCGGTGAATCCCGAAAAAAGTAATTGCCACAATCCAGTAAGTTACTGTGATTCCATCACGTTATGGTAGGTATAACAATGACCCTCTTACCTCGTTATAGTGAGGCCTTAATCAGCATTCCAGTTCTAGATTTTAAATTCCAAAGGTAACAAAGTCTTTTTCCCACACCCCCAAAAGCGTGCAAATAGAAGATTAATCATAATAGAGAGAAAAATATATTCACTTTTTACTAAATTCCCCTCCAAGAAACCCTAAAGTTTCAAATTTTAAACTTTAAGAAACCCAAATTCCATTATTCATTTCCAAGATAACCCAAGATTCAAGATTCCCAATTCAAGATATTCAAGAATCAATCTTCAAGAGCAAAACTAGGAACTTAAAGTCCAAGTCTGTTCATCTAGTTCATCAATTAAGGTATGTGTGGATTTTCAAATAGGATAATTCTGTCATCCTTGTTCCCAAAATTAGTTTTTGAAGTTAATTTCACATGAATTTATATGAATTATAAATTAGGGTTCATACCCAATATTGTTATTTGTAAGATTATGAGATTTCAAGTGATTTGGCTGTTGAATTGCATGTCTTCTTCCATATTTTTATGCGTATTGTAGTTATTCCTAGATTTTGAATTGAACTATCAATATTTCCATTAGCAGGAATGAACATTATGATGTTTTGACATGAATTTGATGCATGGGTTACTAATCCCTAGTATGTATGTTGATATTTCAAGGATGACTATATTTTAAGCATCCCATGATTAACTATTTTTGAATTTTTAGAAAGATTAGATATTTTGATCTCATCTTAGACATGGAATCCACTTTACAGTTTTAGTAATAGTTTTTAATTACCAGATATACAGTTGGTTTTCATTATACTAGTTTTAAAAGTTAATTTCCTACAGAATGAACATACAAACTAAATAGAGTAGTATTTAACACCGAGCAGGAAATGTAGGTTTAGTGCATCCTACTTTCCAAGAACTAAGAGACAAAGTAGGTATAGATTTAGATTATTCCTATTTCTATATAGATGAAAGTTATAGATGTGATCACCTAGCTCAGGTTATACTCCTTGGCAAGAGTATGGCACCTCTCCCCAGTGTGAGGTTTTCCGCTTAGGAGAATGAGACGTTAGTCACTATGATAGCTCACATAGTGTATGTCGGTTAGAAGAACCTCCCTAAAACCTACAGCTTAAAAACTATTCAGAACAGTTTTCAGAGACAAAGTGTAGAGGTTCACCACTTTATTCAGCTATTGTTTTACAAAAAGACAATAGCTATGATATTTCAGTTTTTAGTATACAGATATAGAGTGAGTCTTTTTTGCACTTACACAACTTAACATAACACTAGTTCAACTTTTAGAACTAAATGTTATGACTCACGAGATTTATAAAGTATGTTTTCCTACTCATGATTATGATTCTCAGTTTTTAGTTATTCAAGCTAAGGTGAGTCACCTACATTTAGAATACATTCTTTGTAAATTATTAATACGTTGAAATATTGATTTACTTAGACATTCACCCCTATATGCTCAGTACATCCTCAGAGTAATGATCCACATATATGTATATATGCTACATTATCTAAAAATGTAGGTTTAGGTGCTCAGTCTCAACGTGACAGATTTCGGGTATCTCAATCTCTATCCCGATAGTTGGTAAGTCCTCATGGTTCGAGGATCTATTTATCTAGATTTTTAGCTTTTGTAGTATTTAATTAGTTGTTTTTAGTTTTAATCGAGTCAGTTCGAGGTCTGTCCCAATGACTCTCTAGTTATTAGTAGTAGAGGCTTGTCGAATTGCTAGTTATGATTCAGACTTCTAATAACAGTTGTATAGACATTCTATTGAGTTGATTTCAGTCCAGTTTAGATAATTCAGCATTTTTTACTTGAATTAGTTACTTTGATATAGGTTCCAAACTTAGTAGAAGGTTTACATAATTAGCTTGTGACTACTTGTTGTCTTGAGCACCGTGTGATGTCTCGAGACCAATTTTTGAGGCATTACATAGACAGTCAGTCAATTGTTTTAGTATTATCTATTGTTTAGTCAGATAGCTTGATTTCTAGTGATTTTATTAGATATTTCAGACATGTTCTTATTTCGTATTTCCGTATTCAATTTTTTGACAGTTTCTTTCCAGTTTATCTTCTGCATATGTATTGTATTACTATTTTATTAACTGCTTAATACAGGGACCACCTCCTGGGTTAGATTGTGGTCACTTGTGTCCATAAGAACCGTTGTCATGACTAGGGAGTAGTCTCAGTCGTGACAGCTAAGGCACTACAAATAATCATACTAAGCTATAAACTTTATTGGTTAGGTTAATTGTCTTTGTTGTTGGTTCACGTGGTTCATACTATGACTATGACCTTCTGAACCTCTAGTCAATTATCTAACTTAGCCATACAACTACATTGTTGAGTGAGGATACAAAAACTAAGTTAAATGACTTCATATTTAATACCATACATGATCTAAATAGAGAACATAGGTATAGTCCTATCCTAAATGAAAATTATAGCTTCATTCAATTAGAAGATTACAATTCTATTCTATTTATCCCACGTTCTATCCTCTTTTTCCTCCTCCCGGGTTCACAAGATGATTATGCATGTATTAAAAGGGTTGAGAATCCTTAAAATAGTGATAAAAAGGATAAATAAACAACCAATATTGATAACGTACAATAACTAAGTCATTTCATAATATAATACTCAAGTTCTTGGCCATAATTCCAGAAAAAAGGCATTTAGCGAATCATGGACAAAATCATAATCACAATGATTGAATACATGTTAAAATTCAATTAAAAAGAAAATTAATGGATAAAAAAACTAAGTGTTCTCTAGCCTCCCTTCAAGTCCCAAGGTCGTCCAAGGTCTGTACACAAGTGTTTAAGTGTTCTATTTATAGGACACAAGTTGCCAATTTTAACATAGGGGCGTGCCACAAACTTATGGAGTGGCCTAGGGTCTGTCACATGTCACTATAATTCCAAGATACTATAATTGGTCATTTAGAATCCTAAAAAGTGTGTGGCAAACCAATGACTCCAAAATAGCCATTTTTGGTCAAGTCTTGTCCCATGTGTTTGTCCATCTTTTTCATGCCTTGTTGTATTGTTTACACTTTATTTACAGCAAGTAAATAAACTACATAGAATCATGATCAAATTATCAAGAATTATATATCATCAATCTCCTTATATGAGAGCTCAATACAATGTACAATCCAAGATGATGAACTAGTAACTTAAGCTAAGAGTACTAGCTTTGTCATTTTGATCTTTAAATTAGTGTTTTGTCTCTTGGGCTGTTTCAATTGAACCTAAAATACTATAAAAAAAGTTATTAAACTCATAATTACTCAATTATAACTTTATTAACTTATTACCCACACAAGAATCCATCGAGATCAACTAGAAGAGCACATAACTCAAACTAGTAACGCTAGTTTTCTCGTTTAAACTCTAAGTGACCAATTTGATTTCAGACTTGTTTGAATCATACCTTAAACCTTTAAATCAATTATTTTAATACTTATATGCTCAATTATACAAATATTTACTTATTAATCACAATATAAGTCCTCTAAACTAAACTAAATAAGCCTAGATAACAACATTGAGGTGCATAAATCGACCTTAGATCAAGTCTTCAATAAATTTAGTAATGTCTCCCTTTATTTATGTCTAGGTTTTGCTAGTAGTTATTATTCATAGAAAATTCTTCATCACTGAGGTGCATAAATCCACCCTAGATCAAGGCTTCAACACATTTAGTAACGTGTCACTTTATTTATGCCTCCTAAAAGGACGACCAACCAAAATACTTCAATTGGAACCTCCATCCCCATTGGTACAAATGCTAAAGAGGTACGTCCTACTCTTTTGATGGAGACTTTTAATGTAGTCTCCACTTCTGGTCTAAAATAATCCTACTAGGGTCCCAGTAATCGTGAATATCCTCCATAGCCCATCAAAACTGATCCCACACATACTCAAACCCTCTACAGTGAGGTTACTATTTTCAAGAGTAGATAGATTGTACAAATCCTTGCTTAGATTGTGTCATTTTAGTCCCGCCAACCTGGTAATATTGAGTCTGCATTTGCTTTCTCAGATACTACTAGGGTTGGTCCATTCATATGGATGAATCCACCAGCTTTCATGAGATCCTAAGTTGAGGAAGATCATTAAGAGTTTATAAATAATATGGAGAAGACTTTTAGGGTTATGAATATAAGTGACATAAGAGAGTTGAGAAGACAGCTTGTTAGCTGAAAGTAGTAGTTTATTATTGGTATGATGAGTGGGAAGAGATTAAGGGGAAGGATGTTGAACCTGCAATTTGGGAGGATTTTTTTGTGTCTTTTCCTGATTATTTTTTTTACTCAAGAGTTTATGAAAGCTAAGGTTTTTGAATTTATGAATTTGAAATAGGGAGATATGAGTGTTAAGGAGTATATTGATAGAGTTGGTGTCTACTATGAGAGCCAAAATAAGAAAATATGTATGCAATACGTTTGAAGATCTGGTACTAACTTGTAAAGGGAAAATATAAAATAGTGACATGGATATATCCAGGTTAGTGGTTTATGCTCAGTAGGTGGATAATGAGAGAAAAAGAAAGCAGAAGCTGGGGAGCATCAAAGTAAAAGGGCTAAACTCCTAGATTAGGAAGTGGGACTCCAAAATAATAGTAAGAGTGGAAAACAATTGTTCAGAAATAAATTTTGGGGGTGTTCTAATTCATTTGCTTGTTCACTTGCACCCAGGCCTACAAATGATTTGCAATTTCAACCTATTAATGACCAAAAGATGCAGAATACTCAGACTTATGACAGTGTAGCTCAGTAAGCACTATCCTATCCTCCTCATCTCACTTGTTGGAAAATTCACAATAAGATTTTTTATTTGGGTAAGAATGTGTGTTATAGACCATTCTTTAGGGGTGTTCCCCTCGACAAAGAAGGAATTTGGGGGCATTAAAGTTCTAATTTTTATATCCTTGGACTAGTGTAACACCCCAAAAAACCAAGTCAATATTAGAACCCTGATTCAAGTTCATGCAAAATAAAAAGTCATATTTTTTATAGTTTTATAGATGATCTAAGCATATATTAAGACCTCAATTAACTCCTAGCTTATAGACAAGTCAAAAGATACATTAGCGTTTAGATTCTTGTGATAAATGCAACTATAGTCAGATTCAACGAACATAACTTTTGTATTACTAATAATTTTTGAGCTCAATACCCACCATTAGATAGATAACTGAATTAGATTTCCAACCCTACCAATTCTGCCGTAATATGATATTAGAGTAAAAAGTTTTGGCCAAATTACTGAAGCACTGTCAAAGCTGCCAGTGACAATGACTCATTGTCAGATGAAACGAGTCATCAAGAGGAGTCATTGTCATGGAAGTAGGGGACAAATTTGGGTCCTTTGACCATAACTCAAGTAACGACTTGTGGCTAGATCTAACAAATTGTTGCCTAAGTTATCAGGACAGCTTCTAAGAGTTTTGCTAACGAGTTTTTAGGGTTTTTTTTGGTCATTTACCACTCTTTTAACCTCAAAGAAATGTCGTTAAGCTATCCTAAGGCTGAATATAAAGAATAAACAACTCCAAATCCCTCATTATCAACACTTAACACGAAATACTCAAATAAATATGCAATTTTCTCTTCTTCAAAGCAAGAAATTAGGGTTTTTAATCTCCAAGTTCAAATCCTTAAAACTTTAATTCAAAAGTTAAAAGTAATTGGGTATGTGGGTGTCACGACTCGAACTAGGGTCTAGCCGTGACGGACATCCCGAATCATGAAGCCTCGGGAGCGCTTCTCTATTTGGTAATCATGCACAACATTCATACAAATAAAGAAGATGGAGAGCAAAATCTTCTACGGAAACATGGTCAATTTTGAATTCAACATAAATATGGGAACTGTAAATCAACTACATCTAAATAACATCTGACTCAGAATATTTTCAAGTTTCCGAGGCTAGGAGTACACTACTAGGGGCTAATACATGCACAACTTTTACGGGGTGTTACATTATCCCCCCTTGGGATCATTCATCCCTAAATGATGACACGAAAAATAGTCAAACACGATTTCAAGCATACCTAGGCATAGGAAAGAAAACATAAGACAAGAATTGTACCTTCCATTTCATCATTTGCCAGATCAAACAAGCTTGGGTATCGAATTTGCATGTCCTCTTCGAATTCCTAAGTAGCCTCTTTAACTTTCTGACTCCTCCATAGCATTTAACTAAGGCTATCTCTTTGTTCCTCAATTTTTGAACTTGACAATCTAAGATTGCTACCGATTCTTCTTCATAGCATAAAGAGTCTATCACTTTGATTTCCTCTACAGGTAACACTAAAGAATGGTCTCCAATGCATTTCTTCAACATGGACACATGGAATACCTGATGAATGGAACCTAAACTAGTAGGCAACCCTAACTCATACGTAACTGCACTTATCCTCCTTAAGATCTGATAAGGTCTTATATAGCGAGGACATAACTTGCCTTTCTTCCCGAATTGCATGACTCCTATCAACGGAAAAACTATTAGAAATGCCCAATCACCAACATCAAACTGTAAGTCTCTTCTCCTAACATCGGCATAAGATTTCTATCAACTTTGAGCTGTCTTAGGTTATTCTCTAATGACTTTCACATCCTGTATTGGCTGATGAACAAGATCAGGCCTAAACATCTGCATCTCACCTACTTTAACCACCCTATCGGGGACCTACATCTTCTCCCATACAATGCCTCAAATGGTGCCCTCTTAATACTAGAATGGAAATTATTATTGTATGCAAACTCTATCAATAGAAAGTGCTCTAACCAAATACTTTTAACATCAATCACGCAGGCCCTCAATATGTCCTCAAAGGTCTAAATGGTGTGCTTAGCCTTCCCATCAGTATGAGGGTGAAAAATAGTGTTGAGGTTCACTTGGGTACCTAAACCTTTCTGAAAAGATCTCCAAAACTAAGAAGAAAATTGGGTACCTCATTCGGATATGATAGACACAGGTGCACCATGCAAACAAACTATTTTTACAATGAATAGGTTGGCATAATCCTCTCTTAAATAGTTAGTCCTGACAGGCAAAAAGTGGGCTAACTTGGTCAGTCTATCAACAATTACCCAAATGGAATCATACTGGTTTCAGGACCTCAAAAGCCTTATAATGAAGTCCATGTTAATCATCTCCCACTTCTACAAGGGTAAAGATATCTCTTGGGAAGAACCACCTGGCCTCAAATGCTCTACTTTAACTTGTTGGCAATTTAAACACTTGGACACAAAGTTAGCCATATCACACTTCATATTATACCACCAAAACATAAATTTCAGATCATGGTACATCTTAGTAGAGCCTAGGTGAACAACATACCTCGAAGTGTGAGCTTCA
The DNA here is from genome assembly GCA_030864225.1 of Capsicum baccatum var. pendulum. Taxonomy (NCBI): domain Eukaryota; kingdom Viridiplantae; phylum Streptophyta; class Magnoliopsida; order Solanales; family Solanaceae; genus Capsicum; species Capsicum baccatum. Next base: position 193,362,840 of record CM061559.1, on the reverse strand, counting down.
TCAAGAATTCACTCCCGAAGGCCATCCATATCAGGAACATACAATCTACCTTAGTATCTCAAGATACTATCACCACCAATCTCAAATGAAATCGCTTTTTGTTGGCCTATATTATTCTTAATTTACATCAAATGAGAGCTTCAACCTACTTTTTTTTAACTTCTACACAAATGGATGATCTGGCTATCTCATGTACGACCACCCCCCATCTTCAGAATCTAAGAGTTCCACTCCAAGTTTTGAAAGTCGATGAATGTCCTTCATCATTTCTCTCTTCCTTTTCTCAACATGAGAAAGACTACCCATAGACAATCTATTGAGGGCGTCGGCTACAATATTTTCCTTACCCGAATAATAGTGAAGGCTCATGTCATAGTGTTTCAAAAGCTCCATCTAATGCCTCTGCCTGAGGTTTAGTTCTCTCGGCGAGAAAACATACTGCAAACTCTTATGGTTAGTGAAAATATCAACATGCACCCCATAAAGATAATGTCTCCAAATTCTAAGTGCGAACACCACAGCTGCTAACTCCATGTCTTAAGTGGGGTAATTCTGCTCGTGCACCTTTAACTGCCTATATGCATAACCACCACCTTACCGTGCTGAATAAGTAGACACCTAAGTCCCACACGGGATACATCACAGTACAAAACAAAACTCTCTATGCCTTTTGAAAGGGTCAGAATAGGTGTTGTAGTCAATTTATCTTTCAATTTCTCAAAACTATTCTCATATGAGTCAGACTACACAAATTTAACCTTATTCTGAGTCAACTTAGTAGGTAGAGCATCTATAGTAGAGAAAATCTCTACAAATATCCTGTAATACCCTGCCAAATCCAAGAAGCTCCGAATATCAATTGGAGTCGTGGGTCTAGGACATTCCTCACTACCTCTACCTTTTGGGGATCAACCTTAATCCCTTCACTAGACACAATCTGCCCAAAGAAAGTAATAGCATTCATCCAGAATTCACACTTGGATAAATTCACATACAACTTATGATATTTGAGGGTCTGAAGAATAATGTGAAGGTGATTGGCATGGTCCTCCTCACTTTTAGAGTAAATCAAGATGTCATCAATAAAAACTATGACAAACAAGTATAAGAACTGATGGAAGACCCTATGCATTAGGTCCATGAAAGCTACAGGAGCGTTAGTCAACCAAAAGGACATGACCAAGAATTCATAATGGCTATATCTAGTTCGGAAAGATGTTTTAGGAATGTCTGACTCCCTAACTTTCATCTGATGATATCCCGAACGAAGGTCTATTTTAGAAAAATACTTAGCACCCTGAAGTTGATACAAAAGGTCATCGATTCTAGGAAGAGGATATTTATTTTTCACTGTGATCTTATTTAACTGGTGGTAATCTATGAACATACGCAGGGAACCATCTTTCTTTTGTACGAAAGCACAAGTCTGTCCCTTGGAGAAACACTAGGACAAATAAAACCTTTATCTAGAAGATCTGCGAGTTGTTTTTTTAATTTTTTGACTCTGTTGGGGCCATTCTATATGGAAGAATAGAAATAGGATGGGTATTTGGAAACACATCAATGCCAAAATCTATCTCCCTATCAGGTGTAATTCCTAGGAGATCATCTAGGAAAACTTCCAGAAATTCCTTTACTACTGGGACAGACTGAAGAGGAATACTTTTGGCATTAGAATCTTTAACCCAAATAAGATCGTACAAGCAGCCCTTTGAAATAAGTTTATGGGCTCTAAGATACTCTATAAAATTCCCTCTGGGTGTTAACAAATGGTCTTCCTATTTTATAATTGGTTCATTCATAAAGGAGAAAGTGATTTTTTAGGTCCTATAATTCAGTGTGGCATAACATAAATGGAGCCAGTCCATCCCTAAGATAACATCAAAGTCAACCATATCTAGCCCAATGATATATGCTACCATCTCATGGCTACAAAAAGTCACAACACAACCCCTATACACTCTCCTAGCAACAACAGAATCCCTCATCAGAATGGAAATAGAAAAGAGTTTAGGAATCATATAGAGCTTAAACCCGAAATCAATAGCCACATAAGGGGTCACGTAGGATAGGGTAGACCCGAGGTCAAGAAATACATAAACATCATGAGAAAAGATTTGCAACATACCGGTAACTACATCTGGTGAGACCTCTGCCTCCTAGCAGTTGGTTAAAGCATATAACTGGTTACGTCCATTTTCGATGGCTGAAGTGGCCCCCTGTAGAGGTAGTGGTGCAAAATAATTCACCTATATCTTAGCTCCCCTAACACTACTCTTTGGTACCGAACAGTCTCTCGGGATATGGCCCGGCTGACCACATGAATAGCATACCTAAGCCCCAAACTGACATCTCCCTGGATGATTCCTCCCACATCTCCTATAGTGCGGATAGGACCGATAGGTCTAAGCTATACTTCCCTGCGATTGCATACCCTGTATCCCTGTTGCCTAACTAGATTGAAAATTTTGGGTACACTTCTCAGTTGTGGGTCTGGAAACTAGAGCACTAATTGCAGGCTATGCAATACCCCAGTTCTTTTTATTTTTCCATTTGCTACCCCAATTTCTGCTCAGCTGCTTACTATGACTCTGGTCTGATGTTCTGACCCTCTTTGCCTACCTATCCCTTTTCCTAGATTCAACTATCTTTTTCTTCTTCTCCTCGACCTGCTGCATGTGGACTGTCAGCCTAGCAAAGTCCAATTCCCTATTTAGCATAGCTCCCTGACACACAAGCACCAGATCATCTGAAAGGCCAAAATCAAACTTCCTTATTTAGGCCCTTATACTACTCGTCATCTCAGGAGCATAACGGGCCAGTTGATTAAACTTTAAAGTATACTCTTGAACACTCATCTCATCCTACTTAAGGTTTATGAACTCCTCTGATTTAGCTTCCCTTATCTCCAAAGGAAAGAATTGATAAAGAAAAGCTTCCACAAACTCATCCCAAATTATGGGGCCAACACTGTCACCCTTTGTATCTTTACACTCATTGTACCATTGATTTACTATATCCTTTAGCTGGTATACTACTAGCTCAACACTTTCCACCTGATCAATATGAATTACTTTGAAAATCTTCTCTATTTCATCTACGAACTCCTGCGGTTCCTCTTCTATCTTAGCACCAGAGAACTTAGGCGGGTTTATCCTCATAAACTGGCCCACTCTAGTGACTTTGGATGTAATAGACAAAGACTCAGTATTCTCCAACCTTTGATTTTGTGCATTTAATAGCTATGCAAGCATTGAATGAACTATCTGAACTCAACATTGGAAACCTCTCCTTCACGAGGCTGAGTGTGATTGGACCCTATCTGGAGAGCTCTAGGAGGAATGGTTGGTATAGGAGGTGCTCCCAAATTAGGAATAGGTTCTAGGTTATGAGACCTATTACGGATCTACATCTCATGAGTGGGACGGAATTCATCATCCTGAGCATTCACGTTGGTGTGACGGGGAGGCATAGTTAGTTTTCTGAAAAGTAAGAGATCACTGATTATAGGACAGATTAGACTCTAAAGCACAAACTAAAACACAAAGAGGGGAAATATTTCCTAAATTCCTAGTAGCATCCAGCTTTAAGTATAGCATGCTACATACCCATAAACAAGACTCTACCCGATGTGATTTCGCATACACCCTAGGACCATGAAACGTTCTTTGATACGAAGTTTATTACGACCAAAACTAGGGCCTGGCCGTGACGGACATCTGAAACCATGAAGGCCCAGGCGCCCTTCTCTTTTTGGTAATCGCGCACAACATTCATATGGATAAAGAAGATGCAGAAAAAAAATCTACTACAAAAACATGGTCAATTCTGAATTAAACATAAGCATGGAAACTGTAAATCAACTACAACTAAATAACATCGGACTCAGTCAGCAAAATCTCTACTACATGAAAATCTGATACTGTCTGAAACTAGGACAAGACCCCCAGTACACTAAGTCAGAAATAAATAAAATAATCTAAAAAGACAGGCCTTTTGGAATAGAGAAGGCTCACCAATTAGACATTGTAACTCTGTCTGATAAATGCTTCTGCTTTTTTAGACACCTAGATTGAGCCTCTGAACCTGGACGGAAGAGGGTGGTCAATATATATGTACTGGTACGCAGAGCAAATTCCAAATAACAATTTTATCCAACATATATGAGAGCAATGTAAAACATTTTTCACAAACATATAACATAGTAAGTAATCACATGGGCATTTTAAAAGACTCTGTAAAATCTTCATAACTCTGGGAAATCTGTGTTACTTCTGCGTTAGGTGGTACACCCTATAATTCTAAAAAATTCCATGGGCTATATGGAAACTGCTATTAACTTGACAGCAAATCCCCCAACCTAAGTGTGCTCTAAGGGTCGGAGTCTCTGAATCTACTACACCACACAACCATCGCCAGCATACAATAATAATCTAACCGTATCAACAAATATGGATTCAGGCTAAGAGTTGTTTGAACTCGCGCCTTCTTCGGGTAACCACCTAACTCTCTTTAAGATCTTTTTTAAAACTCTATCAAATCATGAAGGCTCTGAAAGCATGCACTAAAAAATGCATTCAGAAAACATATTCTAAAAACATAATTTGTCATGGCATAAATACATATGGTATCGTCATACCATTGACTTGTAAGTCACATCTCTGAGCCAATATTATCCTGTCATAAATCTCTAGTTTCAAAACACAATGTTTGGGACCACCATTTCAATAAATCAATTCAAAGAGACTCTTTCTCAAACCTCATGTAAACACATGCAAATGACTCATCTTTGTCAAGGATTTCAATAGCACAGGGTGGTCATGTCAAAGTTCTCAATTCACATGCAATTATTTGTTTCAAATACAATGAAACATTTATATCAATAAACACCCTCTCAACAATTTCAAATCACACTCAAATGCTATAATATTGTGAAGACATCTTGTAAATCACAAAATCATAATCTTTAATTCAATACAAGAGAGAGATTTCATAATTTATGCAATCAAACAATCTTAAATCTAAAATTCCATACATATACATATACATCTAAATTCATTTAGGGGATAATACCACAAGGTCAAAACAATAGTACCATTAAAACATTCGAAATATGTAACTTAGAACATAGATTCCAAAACCCCTTTGAAATTCATACACAAAAATCTTAAAGTCATGCTTTAATGGTTTTAAGCCTATGTAGTTTTTAGGATAAACCACACGTACCTCTATTTTGAAAATTAATGGATGTTTCTTGAAGCCTACAATGTGAGGATTCCAAATCACTAATTATCTTCTAAAACCCACGGTTAAATATTAATTTATTTGAATTACTAATATGGAACCCTAGAGAGTGTTATTGAATATTTTTGTTTCAAGTATAAATAATGTGGGTATTTGGGAGCATACAATCATGTTAAAGTTGATGAAGGGAATCAAAAAACCTAAAATACCCTTAATGAAATGGACAAGGGTGTTTAAAATAGGCTGGGCACGATATGCCAGGCGGCGCCCAGCCTAGAGCACCAGTGTACCCTAGGCATCACCCGCCTTAAGGAAATGGAGTATCTCGAGCGGTACCGGCCTTAGGTCAGTGGGGTACCCCAGGCGGTGCCTCCTTATCGCCCTGAGCTACTGGAATTGAACACCAAATATGTCTTTAAGCTCATCTAAAAATTCAAAACTCACCTGAGATGTACTAAGACCTTTCCCCATATCAATGCAACAAGAAAATCTAAAATCAAAGGTCGGGAGGACCAAAAATAAAATCCCCAAAGTTTAAGAGCTTAAAATTAGACTACGTCTCTTGACACTTAGAATATTTTCAGGTTTCCAAGGCTAAGAGTACACTACTAGGGTCTAGTACATGCACGAATTTTATGGGGCGTTACAATGGGTATTCAATAAGGATCTCCTTTCATAACCATTCTCAAATTATGATTTTGTTCATGAATTCTATGATTTTCATAAACTAGTGCTTTTACCCAATTTTTGCTCCAAACATAAATTCAACCCTCTATGATATATTTGTCACTCAGAAGTATGTTTTAATGATTATTCATTGTTTCATTGATCCATGTTATATCATTCACGCTAATCTCAAATCCATGCACGATTTACATGATATTAGTTAATATTTCAAGTATATGATCAAGCTATATAAGATGTGTTAGTTTTCAAGACTACTAACCATTATTTATTAAGATTTTGTAGATTTTAGCCCATATTAGTTGACATACCAAGTTTTTCTATGAAAATTAGTATTTTTAAAGACTTAGAATTATGAACCCTCGGTATGTTGGTAAATTCATGATTTGACTTGTGTATGAATTTTTTTTTCTTTCAAAATATAAAATATTCATTAATAGTTGCATTATTCAAGGATGGCAGGTTATGAACATCCGATGACCTAGGATATCATATATTGTGAGTCAAATACTCCGTCCTTCAACTTTTATGATTTATAATTATTTCAAACAAAGAACTTTTCTTTCAACATCAAGATTTTAGTATCATTGAGTTGTTCAGTATATTAGTTCATATTCTATTGGGGGTATTACTTAGTATTGAGCAAATTCAGGGATGAAGGCTTACCTGTCAGTTAGGACTGAAACCTTTAGTAGAAGTTGCTAAGTTCCAAAACTACGACACAATTGTGGTTATAAGGGGCAACCCTATTTTTTATGGACATCAGTTTAGTGGTACCACGTCAGCTCAACCTTTATACCCTAGCAAGGTAATATGGCCCTTTTTGGAGTTTATACACGAAACTTCATATTTATCTCACATGGTTATATGTTGGTTAATAGTTTCTGCGACATCTAAAATCAGTTATTGCATGACCTTCTAATAAGTTTACTCAGTACAATATTGACAAATGACATGTTTATTTACTTGGTCATTGCATCAGTTCATATCCCATAGCTTCATACCCATTATTATGTATGAACCTCAGTTTAGTTTTACTTTATAAGGTTAATTTTTTGACTATCACTGCATATTAGTATATATGTGTTTTATATAGGGCCATTGTACTACAGCTCCTCTCCATGCATTTAGTTTGCTCTCAAGTTCATCACTTTATTTTTAGTTAGCATTAAGTATAGTTTTACATCATACTTAGCATTAACTCAAGATTAAATATAATAGTTATGCTACTATAACTCTCTAATTTATAGAAATATTTCATCTCATGATTTAGAGATTTCAGTATGCTTCATAGTTTTTACGTACAACTATGTTTTAAATATATATTTTGAAAAATAGTTTCTGTCCTCCATTTCAAGGCATGTTTTAGATATTTTCATGACTAGTGAATATCTTACATACCCAGTACATTTCAAAGTACTGATCGCATGCCTCTTACACCTATATTTTCCATATGATGTAGATTTAAGTTCTTACTCTTAGGATCATAATCAGGTAGATTAAAGAATTCACCCAGCATGTGATTGTTTTTTTTATTTCGAGGACTCAAGTCAGTTATAGTTCTTGTATTTTATTTTCTTATTTGTATGAATTGAGTTGGGATAGTTGGGGTTATGTCCTAGATACCTATGGTCAGTATTTGTAGAGGCTTCGTAGATAATAAGTTAGTTGTGGTAATCAGCCTCTCTTCCTTTTTAGAATACAAATATTGTAAATAAACTTTCCAATAGTAAATGTATAGAAATAACTTATCTCATGATTATGCTTTTTCTTAGTATATTTTGCTTTTATATATGTTTTAGTTAGTTTCTCAAGCCTCGTGCCAGTACCATGGGTTAATTTGGGATCACTTTTGGTTCTAAGCATCGTGTTACAAATAGGGGGTAGTCTCGGGTCATGATAAACTTAGTATCAGAGTTCAAAGTTTAAGTATCCTAGGATTTCTATGAAGCCATGTCTAGTAGTGTCTTGTAGAATAGTACAAAGATATTTGTACTTTTCTTTGAGAGGCTACAAGGCATTTTAGAAATGTTTCTATCTTTCATATCTTAGATCATGCAATAGAGATGTTATCTAAGAAAAATATATATATAGATTCTAGCATTACTCCATTCCTGCTGACTATGCCTTATTTTTAGGTAATACGAATAGTCAAGCTTAAATTTCTACTAATAGAGTTTCCTCACACAGTCCTTATAGATAGTTGTGAGATTACACATAGGCTTGACAGGATACCATCAGTGACTTTAAATTCTAAATCTAGAAAGAGTTCATTCATTTTCAAGAAAATCATGTAGTGATCCAAAGTTATATGTGCCCTCAGATTCGTCCTTAAAATCATATTGAAGCATGAGCCTAGAAGTGTCACAGCAGTGAAGTGGGGATAATGTTTATCTAAATTTAGTAGATTATGTATATATGGGGCCATAAAAGGTGTTGTGTAGACTATGTAATATCACTTTGAGAGAGATTGACAAATTAATAGGACTTATAGTATGCTAATGCTTTAGCTAGGATCAAGATTAGTCATCCGCCAGAATGATAGAGAAGCCTGTTAAGATTTGTTTGTTCATAAAATTTTGAGTGGGTTAGTGTTTCATTAGTCTTATATAGTAATAGTAAGTTAGTATAGTTCATTAAAATTTGTGTAGATATTCATATGAAGTGTTAGAATCTAAGATTAAATTATTGATGATCAGGCAAATAGAGAAAAAAGTTTGGAATTATAGAAGGTAAAGGTATGTACTCAGGGTATTGTGATACTTTAGAAGACACAAAGTTAATAAGCGGTTAAGTTTTATATGATGACTATTGGGGCTATTGAAAGTTAAGAGTTGTATCTCAGAAAGAAGAACTAGCAGCAGGCTATACACTTTCAGGTATAGTCTTTCAAAAGGAGTTTAGTATTTATGTGCACTATTATATCTCAAATTCTAGCATAGAGTGATTGCAGTTTAGTTTATAGATTATTGTAGAGGCACACAAACTTAGAATAACAGATTTAATTTAAGGGGGTGATGATAGAACAAGGAATTAAGTCAGGTTTTATGATTATAGTAGTGATACTAGTGAGTTATAGAAAAACACTAGGGGAGGAAGATACCTGACCCATTCTTTTCTTAGTATAATTTTTTTATATAAGTCATTATGACACACTACTCACGCCTTACAAGTCAGCTATATGATCATAGCTAATATGCATGCAATTTATATAAAATCATGTCCACTCCCAGTCCCTAGTATATACCATATTTTCCCATGAAAATTAGTATTTTCACAGACTTAGAATTATAAACCTTTGGTATGTTGATAAATTCATGATTTTAGACTTATGTATGAAATTTTTCTTTTTTACTTTCAAAATATAAGATATTCATTATTAGTTGCATTCTTCAAAGATCGTGGGTTATAAACATTTGATGACCTATGATATCATATATTATTAGTTAAATACTTCGTCCTCTAGTTTTCATGATTTATAATTATTTCAAATAAAGAACTTATCTCTCAACATCAAGATTTTAGTATTATTGAGCTATTCAGTATATCATTTTATATTCTAGTGGGAGTATTACTTAGCATCGAGCAAATGTAGGGATGAAGGCTCACCCGTCAGTTAGGACTGAGACCTTTAGTAGAAGTCCCTAAGTTCCAAAACTACAATGTCATTGTGGTTATAAGGTGTAACCCCCAGTTGAGGGATGGCACCCTAGTCCTTTTGGACATCAGTTTATTGGTACTATGTTAGCTCAACCTTTATATCTTAGCAAGGTAATTTTACCCTTTTTGATAGAGTTTATAAACCAAACTCCTATTTAGATCACATGGTTATATGTCGGTTAATCATTTCTTCGAAATCTAAAATTAGTTATTGTGTGACTTTGTAATTAGTTTACGCAGTACAATATTGATAAGTTACATATTTATTTACTTGGTCATTGTATCTATTCACATTCCACAGTTTCAGACCCAATATTCATACATGACCTTCAGTTTAGTTTTACTTTATTTATAAGTTAAATTTTAGACTATCATTGTACATCAGTATATATATGTTTTATATAGGGCCATTGTACTATATTTCAACTCTATGCATTCAGTTTGGACACAAGTTCATATCTTTATTCTTAGTTCGTATTTAGTTTATTTTTATATCAGATTCAATATTAACTCAAGATTAAATATAATAATTATGCTTCTACTGCTTTCCAGTTTGTAGAAATGTTTCAACTTATGATTTAGAGATCTTACTATGCCATACAACTTTTATGTAAAACCATGTTTTGAATGCATATATATGCAAATGGTTTATGTCCACAGTTTCAAGGCGTGTTTTAAGTATTTTCTTGACTAGTGCATATGTCATATACTCAGTACATTCTAAAATACTAATCGCATACCTATTTTGCCAATGTTTTCCTTATGATGTATATTTAGGTGCTAGTAATCAGGATCATAATCAGGAAAATCATAGAATTCAGCTAACAGGTGATGAGTTCTCATATTTTGAGGACTCAAGTCAATTACAATTCTTGTATTTTATTTTGTTATTCATATGTATTGATTAGGGATAGTTGAGGTTATGTCCTAGCTACCTATAATCAATATTAGTAGAGGTTTCATAGATAGTTAGTTAGAGTTTTCTTAACCAGTTTCTCTTTCTTTAAGAATACAAATATTGTAAATAAACTTTCCAATAGTAAATGTATCAAAATAACTTATCTTATGATTGTGCTTTCTCTTAGTCAATTTATCTTTTATATATGATTTAATTAGTTTCTCTAGCATCATACTAGTACCATGGGTTATATTGGGATCACTTATGATTATAAATATTGTGTTATGACTAGGGTGTAGTCTCGGGTCATGCTTTATCTACTCTATAGGATTTAGAGGATTCACCTAATGTTGTCACTAGTATATTATAGATTTTGTCCTATGATATTTATATGGTAATTGATCTTGGTTTCACCTTGTCTTATGTGTCCCTTTATGTGGCTGAAAATTTTGGTTTTGATCCTAAAAATATTCATAAATTTTTTAAGTTTCTTGCCCTATTGGTGATTCTATTATTACTAGAACGGTCTACAAAAATTATGTTGTGACTATCTTTCATCAAGATACTATGGTGGACTTGGCAGAACTTGACATGGTAGATTTTTATATTATTTTAACGATGAATTGGGTATTTTTCCAGCAAAGAAACAAAAGAAAGAAGAGAAAGATCAATATCAAAAAGAAAAAATGCAAGTTCAAAAAAATTCAGTGCACCTCCAAAGAAAAAATTGAGGAGGAGGAGTTTTTAAATCACAGTAACTAAAGAAAAGGAGGAGTGTTGAAAATTGCTTTAATTACTACACTAGTTTTTAGCAAAATAAGTTATTATATTTACGATGAATTTGAATTTTAAATTTTAAGTAGGTAGTTTGAGTAGTTGAGATATTCTAGCTTTTTGAATTTTTAAATTATATTGATTTTCTTTGTAAGTCAGCTATTTGAAGACCTCCTATGCTTAAGAAAGCCTATTGAAAGCTATTGAAAAATTTCAATCCATTGAAAGCTATTTTAACCCTTTTTTTGCTGCCCATCTTTTTTTTTTTGTAAAATAACCAACATGATATTCATTGAATGTTTCTATATTTTGTTATAGAATTATGCTGGTTTTATCTTGAATTTATGTGGTTTAAGATAAGTAGTTCTTAGATGATTGATTGTGTTAGACTTATGACATATTAGAATTCGAAAGATGATAAGGAACATTGTGCACTTTCAAATGTGAAATGAGTATTAGCATAGTTGATTATTGTAAAAATTATTGGTATATGATTTTTGGATAAATTAATATAAGTAGTTGTCTCACGATACTTTATATTTGTTTAAAACTGTAATAACCAAAATTTTCAAGCTCTATACCCCCTCAAAAGATAGACCAAAAAGTTAGCTTTCCATCTCTCCAGGCCTTGCCTCAATCCAATATCATGGAAAAAGTTAGGGAAATTTTCCCTTAAGGGCCTGAAATACTGCATTGATGACGACTCAGGTAACAAGTAATTACTACTCGTGATGACTCATCATGAATGAGTCGTAGTCACTCCAGTGAAGGCTCCATATTTTTAGCCTAGTGGCTACGACCAAATCTCACAATTCTTAATTAGTGACTCTGAGTCATAGGGAGGGACTCATAGCTTGAACAGTAAAGAACCCAAAATTCAAACCTCCAACTACGACTCCATCTTATGAGTCATAATCAGCCATGATGTGTCATACGGGGGAAGTCGCCATCAAACCAAAAAGGAACCCCAGACCCTAAACTCCATCTTAAGACTAAGACTAAGACTCATAGTCAGTCCCAACGATTCATAGAGTGAGTCGCAATAATTGGGAGCGTGTTTTCCTACACATTTCTCCAGGACTGTTATGTCTTGTCCAACTCTCTGAAAAGCGAAACCCATATCATTTTGGCTTCCCAAGGGGTGATAGAAGAGACCTAAAGCCCTAATTCATAACATAATCATTATTTTCACCCAAGAGAATTCAAAGAGGAAATTTCTTTCTTCCTTAACAGAAAACTAGGGTTCTTCAAGCACGTCCAAATTTTCAAGAGGATTTCTTCAAGGCTTCTACTTTATCTATGTGGGACACTAATCAGTGGGTTCCTTCAACCCATTGAGCCCCAAAAATCCTCTAAACTTTCAAGTGTAAAACTCTTTTCTCTTTTATGGGGTTTCAAGTTAACCATAAATTTTATGAATCTTCTCTAAAGTATTTTGTTTCTAAGCCATGAAAATATATTTCCTCACGATAATTGTGTTTCCATATGTTTAATAATGAAAAATTCTACATCATGATTAGTTATTAAAATATAGGATGTTATTCATGATTTTTTCCACACCACAAATTGCTCAATTTTTGCCAAGGTTAGTTTGCAATAGATAGTGCTGGTGGATTATTAACACCCAATACCTAGATATTCATGCATGTCACAGTTGCCAAGTTTCAAGACATCCATACCATTCTTGTATCATAAAATTCATATAATTATTATAATAAGCACTTATCAGTTCCAAATCATGTTAAATGAATAATAATACCAGTATTATTTAGTTGAGAGTAATACTTAGCACCGAATGAATGCTAAGATGGTTGCTCCCCCAGGAGTCATTAGTACTAATCCCTAAGTTCGAAACCTATGATTCCATTATAGAATTTTAGGGGTCCCTCATCAGTAGAGGCATGAAACCCTTATCCTTTGGTACATTAGATTAGTGGATCCATGCCAGATAGTGTTGGTACCCTTGGCAATGTACTAACACTCATCCAACTAGGGTTAATAGTTAGACTCCGATGTTGCTCATATTAGGGTATGTCAGTCTTAGTTAGCTCCCACAGTCTCAATTTAGTACTCAAATCATACTAGTTCAAGTTTGCATGACCAAGTGTCCAGTCTACTAGTTATTCAATTAATCTATTATATAGATTATTGTACCTCGTGCTTTACTTGGTCTTGAATTTAATTTAAATGTTCATGCATTCATGTTCACTACCATTATATATATATATATATTAGCTAGTACTTATCTCGCATGCCAGTACATCCAAAGTACTGATCATATATTCTCTTTTGCGTTATGTTGTCTTATATTATAGGTTTGGACATGTAGTTCCTCGATCATACATAGTGTATGTGCCACTCAATAGCAGTTGTGGTGAGTCCAGATCCTTTTAGGACAATTTATCCATTGTTATTTTCAGTTGTTTCCACTACAATTAGTCAAAGTTAGTTAGGGGTTTGTACCATCCACTCCTTATGTTAGAGACTCGATAGTCAAACTTGATTTTGGTTTTATCAGATGTTTAGATATATTGAGTATTGTTTTCAAGTTATATCTTATTAATTTTCCCTATATTAGCTTCCACATATTATATTATGTTATTATTATCTTCAGTTGTCACAGTAGGTACAAACTATGGGTTATCTTAGGGTCACTTGTGACTCTAAGAACCGTATTATAACTATGGGTAGTCTATGGTCATGATAAACTTGGAATCAGGGAAAGGTTTAAAGTGTCCTAGGGTGTCTAAAATCTAGAATAAATACTTCTTATTCATTGGTGTGAAGCGCGCCACACTTATGAGTGAGAGGCTATGAGACATTTTAGGAAAGATTCCCTTCTTTTAGTATTCATGTCATGTGATAGGGCATATGCTATGTTAAACATATCCTTCTAACTCATTCTCTACTGTTTATAAAAAATTACCCCCAAAAGGGAAAATAGAAAAAGAAATAGGGACCAGCCCACACCTTCACCTACTCAGGAAGATCCTCTAAACGAACATGTCTCCCATACCAAATTTAGGGTTTCTTTTTCCATTTTGGCCCAATATATGTCTGTCTAAAATAACCAGTAGGATGTTACTCCAACACATCCCATAGTTAATATGGCAAAAACTAGGATCAGATTTTACCCAAATGAATCCTTCAGTGTTCTCAGGATCTAAATCTGAGGAGGATCGACATGAGTTTCTAGATTGTGTGTAGAAGGTGACCAATATTATGGGTGTTACTTATAGCGTGAGTGCTAAACTCATACATATGTTAAATAGTAGAAGGAGAATAAAGGCACCAACGCAGGGCCTATAGAGTGGGATAAGTTTGCTACTACTTTCTTAGACAGGTTATTTTTACTCAAATTGAGGGAGGCCAAGGTGCATGAGTTGATTAATGTAAAGTAGGGTAACATGAGTGTGACAGAGTATTCACTCAAGTTCACCCAGTTAAGAAGGCATTCTCCAATGATGGTAGCTGATGCTAGGGCTAGAATAAGTAAGTTTGTGTCGGGAGTTCTTGAAGAAAAAGTCAAATAGTGCAGAATAACTATGTTGATTAAGGAAATAGATCTGTCTAGGATGATAGTTCATGCCAAGTAGATTTAGAAAGAAAATCTCAAATAAAAGGAAAGGGAGATAAGAGTTACAATACTGGTATTTTTAACTTTTCCTAGCAAAAGTCTGATAGTGGAATCGTTCTCAGTTTTGCCAAAAATCTTTAGCCCCAGCCCTATTTTCTATCAGTGCTCCAGTTTCTAAGTTTAGGTTTGATACTCATGATAGAGCACTAGGTTATAAGTCCTAAGGTAGTGTGAATAGTGGTCACATAAAACTCATCTAGAAGAGGTGTGGTAAGAACCATAAGGGTGAGTGTATGGCTAGAATAGATGTTTTTTTTGAGTTTGGTAAGACAGGCCATAACATACAGGATTACCTAATGGGTATGTGAAAATGTAGTAATTATCATCAGCAGGGCTAGACTAATCCTTCAGAAGCTCCAACAAGTTTCCTTACCCATTAAGGTGCCATTTTTAGTGAAACTAGTTGGCAGCACCAAAATCGAATTTATTCCCTTCAGACTCGATAGGATCAAGAGGGTTCTCCTGATATGGTTACTAGTATATTACAAGTCTTCTGTCTTCATGTTTATGCATTATTAGATCTTGAAGTCACACTATCCTTCGCAAATTCTTATATAGCTATAGACTTTGGCCTCAACCTAGAAAGTCTTACAGAACCCTTCTCAGTGTCTACCCTAGTTGGTAATTCTATCCTAGCCAACCAGGTATACAAAAATTTCCCAGTCATAGTATCTCAAAAAGTCACGTTAGTTAATCTCATAGAATTAGAGATGATCGATTTTGAGTTTATCCTTGGCATGGATTAACTCCACTCTAACTATGCTTCAATTAACTGCCGAAATAGGACAGTTCATTTTTAGTTTCCTAAAGAGCCATTCATAGAATGTAGGGCTAGTACCTCAGTCTCAATTTGCCAATTTGTCTCATTACTCAAGGCAAGGAAAATGATTTCCACGGGTTACATGTATCATCTTGTTCGAGTCATGGACTCAAAATCTGAGATCCTGAGTCTTGAGTCATTTCTAGTATCGAATAATTTTTTTAGGGTTATTCCTAGAAGATCTTCCTAATTTTTCTTCCAAAAGGGAAATTCACTTCAAAATAGAGCTCTTCCCCGATACGCGACCTATTTCAATCCCACCTTATATAACGGATCTAGATGAGCTTAAGGAATTGAAAGAATAGTTTAAAGATATATTAGATAAGGATTTTATCAGGCCTAGTATCTCTCCATGGGGTGCTCCACTTCTCTTCGTGCGTAATAAAGATAGTTTTCTCAGAATTTGCATCGACTACCGTCAGTTGAAAAAAGTCACAATCAAGAATAAATATCCTTTCCTTAGGATTTATGACTTGTTCAACCAACTTTAAGGTACAAATTGTTTCTCTAAGATTGATCTCAAATCCAGCTTCATCAGCTCATAGTCAGAGAATGTGACATTCTAAAGATAGCCTTTAGAATTCGGTATGGTCGCTTCAAATTTGTCGTTATGCTTTCTGGACTAACGAATGCTCCTGTAGTTTTTATGGACTTGATGAATAGAGTTTTCAAGAATTACTTTGAAAAGTTTGTCATAGTCTTTATAGATGACATCCTCATTTATTCTCATAGTGAAGGTGATCATACAGGCCATTTGAGGATTATTTTGCAGACCTCTTAAGATCAACAGTTATTCGCTAGGATAAGTAAATGTAAATTGTCATTAAAATCTGTAGCTTTCCTTGGTAAAATTATTCCCAGTGAAGGCATTCAAGTTGATCCCCAGAAAACTAAAGAAATAAGAAACTAGCCTATACCCTCTTCTCTCTTAGATATCGGGAGTTTCTTAGGCTTAGCCGATTATTATGGATGGTTTGTTAAGGGATTTTCTTCTATGCCTCTCGCATGTATCGATTGACTCAAAAGAAGGTCAAGTTTCAGTGGTTAGATTCTTTTGTGAAGAGTTTTCAAGAGTTGAAGACTCGACTCATTTCTGTTCCATTATTGAATCTACCTGAAGGTTCTGATGGGTTTGTAGTTTATTATGATGCTTCTAGGGTTGGTCTTGGGTATGTGTTGATGCAGTGAGGTAAGGTCATAGATAATGCCTCTAGACAACTTAAAATACATAAGACAAATTACACAACTCATGATCTCGAGTTTGCAATGGTTGTTTTGCCTTAGAGATTTGGAGGCATTACCTTTATGGTGTTCATGTTGATGTGTTTACTAATCATAAGAGTTTACAATATGTGTTCATGCAGAAAGACCTAAATCTTCACCAGAGAAGATGGCTTGAATTATTGAGAGACTATGATATGAGCATGTTGTTGACCCGACCCAACCCCGGGCCTAGTCATAATGGGTATCCCAAGTCCAACCAGGATCGTGACCACCCCCCGTTAACCAACCCAACAACCTATATCCAACCTTAGATGGGCTGAATTTCAAACATATAACAAGATAGCATTAATTTTCTCACTAAGACTCTAGGATAGGGTAATAACCATGACCGACCTAATCGAGTCCAACCGTACCGCACCAACCGCCCAACCATACCATACCAAACCAAACCATCGACCCTAAACCAAAAGGAATACCAAAACATGATATGAAAATCAATCCCAAAATGTAATAGGATAGAACGACCAATAATATCGTCCAATGATGTTAGCCCACCCGCTTATTCCAATGCCAAGGCCAAAACTGATGCCAATCCTGCCAATACCAACCCCCAGAAGTACCACAAAGACTTTATCCAAAAGAGTAAAAATTTTTGGTAAGGATATACCCCTAACCATGACAAAACTCAATATCCAAAATAAAAGAAAACTATCGAAACAAATCCATAACATGAAATGATGCCTTCCGAAAGGATGGAAGCTCACTACTTTAGTCCAAATGCCAATACCAAATCTACAAGATAAACAGGAGGAGTAGAATGACCGGTTCTTGCAAAGCTTGAGTATACAGCCACCAGAAGATGTGGTTAGTGAGTGATCACTGGGATGAATATCAAGATATGGATAAACTAATGCCAGTCATAAAATCAAGTAAAACCATCCAAAATTCATACAACCACACACATATAAGTGCCAGTGAGGGAATTGGGTTTAGCATGCACTTAAACCTTTACTTGGGTTGTGTAGCTTTGTCGTCCTAACCACCTACGGGCCTTATGGGTTCAGCTCCCCCTACTGAAAGGGCCCCAGTCCATGTAGTCGCACAACCAAGGAATATCCCATGGGATGACTAGTACATCCCGCAATATTAAATGTGGCATACAAACATGCTCATCGAAGTCCCCTTATATTGGTAAGTATGAGTTTCCGATTTTGGTCCCCCCCAAGATTGCCACCTTCCACGATTTAGCTACACACCTCGCGATTAATGCCTACTCAAAACCATATCCAAACAATTAATTTAAAAATTATTAACCAAGTCCAATATCGGTGGTACCGTTATACCACCCATTACTTGCAAGTAATATCTATTGCCAAACCATTTAGGTTAAGGGGACCTTAGGTTCCCTTTCATGTACCATATTAAATCCATTTGGGAGACTTCTATGTTCTCCACAAGTATAACCATTTAGCCTTTAGCCTTTTCAAACCATTTAAACCATGCATAAGTCCTTTACCAAGTTTAAAACATGTAAGAGTTCCATTAAAAGAAGTCAATCTAATGAACATATCTTTATAAACATTTTATCAAATACCTTAGGGGCATAATATAACCAAAACCAATTCCAAAGACCATTAAATTATTACCATGAAATCCAATTGTACAAAACCACCATTAATGAATATAAAAGCATAATTAAAACCATAGGAACTCATAACCAAGCATTTAATATCAAAACCCCCAAATAACAGTTGAAAACCATAATCATGAAATAGTAAAACCATGGAATCAATTATATAAACCATGCCTTTAGTTGAAATTATAATGAGGGAAGAGAATCATGCCTTATACTAAAGAATTGATGAAAAGAAATCACCAAGACAAGCCACAAAGAAATCTACAAGATGAAACCTTAGACTTCTTGCCCCAAAATCTCTTGAGAGAATTATAAAGTTTTTTGAAATTGTTTCTAAGTGTTAATGAATAGAATAATAGGGTAAATAACCTCCTAGATGTATTAGAAGTAGTGGATCCTAGCTAGGGTAAGTAGGGAAATGTCCAGAATATGCCCACTTAAATTTCTTACAAACCCATCATAGGTATATGACTGATCCATATGAGTCGTACCCTCCTATACGATCGGTATCCACCACTCATATCTAAGACTTAACCCTTGGATTAAACACTATCCAATATATGGCTCATCTTATCAAGTCATAACCACAACATATGATCCATACCCATAATCGTAGCCCTAGCAGAATAAAATACCAGGAGGATTAAACATTGCCTACAATACGAGTCCCTGATACTACTCGTACCAAGACCTACGACTCACACCTCTAAGTCGTAGTCATTCTAGTGATCAAAACCATCCTACCAACTGACACTGGTCAGCCTATGATAGGACCATACCACTCGTTCCCCAACATACGACTCATACCCATGAGTCGTATTGGATTCAGAGAATGCATTTCTAGGACATTTTCTAAGGGTCAAAACTCAGGATGTTTCATTCTCCCCCACTAGGAACATTCATCCACGAATGACGGACAAGGTAGGGGTAACCATACATAGAGTTATTTGGAATATCGAACATCCCTTTAACAATTTTGAAAAAAAGAGGAAAATATGTTAATCTTTCCTTTAAAAAACTCAGAAAATAAACATGTGTTCAAGACGCATACTTTTCGTATGAATTCCAGGAGAAGAAAATAAATGGGTTACTTGGACTTCATGTCCTCTTTCACTTTTCAAGTAGCTTATTCCTCCTTATGGTTCTGACATTGAACCTTAACAGATGAAACATCCTTGGTCCGCAACCGACGACTTGCCTATCTAATATCTCAATTGGAACCTATTTATAAGACAAAGCATCAAAAATACCCGACCCTTCAAAGGAACAATCGAAGAAAGATCACAAAGATAGTTCATCAAGATAGAAACATGAAAGACCGGATGACCCAAACTTAAGTTAGATGGAAAATCCAACTCATAAGCAACATTGCCAACTCTCCGCAGAATCATATAAGGACCAATATACCAAGGACTGCATTTCCCACTTTTTTATCAAACACACTACTCCTTTTATTGGAGACACCATGAGGAATACCCTATACCCGACCTAAAACTCTAAGCCTCTACATGTAACATCTCCATAGGACTTTTGGAATTTTTGGGCAGCTTTAAGCCTATCCTGAATCACCTTTACCTTCTCTATCGCTTGATAAACCAAATCGGGAACAAACATGTCTGCTTCATTAAAATCAAACAACCCAATAGGAGATCTACACCTCCTATCATACAATAACTCAAAAGGAGGCATACTAATACTCGGCTGATAGCTATTTTTGTAAGCAAACACCACCAAACGTAGATGCTCAGCCCAATTGCCACCATAGTCAATCACACAGGCCCGAAACATATCTTCCAATGTCTGAATATTTCCTTCCACTTACCCATCCAATTATGGATGAAAAGTAATATTCAGACTAACCTTAGTCCCTAACCTTTTCTGAAAAAACCTCCTGAAATGAGACATAAAATGTTTATCACGATCAGAGACATGCGGCTTCATAATCTCGTGAAGATACAACCACTCATAATCCTTTGTTGAAAAGGTAGTCCGTACTAGCAAAAAATGCACAAACTTGTTCATCCTATTTTTAATGACACAAATCGAATCATACTGATTCCGAGACCAGGGAAGACCAGGAACAAAGTCCATATTGGTAACTTCCAACTTCTATTTGGCCAAACCAATTTCTTAATACAAGCCTCCTGGCCTCGAAATCAGTACCTTAACCTATTAACACACCATCCACTTGGTCACATCATTATCCACATCCCTTTTCATGTCGTTCCACTAGTAGATCTCCTTGAAATCATGATACATCTTAGTCGATCCAAGATGAACAACATAGCATGACTCATACGTTTCAGCAAAACCCTTTGCCACAACACGTCGACATCAGGAACACATAACCTCCCTTGGTACCGTAAAGTACCATCAACACTGATCTCAAAGACCATTACCATTTTCCCACCAATATCACTCTTGATTTTTATCAAGACAGGATCCAACACTTGCTTCTCTTTAATCTCTGCACCAAGAGAAAACCAAACCACTTCTTGTACCATTACACCACCATTTTTAGAGTCTAAGAGGCAGACTCCAAGAGTATCCAAGCGGTGAATATCCTTCACCAATTCCCACTTGCCTTTCACCACGTGAGCCAAAATCACCATGGATAACCTGCTAAGAGCATCAACAACCACATTAGCCTTACCTGGGTAGTAGTAAAGAATCATATCATAATCCTTTAGAAGCTCAAGCCGCATCCTCTGTTTGAGATTAACTTCTTTCTAAGTGAACAGTTACTGAAGACTCTTGTGATAAAAAAAAGATATCCACGTGAACACCATACAAATAATGCCGCCATATTTAGAAAGAAAAAACAACCGCTAATAACTCCAAATCATGAGTAGGATAATTCCTCTCATGTACCTTCAACTACCTAGAAGCATAGGCAATCACCTTCTTATGTTGCAAAAAAAAACAACTAAGCCCTACCCAAGATGCATCACAATAAACCATAAACCCCTTATTGGCTTCCGGGAAGGTCAAGATTAGAACTGAAGTCAACTTATCCTTCAACTTCTCAAAACTCCCTTCACAAGCATTTGACCAAGAAAAGTTAACCTTCTTCTGAGTCAACTTAGTCAAAAGAGTAGGTATCAAATAAAAGTTTTCCACAAACCGCCTATAATACCCGGCTAAACCCAAGAAGCTCTAAATATCGGATAGAGTCATGGGCCTAGGCCACATCTTCACCACAATAAACATCTGCGGATCCACCATAATCCCTTCACTAGAAATAATATGGCCCAATAAATTCAGAACGTTCAACCAAGATAATACTTAGAGAACTTAGCTTACAACTATTTTTCCATTAAGGTCTGCAACACCACATGAAGGTGATTAGAATGATCCACCTTACTCTTCAAATATACCTGAATGTCATTAATAAACACAATGACGAAGATATCCAAATACTACTTGAACACTCTGTTCATCAAGTCCATAAAAGCTGCCAGAGCATTAGTCAACCCAAATGATATCACCAAGAACTCAAAATGTCCATATCGAGGATGAAAAGCTATCTTAGGGATATCCACCTCCCTAATCTTAACATGATAGTGCCTAGAGCAAAGATGTATCTTAGAAAAGAACTTGTCACTCTGTAACTAGTCAAACAAGTAGTATATCTAGGGAAGAGGATACTTGTTCTTAACCATTACCTTGTTCAACTGCCTGTAGTCAATGCAAATCTGAAGGGACCCATCCTTCTTGAACACAAACAATATTGGTGAACCCCGTGGAGAAACACTAGAATGAATAAAATCCTTATCCAGAAGATACTTAAGTTGCTCCTTAAGCTCCCTCAACTCAGTCGGAGCCATTCTATATGGAGGAATAGAAATTAGATCAGTGTCATGAAGTTAATCAATACCAAACTCTATTTCTCTATCTGGAGGAACACTAGGAAGATCATCCATAAAGACCTCTAGAAATTCATTAACCATAGGGACCAAAGATAAAGAAGGACCTTCCATGTTAACATCTTTAACCCAGACTAAGTGATAAAGACAACCCTTAAAGATTAACCTCCAATTCTAAGCTAAGAAATAAACCTCCTACTAGGAGCTAAGGAACTACTTTCCTATTTTATAACTGATTCATTAGGAAACTTAAAGATAACCCTATGGGTCTTACAATCCACCGACGCATAATAAGAATACAACTAATCCATACCTAGAATTACATCAAAATCTACCATATCCAACTTAAATAGATCCACCACGGTCTACTTGCCACTAACAGCTACCACACACACTCTATAGACTCTCTTAGAAATAATTGAGTCACCTACCTGGGTAGAAACAAAAATGATATGAGATAACTTCTAGATCAAAACCAAAAGACACAACAACATATAGAGTCACATAATAAAGAGTGTACCCTGGATCAAGCAAAAAATATATGTCACGAGAAAAAAGTTGTAACGTATTAGTAATGATATCAGGTAATGCCTCAAATTCCTATTGGGACGCGTAGCATACAACCTATTTTGATCAACACTAGAACCAAGAACAGTAACAGAAGCAGATGCCATACCAATAGGTGTAGAAGTAAAAGACGAAGCCACAAGAATCTTATTCTCCCCCGCAATGACCTTATTGACCGAACAATCTCTAAGCTGATGTCCTACCTAGCCATATTTGAAGCACTTTTCTCTCTATTCCTCATAATAACCTCGATAAGGATGACCACAAAATTGACAAGAAGGACATGAAGAAACTAACTGACCTCTGCTCGCCTGATATTAGGCAACCTATGCTCAATAATTATCACCACCTTAATGATGCCTATCTCAAACTAATAAGGAGCTCTAGCAAAAAAGGAGCCCAAATGTCCCACTTATTTTTCTACCACTTGCCACCATCCCAACTACCTTGACATTGAGTAACTCTCTGATAAAAAAACTTGCTCCTCTTTTCCTTCCTATCCCCAAACTTTGCCTTTTTTCTTGTCTAATCCCTAACCTACTGCATATAAATAATCAACCTTGAGATGTCCATATCTTTAATCAACAAGGCAGTCTTGCTCTCCAGAATTAAATCTTTATTCAACCCAAAATCAAACTTCCTTCTTCTTGACCTTATATCATCTACCAAATTAGGAGCATACCTTGATAGATGATAAAACTTCAAAGCATATTCTTTTACAGATATTCTCCCCTACCTGAGGTTTATAAACTCCTCTATCTTTGCTTTTATTAACTCTTAAGGAATGAACCGATCCAAGAAGGTATTAAAAAAGGCCTCCCATAATCCTTCCTCTTCAATATCACCTCAATCCCTATCCCACTCCTTATACCATTGATAAGTAAAATTCTTGCGCTGATAAACTATAAAGTTAACCACCTCTACATTAGTAGCCTACATCACTCGAAATATCTTTTCCATATCATCCAAGAAGCCCTGTGAATCCTCCTCCACCCTCACCCTAGTAAAAGTTGGAGGACCCATCTTCATAAATTGATTAACCCTTATGGACTCAGCAGAAAATGCACCAGTCACACCCCACTCAGCATGAGTAACAACTAATTATGCAATGACATGAATAGACTAGCAAAATTTTTGCGTTCATTATATTGCCTTGAGAAACCTGAGGACAACTATCCAGAATAAGAGAAACTGCAACACCATCAGGAATAGGACCATGAGATCGAAGATGTACTCTAGACATAGGACACACCGCTTCAGCATTTTCCCCAGATAGGATGGAAGAATTTCCTTAAGTTCCAAATCTAAGAGGCTTGATCTGAAAGATGAAAAAACAAGGATTAAATGAGATTTTAGGATTGATAACTCAAGCTTGAAGATAGAATACCAAGAAACTAACACATTCATAAATGTTTTCTAGCCTCTCTCTTATGAGTTTTGTGTGTTTTAACCCCTAAAAGATACTGTACTTGACACGGCTTTGTGGAATTCCCAGTCAACCATGAACCTAGGCTTTGATACCAACTTGGTATGGCCCAATCCTGAATCTTGTCGTAATGGTCATCCCAAGTCCAACTAGGACCAGGGATCGCCCCTTGTTGCCAAATCCAACCACCTATATCCAGCCTTAGATGGGTAGAATTTCAAATATATAACAAGATAGTATTACTGGTCTCAGTAAGAATTTGGGATAGGCTCACAACCATGATAGACCCAACTGAGTCCAACCATACCGCACCAACTGGCCAACTATACCAAATTAATCCATAGTCCCTAAACCAAAGGGAATACCAAAACATAATATGAAAATCAATCTCAAAATGTAATAGGATGGAACAACCAATAATATCGTCTAATGATGTCAACCCACCAGCATATTCCAATGCTAAGGCTGACACCAATACCGATCCCTTCCATACCAATCCCAAGGAAGTACTGCAAAAGCCTATATCCAAAAGAGTAAATAAATTTGGTTGGGGAATGCCCCTAACCATGGGAAAAACAGTTATCCAAAATAAAAAAAAGTGTCTAAATAAATCCACAACATAAAATAATGCCTTCTAAGAGGATGCCATCTCACCACTTCAGTCCAAATATTGATATCGAATCCATGTCTAAATAGGAGGAGTAGAGTGGCTGGTTCCTACATAGCGTGTGTATACAGCTTCTAGTAGACGAGTTTAGTGAGTGACCACTATCATGAATCTCAAGATAAGAATAAAATAATTATAGCCATAAAAATAAGTAAAACCATCCATAATGCATCCAAGCATATATATATAAGTGCCTTGAATGGGAATCAAGTTTAGCATAAGCTTAAAACCTTTACCTAGTTTGTGTAGCTTTGTTCTCCTAACGACTCAAGGGCCATATGGGTTTAACTTTCCCTACTAAAAGGCCCCATTTTGTGTAGTCCCACGACCAAGGAATATCCCATGGAATGACTAGTACATACCCTAATATGAAATGTGACATATGCATATGGCCATCGAAGACCCCTTATAACGACAAATATGAGTTTCTGATTTTGATCCCCTAGACCGCCACCTTCCACAGTTTAGCTATACACTCTACCATTTTGCCCAGTTAAAACCATGCCCAAACAAAACATTTACCATTTATTAACCAAGGCCAATATTGGTGGTTTCATCATACCGCCCCTTACTTGCAAGTAATATCCATAACCAAACTATTTAGGTTAAGGGGACCTTAGGTGCCCTTCTATGTACCATATTAAATCCTCTTGGGAGACTTCCATGTTCTCTACAAGTATGCATATTTAGCCTTTTAAAACCATTTAAAATATGTATAAATCCTTTACCATGTTTAAAATATGCAAGATTTGTATTAAAAGAATTCAATGTAATGAACATATCTTTATAAGTATTTTATCAAACACCTTGTGGGCATAATATAACCAAAACTAATTCTAAAGACCATTAAACCATTATCATTACATGATTATCCAAAACCACCATTAAAGCATATAAAAGTATAATTAAAACCATAGGAACTCATAACCAAGAATTTAATATCAAAACCCCCAAATAATAGATGAAAACCATAATCATGAAATAGTAAAACCATGAAATCAATCATATAAACCATGCCTTTAGTTGAAATTATAATGAGGGAAGAGAATCATGCCTTATACTGAATAATTGATGAAAATAAATCACCGAGACAAGCCCCAAAGAAATCCACAAGATGAAACCTTAGCCTTCTTGCCCCAAAATCTCTTGAGAGAATTATAAAGTATTTTGGAATTGTTTCTAAGTGTTAATGAATAGAATAACAGGGTAAGTAACCTCCTAAGCATATTATAAGTCATGGGTACTAGTTAGGGTAAGTAGGGAAATGTTCAGAATACCCCCACTTAAATCCCTTAAAAACCTGTCACAAGGATACGAATGACCCATATAAGTCGTACCTATACGATCGGTATCTACCACTCATATCCAAACCTAAACCCTTGGATCAAATATTTTCCAGTATACAAATCATCTATTTAAGTCAAAACTACAACATATGATCCATCCTCATAACCTCTATCCTTAACAGAATTAAATACTAGGAGGATCAAATACTTTTAACTATACGAGTCCTTGATACAAATTGTACCAAGCTCTATGACTTACACCTCTAAATTGTACCCATTCTAGTGACCAAAACCATCCTACCAACTAAAACTAGTCAGTATATGATAGGACCATATGACCCATACCCCAGCATATGGCTCATACCCAAGAGTAATATTGGGTTTAGAGAATGAATTTCTAGGAAATTTTCTATGGGTAAAAACCTAGGATATTTTAGTTGTATTAACCTGTTAAGGCTAATATTTTGGACAATTCCCTTAGCATGTTGTATATGAGGAGTTTTTCCCATGTTGAGGGTGATAAAAAAGGGTTAGTTTGCTAGGTCCATCAGTTGGCTAGATTGGGTGTTTGGTTATTTGATTTTGCAAAATGTAGCATTTGGGTTTTAAATATTCCTTGATTTTTGAGGTAAAGGAAAATAAAGATAGATATCCTATCCTGGTTATGTTGAAAGAAATAATTCAAGACCAGAAGGATGAGCTTTTCTTCCAAGGGGAAGATAGTATGCTTTATTGTCAGGAACGGCTATGCATTCTGATGTGGATGGTTTGAGGTAGTGAATGTTAGTAGAAGTACATGGTTTGTGATATACTATCCATATAGAAGCCTCTAATATGTACCATAATTTATAGGAAGTCTATTGGTGGAATGGTATAAAAAGGATATTGAGGAATTCATGGATAAGTGTCTAAAATATCTGCAGGTTAAAATTGAGCATTAGAGACCTAATGGTATGCTTCAGGAGTTTAGCATTCCCACTTGGAAGTGGGAAATCATGAATAAGGATTTTTTATAGGGTTACCTTATATGCTATGTCTACATGATTTAATCTGGGTCATCGTTGATAGGATGACCAAGTCAGCACATATTTTGCCAGTTCATACTTTGAATTTAGCCAAGGATTATGCTAGACTCTATCTCAGGGAGCTGGTAAAGTTATATAGGTCTCTGTTGACCATCATATCAGATAGAGGTACCTAGTGTACCTAGTTTACCTCTCATTTTTGAAAGGTTTTTTAGAAGGGTCTTGGTACCTAAGTTTATCACAGTGTAACTTTTCACCAACAAATAGATGGTTAGGTAAAAAAGACCATCCAGACCTTAGAGGACATATTGAGGGGTTGTGCTATTGATTTAAAAGGTATTTTGGATGAACACTTACCATTGATTGAGTTAGATTACAATAATAGCTATCACTCTAGTATTTCGATAGCTCTATTTGAGGCTCTCTATGGTAGGACGTAGAGATCCCCAATTAGTTGGTTTTAGGTTGGTGAGGCAACTTTGATAAGTTCAGAATCAATATATTATGCGATGGAGAAAGTTTATTTGATTCAAAAAAGACTAAAGATAGACCAAATCCATCAGAAATTCTATGTAGATGTGAGGTTAAGAGAGCTTGATTTTGAGGTTGCTAATTTTGTGTATCTGGAAATTTTGCCCATGAAATGGTGAAGTGATTTAGTAAGATAGGAAAGCTCAGTCTACGCTATGTTTTCCCATATAGGATTTTAAGCCGTTTTGGGAAGGTAGCCTATGAGTTAGAGTTTCCTGCAGAGTTAGCATCAGGGCACCCAGTGTTTCATCTCTCTTTTCTAAAGAAATGCATTAGTAATCTAGCTTCAGTTGTTCCTGTAGAAAGTATAGGCATGGAATATAGCCTCTCCTATGAAGAATTACCAGTTGAGATTCTTGACTATCAGATTCATAGGTTAAGGAATAAAGAAGTTGTGTTAGTTAAGGTTCTATGGAGAAATCAATCTGTTGAGAGAGCTACTTAGGAAGCAGAATTTGATATACGAGCCAAATATCCCTATGTATTCTCTTCAAATTCAAAATCAACTTGAGTTAAGGTTCTTTGCATTAATTCTCTCATTCTTTGTCTCAGCTATCTAACCATACTCATGTTATAGTATGCATTCATGAATTTAGTTCAGTCCATGCATCATGTTTTAAGATTTAGATATTTAACGATGATTCATCTCATAAGTCTTTAGTGCATGATCTTTGCCTTTCTAGTACTACAGCTCGACTAGTTTTGTTTAAGGATGAATGGTCCCAAGAGGGAGAATTGTAATATCCAAATTTTTCAAGATCTAGACCCCCTCAAAAGATAGACCACTAAATTAGCTTTCCACCTCTTCAAGCCTCACCTTAATCTAATGTAATGGAAAAAGTTTGGAAAATTTTCCCTTAAGGGACTGATACACTATCGTGATGATGACTCAGGTCACAAGTCTTTACCACTCATGATGAGTCATACAGAGTGAGTCATAGTCACTTTAATGAAAGCTCCAAGTTTTGACCCAGTGGCTATGACCAGACCTTATGACACATAATGAGTGACTACAAGTCATAGGGAGGGACTTGTATCATGACCAATAACGAACCAAAGTTTCAAGCTTAAGACTATGACTCTATCTTGTGACTTATAGTCAGCCATGATAGGTCGTAAAGGGGAAGTCTTAGTCAGATCATAAAGGGCCCCCAAACCCTTGACTCTATCTTACCACTTAAACTACAACTTATAGTCAGTCCCAACGAGTTGTAAGGTTGTCCTAATAACTAGGAGCATGTTTTCATGCACTAGGGACTTTTATGTATTTTGAACACCCTTAAAAGCCACAACTGTGTTGTTTTGGCTTTCCAATGGGTGATATAAAAGTACCAAAGACCTAAATCATAACATAATCATTATTTCCACACAAGAGAAATCAAAGAGGCTATTTCTTTTTTCCTCAAGAAAAAAACTAGGGATCTTTGAGCAAGTAAAATTTTTAAGAAGATTTCATCAAGGCGTCTACTTTAGGTATATGGGATATCCATCAGTGGGTTTCTTAAACCCGTTGAGCCCCAAGAACTCTCTAAACTTTCATGTGTAAAACTCTTTTCTCTTTTATGGGGTTCCAAGTTAACTATGAATTTTATGAATCTCCTCTCAATTGTTGTTATTTTAAACCATGAAACTATATTCCCTTATGATAATTGTGTTTCCATATATTTGATAATGCAAATGTATACAACATGATTGGTTATTGAATATGGGATTTTATTCATGATTTTTCCCATACCAAGGATTGTTTAATATATGCCAAGGTTAGTTTGCAATAGATAGTGTTGGTGGGTTATGAATACCCGATACCTAGATATTTAGTCATGTCACAGTTGTTAGGTTATAATACATCCATATCATACTTGTATCATCAAATTCATAACATTATCATAATTAGCACTTGGTATTAATAGATCATTTTAGATGAATAATAATACCGTATCATTCAGTTGGGAGTAATACTTAGCATCAAGTAAATATAGGGATGGTAGATCCCCCATTAGTTGGGCATGAGTTATTAGTAGCAGTCCCTAAGTTCCAGATCTACAGTGCAACCATAGATTTTGAGGGGCCTCCCATCAGTATAGGAACGACACCCTCATCCTTCAGGTCATCAAATTAGTGGATCCACGCTAGTAGTGTTGGTACCCTTAGCAAGGTACCAACACCTATCCAACTGGGGTTACTAGTTGGACCTCAATTTTGTTCATATTAGGGTATGTTGATTGTACTTTTCTCCTACAGTCTCAGTTTAGTATTTAGATCATACTAGTTTAGGTTTGCATGACCAAGTGTCCAGTCTACCAGTTATTTAGTTAATTATTTTTATAGATTATTTCAGCACATGCTTTACTTGGTTTTGCATTCTATTTACATGTTCATACATTCATGTTCAGTACCAATATGTATTTATGTATATATATATATTAGCTAGTCCTTATATTATATACCAGTATATTTAAAGTACTGATTGCATACTCTTTTTTTCACTATGTTGTCTTATATCATAGTTTCAGATGTCAGGTCCCTGATCGTACTTAGATAGTTCATGTGCCACTCAGCAGCAGTTATGGTGAGACCTTATTCTTTGAGGATAATTTATCTGTAGTTACTTCCAGTAATTTCCATTATAATCAATCATAGTTAGTTGGGGGTTTATCCCATCAACTCCCTACATTAAAGGCATTTAGATAGTCAGACATAATTTCAATTTTATCAGATATTCAAACATATTGAGTATTGTTTCCCTTTTATATCTTATTAGTTTTCCCCAGATTACCTCTCGTATATTATATTTTGTTATTATTATCTTTAGTGCTCACAGCAGGTACCAGACCATGGGTTAGCTTTGGGTCACTTGTGACTCTAAGCACCGTGTTTGACTACGGGGTAGTCTTGGGTTGTGAAAAAAATAGTAAGTTAATTTCTACAAATTATATTGTCACCAATCTTAATAAAGGTGATAACATTAACAGTGATAATTTTGAAATATGAAGCATGAAAATCGAATATGTCCTGAAAGAGCAAGATGCTCTTAAAGCTCTTAATGTGTCTATGATACTTCCTAAAAATGGTGATACCACTCAACATATGAAAGATCTTGAGGTATATGAAGCTTGGAAAAATAAGAAATCTCTTGGTTGCATAACGTTGCTGAGCAACATGGATAGTGAAATAATGGGAGAAATTTGAAAGTATGATAATGCTAAGGATATGTGGTGTGCATTAAAAGAAAATTTTGTCATACATTAGTTTTTGAGTTAAGAGATCTTACAACTAAGTCTGATACTTATACGAAATGGCATAATCATGCAATGAATAAGCATCTTCACCATATATCAAACATGGTTAGTGAATTAAAAGAAATGTATCAAAGATGCCTAAGAATAATCTACAAGGAAAGGAAATGTTTCTTCTCCAAAGCAAAAGAAAAAGGTGAAAATGGCTAAGCTCAAATGCTACAACTGTGAGAACAAGGGATACTTTGCTCACGATTGCCCTGATCTTAAAAAGGCATACAACCTTACTAATGATTTACAAAGTGATGTAAATATTTCTTGTTCTTTTTTAACTAAATCACTTCCTATATGGATTTTATGCTCATCATTCATCGAGCACATAGCGATGGATAAAGATGTTTTCATAGGTTATTGACAAATCTCATAAGTATCCAAATGGGTATGCTAGAAAATAACTCCAAAAGAGGTCAATTGTATTGGTACCCGCAAAATAGAAATGCGTGGTAACAAATCTTTATATCTACATTATGTACTATTTACCCCAACAGTACATTAAAATCTAGTCTCTATCAGAATATTGATTTAGTGAGGAGTTAATTTCTTATTTCATGAACATCAGGTAGATTTGTATTTGGACAAGAAAATATGGCACTAATTATTTCTATGATATATTTTTTGTATTGTACATTATTTAAAGTCCTAATAGTAATAATATTAGTTTTTCCTTATTTATGTCAACTTCTAATTGTGAGAATGATTATTATTTATGACATACTAGGCTTGGCCATATTGGTAAAAAAAGAATGAATCACTTAGCTAAAGCAAGTTATCGTGGCACAACAGATAAAGTAGAATTGTCTACTATAGTGAATCTTGCCTAGCCGAAAAAATCAAAAGAAAAGAATTTAGAAAGGCACAAGAGCTGATAATCCATTGTAATTAATTCATTTGATATTTGTGGCTCAATGAATGTAAGGAACATACATGGTGATATTTTATTCATCACTTTATTGATGATTTTACTCGAGTTGGTTATGTATATTTAATTTCTAACAAATCTAAACTTTGAGTTTCTTAATTATGGTTATGAACTTAGTTGAGAATCAACTGGATAGTACAATTAAAGCTCTAAGAACCAATCAAGGAAGAGAGTATTTGTATGATGAGTTCAAATGACTGTGTGATAAAAAGTAAATTCAAATACAATTAACTACTTCATACACTCTATAACAAAAGGGGTTGTGTAATGATGAAATAAAACCTTGTTATAAATGGTTAGGTCAATGATGGAGCAAGAAAAATTGTCTATCACCTATTGGGGTGATTTGTTGATCACTATTGCATTTGTACTTAATCGTGTCCATTCAAAATTAGTTACAACTATGCCGTATGAGTTATGGACTAAAATAAATACTGATTTGATCATTTTTATGTCTTGGATCTATACTACTTCTATTCATAACCCTTCTTCCCAATATGGAAAATTATGTTCAAGGGAAAAGAAGTACATCTTTATAAAATACTAAGGAAAGTCTAAAGGTTACGTGTTCATATGTAAAAAAGATAGTGGCACTGTAATTGAAATTGAGTCAAGTGATATTATATTCTTAGAGATTGATTTTCCTAAGAAGGGCGAGATAGGTCAATACTTATCTCTTTATGAAATTACGGACCAAATCACTTCAGCTATTAACATTTCAATGGATTTGAGTGGGAGTCATGATGATTATATTGGATTGGTTCCTATTTCCGAAAGTTCTACTGATATTGCTAGTTAAGTGGGAGTAACTTATCAATTGATAAATCTGTTTCTCAATCTCAACCTCGACAAATAAGTAATCCATAATTTTTTTATCGTCAATTTGAGATCGAAGCGACTGTATTTATAGTTACTCTAGATGATATAGAGCCAAGAAATATAAATGAGCCTCTTACATGCTCTGCCAATGGAAAATGGATAAAACAAATAGAGGAGGGGGTGGAGTTAATTAATCTGACCAAGTATGGGAATTGGTTGATCTACCTACAGGTCAAAAAGCTATTAGAAATAAATAAATTCTCAAAATTAAGTATAAAGTATATGGTTGTATCGAAAGATTTAAAGCTCGCCTAGTAGCTAAGGGTTACACAAAACAAGAAGGAATTAATTATAAAGAAATGCTTTCACTTAGTGTATACTTTACTTCAATACGATTAATTTTGTCTATAGTGGCTATGTTGGATGTTGGATGTTAGATCTTTAATTGCATCAAATTGATGTGAAAACTTCATTTCACAATGGAAAATTAGATGAAGAAATCTATAAGGAACAACCTATAGTTTTCATGAATAAAGGTGAAAAAAATAAAGTATGTCAACTTCGAAAGTCAATTTATAGACTTAAGCAATCTTCTAGATGATGGCACTTATGTTTCCATAATGCGATAATATCATATGGTTTCATTACGATTCATGAAGATCATCGTGTATACATCAAAAGATTCAAAGATAAGTTTGTGATTTTATCATTATATGTAGACGACATACTTATAGATGCAAGTGACATCGAGTATGAGAAAGAAATAAAAATGTGATTATCATATACCTTTGAGATGAAAGACACTGGTGAAGCATCATACATTTTTGGAGTTAGGATTTCAAAAGATTGTTTGAAGAAGTTATTGTCTCTTTCACTAGAACCTTACATAAAGAATGTTCTTGAATGCTTTTATATGTAATATGCAAACCCATAATTACTCTAGCTTCTAAAAGTAAAGCCTTAAACCAAAGGATGTTCCCTCAGACCCCATAAGACAAGGAAGAAAAGAGAAATGTTCCTTAGGCCAATGCAATTAAAAGTCTGGTGTATCTTATGAGGTGTACAAGAGATGATACCTTTTATATTGTTGGGTTAGTTAGTAGTTATCAATCCAACCTAAGACTGTAACATTGGAAACCAATTAAAAGAATATTGCATTATCTCAAAGACAAAATCGACTATTCCTTATATTATCAAGGAAATGACTTGCAACTTAAAGTCAACACTGATACTGATATGGAATGATTTAAATGAGAGAAAGTCTATATATGGATATGCATTCTTTCTTAACAATGAAGCCATATCATGTAGTAGAAGGAAATAGTTATTTATAGCCTTATTTGCTATGAAAATTAAATTCATAGTACGTTCATCTACTATGCCAAAACTTGCTTTGCTTAAACATTTTTTGGTCTATTTAGGTGTGTATAATATTCTTTTTAAACCTATCATAATCAATTGTGATAGTCAGGCTGCAATAGCCTACACAAAGGATCCAAAGTACCATGAAAAGACAAAATATATTAACATAAACTACAATTTTGTAAGAGACATGGTTTTACAAAAGGAATAAATATGAAATACATATATATATGTATCAAATGATTGCAGATCCCATAAAAATATCATAGCTTGTGATTCTTATAAAAATATGTAAAGTCGTTGGATTTACATAAATGCTGATGTATTTATTTTTTGCAATCATGTTCTTGTAAATTCACATTATTGAGGTTAATGTTGATTAGTGCCTAATTTTCCATCTGGTTGGTTCACACATATACACATACACACAGACACATATATATATTATTTTGTTTGTGATGCATATAAACTTTTTAAGGATAAAAAGTAAATCAAACAGACAAAAAGATTGGTCTATTCACACTGACAATCGCCTCTACTGTCTAAGTGACAAGTAGTAGAGATGAGAAAGTTCTAAACTTATTATTATCAAATGTGATGATAAAAGAAAGCCAAAATTTCATAATCAAAATGTGGTTTGTTAGAATGTGTTTAATCATATGTGACTAAAATTAGTTAGTCTATTTATAATGCAAGATGTGAGTTTTGACGAATAAAATGTTTAAGTGGATTTTGAACTCAAAGTTAGCCATGAGTTATCTGATCTATCATCTGCACCGTATTTAATTTATAAAAGACATACACTCCATGATAAAGGAGTTAGTATTGTGTATATGTTTTGTACCTTGTAAGCATATAGTGACCCATAAGGGCAACACATGTTTAGTCTCTACTTTCTATCTTGTGAAGCCCTTAAAATTATAAGTAATTTTTCATATTGTACCCTCATGACTTTGATCAGTTTTTTGATATTCAATTTGGTATTTTTCTATCTTAGTATGTTGCTAAGAGATCTTGATTGATTCGATCTGCAGGGATATTTCTAGAAAAACATATCATGTTGAGATTAAGAGATCATTAAGATGAGATAACTCACTATTATCACATTAATTATGTTCATTGATCTGTACTTTATGTTTATCTATGTTACAAGTAATTAATGATGACTCAAAATTCAAAAAAAAATGATTATGTGAAATAAGAATGTGAAAAATTATTTAGGGTGATGCATACTATAATCTACTCTAAGTTTCATTGATCGAGTTGCTTTATATTCCTAATAAATGTATAGTAATGAAACTCTAGAGTATGCACTGGTCACACGATCTAGTTAATAAGTATGAAAGTTAGAAAATAGAAATGAGAGTTGATCTACTATGAGGTGGGAGATAAAGGGAATTGGATTGAGTCATCATGTGGGTTAGCTTGGTTCCATATTAAGGAATAAATAATATATAATTATTTATCCAGTTATATTAATAACTAAAAGAGAAGAGATACAACTATTTGAAGAGTTGTGTCCCTTTGGGATTATAAAAGGTTTCTCATTATAGAGACAAAAACATATTTTCCCTTCTCTTAATAAAAAAAAATATTTCCCCCTCTCTTTGTAAATTCTGTTCTTTTTGGGGAAGGAAATTCAGTGAGAACATTCTCATGAAGATCAAAGTGATCACCATTACAACATTTGGAACTATCTTATATAATGGGTATGATTTTAGACCATGACTTTATATGATATAGTTCGTGTTTGTATGTGATTACAATTTTTGACTAGTAAAATAATATTTAATGATCCTGCAAATTAAGTGTTTGATTAGATTTTTCAATTAGGTTGGTGTGCTAGGTGGCTCTCTATGCCAGAGGCCAAACTCTATCTATCCAACCCCAACATTCTAAGTAGCGCTAAACGCTAGAGACCAAACTTTAGCCAAACTCTAGAGTGTTGGGTGGCACTCCGCGGTAGCTGTTGCCACAATGAATAAATTTTTGTTTCTTATTTTTTCTATATTAGTAGAAGGGTGTTTTTGTGTTTTATCACTCCTATACCCCTAATTACGACTTATAAATCCCTAAAATGCAAATAAGAGAGAATTTCAGTAGTTATAATTCAAATCCCTCTTCCACTTCATAGGTGAAATTCTCAAGTCTTTCTAAGAAGAGAATTTTATTTCTTTGAGAAAAGGGTATGTTGCAAAATACTTTTTAAACTAACATCACTAAGATTTGATTTTTTGATTGTTTACCTATAGTATATTGATGATATTAAGAAGGATTTTTATGAAAGATTTCGATTGCATGCCCTCTTTTTACTAAATCATTTCCTAGTCTTTAATTGAAGGTTTTGAGACCTAGAATGACTAATTTAAATTGTGAATCTTCATATCACTAATTTTTATGTTAAATGTTATGAATATTGAAACCATGATTAACAAGTCTTTGAAATGCTATGACTTTAAATAAGGAATACAAAAATCTTCCCTGTCCTTTGAACTATTGAACATGATGAATTGATGGGATGCTTAAAGACTTTTATGGAAATTCAATTATAACTATGCTTATAATTCTAAACACAGAGTTAAAAGTTAATAGTATTTTACGATAATAATTTTAGCATGATATGGACGACTTGCAAGTGTTGGTGTGATGATACCAAAATGTAAATGACTTTATGGATAAATGTTACAAAAAGTGTTTTAATTGGGATTAAAAAGAGGAGAGTGGTTAACTGAGAAGGTATAGGTTAGGAAGGGGTGTACTACCCCAAATCTATATGTGCTTGCATAGGATGATCATTCCTTAATTGGACGAATAAATGTTTTTCCCTCTATGAAGATGAAATATGGCCATAATAATGTTATCTAAATTTATGCGGCAAACATGGATTGAGAACCCACCAGTTGGGCATGAACCGGACCCATACATCCCGTGGGTTACTCTATATCAATGACACTACCTAACTCTGAATGTTAAGTTTTACATACTTATGTTTCATTTATGTTTAGTTAATATGTATGTACCTTACTAATGACTATATTTAAATTGTATGTCTTGCTTTATAAATTACTTTTTCCTTTCTTCTGGGTTGCATACTAGTAGTCATTGTATTGACCATATCCGAATGCTACATATTTTCATGGAATAAGTTAAGAGCCCTTAACCCATGGTTCTGTACAATACTACGATTCTCGAAACATTAATAAGTAAGTGGTGATCCCTTCATTTTCTTGAAGGTATATGTTTTTTGACGAATATGAGTACTCTATTTTATGATATTATCAAGACCATGTCCCGACTTAGTATTTTTCATTCATAAGGTTTGAGGTTTCATAAACTAATATCATTTTGTCATATTTCAGAATTTTGTATTTTTACTTCTATTAAAGTTGGACTTTATTGTAATGGGGATTTTTTTGAAATTGTTAATGTATATTCTTATGAGAATATGCTAAAGGGAATTCTCAGGTCTTCACTTACTTAGGATAACCATTATGTCTAGGGTCTAGTAACGTCTCAAAGATATCCCCTGGATGTTACACAGTGCTTAGGACCATGAATAGCTCTAACTAACCTATGATATCTATTCAGCACTGAACTTTAGTAAAAGTACACTTAAAACATGAGTAAAAACTGAAGAAATGTATAGATGGGTTCCATTTGATGAACAATCTTAGAAAAATACCAAAACTCATTAGCATTAAAATCCATGTGAAATTAAAAAAACACATAGTCTGACTAGTCTTGACAAGCCTCTAACAAAAAACTAAAGAGCCACTAGGACATAACCCATCTAACCTGAACTAAAAATTGAATAACTAAAATAGTAACAATAAATATCTAAAACTAACCAAAAGCTTGGCCATCGAACTATGAGGACTCACCAACTGTCCACATGTAGGAAGTGGTGCCCGCAATCAATAATGCTACTAGGGATGAACACTAGAACCTACATTATGAAACAATGCAGCCACATAGACATATATGTGGTCAGTACTTTTGGAATGTACTGAGTATATGGGGGTGGATACAATACATAAAACTAAAGGTAAAATCTTCCAAATCATGCATTCTAACTGTAGAAAGACTCACCTTAATCATAAATGAGATTGAAAGTAGAAAACTAATAAAGCATATACCATAAGATAATAGCTGAACAAAAATTGTATGTTAATATACTTAGTTTTTTAAATCCTCTATTTCTATGGGATTTTCTCATAGGTGACCTAAAGATGCAAGCAACATGGAGTCCGATATCTAAAACCCCCATTGAAAAGGTCCAATATACTTTGCTGAGGTATAAAGGATAACTTTGGTGATTACCTACATATGTCTGAATGGAAAAGCTGAATAATAAATATGACATCTCTATTAGGACAACATAACACCCAGAAGTACCCCCCTCAACATGACACGATGCTTAATACTAAGAATAGCCCTAAGATAACCCATGATATCTATTTAGCTGGAAACTCTCATGAGAAGTGAACTCACATATACCGGAAATTAAAGGTAAACGATCTCATATCTTAATAAAAGTCTTTATCTTAGAAATATTTAAGAAACTTCTTGAACTGGAAATATAATTAGTCTTTTAAGCCTCTACTATTGTTTAGAGAGCCATTGGGATAGACCCCAGCTGACCCAAACATAAACAAAAATCAAACAACTAAAATACTATCATCAATGAGCATAAGTATAATAAACTAGATCCTCAAACTATATGGACTCACCAAAAGTTGGGATGTAGGATATAATGCCCACAGTCAATCGTGTTGCTGGAAATGAGTACCCAAACCTACATTATAAGACAATGTAGCACATAGACATATATGTGGATCACTAATTATTGAATGTACTGAGTATGCGAAGGTGAATGCATAAGTAAAATGATAACTCAATATGCATATAATCTTTCAAATGATGCATGCTAAGTATAAATGACTCACATTCAATCTAAATATTTAATACTCTATACTTTTCTTAGCTCATTTCATCTCATAGTGCATGTATAAGAGGCTAAAATACTGAAAATTTTTCTAGTGTTAGGGACATAGCCTTATTTTTGACCTCTTAACTTTAAGTATTTATAAACTGATATTCCCAACCCCGAGATGTAATTTTTTGAGTTAATTCATGTTTAGGGGTGTATGGGACATGTCTCGGGAAAGTTTTAGATTTTTTGGACGAGGATTGAGGAATGTTTGGATTTCAATTCTAGAGCCTCACCGTGATTGCAGCGCATCACTGTGGAATAGCTATGAGGACCTTAGAACATCATGATCGAGACTTAATCGATGTTCCAGTTACAAATTTAAATTTCTAAGGGGCAGTCTTGTCTTTTCCTATCACCCCAGTTCATAAAAGCACAGGATTTAGCTTCAGTTAAGGGATTATATACCCAGTTCTCTAATTTTATTCTAAAGAAAAACCTGATAGTTCCCCCAAGTTAAATAATTCCCTTCCTTTCACTTCAAGAAAATTCAAGATTTTAAGCTTCATCATCCAAGAACATTCAAGAGAGTTGTTTTCTTTCAAGATTTAGGTATCAAAGGTATGTGTGATGTTCATCCATGGGCTTTTTCTCCCACGGAGTACAAGAATCCATTTTCAAGTTTAAAATTATGATTTTACATGTTGTTATGAATTATCAACATGAAGCTATTAAGAACTATGATTTCAAACCATGTTTACCATGTGTTTTTGTTAGAATTTGTCCATGACACGTTTATAATGGTGACTTTTGCATGTTGCAACCTTAAAACATAATTTTTGTTTTACAATTATGTTAGTAGCACATTTTTTAACTATTTTGATGTTCAAGTGTATGAATTCCAAGTCTTTTATGAAATGCCAAAGAGAATGATTTTGTAGAATGATTTCCCCATTATGGTTTTGAAGCTTTTTACATGCCTTTATAGTTATTTTCATTCAGTGCTGGGGGTTATGAACACCTAAAAATTAGTTATTTACCTAGTTTTTAGAATCTTCAGAATGTTTTCAGATAAACCATGAGCCTTGTCATTCAATTAATATCATTGCTCAGTTGTTGGCTCATGTAAGCACAATTTAGTTCAGTAATTAGTGTGTTTTAGTTAGGAGCAGGATTTAGCACTGAGTGAATGCAGGATGATGGATTCCCCATCAGTTAGTAAAATTTTTTAATAGCATTCCCTATATTCTAGAACTACGTAGCCAGTGGTGGTTATGAAGTGTCACCCATCATATTAGGCTTGACTACCTCCTAGGGGTCCCGTCAGTTTTGGCTTGACTCTGGCCAAGGATCACCCATTAGTTTAGGCTTAATACCCTGGTTCTTTCATAGTTTAGTGGATCCACACAACCATTTTTAGTACAACTGGGTCACAGGTAGGACCCCAATTAGCTTAGAATGGGGAATGTCGATTAGATGATACCTCCCATAGTTTCAGTTTAGTATTTAGTATAGAATTTAGTTTAGGTTTGGTTGGCATATAGTTATCAATTATTCAAATATCAGATTTTTGTGTTTCAGTTTATAGACTATTTCAGCATCATGTTATATACTTGGTCATGCATTCTCATATTTTATAGCGTTAACAAATTTATGCTCAGTTATCTCATGTTATTCAGTCAGTTATTTTCTCATGCTATTCAGTCAGTCAGTATTTCATGCATATGAAACTATATATTTTAGACTAACCTCATCTCACATACCAATATATTCAAAGTGCTAACTGTATACTTTATTCCTGCTATGATGCCTTATATCATAGGTTTGGACGTTTAATTTCCTGACCATGCTTAGATAGTTCAACATTACAACAACAACAATAATGGTGAGTCCTCATCTTTTGAGGACACATTTATCTTTATTCAGTTATTTTAGTATTCCTCAATTTCATTCAGTTGGAGTTAGTTGGGGGTTTGTTCCATCAACTCCATAGTCAATCAATTAGAGGTTTTTCAGACATTCAAAAAAATAGTCAGTTTATTATTTGTTTTATCAGTATTTTTAGTATGTTTCTAGACGTTCAGAAGTATGATTCAGTATTTTTTTTATTTTATAAAATCTTATGGAATTATCAAATGATTTTCTACATATGTATTTATTATAAATATGTTATTCAATACTCATAGTAGGTACCAATTCATGGGTCAGCTTATGGTCTTTTGAGACTGTAAGCACCGTGTAGCATCCAGGTTGTACTTCTTGGGTTTTACAAAAAAGACAAAATACTACAACATCATATACATGACTGATGAAGCATAATAATAAACTTTGTAAGCCATGTAACTTAGTTTCTAAAAGCATTTCTTTTCATTCTTTGTTATGGGGGATTCATCTAACAGACATAAACCATGTGAGCTACCATGGAGTCCAACATCTTAACCACATTGGGGAGAGCTATTCTATCCTTTCCATTAGAATAGAACCATAACTTAAGTGATCACTTAACTTCATCATATTGGGAAAAACATAACCAATGGTGGCTCATAGTTTCTAGGAATTCAAGATATGATCATCCAGTCCCCTTCTCGGTGCTAAATACTACCCCAGAATACTTATATACTCATACTTTAAGAAATCCACCTTAAAATAGCATAAGGGTTTATAGAATGAAAATCAGTTATGCTTCTTTTTTTAAAACCAAATTCAAGATTAAACATTGTGGATTTCATATCTTATATTTAGATCAAAAGATTAATCTTTCTTGAATCATTCAATAATTTATATGAATGAAGTTTCAAAAACTTAAACTTCCTTGTAAATTTAATGGTTGAACTTGGGAATTTGAATTCATGCTTTATTTCTTAGGATTTCATAATAAAACATCAGGCTAAGTAATCACCTTGAAATCTTTCAACAATATCCAGCCAAGATAATAAAATTCAAATCATAATACAAATTTTGCAAGTCCAAAGATGAATATATGTAAACCTTAATGTACTTAATGCTTTCAATCACATGGTAGCATTTTACTTCAATAATATGTCTATTTGGGTATGAACCCTAATTAAAAATAAGAAAACTAAATCTCAAAACCTTGAATTTTGGGCACAAGGAGGAAAGAATAACCTTGTTCATAAATCCTATATATCTAGAATTTCTTGACCTTTGAAGAAAGCTTGAACTTTGGGATTTAAAAGGTGACTTGGTGAGAGAAAACCCTAATCTTAATGTTCCTGAGGATGGTAGGAGGAAAGTGTTGTTATTTGGTTGAGGAATAGAGGGAAATAACTCCTCTAGAAGGGTTATGGGTCGTGGGTTGGGAGTTATAAGAAGGTAAAAGACAAAAAAGTCCATTAATTGAACTTTACAAAAATTGCTCTGCAGTCTTTGCAAGTTAAACATACTACTCGTATGGTGAGGGTATGGCTAAGTCCATCAACTTCTAAGCTTGGTAGAATCAAGGATGGCATACACTGGTCATCATACGAGTGGTAACATATGACTTGTATCATGTCCATACGATTTGTAGCCCCTACTCATACCTTCTATAGAATCTTAGGGAACCTATACTGATAAACTTATGACTTTCCTCCATACCACTTATGTAGTGATATTACGACTCTAAGGCTCAAGTCATACCTATAACAGAATGGCCACTATTCCACACCATCTTGGATACAACTACAACATATTTCTCGTATGTTGTATGTATGACTCAAGGAAGTAAGTCATATGATGCATAGAGACTTCTAGAAATTGGGTATTACAGAAAAGCTACATGCCCAGTTGGACAAGCTTAAAATAACCTATGGAGGCATGTAGTTTCTAGGAAATAGGATGTGCTAAACCCACATTCCCCTCTCAGTGCTAGATACTTCTCCCAAAAATCATACTATTGCTCATATTATATCTGTGGTGTTCACCTTAAATAGGCATATAAGTTGATAAGTCTGAAAACATAATATGCCACTATTTTATCTCAAATTCTTTGTTTCTTATGTGGACTTTACAGTTTCTTTGACATCTTATATAATACTTGAAACTATAATTATGTGGCAATGCTTTTGAGTCTCAAACGTGTAAGCGTGAACTTCTTGTAACTAAGTACTAAATGCTCAATTTGTAATCATTTATCAATTCATGGAAACTCTATGTAAAAATTTGATAACTCAATGCTTGAGATCAGTTTAGTAGATAAAACTTTAATAAACATGAAAATATACACAAAACGACTACAACTCATGAAAAAACATCATAAACTCAAGCATAAGTAAAATGGGTATGAACCCTAGTTATACAATTCTTAAATTCATGATAAGAACTCAAGTTTCGGGCACAATGATGAAAGTTTATCCTTTTATAACCCCACATACCTAGACTTAGTGAATTATTTCAAGGAAACTTGAATTGAAACTTTGAAAGCTTGAATTTGTTGAGAACTCTCCTTTTGTATTCTTATGGGTTTTGTAATTTTACTCTGAGTTATGAGGATGGAAACTGTGTTTAATATGATTGGGAAGTTGTTTAATAAATAAGAGACCTAAAATTCCCTGAGCCAAACTTAAAAAACTGAAATTGACATTTCTATGCCCTTGGGACTGGCACGCCCTTATCGCGTCATGTCCAAAGTGTGGCATGGTTTTATCATGGACCCTCACTAGTTTGGGCTCCTAAAATAACCCCAAACCCATTCTATGAATTCCAAAGCACTTTCTTATGTTACCCTTATCATTCCTTATCATATTTCAACTTAGAAATCGCTATAAAACACAAAGGGTCAAAATAAAATCATTGGAATTTGGGGGTCTAATATTATCTCCTCCTTGGGACCATTCGTCCTTGAGTGAAGGTAAAAAAGGAATAACAACTATCTCATAGGATTGATACATTTAAGATATGAAACTATTTTTGCTCTTAGACTGAAATCTTTCATATCAAGCATCAACTTATAATTGAAATGACTCATTCAATGAAAACTTCATCAGGTAATAGCAAAGGTACTTGTGAATAGAATAGAGTGGAAAATTACCTTAAACTATGTGCTAGAAGTAAATGGGTGAGGATATGGACTCACCATGTCTACGTATGCATCCCAAGTCGCTCCCTTAGCTATTTGATTTCTCCAAGGAAATTTCATTGTAGCAAATTCTTTATTACTTAACCTTAGAACTTATCGATCAAGGATTTGAATTGTAATATCTTCGTAGGATAGGACATCCTTCACCCAATAGTATTTACGGGTACTACTAAAGATAGGTCCCCAGT
Source organism: Capsicum baccatum var. pendulum (assembly GCA_030864225.1). Classification (NCBI taxonomy): domain Eukaryota; kingdom Viridiplantae; phylum Streptophyta; class Magnoliopsida; order Solanales; family Solanaceae; genus Capsicum; species Capsicum baccatum. The sequence goes on along the minus strand of CM061559.1, from coordinate 193,318,304 downwards.
GTACCTTCTTAACATCAACATATGGAAAAATAGATAGACAACGACTAATTTTGAGGGAACGTCAAACTCATAAGCTACTTCTCCAACGCACTTCACTATTTCAGAAGGACAAATATATCAAGAACTAAGATTTTGTTTATTTCCAAATCTCATTATTACCTTACGGGAGAAACCTTCAAAAACATCCAATCATTACCTCCTCCTCACATCTGCATATGATTTTTGATAACTTTGAGTGGATTTCAGTCTCTTACAAATCAATTAAAATTTCTCCATGTTTCGTACAATGCTTTGAACAGAGCCATATGAATACTAGCATGATAACTATTGTTATAGTAAAACTCAATTGAAGATAAATGATCATCCCAATTTCCTTTGAAATCCATCACATAGTCTCTTAGCATATCTCCTAATGTTTGAATCTTATGCTCAGCTTGACCCTCTGTCTGTAGATGAAAAGATATACTAAGCTTCACCTTTGTACCGAAGCCCTTTTAAAATGATTTCCAAAATTAGGATATGAATTGCGCACCTTTGTCTAAAATAACAGACAAGGGAATCCCATAAAGCCTTACTGACTCGCAAATATATGTCTAAGCGTAACCCTCTACTGTATATGAGGTCTTTACTTGTAAGTAAAGGGTTGATTTGGTCATTCAATCCATAATAACACAAATTAAGTCATACTGATGTTTGGTTCGGGGAAGTCCAATAGTGAAATCCATATTAGTGACCTCCCACTTTCAATTAGGAATGCCAATAGCCCAAAGTATACCTCCTGGATTTTGATGCTCAATCTCTACTTGCTGACAATTGGGAAACTTGGCCACAAACTCTGCTATGCCTCTCTTTATACCATTCCACTAATAAATTTTTCATAGGTTGCATTACATCTTAGTAGCACCAGGGTAAATCAAATACTTAGAATTGTGGTCTTTATCAAATAACCTTTCTCTTAATCCATTAATAATAAGAACACATATCCAACCTTGATAGTGAAAGAACCATCTCTCTCTTTTGAGAAAACCTTAATCTTATACTACTAAATTACATCTAATATCTAGGTAAGGATGGGATCACTGCGCTGCTTCTCTTTTACTTCCACCACTAAGGATGATTTTGAATCATTCTGAACCATTACTACCATATCTACATATCAAGAAAACATACACTCAATTGAGATAATCTATGCACTTTGTTAGCCAACTATTACTGTTATTTTCTCATATGGGCCACACTGCTCACAGACAGACTACTCAGTGCATCTGCTACTATATTCGTCTTACCCAAATGATAGATTACATTCATGTCATCATCTTTGAACAAATCCAACCACTTTATCTGACAAAGATTCAAAATTTTTTTTACATATATATATTGAAGACTCTTGTGATGATTAAAAGTATTAATATGAACGCTACACAAATTGTATCTCCAGATCTTCAGGGAAAACATCAATATGCACGCTATACAAATAGTGTCTCCAAATCTTCAATGCAAACACAACATTTGGTAATTCTAGATCTTAGTCTTAATAATTCTTCTCATGGTCCTTGTATTGCATGGAGGAATAAGCTATTACCTTCCAATTTTGCATAAAAACACAACCTGACCTAACTCTAGAGGCATCACAATACATCACAAATTCGTCTAACCCCTCTGGCAAAGCTAACACTAGGTGAATCAAATCTATCCTTCAACTTTTTGAAGATCTTCTCACATTTACTTGACTATATAAACTTTCACTTTTGTTTGCATCAGCTTAGTCAATGGTTTATCTGCTGATAAAAATCCCTCAAAAGACTTCCTATAGTAACCGGCTAAACCCAGAAAGCTGTGGATATTAGATAGAGTAATGGACTAGGCTTGTGTTTTACTGCATCATTTTTCTAAGGGTCCAGATAAATACCTGCCCTTGAGATCACATGTTGCAAAAAGGTAGTAGACTCCAACCAAAATTCACACTTGCTAAACTTTGCATAGAATTGACTATCCTTGAGGGTCTACAACACCATTCTCAAATATTTTTCATGCTCCTCGTCACTCCATGAAAAAAATCAGTATGTCATCTATAAAAAAAATGAAAAACATATCCAAGTACTACTTGAAAACCCTCTTCATTAAATCTATAAAGTTTGTAGGAGTATTTTTTATTCTTAAGGGCGTAACCATAAACTCAAAGGTTTTAACCTTCTAGCCTCCTAAGGTAATGTTTTAATAATGACAAACAAAAAGGTGGATCTTTGCAGGATAAATGAAGCAAGATACTGGAAGATTGCTGATTATAAAAGAATAAAAGAAGCAAATAAGGAAGCCAACACCAGGAATGGAAAGATATATAATCATAAAAAGAAGTATCACAGCAACAACACTCAAATAAAGTGGCAAGAAAATCAATCAAATATTCCAGAAATGGAAGGAGAATCACTAGCCCAGAATCACGTTCACTATCCTAGAATCATATAAGACTAGATAAATTAGGAGATCAATTAGGATAAAAAAGTAAAAGAAAATAAGGCTACAATTGTCATATGGACATCAATCTATACAAGACTAAAAGGAAAGAATAAATCATAAACATATTTGATATAGACGTGATCCAAAGACGTATATAAATATATCAAACGACTACAATCCTCAATCAAGGAATCAATTTAAATCCTTAATTGAGAAGAAATATCTTGGGTTTCCTTATAAAGAGTAGCAACCAAAGATTATAAAAGTTGAAGACTGAAGACAGACATAGGTTTCTCAACTTCAAGGAGAAAATTCAAAAGTGTCTCATTCTTAGCCTTAGAAGGGTTTGTAACTTTAGTTTATAGTTGTTATACAAAGATTAGGATCGACTAAACTTTGTAACATCAACTAAAGCTGTGTCATAAGATATGAAATGAAAAATAATTCTAAAGAATTTGTTTTATTTCATTGTATTCGAGATCAACATTCAATGATCTAAGGAAACTTTTAAACCCAAGCGGACTAGAAGTAGGCACCATATTGGTGTTCTGAATTAGGCTAGATCTTTTTGTTATTACTTTACATTCTATTATTTACATGATTAATTGTTTAAATCTAATCTATTTGTGAAGTGCACTAATCTACAGACAAGTCGACTGTGAGGAGTCATTATTCGACTCACAAAAGAAAATTTTAATTCACCCACCTTTTGAATTTTAATTGGTATCTGAGAAGGTATCACTAACTGCATTACTTAATCGCAAGTGAGAAAATATCAGATGACCCAATATCAAATGCCAGGTGCTCTTCTTCCGAATAACCACAACACCATAAGACCACCATAATTTAATGGACAATATTAATCTTACTAGAAGAAAAAGTTCAGAATCTTTATCCATTCAAATAACTTCCAAGCCTAGGTTGTCATCAACAAATATCCCAAGACAATTCAAGGACTCAAGGAAAAGCAAAAAGACAAGGATAAAGAATCTAGCAGCATCGACATAGAAGACCTTGAAAGTTTTGAGGTCACCAAAGAACAACAAAAGGTAATTAAAACTAATTCACGTGCTATAAGTTTACTTTTGTGTGCAATTAAAGGGGAATAATACAACAAGATATCAGCTTGTAAAACTACAAAAGAAATATGGAACAAACTACAGGTAACCTATGAAGGAAACACCAAAGTCAAGAAGTGAAAAATTACTGCCATTGTCAATGAAAATGATCTATTCAAACTGGAAGAAAAAAAGGGCATTGAAACAATGTTTGCCAAATTTAGTAAAATTGTGTGTGAACTAAACTCATTAGGGATGATCTATCCACATAACCTGTAAGTCTAAAAGCTGGTCCAAAGTCTCCCAAAGATTTATGAAACCAAGACTGCCATTCTAGAAGATGGAGATCTTTACAATATGACAGATTTTGAACTACTAGGTAACCTTATCGCATATGAGAAAATCTATATCAACAGGTTTAACAAAGATGAAAAGAAGAAACTAGTAGCCTTCAACGCTTCTCCAACCAAAGAGGAAAACATTCTTGAAGAGGCTAACATTGAAGGAATGGCTTGTATAAATTATAGAGTATGGAAAATCATTAGACAAAGACAACAAAGATCCTAAGGAACCAAAAATAATGATTCCACTAGGAATGATTAATGCTGCCATTACTATGGAAAGCCTGGCCATTTAAAATAGAACTGTCTAGAATTTAAAAGAAGAACATCTATGAAGAACCCAAATTTTGGAGCCTAGCATGATGATAATGAAACCAAAGAAGAAATAGAGGTCGGCAATATATGTTTCATGGAAATAGGTGGACCTAGCGAGATAAGACAACACAACTATCATAACTGTAACACTCTTGAATCTATCTTGGATATGATAACAAACGAGATTCAAAAAGTCATAGATGAATATAATAAACTAGATCAAGAGATGAAGAGTTGTGAATCTCCATTTAAACAAAAACTAGAAGAGGAACGTTGAAACTAGCAAATAGAAATAGAAGCATGTAAAATTGAAATTGACCTGCTTCATAAAGAGCTTGATGATGCAAAATTAAATTAAATAGTCTTAGGACTTCCTCAAGCCATAGTTTCATAAGATAAAATTCATTCAAAAACTATTCGAGTCCCTCATCATGGTTATTTAAATCTACTATAACCTCTTTCTTTTCTCGAGGGCCCATTTATTTTACCTGTGGACAAAGAGGGCACAAATACTACAACTGTAGGCATAAGCCTAAAATTGTATGGATTTAGTATTCCAAGGGAAGCACAACTAACCCAAAAAGACCCAAGACCACTTGGGTACCTCAGAAGAATTAATCTTCTTATTTTACAGGAACATGTACACAAAATCTATAAAAAAAAAGGGATTGATAACGGATGTTCCAAAAGAATAGAAGGAGAGAAAGGGATATCCTCTTTGTTAGAGAATGAAGATGGAAAGGTAGTCAGATTCAATGACAACTCTAGAGGCAATGTCACCATAGTGGACTGTACCTCCCTCAAAGTCAACTATTATATCTGAAATAAAAATGAATTCAGGTTCTCCCTATGAGGGTACTGACCTCAATAAATTCTCTGGCAAGGTCAGAATCAAAATGGATTATATTTATTAGTTGTTTCCCTCAAATGTTTTAAGCTGCCTCATATGGCCCTATGCATGAAAAAGTTTGTTATGTCTAATTTTTTTTTGAAATTGAATATCTTTTAAAAAAAGGAAAGTGTTAATTTTTTATAAAATTCCTTGTCCACTTTTTTTCTTTATTTCTATATTATTCCTGATAATTCTTTCCTTCTGTGAGAATTTTAATTGCTAAGCCTGAAGCAAGCCCTAGTTAACTAGTCAACAACCAAAGTTGTATACACAATCATTAGGGGTTTCCATACTTAAATCTTACGAGCTATGTCTCATCTACTTGGTTTAAATGTGTCCTATGAATCAGTGCTCGTTATATGTAAAATCTTTCATGATCTTAGTCCACTTATTTGTGCTAAAGCTTCATTTTATTTGAAATCTAGTAATAAGTGGTAATTTTACTCTACCGACTCTAAAGATCGCTGGTAGTTATTTTTTAAGGAACGATTTTGTATTTTAAAAATTTGGTATAATATATTGTGAAGCATTTTGTTTTAGAAAAATTCGGTATTATATATTTTGCCAAAATCACTAAGATTTTCAAAAAGCTTAATTTTGGCACAAAAATCATCAACTTCATTCTGACCCCCATCCTTTACTTTCAAATTTTACTCTTCACACACTACTTTTTTCTCTTCCTTCATTATTACTTTCTCTGCACCCTCTCACTTCCCAATACTCCCTTGTCTTCTCATCTTCTACCCTAACCCCTAGTTCTCCTCTCTTAATATATGTCTTTCACTCCTTTTCTCCTTTTTGTACTCATCCATCCTTATCTTCTCTACTATGAAAAAAGCCCAATCATTGGCTAATCTTACCAAAACTTCTCCAAATCAAAACTCCTCCAACTTTGACCTTGTCATTCTCTATGAATCATCTAAGGAAGCCTCCTCCTACTCTATCCAGTCAACCATTTCCAAAAAGTATACCATTTTTGGTCCTATGTCATTCTCTAACAAAGAGAGATCCTCTCCTCTAGAATCTCTTCCTCCAGAGAACATGTATAAGTTGTGGACTCTCACTCATAAGGAGAAGTTTATCACCTTCAAGAATCGCTCTATTGTTTCTAGGTGAGTCATCAATCTCTCTCAACTAAAGGAATCTCACTGTAATATTGGTCACTTTATTAAAGATCAAGACTTGTCAATGATGTTTCTCCTATATGGCCTGGAAGTTTTTGAAGATCCCATCCATATATTTTTCGCCAATCTTTGCCTTTCCCTTGACAGCAAGAAACTGGAAACGCTGGTTCTTGTTACTCGTATTGTTCTAAATAACTTCTTATTTGAGACAGTAACTGACAGCAAATTCTAAGGTGTTATCACTTTTATGAATGACACCTGTCTGGAGAATTTTGAAGTTAGTTTTGATAAAGCAAAGAAGGCCGTCTCAAATCCCAACTCTATCAGCCCCTCATTTGGTCCTCTGTCTCTTAGCTTCTACAATAGGATTTTAGCTTATATCATTGCAACCACCTTGATTCCTCAGAAGGTATGTATCATTAATGTGAGTTATAGAGATATATTTGTTCTCCATTATATGATCAAAAAATACAAAATCAACTAGAGAACCTAGATTTGTAAATACATGATAGAAAGTGCAACTTACTCCCATGCATCGATAAGTCTACCCTATGGTCTGCTCATCACTCGGATTCTTCTTCACTATGGAATTGACCTTTTAGCCTATCCAATGGTATAAGTCTTTTCCACCTATGATTCTAAGACCTTCACAAGGATGGGCTATGTTTTGATTGGAAAAGAATGGTGTAAAAAGGAGTCTGTCAAAGGTCAACCTGACACATCTAGGGAAAGTAAACCTAGGCCTAATCTATGTATTGTGTAGATAAGGAAACTAGAAAACTTAAGAGAAGTCTCATTTCTATCAAGGAAGGAACAACCAGTATTAAGGAGTCATCTACGAAGGTGCTACGACAAGGCAAAGAGACAAGTACCGACTAGGCAAAGTGCCACTCTCCCTTGACAGTTTCAAACAAGAAGGAGTGAGACTGTTTAATAGAATGTTCTCCCAAGTTAAGTCCATCAAGTCTGAATCCTACTCCTTCTTAAATGAGCTTGTCATCTCTGTTCAAACTATTACTCCAACTTCACCAAGAGTGTTGAAAAATCTTATGATCGCTTCTGCTCTAACATGCACAATCCTCTGAATTATTTCCTTGCCAAATGATGATAAACTCTTTTATTCAAAAGAGGGCCTATCTTTTCTCACACTCTTAACATTTATAAAGTCACTACCTATTCCTTCTCTGGCATGTTTTGCTACCACATCATACTATAACTTCGAATTTCTAGTACTTTATGTTTTGTGGCTTGTTATTTCATTGTTATGTTGTGTTTTTGCTATATCCTTTCTCTTTTTCTATGGCTGGGTATATTTATTTTGCTATGTTTTCTGTTTTCTATATCCTTTTTAATCATTATAAAAGGGAGAATATGTGGATCAGATAACAAGACAGGGGAAGAACGGGACAAAGGAAGCAAGTCGACTATCATCACATCAGAATCAACTACAACTACCAAGACAAAAAATCAGGGGCAGCTAGGCATCTATCTTAACAGGGAAGTCAATTGATGATTAAGTTTGTCACTATCAAAAAGGGGAGATTGTTAGCCTTCTAAGGTAATATTTTAATAATGACAAACTAACAGGTGGATCTTTACCGGATAAAGGATGCAAGATACTATATGATTGTTGATTGTGAAAGAATAAAAGAAGCAAGTAAGGAAGCCGACTAGCCAGGAATGGAAAGATATCTAATAATAAAAATAAGGATCATGACAATGGAACTAAAACAACATGGCAAGAAAATCAATCAAGCATCTAAGATATAGAAAGAGAATCACTATCTCAGAAACATGATCACTATCCCGAATCACAGAAGACTAGATAAATCAGGAGATCAACCAGGATAAAAAAGAAAAATGAAAGAAGGCTATAATCGTCATATGTAGAAAAATCTATACAAGACTAAAAGGAAAGAATAGATCATGAATATATCTGGAATGGACATGATCTAAACCCGCATAGGGACATATCAAGTGGTTGCATTCCTCAACCAAGGAACCAATTTAAACCCTTGATTTAGAAGAAATCTCTTGGGTTTCCTTACAAAGAGTAGCAATCGAAGACTATAAAAAGTGAAGACTGAAGACAGACACGAGTTACGCAACTTCAAGGAGAAAATTCAAAGTGTCTCATTCTTTGTCTTACAAGACTTTTTAACTTTAGTTTACAATTGTTATATAAAGAATAATATTGAGTCAAATTTGTAACATCAACTGAAGTTATGTCACAAGATCTAAAGAGCAAATAAAGTCTTTAGAACTTGTTTTCTATCATTGTACTCGAGCCCAACATTAAATGATCTAAGGAAACTTTCAAACCCAAGGGGATTGGAATTAGGCACCATATTGTTGTTCCAAACCAGAATAAATATTTGTGTTATTACATTACATTCTATCATTTATATGCTAAATTATTTAAATTTAATCTATTTGTGACGTGCACTGATCTGCAGGCGAGTCGACTATGAGGAATCAGTAGTCGACTCACAGAAGAAAATTTCAATTCACCCCTCTCTTGAATTTGAAAAGTGGCCATACCATGTTCTAAAAGTAGTTTTTGGAATGTCACACTCTCTAACCTTCAACTAATGATACCCCCTCCTGAGATCAATCTTTGAAAACCAGTGAGAGAACTAAAGTTGGGTAAATAATTCATCAATTCTAGGGATTAGGTTCTTATTCTTGATAGTGGCCTCTTTTAATTGTCTATAATTTATAAAAATTTTGAGAGAACCATCATCTTTGTGCATGAATAAAACTAGAGAACCACATAGAGAAATGTTGGGCCTACTAAACCCATTATCCTATATTTTTAACATTTTAATCTCGGTTGGGGACATACAATAAGAAGGAATAGATATAGGCTGAGTATCTAGAAGAAGATTAATTATTAACTCTATTTCTCTATTGGAAGGTACCCAGGTATATCCTTTGGGAAGACCTCTGGAACCTTATTGACTATACAGACTGACTGCGTGGTTAGGGTTTAGACTTGGTATCCTTAAACTACGTAGTAGATACACCTTTTTGATTCGAACTTTCTAGCTTCAAGATAGAGATAAAATGACCCTTAGGAGATACTAAACTACCCTCCTACTCGAGGACTGACTCATTAGGAAATAATATATTCACCACTCGAGGGAGATAATAAAATTATTCTTAACATAAATGAAGCCAATACATTCCAAGAATAATATCAAATATATTATATATAGCTCTATTAAGTCTGCTGAAGTGACCCTATATAGGACTGTAATAGGGAACTTTTTGTATTCAAGTCTAGCGACTACAAGGATGTTCGCCCTTAGGCCCAGCCTGACTGAGCTGCTGAAGTAGTGAGCTGCTGAATTGAGGGCAAACATCTTTATTGCATGTCTTAGCAAAAGGGAAGCTCCTCAAATTATGGTCTAGCTTTCCATATCCATAACACTCTATTCTGTTGGCTAAACACGCAACCCAATTATTTTTATTATATCTCTTGAAAGGTGGATAACTAGATCCCCCAGTAATGCTACCTTGAGATTTAGAAGTCGATGCTATGCCCCGTTTTTCTTACTTAGTCCTAGGTGTAGGAGAACTCAGTTGTGAATGTATGACCTTAAAATTGAGAACATTTTCCCCTCCTTATTTTCGGTTACAATACACAAACTTTTCAATCCTAGACCTTTTATTCTCCTTCTCTATTTCCTTTAGTTTCTCAGCCTTATTTTGCTGAGAATGAGTCATCAAATAAGTAATATCCATATCCCTAATCAACATGTTAGTCCTACACTCCATGACTAATATATTAGATACACCAGTGAAAAACTTACTCATACGAGCTCTAGAATTTAACAATAATTTTAGTGCAAAACTTAGCTAAGTGAGTGAACCTAAGGCAATATTCATTCACCGATATAGAGCCCTACCTTAGGTTCATAAACTCCGGTACCTTAGTCTCTCTCATCTCCTTAGGAAAAAACCTACTCAGAAAAATCATCTGAAATATATTTGAACCTATAGAAGTTGAATTCTTATCCATACCTTTTGTTCCACATAGTAACTCAGTCATAAGCAACATCCTTTAATTTATAAGAATCTAATTCCACACTTTTATCTTCAGTAACATACATAATCTATGTAATATTCTTTACCTCATTAATGAACTTTTTAGGATCCTTATTCACCTTTGACCCAAAGAACTCAAGCAGGTTCATCCTCATAGAATCCCAAACTCTAGATGTAGCTAAGTTACCATTATGTTGAAGTGGGACTGCTGCTCACTAATTACCCTGATCATTTGCATTCACATCTTGAGCTATCACTTAAAAAGTAACCTAAAACTTAGCATGAGAGACATTCTTATTTAGAGGGTTTATAGGTGGGATGGGGTTGGATGATCCCCGTTTCTACATGCATAAGATCTATGTGGTGGAATTTTTTTTCATGTGAAAGCATGAATTAGAGAATATAGACATAACTTTAAAGCATGATAGAGATCATGAAAGAAGGGATAATTCCTAATACGTCTCGTAGTCTCTTGCTCATAAATATGACAATGTTTACACCTATGAACAAGACTCTACATAACGCATCTTGTAAGACTCCATAGGACTCTTTAAAATATTAGGCTCTGGTACCAAGTCTATAACTGTCGAAAGATACCCCCTAGACATCACACGATGCTTAGGACCATAAATATCCCCAAGCTAACCTATGATATCTATTCAAAACTAAACTTTAGTAAACGTAACATGAGAAGAAAACAAAGAAATATATATCTTAATTGAATTTGATTAACAATATTAACAAAGTAATACAAATCAGTAGCATTTCAAATCCATGTGAAACTAAAAGAACATATAGTTTGACTAGTCTTGACAAGCCTCTAACTAAAAAATAAAGTGCCACTGGGACAAACCCCAATTGACCCAAATTGAAAACTAAATAACTAAAATAGTAATAATGAACATAAAAAACCAACTATCTGAATATAGGAAGTTGTGCTTGCAATTAATTATGTTGCTGGCGACAAACACCAAAACCTACATTATGAAATAATGTAGGCACACAAATATATATGTGGTTAGTATTTCTGGAATGTACTGAGCATGTAGGAGTGGATTAAATATATCCAAATCATGCATGCTAAGTGTATAAAAACTCACCTTGATCATAAATAAGACTGAAAGCTGAAAACTCATAAAACATAAATTATAAGATAATATCTGAACAACAGTTGTTAGTAAATACACTTAGTTTCTAAAATACTATATTTCTGTGGGAGATTTTTATAACTGACATAAACTATGTGAGCAACATGGAGTTCAATGTCTAAAACCCCCATAGAAAGGCCCAATATACTTTGCCAGGGTATAAAGTCTAATGGTGGTGATCACCTAAAGATGACTAGCTAGACAAAATAAAAATAACCTACTGTGGCATATAGTTTTTGGAAATAGGATGCGCTAAACCCACATTCTTCTCTCAATGCTAGATACTACTCCCCAAAATTATACTATTACTTGTACTATATCTTGAAGTTCACCTTAAAATAGGCATATAAGTTGATAAGTCTGAAAACATAATATACCATTTTTTCTATAAAAATTCTTGGTTTCTTATGTGAACTTCATAGCTTGTCTAAAATCTTATATAAAAATTAAAAATATAATAATGTGGAAATTTTTTTGAGTCTCAAACTAGTAAACTTGAATTTCTTGTAAGCAGAGTAATAAATGATTAATTTGTAATCATTCATCAACTCACGGAAACTTCAAGTCAAAATGTCATAACTCAATGCTTAAGAATACTTGAGTAGATAAATCTTAAACAAGCATGAAGACATATAAAAAACAATGTGCAACTCATGATAAAACATCTTAAACTCAGGATAGTAACTACATTATTTTCATCTTAATATCAGTCTTCATTCAAGGATGAGTGATCCCAAAGGGAGATAATGTAATACCTCACAAACTCCTAGATAAGTTTCTAACCATTCAACATATGTTTAAAGGTCCAAAAGCGACTACTTCAAACCATAAATAGGTATCCTGACCTTTCACCTAGTGTCTAAAGTATTTTCGAGGAAAATCAAGGTCATAGGAAGAGTTTACAACAAAGTTGAGTTGAGAACATTTCTTAATGATTTAATTTTAGTGTAACACCCCTTTAAAAAAAAGAATCAATTTTAAGTTTTAAAGGGTTTTTATTATTAATATACAAAAAAGGTGAAGTTGTTTTGAAATGGATTCATTTTACAATTAACTCAGAGTCGGCAATTGACATAAATTGGGTGTGCCAAGTCTCCTTTGGATATCTTTTTTCAAAATAATTTTGACTCTTTAAACTGATTATGAACAAAGATTCTGACTAAGGAATTTTTTTGATCGAGGGAAAGGTGTTAGGCACCCCTCAATCCGATGGTTCGACTATGGTCACTTCATGGATTATATCATCTAATGTGATACTATGAATGTATAAACCAACAAGCACATAAACATGAGACAAACAATCAAATTAACAAAACCAAAATTTGTGTCCAATCCAATTTATTATAGACCCAAAATAAAAAGGTACTGAAATGTAAACCTATGCTAACCTACACTAATTCTAAACTATGCTCCACCCAGTGCCTTAGGCCTTGATCACGTGCCATCTTTGAGTATAACTTTCTCGAGGTATTCCTCAGATAAAATAGTATAGGAACCTCGGGGCATTCCCCAGCTAAATAGTACAATAGACCCAAGTGCGATAAGACAAAACCATTCAATATAAATTTTTAACATTCACCAATCTATGATTCCTAAATTTTACTAACCCCAATCAATTGCCTATCCAATTGGCGGGCTAGTCATAATACTATCAAATTCGATAAAATCAAGATTCAAATCAAATCAAACCAAAGTCAATGAATCAAATTAACCAATATTCACTTTTATTATTGTTTTAATTCCTGCCCCAAATTCAACCCATGGTTCCAACGTAAAAATTCATAACTACTACTTTTTATAATCTATAACCATTATCAATGAAATCACATAATGAATCAAAATCATCGAACATTCATATCATATCATGATTCACATAAATTAAATATGTATAATGAAATAAAAATGAGAAGATATAGAATTGGAACTCCGATCAAGAATTTATTATGCAAATTATGCAATTGATAGATGAAACAAAACCCGACAATTGCAAATTGAATCTCAATCCAAACCAATCTCAAATTTTATACTTGTTTATTTTTCCGTCACCAACCCAAACTCAAAATTGCAAACCCACAAAAAACCGTACCTGATTTCATGCACAGTGCCACTATTTCACTCGTTTTTCATTGGGTTTTGTCAGAATTAGAGTTGGGTATACTATTTTGAGCTCTGGTAGTCAATGACAGTCAGTGAAATAGTTTTTTATCAATGATATTTTGCTAGCAAACCAAAAGCAGATGAGAATTCGAGGATTTTAGGGGTGCGGGTACCAATTTCAGTGAGAAACTCACCGAACAACCAAAACAGCCATCCCCTTTCTCTCGTATTCCCTATCTCTTTGTTTTCTCACTCTTGATTCTTCAATTTTCTCTTTGTTTCTTTAATTTTTAGTATGTCATCTCAAGTGTGTGTGTGCGTGGAGAAGACGGTGAGTGTGTGATTTTTCTCATGTGTCAGTGTGAGTTTCTTTTACGTGAATTAATGGGAATTAGAGTCTGTGTGTATGTGTAAATTAAATAAGCGTAAAGTTTTTCCTTTTTCTATTTTGTGTATGTATGAGGTGTATATGTTGTCCTAAGAAATTAGAGTGTGTCTGTAATGTCTATATGCAGTGTCTATTTGAATGAGAGTAATGATGGCGGAGTCTATTAATGGTGGGGTCCTATTATATTATGGAAGAGGAAAAAATTTAATTAAGGGGTATGCGGAACACGTGGGTAGGGGTAGGGGTGGTGATGTGGGAGTAGGTGTAGGAGTGTGATGTGTCAAAGTTGTTATGGTAGGTTGTTAATTTGTTCAAAATTTCTGATTTTTATCTTTTTTAAAGGGATCATCCTATAGGGTTTGGTACATGGTAAGGTGAATCAAAAATTCATAAAGTTCGGCTTTCGGGGAGGGATGAAATTACGTGCCTACATTTAGTATTTGATTCAACAAGGGTTAACTTTAAATTAGTATAACACATATAATACATAGAGTTTTGGAGCTGAAGACTCAACAAATTAAATATCTTTGAGTCTTCTTTTCAATGCATCTAATGTCACATTAATCCGATATTGGAATACAAAGTTATGCTTATTTTACATGAGAGTGTTTGTTTCCTAGAGATTGATGATCTAAGTTGACGAGTCATCAACTAGTTGATGGGTTGTCAACTCCCATTGCCAACTAAAATTTCTGCAATTTATTTTTAGTTTTCTTAGTGGTATTTTGTTCTTTTCCTCGCCCAAACTCATCCCTCACGACTTAAATCACCTAATAAATATTTTTCCTCGTCATTAGTCAATTTTCAACACTCATTTGTGTCTCCACTCTCAAGAGAAAAGAAGTTAGGGTTTATTTCCAAAGTTAAACTCCCAAGGTTCCAATTCAAAGTTTCTCTCATAAAGTTCATCAAGTTCAGCTATTTGGGGTTTGAATAAGGATACTCTTTCATCCTTGTACCCAAAAGTTGAGTTTTTGCATGAGTTTTAAAGAATTGATAACCAGGGTTCACACCTATTCTTTATTTTCTTTGAGATTATGATATTTCCACGTGAGCTTCACTTTATTTTACACAAGATTTAATACACTTATATTTTTATCCACAAAATTGATATTATGAGATGGGTTTTAGTATTTTGAGATGAAGATTCATAAGTTGGTAAATGTAATGATTTTTAGCATGATTTAGTAAGTTTACCAATAAAGTATGTGATTTTATGATTATTTAAGTTTATCTATGAAAGTGATTTCAAGTATTGAGTTTTTATATTTTGATATGAAATTTCCACGAGCTTAGAAAAGATTTCAATTTGAGAATTTAGTATTCAGTTTATAAGAAGTTCAAGTTTAACTAGTTAGAGTTTAAAAAAACATTGTAGTATAATCCACTTTAAATGTTACTTGAGATTTTAGACAGGCTTTGAAGTTCACATAAGAAATCAAGATTTTGAGATAGAAATAGTGGCATATTATGTTTTTGGACTTACCAGCTTATATGCCTATTTTAAGGTGAAATTCATAGGTACAGTATGAGTAATAGTATGGTTTTGGGAATAGTATCTAGCACCAAGAGGGGAATATGGGTTAAGCGCATCCTATTTCCTAGAAACTACATGCCATCATAGGTCATTTGAGTTTGGCCTAATGTGCATGTCATTTATATTATGCAGCTTGTCTAACCGGACATGTTTGAGTGATCACCATAATTTTTCTTTATCACTTAGCAAGGTGTATTGGGCCATTCCAATAAGTTTATGAGTCATCATGCCATTTTTATAAGTGCTTGAGTCTTTAAAATCCATGTTTCTTGTATCGTTTATGTTGGTTACAAAAATATCTCATTATAAAAAATTCGGAAACTAGGTGTAATGACTCACAAACTATATTTAAATATTGTTTTATTAGTTATTCTTTATGAGGTTTCAACTTCCAGTCTCACTCATGATCAAGTGAGTCCTCCTATACTTAACATACATGGTCTAAAAGTATGTTTAGCTTCAGTTTTATTTCTCACATAGAAAAGAAAATTTTAGAATCTAAGTGTAATGACTCACCCAGTTTATCAGATTATGTTTTGTTATTCATGCTTTTATGACATTTTAGTTTTTAGTTCATTTTAGTAACTTGGTGAGTCTATATACACTTGGCATGCATGTTTTCAAATTATGATATATATTAGTTTATACTTATTTTAGTCACCCCCATATACTCAGTATATTATAGAATTACTTACCATATATTCGTGTGTGTAGCTACATTATTTCCTAATGTAGGTACTTGTTGTAGCCCGCCACTCCTGATCAGACAGTTTGCAGCTTCTAACCAGTAGTGATGAGTTCTCTTAATTCGATTACTTAAGTCAACTAGAGTTTTAATATTATATTTTAATTCAGTCATATTCATTGGGGATTGCTGGGGGTTATGTCATGGATTTCTATAGTTAATATTTGTAGAGGCTTCTTTGACAGTTAGTCAGAGTTGTTGTATTCAGTTTCAGGTTCCTTTTGTAAAACCATTGTTGAAAATGTTTTACACAATTTTGTATTGAACATGTTAAACTAATGACATCTCTTAATATTTCCAATTTTACTCAGTTGATTTTGGATTATACCAGTATCATAGGTTAACTTAGGATTACTTATAGTTCTAAGCATCATGTAATGTCCAGGGGATGATCTCGAGGAGTTACTAAGCACACCCAAATTATTATACTTCGAATCTGAGGCTTGAAAATCCAACCCTAAAGTCAATCCCGAGTATATAAGAGAAAAATTAAAATCTTATTAAAAATCATGTTACCCATAAATTTAGAAGTTCAAATCAAAAGTTTCATCAAAAATAAAGTTGAAATTGCTTTGAAATCCTCAATTTATGAAACACTAGCATTATCAGGCTTGCCCTAAATTTTCAAATTGAAAAACTAAGATTTGAAGGTGAAATAGTAAAACAACTCATTGGGTTTATGTAAACAATCATAGAGGGTTAAGCAGCTTGAATTTGAAGTTTTATTGAAATTGGAGTAAGATTAGATCTTTAATTTCAAACAATTAATCTTTATTTAGCCCAAAGTTTTATGTAAAATAGTGTGAAAAGCATACACACAAGGTTTGGCAACTTTCACCGCTCCAAGATGAAGAAAACAACTTAAAATCACCCAAATGGATCGGTAGAAGTCGAATAATAGTAGAAAGAAATGATGAAATGAGGAAGTGAAAAGTTGATTTTAAGTTGATATAGTCGGCTTAGGCTATAACACTCACATGGAATGATCACGCTTAAGGCATGTGTTCTTTACTTTCCTTCATATCTATTATGCTCCATTTGTGCGATCTCGTGCACACCAGACACCATCACAAACCAGCTAAAATCAAATCTTGGTTTTAACACCCGAAACTCATTGCAAACTCTATAAACATGAACAAATATATCAGTCGACCATAAAATACATTCGTGGCCTAATGGAATTGTCAAATTAACCAATGGAGGTCATTATCAATGAATATTGATCAAAGTCAACTCTAGACCAAAAATCCTAAAATCACGTCTAAGCGCTTAAAATCACAAAAAAAGTTCACGAGACCCAAACCAACCATGATACTAGTCTAAAATTGACATTTCACAACTAATGTAATTAACAAAATTCTCATAAAATACTAGATCTACAAATACTGTCCAAAGTTAACCATTCCAACTCTAAATCTTTTCAAAATAAAAGGCTCACATAAATTCAAACCAAACACCCTTGGGACCATGTCATCAATTCCTACAACCCAAAAATAATAGGATAAGTTCACAAGGATAAGTAAAATGGTCAAAGAAAATAAAAACCTAGAAATAACAAATAGTTTTGTTACAGAATATGTGACACATCTCCCACTTCGACTACGACTAGTAATTTACCTAGTAATCCTAAGGACAGGATAATTTATTTAGTGTACATCTGTTAGAAAAATAAAACTTCCACTAATATATGTATTTATATATGGTGGTAGTATATAACATAACAAGTGAAGAAAATCAAAGGAAGATTAAAACTTTGAACACTAAGTATTATTTCTCGTGTATCAATTAAATCAGTACAAGCCTAGCTTTGTACAAGTGAAGATGTAGAGCCCTATGTATAGTTGGATACAAAATATCAATTATATACATATATTAATTGCATAAACATAGTGTCATACGCAAATAGATCTAAGTTCGGAGTCCTAAACCTATTGTCTTTCATCCACCCTTAAGCTAGAGGTGGGGAGCCACAACAACTCAAATCTTGGATCACAAATAGAGAAATTGGGACTTTTTGAAAGGAGTCAGTGTCAGGACTCGAACATTACCCCTGGACATAATGGGAAACTCATACTGATGAATGCCTAAGAATGCCCTTTAGGAAATCATCAGAGTTATATTTATTTATAATTGTTGAAAATAAAACCCAAAAAGAGAATGATTGACTTTAATAGAACAATATACCAAACTCTGAAAAACACGACATAATAAATTAAATTTATTTTACTGAGATGAATCCTATAGTAACATGAATGTAGATTCAAAGCTAGGACATGGCCCCAATTATACCATAAAAATAGAATAATCATGGTCTACATGAGAGAAAACATTTGCCTCCAAAATATAGAGGGCTCACCATTCTACTTGTTGTACTAAGAAATCATAATGTTGTACAAAAACACAAGGAAATTCCTGCACAACCTATATCATAAAAGATGGTTTATCTTAGGTGGATTTATACACCCAAGTGTTGTTATCTACTTTTACTTAGCTTGGTTTTAAGGACTTGTCATGTGCATAATGAGTTAATCTTTGCATAAATGAGCATATAAGTGTTAAGTTATGTGTTAAAATAAAATTTGGAAGCAAAATGTTCATTTCAATTTCAAACGAGATAACTAGCAGTCTTATCTTGAACTATGTGCTATTGTACATAGTCTTGCTTAATTCTAGTTTGTTTAAGGGTCTAATTCATGGTGTGATATGTTTTACAAAGTTTGATGAGATGATAAAAATGATTTGAAGGTGATTTACAAGATGTTTTTGAAGAGATAAAGGCCAAACCATGAGGAAAACTATGTCCCAATTCGGATTTTTGGGCTTAGGGTTGTGCCAAGCGACCTAGAAGCTGTTATAAGGGTGTTACACGCCCTTGGATGTAAAATAAATGAATTTCAAGTATTCCTCAATGACATCATCGTGCCACACTGCCTAGTCAGTGCAATAAGAGCGTGGTACGAAGGCTAGTACAATTCAACCAACTTTGTCCTAGCATAAATAGGACATTCAACTCTTTTGTAAGCACCTTGGACGACTTTTGGGTGATAGAATACACTTGAGAAGGATTCAATTAGGGTTTATAATCCTTTAATTAGTTTATTTGTGGATTATTACATAGATTCCATTATTATGATTACTTAAAAGACCAAGAGTGGCTAAATACACTCATCTGAAGTTAACGCCAAGAACATATATAGTTATGGTTATTAATTTAGTTGGTTATTGTTATTATCATTATTGGTTGTAAATATATCATTGTTTTTGCTATCTTATTGATTCATAATCCTTAGGATTAATGTATAATGTTAATGTGATCCCAGAATGATAAACGATCGAATAGAATGAGGGATACATTGGATAGGATTGTAATCTTTCAATGAGTTAAAGTTATTATTTGCGTTTAGGATTGGAATATATCCCATTTGATCCATTTTGTTCATAGAATACATTTACCTTAGTTCTTTCATCCCTGTTCAATGATGTAGTTGTAAGTCTATGTTAGATAGTTGATTAGAGGTTTGAAAGACCATAATCATGTTATCAACCCCATGAACCAACAACAAAGATAAGTAACTGAACCACCTAGATTATTTGGCTTAGTAGGATTGTTCATATTGCCTTAGCCTTGGTTTTATCTCCATTATTTTCTAAGACCTTTACTTTACCATATTGTTTAAATTTACTTTTTGTTTTTAACTCTCAAACTCCTTTGGATTACCTTAGCACTTGCTTAATCTTTATAGTTGAACTAGAATTAGATAGTTGTTTAACACAAGTCCTTATGGGATCGATACTTGGATTTTATAAGTCCACTATATTACTTGGGTGGACCCGTACACTTATGTGTGCGCTTTCATGCAACAATTTTTTAGCCCTATTGCTATGGACTTTTAAATTGGCAACTCTTTTTGATTTAGTTTTGCTTTTTGATTTTGTGAATGCTAATTACTTGATCTTAACTTCTAAATTTGCTGGAGTAGGTTTGATAAGCTAGTAAGCTGGAAATGGATAGGGAGTTGGTTAAGCCATATCCCAAACTTAGCAACGCTTATACCAGTTGAGGAGAAACTTCTCTACAAGATTCTGCATATTCACCAAGAAGAATAAGTTATTCCTACTCCCATGGCTTAGGATCCACCATCCCACAGGGTAGTTCATGAAGTGGAAATCCTACTCACAACTAATGTTACCTCAATAATTCACATACTGACTATTGGAGGTAGATTTTAACTAAAGTAGAATATGGTGTAACTTTTGTACAACAATAGTCATTTCACTGGCTTTTCACATGAAGATCCACAAGTTCACTTGTAAAATTTCTCAGAGATCAGTGACACGTTTATTCATATGAGAGTATCCACTGATTATGTGAGGATGACACTCTTCCCATTTTCACCTTTGGGGGAAGTGAAGAAGTGGTTAAATGATGAGCCAGCAAGTTCCATCACTATATGGGATGACTTGGCCTAAAAATTCCTCATCCATTTATTTCTATCCAGTAAGATTGCAAGGTTGTGCTGTGAGATATTAATCTTTAAGAATAAGCCGAATAAAAATCTATTATTATTCTTGGGAGATGTTCAAATCTATTCTTCAGGACTATCCACATCACCAATAGTCAAATGAGGTATTGGTTCACACCTTTGTTAAAGCTCTTGACCATAATATAGAGATTTTACTAGATTCAGCTGCAGGTATTCAAGCACTGGAGAAAACATATGATGAGTTTTATACCTTATTGAACCATATTTCTCGAGGTAATCCTAACTGGCATAGTGACATCTCTAGAGGTGCAGTGAAAAAGTTTGTAGGTATACTTGATGTTGACAGTGTCATAACCTTAGCTTCCTAATTGCCTGTTCTTCAAAATCAGATGATGCACTAGGCTAATATGGTACACTAGGCTCCATCTTTGTGTGATTTATAGTGACAGTAGTTACTCTGCATATTGGTATGGAGCGAATCCAAAATTAGTGAATTTTGTAGGCAATGCACAGAAGGATACTTTTGGTAATGCCTACAACCACAAGTGATAGAGTTATTCTAATAATATTTGGGGAATCAATCAACCTCAATAATTTTATCAACAACACAACACACAGGCTAACAACATTGAGCAAACATTATAATAAAAAATAAGCAAATTTCACAAAAAAAAATTGGAGACACAGTTGAGACAACTAGCTCAAGCACAAAATTCTAGGCCCCAAGTTAAACCGTAGAGTGATAATGAAAATCCAAAGCAAGTTATGGCAATAACCTTGAGGAACGGTATAGATCTTGTTGATAGGCCTCCAAAGACAAATTAGGATGAACAAATAGAGTTTGTTCCACAATAGGCTGCAAGTAAAGATACTAAAAATTTAGGTAAGTCTAAGTACTTAAAAGAAAAGGATATTGAACAGTTGCAGGAGAGACTACCACTATCGTTACATTAAAGGCTCAAAAAGGCCAAGTAGGATGTGTGTTTTAAGAAGTTCTATGACACGTTCAGAGAAATTCACATTAATGTTCCTCTGTTACATGTTTTACAGGGTATCCCTAAGAAAGCTAAAGGCTTGAAGGAGGTGGAGACTAACAAGATAAAGTTGTAGGACATTATCATAGTGGCACTAACTTAGGAATGTAGTTTGGTGGTGATGAGGAAGATGCACAAAAAATAGAAGGACCAAGGGTGTTTTACCCTCCCCATACAAATTGCTGACAGTGATGTGGTCCATGCTCTAAGTGATTTGGGGGAAATCATAAAATTGATACCCTTGTCAGTGTTTAGTACTCTGGGTTTGAGAAAGCCAAAACCATGCTCTGTGTCATACAACCCAAACTAAGGCCGAGTCATGTCAGGCATCTCAAGTACAACTAGGACCGAAGACCACTTATAATACAAAACCAATAACCACTCTATGCCCCATGTTGGCTGAATTCCAAACATATAACAAGATAAATGTAATACCCCAAACATTTTTTAAGTCATATCTAGTCTCCAAAAGAGTTAGTGATGACTTCCTAAATGATTAATGTTTAAATTAGATAGAATTTCCCCAATTTCAAATTAGCTTTCCAATGATACCAATTTCATCAAAATCTGGTATCGTAGTAAAATATTATGGACGTTTTTACAGAGAACTATTAGAACTGCCCAGAAATGACAATCAGGCTAACGGACTATCGAGCTAGCAATGAACCATCACCTAAGACATCGTTTCTAAGGCAGTGAACCCATTTTCTGGCCAAGTATGATGGTCAATACTAACGGATCATCTCCTAAACCATCGCACGTGAGGCATAAAGTTCATGTTTTGGCTAAGTGCGACGGTTAGGACCGACGGACTGTCGAGACAATGATAGACCATTGACCAAACCATTGCCACTTTCGATCAATCATTTTAAGCTATTTTTAAAAAGGTATTTGGGTCTTTTTCCACTCTTTTTGACCCCTAATTATACCAGACCAGAGCTCATAACTTCATTATTCATCCACAACACCAAATTAGGGTTTCTCTCAAAGATCAATCCCCAAGAATAAGATACCTTAGGTTTCTATTCCTAAGTCAAGAATTCAATATTTCCTCCACCAATATTCAAGAAATCATCCACCCAAGTACATCAAATATTGGTTCATGGGTTCCTTCATCCATGAACCTCAAGAAACCCAATTTGAAATATAAACTTTGGATTCCATGGTATGAATTGAATTAAATCATGTTTATGTTGTTGTTTGATTTCCAAGTTGAAGTATTTAATGACTATCATGACAATATGTTTGTGTGTGGTTGAAATTCTTGCATTAGAAGTGCAAAATGTTGCAATAAAGTAGTATTTCAATATTCATGCCTTAGCCTAAAGATATGCATGTAAGGTATTTGATAAAATGCCTAAGAGAATAGGAATCATGCCTTCTGACTTATTTGTGACCAAAATTGATGAATCCATGTTTTCCCCTTACGTTTGATATGACTTCCACATTATTGTTATGATTTGTAATGGATTGACAAAATGCGCATGAGATTAGGCTTATGAAATTATGATATGTTAACATGAATTCCTATTTATGTGTAAGATTATAGCATTCAAATACTTCATGAAAATCTCCAATAATTGTACTATGAATTATTCACTGTGGTCATGTGCCAAGAAGTGTCATGTCTTATCAGTTTTATGCTATTGAGTCCTAGAGGTACTTGTACCTGACAATTTAGCTGTGTTCCTAGAGACAGTGTCATGTTTTCCAGATACTCTCAGTCAAGACATGATTCATAGAACTCAGTTAGTCATGTGACTCAAGAAAGCTCAATAAACTCAGCAATCTCAAAAATCTCACAAATTTAGTAATCTCAGTAGTGTTTCATCAGCCAACGGAACACAATGAACACAGTCTAGTTCAGTTCAGTTAATCATGTTTACTATCTATTCAGATAGGAGTAGGATTCAACACCGAGTGAGCCCAAGGATGGGAACTCACCTATTATTAAAGGGTGTCCTTGCTCTCCAAAACTACGTAGCCAGCGTAGGTTAAGTCATCAAACCTGCTAGTTAAGGGTAGATGAGGTGGCTTAACCTTTTATATGAGGTTCCCACCTTTCTCCTTAGAGCATTTATTAGATGAGGGATCACTCATAGCTTTTCCTTACCAGTGGAGCGATATTGACACCCTTTAAATTGGAGTTATAGATTAGACCTTAACTCAACTATAATAGCTTATTAAGGGCATGCCAGTTAATTAACTACTTCCCACAGTATTTGTCTTAGTCTCAGTAATAGAACTCAGATAGTTCTGCAGAATTTAGGACTGTCAGATACAGTCGCCCAGTTCAATATGGAACTTAGCTAGCTCCATCAAAAATATAACTGTCATACACAGTCATTTAGATAATAATATATCAGTAATACGAAACTTATGTTATTAGTATTTAGATTTAGTGATGTTATGATCTCAGTTATAGTTTATGTATTTATCTATGTATTCTCACGATCATATTATTCAGTCAGTCAGTATTGTTTATGTATAATAATTCGTGCATTTATCCTACCTCACTTGCATACCAGCACATTCAATCATACTAACGCATTTGTGCTATGGTGTTTTATACCATATGTTCAGAAGTATGAGATTCAGAGCATCCTTAGTAGATCAGATGTTCAACAGCCAGACTAGCAGTGAGTCCTCATCATTCAAGGTTAGCATGATTATTTTATTACTTTATTATTTTAGTAGTCAGGAGTTAGTAAGGGACCTGTCCCATCAACTTCACAGTTTTTAGACAGTTTAGAGGCTTCAAGACTATAGCATGTTCATATAGTTATTTTAGTTTTTTTGGTATTGATATACTGTAATTCTAGATGTTATGTTTTATTAAATATTTGAACCTTGTTACCTTTCAGCCTTTTTCTGCGTTTATACAGTATGTTAAAAAGTGCTCAGGTACAGATAACAGTCATGGGTTAGCAGGTCATAAGCACCATGTAGCATTCCGGCTACTAGATTTGGAGCATTAAAAACTTGGTATCAGAGCCTAAGGTTTAATAGTATCCTAGAAAGTCTGAAAGTCATATTTAGTAGTGTTTTGCGCATGGGTATATTGCTTGCCATATTTATGTATAGGAGGCTGTAAGATGTTTTAGGAATAGTTTCCCTTCTTTCAGTGTTCATGTCATGCCAGTGAGAATGATCTCTAATTTAACTCTTTGTCTAAATTCATTACTCCCTTTTCGTTTATAGAACTTGCCTCCTAAATGAAGAAATAAAAATCAGTCAGCCGTTCAACCCGTCCAAACAAATCCCTTCGATAAACATGTCTCTCATGCAAAGTTAAGAGATGCATTCACTACTCTTGCTAACTCAGTTGCTGCTCAGAATGAATGGCCAGCTGCTGTTACGGCCATCCCAGTGGCCAATACTGCAGCAGCTAGGATTTGGGACTTTACCCAAATGATCTCTCTATCTTTTTTCGAGTTTAAGTCAGATGAGGACCCTCATGAATTCCTTTATCAAGTTCATAAGGTTATATATATATTATAGGAGTTACTGATAGTGATAGTGCTGAGCTAGGTACATATCAGTTGTAGGATATAGCTCACATATGGTTCAAATAGTGGAAATTTGAGAGGGGTGTAGATATTGGACCTATAGAGTGGGAGGAGTTTGCCACTGCTTTTATTGATAGATTCTTTCCCCTAGAGCTGAGAAAAGTTATGGTGTTAGAGTTTATCAATCTCAAGAAGGGCAACATGACAGTGAAAGAGTATTTTCTTAAGTTTACTCAATTAGCTAGATATGTTCCTCATATAGTGGAAGACAGCAGGTCTAAGATGAGTAATTTTGTTTTTGTGGTGAATGATAGTGTGGTCAATAAGTGAAGATCTACAATATTTATTAGTGAGATGGACATAGCTAGCCTTATGATCTATGCTCAATAGATAGAAGAGTAGAAAATTAAGATGAGAGAGAAGTAGAATAAGAGAGCAAGGATAGGTAGTATCATCTTTGCTCAACTAAGTTAGAAGGTGGAAGTCATTCTTAGTTCTACCCAAAGTCATCCGTTCTAGCTCATTCTTAAGCTAGTGCTCCAGTGCCTAAATGCAAAGACGGCAACAGAGGTAGGGCGCTAGGCTCTAAGTCTCAGGAAAGTATTAGTAGTGCCCGAACCTGTCCTCTTTATCAGACATGTGGCAAGTACTATCAGGGTACTTGTAGAGCTGGTAGTGATGTTTGCTTTGTATATGGCAAGCCAGGACACAGAGCCAGAGATTTTCCCCAGCCAAGTCCTCAGGGTCAGCATAATCGCCCTCCATCCCAGTCCAGTCACCTGAATCATCAGGGTGCCTCTTCTAGTGCTACCAGTGGGCAATGCCCAAATAGAATTTATGCTCTCAAGTCCCTAAAGGATATAGAAAATTATCCTGATGTGGTCACTAGTACATTATACATATTTTATGTATATGTTTATGCTTTCTTAGATCCAAGAGATTCTTTGTCTTTTGTTACTCCCTATATATAAGTTGATTTTGGAGTCAATCTTGTAAATCTAGCAGAGCCTTTCTCAGTCTTTACCCCAATGGGTAAAACTATCATAGCCCGATGGGTATATAGGAACTGTCCAATTATTTTATCTCAGAAAGTCACTTCAGTAGACTTAGTCAAATTAGAGATGACTGATTTTGATGTCATTCTCAACATGGATTGGCTTCGTTCTTGCTATGCCACAGTCGAATATAGAACTAGAGTTGTCTAATTATATTTCCCAAATGAACCTGTCCTAGAGTAGAAGGGTAGTACTTCAGTTTTTAGAGGTCAACTTATTTCCTACCTTCAAGCACGAAAAAGGATATCTAAGGGATGTATCTATCATTTTGTTCAAGGACTCTAGTTTCAAAACTCCCAGTCTCAGATCAGTCCCAGTATTTAATGAATATTCTGATGTCTTTCCCAAAGATCTTCCCAAAATTCTTGCCGAAAAGGAAATAGATTTTGGCATTGATCTTCTTCCAAATACTCAGCCCATATCTATTTTTCCATATAAAATGGCACCAGAAGAACTCAGAGAATTAAAGAAAAAGTTTAAGTATCGCTTAGATAAGGGATTCATTAGACCTATTATGTCCCTATGGGGAGCACCAGTCTTATTCATATGAAAGGAAGATGATTCTCTCAGAAGGTGTATTGATTATCGTCAACTCAATAAAGTCACTGTCAAGAATAAGTATCCACTTCCCA
The DNA here is from genome assembly GCA_030864225.1 of Capsicum baccatum var. pendulum. NCBI lineage: Eukaryota > Viridiplantae > Streptophyta > Magnoliopsida > Solanales > Solanaceae > Capsicum > Capsicum baccatum. The sequence goes on along the minus strand of CM061559.1, from coordinate 193,291,438 downwards.
GAATCGATGACTTTTTCGATCAACTTCAGGGTGCTAGCTATTTTTTTAAGATAGACCTTAGATCAGTCTATCATCAGCTCAAGTTCAAAGAATGTGATATTCTAAAAATAGTTTTTCGTACACGGTATGGTCACTTTGAATTCTTAGTCATGTCCTTTGATCTTACCAATGCCCTAAAAACATTCATGGACTAGATGAATCGTGTGTTCAAGTAGTACTTAGACATGCTTTTCATATCCTTTATAGATGATATTCTTTTTTATTACCACAGTGAGCATGGTCATGCAGACCATCTCAGAATAGTATTCTAGACTCTCAGAAATCATCAGTTGTTCGCCAAATTCAGTAAGTGCAAATTTTGGCTAAGGTTAGTAGCATTTCTTGGTCATATCATCTTTGGTGATGGCATTAGAGTTGATCCTCAAAAGACCAAAGCATTGAGAAACTGGCCCAGACCCATCTCTCCATCAGATATCAGGAGTTTCTTGGGCTTGGCTGGATATTACCATTGGTTTCTTGAAGCATTTTTGTCTATTGGATCCCCTATGTCCATATTGAATTAGAAAAAGGTTCAGTTTCAGTGGTCAGATTTATGCAAAAAAAGTTTTTAGAAGTTGAAGACTAGACTCACCTCAGCTCTAGTTTGACTCTTCCAGACGATTCAGATAGATTCGTAGTGTACTATGATGTATCCATAGTAGGTTTGGAGTGTGTCCTCATGCAGCATGGTAAGGTCATAGACAATGCCTCCAGACAGCTTAAACCTCATGTGAATAATTATCCAACTTATGATCTTAAGTTAGCAGCTATAGTTTTTGCCTTAAAGATTTGGAGGTATTACTTGTACGGTGTTCATATAGATTTATTCACGGATCAGAAGAGCCTTTAGCACATAGTCTCTTAGAAAGATCTTAACCTCTGTTAGAGAAGGTGGTTAGAGCTCTTGAAATATTATGATATATGTGTCCTTTATCATCCAGGCAAGGCTAATGTAGTGGTCGACTCTCTCAATAGACTATCTATGGGTAGTGTTGTGCATGTTGAGGACAGTGATAAGAAGTTAGCTCAATAAATCCATTAGATTTCCCAACTAGGGGTGCACTTAGTTGATTCAGTAGAAGGAAGTATATCGATTTACAAAAGTTCAGAATTATCTCTAGTATTCGAGGTGAAAGAAAAGAAAGATAGAGATCCAGTCTTGTTAAGTTGAAAGAGTCGGTTAGAGATCATAAGGTTGAGGTTTTATCCTTAGGGGGAGATAGTGTTCTTCATTGTTAGGGTCATCTGTGTGTTCTAGGTGTATATGACTTGAGGCAACCAGTTCTTGCAGAAGTGCATGGTGCGCTACTCTATTTGTCCAGGGGACACTAAGATGTACCACAACTTGTGAGTGATCTATTGGTAGAGTTGGATGAAGAGGTATGTGGTAGAGTTTTTGGATAAATGCTCTACATATTAGCAAGTCAAGATATAACATCAGAAGCCTAGTGAGTCCATGCAGGAGTTTAGGTTTCCTACTTGGAAGTAAGAAGAAGTAAACATGGACTTTGTGACGGGTTTTCCTTGTAATCATCGTCAACATGATTTAGTGTGGGGTCATTGTAGATAGAATGACCAAATCAGCTCATTTCTTTCAAGTCCATACCTCTTATTTGGTAAAGGATTGCGCGAAACTCTATATCAGGGAGTTGGTTAGATTGCATTGTGTTCCATTGTCTATTGTCCTAGATAGAGGTACCTATTTCACCTCTTATTTTTGGAAAGTATTCCAAATAGGTCTTGGTACCCGAGTTCATCTGAGTATAGCCTTTCATCGTCAGACAGATGATCAAGTAGAAAATACCATTCAGACTTTGATAGATATGCTAAGGGCATGTGCAATTGATTTGAAGGATATTTGGGATGACCACTTACCTTTGATTAAATTTGCATACAACAACATCTATTAATCGAGTATTCAGGTAGCAATATCTAAATCTCTCTACAGTAGGAGGTGTAGATATCCAATTGGTTGGTTCGAAGTGGGTGAGGCCGCAGTAGTAGGGCCTGACTTGGTATTCTAAGCCTTAGAGAAAGTACAGTTGATCATATAACAGCTCAAGATAGATCAGAGATGACAGAAATCTTACACAGATGAGTGTAGAAATAATCTCAAGTTCGATATTGGTGATTATGTGCACTTAAAAATCTCTCCCATAAAGGGAGTGAAGCGATTCGGCAAGAAGGGAAAGCTCAGCCCCAATATGTCAATCTCTTCAAAATTCTCAGTCGTTTTGGCAAGGTAGCTTATGAGCTTGAATTGACTTTAGATCTAGCCTTGTTTCATCCAGTGTTCCATGTCTCCTTGCTAATGAACTAAATAGGTGATCCAACAGCTGTAGTCCAGGTAGAGGGCTTAGACATTCAAAACAACTTCTCTTATGAAGAGATTCCAGTCAAAATTCTTCACTACTAGACTTGTAGACTGAGGAACAATGAAGTCCCTCTAGTCAAAGTTCTTTGGCAGAATTAGTCAGTTGAGAGAGCTACTTGGGAAGCAGAAGAATACATGTATACCAAATATCCTTACCTTTTCTTCACAAACTCAGACTCAGCCCAAGGTAATAGCTTTTCTTAAGCTTATTCAGTTTTATGTTCATATTTCAGTTATAAACTTGGTATCAAATACCCTTGCATATCCATTCATATGTTCATGTATCATGTCAGTGACGTTTTCATGCATTAGATATGTATTCTCATCACGAGAAACTCAACCTCTCAGTAATTTCAGTCATGCATTCATAAAGACTATCCATCATATATTCATACATTAGACATGCATATTTAATATGATATTTCAATATATCAGAAGTTTCAGTCATATCGACATATTCAACGTTCACATCCTATTAGTAAGATCAGTCTATCTGCTTTCCCAGTCTAGTCAGTCCCATTCAAGGATGAATGTTTCCAAGGGGGAGATATTGTAATACCTTAAACTTTCTTTAAGTCATATCTAGTCCCCAGAAGAGTTAGTGATGACTTCCTCAACGATTAATATTTAAATCAGATAGAATTTCCCCAATTTCAAGTTAGCTTTCCAACAATACCAATTTCATCCAAATTTCATATCGGAGTAAAAAGTTATGGATATTTTACAAAGAATTGTCGGAAACACCCAGAAGCAACGGACAAGACAATGGAACGTCGCCCAAGCCATCATGACTAAGGCAGTGAACCCATCTTCTCCCCAAGTGCGATGGTCAGGACCGATAGACTGTTGAGCTAGTGAGGGACCATCGCCCAAACCATCGCAGGCGAGGGAGAAAGTTCAGGTTCTGGACAAGTGCCATGGTCAGGACCGATGAACCGTCGACACAACGATGGACCATCGACCAAACTATCACCACTTTTGATCATCAATTTTAACCCATTTTTAAAAGGGTATTTGGGTCTTTTTCCACCTGTTTTGACCCCTAATTATGCCAGACCAGAGCTCTAAACTCATTATTCATCCACAATACCAAATTAGGGTTTCTCTCAAAGATCAATCCCCAAGAACAAGAAAACCTAGGTGTCTAATCCCAAGTAAAGAATTCAAGCTTTCCTCTACCAATCTTCAAGAAATCATCCACCCAGGTATGTCAAGTGTTGATTCATGGGTTTCTTTCAACCATAAAGCTCAAGAAAACCTATTTGAAATATAAACTTTGGATTCCATGGTATGAATTGAATTATATCCATGTTTATGTTGTTGTTTGATTTCCAAGTTGAAGTCTTTAATGACTATCATGAAAATATGTTAGTATGAGGTTCAAATTCTTGTGTTGGAAGTGTAAAATATTGCCATAAAGTATTATTTCAATATTCATGCCTAAACCTAAAGAGATGCATGCAAGGTGTTTGATAAAATGCCTAAGAGAAAAGGAATTCTACCTTATGGCTCATTTGTGACAAAAATTAATGAATCTGTGTTTCTCCCTTATATTTGATATGTCTCCCACGTTATTGTTATGCTTTGTAATGGATTGACGTAATGCTCATGAGATTAGGCTTATGAAATTATGATATGCTTACATGCATTCCTATTTATGTGTAAGCTAATAGCATGCGAATACTTCATGAAAATCCCCAATTATTGTACTATGAATTGTTGACTATGGTCAAGTGTCAAGAAGTGTCATGTCTTGTCAGTTTCATGCTATCGAGTCTTGGGGGTACTTGTACCCAACAATTTAGCTATGTGCCTAGATCCAGTGTCATGTTTTCTAGATTCTCTCAGTCAAGCCATGATTTATAGAACTTAGTCAGTCATTGACTCAGGAAAACTTAGTAAACTCAGTAACTTTAGAAATCTCTTAAATTCAATAATCTCAGTAGTTTTTCGTGAATCAATGAAACTCAATAAATGCAGTCCAGTTCAGTTCAATTAATCATATTTAGTATCTATTCAGATGAGAGTAAGATTCAGCACTGAGTGAGCCCAAGGATGGGAACTCACCTGTTATTAGAGGGTGTGATTCTTAGAACCAATCCTTGCGCTCTAGAACTAAGTATCCAGTGTAGGTTGAGACATCAGACCTGCTAGTTGAGGGTAGATGGGCTGGCTTAACTTATTATATGAGGGTCCCACCATTCTCCTTAGAGTACCGTTAGATGAGGGATCACTCACAGCTTATCCTTACCAGTGGCGCGGTATTGACATCATTCCAATTGGGGTTACAAATTCAACCCCAACTCAGCTATAATATCTTATTAGGGGCATCTCGATTAAATGACTACTTCCTAAAGTCTCAGTCTTAGTTTCATTAATAAAATTCAAATAGTTCTACAGAATTCAGGTTTGTCTAATACTATCACCAAATTAAGTACGAAACTTAGCTAGTTCCATCAGAAATAGGACTCTCAAACGCAGTCATTCAGATAATAGTATATTAGTTATACGAAACTTATCTTATCAGCATTTGGATTCAGTGATGTCATGATCTCAGTTACAGTTCACGTATTTATCTATGTATTGTCATGTTCATTTTACTCAATCAGTCAGTATTGTTCATGTATATAAACCCATGCATTCATCCTGCCTTACTTGTATACCAGTATATTCAATCGTACTGACGCATTTTTGCTATGGTGTTTTATACCATAGGTTTAGAAGTACGAGCTCGAGAGCATCCTTAGTAGATCAGGCGTTCAGCAGCCAGACTAGCAGTGTTCTTATTATTTGAGAATAGCATGATTATTTTATTACTTTATTATTTTAGTAGTCCGTAGTTAGTTAGAGACATGTCCCATCAACTCCATAGTTTTTAGGCAGTTTAGAGGCTTCCAGACTTTAGCATGTTCAGAAAATTATTTAGTTTTATTTTGGTATTGATATACCGTATTTCTAAATGTTATATTTTATCAGATATTTGAACCTTATGGCCCTTCCTCCCTTTTCTGCATTTATATAGTATGTTATGCAGTGCTTAGGTACAAATATCAGTCATGAGTTAGCTTGTGGTCCTTCGGGGTCATGAGCACCGTGTAGTGTTTCGGGTACCAGATTTAGGGCATTACAATAAGACAATACATGTTTAAAGACAATAAAGTAAGTTTATATCTATAGTCAAATGGCCACAACCAAATATTCAACCAATACCAATACCAATGTCAATATTAATATCAATACTAATGAAAACACTAATACCGACACCGCCGATGCTTATAGTTATTTGATAAAGCCCTTAACTAAAATAAAAAAAAATTGGATAAGACATGCCCCCAACCATAGCCAAAACCAAAAACAAAGAAATAACAATAATGAAAAGAATTCCATAACATGAAATGGAGTCTTCCAGAGTATGGAAGATTACCACTTCAATCTGACTAAAATATTTCCATAAGTCCAAGTCACTGAGTAAGAAGAATAGTAGTATGGCCAATTCCTGCATCGGGTGGTGATAAGTGGCCGAAGACAGTTAGCAGGGTAAACTCTAGTATGTATCTCATGGATAAAGATAAGATAATGCCATCAATTTAAAACCAAATCAAATATCCACATGAAATAACATATATATATATATATATATATACCATGCTGGGATAGGGAATAAGGTTGTCACAACCTAAGACTTCCCCCTAGTTGTAACATGGTGCTTAGAACTGCAAGTGCTCCCAAGATAACTGATGAACTGGTATACTGCTTGAGCAACTAATTTAGAATATATAAAATAACTATGTTTATTGTGTGAAAATATAATCATGGCCTAATATGGATAATTATAATACTGATAAAGTTTACATCCTGATAAAACTGAATAGAGAACTAGAATTTACATTTCATGAATGTAACTGACTATCTATGAAGCCTCTAGTATACTGATTGTAAATAGCTGGACATGCCTCTAACTACCACAAATCAATACATATGAATAATCAAAGAAAAGTACATGAACTACTTCTGATTAGAGTCCCTAAAACTAGAGAACTCATCACCTCCTGGCTAGAAGCTATAAACTAAATAATTATGTCATGTAGTTTTTAACTAGTACCTACAATGTAGCACATAGACATATATGTGGATCAGTACTTTCGAATGTACTGAGTAAGTAGGGGTAAATGCAATAAGTAAAGTTGATTTCATTCGTAATCTTAAATCATGCATGCTAAGTGTAAGTAAAGTCACCAAAAGACTGAAATAAATTATAATCTAAAGTATCTTAAAGCATGAGTGACAAAGATAATCTCATAAGCTGGTGAATCACTACACTTAGGTTGTTAAAATCATTATTTTAGTAGAATGAGTATAACTACATTTGGGAAGCGGTAAAGCATAAAAACTGAATGTAGACCTTATGTAAAACTGAATAAACTGTAAAATTGAACTGAGGATCATGCATGGCAACTGAACATGAAAAATAACATGAACATGTAAAAATGAAAATACAAGACAAGGCATAAACATATTTTTGAGATAATCTCTTATCAGAAAGACTAAAATCTATATAACTAAATAACTGAAAATCTATATGCTTTGGCCAAGAAAAATTTGAGCTGAGACATACTGAATACTAACTAAAACTGTGGGAGTTGTCATGTAACCGCCATAAATCATGGGAGATATCATGCAGTCCAATGTCTGACCTACGTTGAGGAGGGCTATTCTATCCTTGTCATCAGAGTAGAACCTGAACTAGCATGATCACTAAACTGAGCCTGTATTGGGAAAGATAAAGCACTCTCTGGAGAGGCCCCTAAACATAAACATACAGTGGCACGTATTTTCTGGGAAAGTGGGATGCGTTGAACCCATACCTTCGACTCAGTGCTAAATCCTACTCCCAACTAAAAGACACTAAAATACTAACTAGTGCATGCACTGATAACTGATAACTGATAAGCTCAGGACATGGCATTCTTAAAATAACAGTGCATCAAATTCTGAGGTAATTAAACATTTAAACTGATATTGCTCAACATGATCATGGTGTTTTGAATATGATATTAAAATCATTATCTGACTAACTTGTTACTTTAAAACTGTAATTCATGTAAAATACATAGGTATAGGGTGTTCATAATCCGCCAGCACGAAATGATTGAAAACAAAATACAATATCAAATTTGAAATACTAAAGCATGTAATCATGGTTCAAAGATCCCAAAACATCGACATTTCATTAAACATGTAAGAATCATGTACTTGGTCATGAGAATGTCTTAAAATATGGGAAAACAATATGGATACGTGTCTAAGATCATAACTTAATAATATAACATGAAATTCACTTGAATATAACATAAGTGATGGAAGCTTAAAGCACAAGGTAACCTAACTTCTTATAAAATCATTCTTAGACATGAATAGAGTCAAACTACTAAGGAAACACATGAATATAATCCATCTTGAACATACAAAACTCCATAATAAGAGAAAAATCCATCCTTTAGTTGAAAAGAGGGTTCTTGGACTCCATGGTCGAAAAGGTACCTATGGATGAACACCCACATACCTTAATTGAATGATTTTTTTAAAAAAGTTAAAATTGAAAGTTGAATCCTTGAAATCTTGAGGAAGAAAGATTGAATCTTGGGACTTGAATGATGAACTTATGAAAGGAACTTTGTTCTTGATATTTTCTTGAAGATTTTTTAACTTGGAAGCTTGAATTCTTGGATTTCACGGGGAAAAGGGGTTGGAGTTTGTTCTTGGGAAGTTAAGGGTTTACATATGGATTTGATGATGAAAAGTGGGGAGATAATGCCCTTTTGGTGTTTTAATCTATCACTTGAGTGCTTGGGGGAAAGGGGAAATGACTAAAACACCCTTTGAGCTTCTATTTATGAATGTAGGAAAACATTACTCCACGTTGCAGAGCTAGACGTGGTAACTTAGTCCCGCGGCGTCGTGCTATTACGACAACTTACTGGTTTTGATAAAAATGATCATAACATTTTGCTCGAGTATCAGATTAATGGAAAATTGGTATCGTTGTAAATCTAATTCAATTATATACAATTTGATGGGTCTTTTTCTGAAAAAGTCCACATATATAATAAGTTGTACATGTTAAAAGTTGACCCTTGTAGAATCAAATACAAAAATTTGGTCGAATCAAAGGCTCTTAGATCAACTTTGCTCCTAGTGAATCCTATGAAGCCTTTTCACCTCATAAGCACTTTACACACTATGATAAAAATAATGACACATGTATTCAAAGAAAAATTGTGAGATTAGAGTTTACACATGTAGAAATAATGGTTCAATTTCTAGCTCAAGAATGTGGGGGTGTTACAAAGGTTTAGCATGCATTTAAAAACTTAACCTAGGTTGTGTAGCTCTGTCATTCTAAAACTATCCATGGTCTATAAGGGTTCAACTCCACTGACTGAAAGGGCCTAGTGCCGGTTAGATTTATGACCAGCGAAAAGAACGTGGGATAACTAGTACATCCCCTAAATATAGAGTATGACATCATGCATATGACTACCAAGGTCACTCTCACATCGGTAAATATGAGTTTACGATGTCGGTCCCCCTAGGACTTCCATATTCCATGGATTTACTACTCAATTCCCTTTAAGACAACTTAAAACTTTTACACAAAACCAAACTATTTACCAAGGAGTCCTTTTAATTAGGCATCAACCATTGGTATCGTCAAACTAAAATTAGAGCTTGCAAGTGTTTTACCTTATGCCATATAAACCATTAAACCAAATTAGACTCCACTATTTCCAATTAAACCAAAATCATGGCCACCAAGGCCTTTCCAAAGTCATGTAAAACCAACCAAAACTATTTCATGTTTCTTTAACCATTTATGCAATGCATGGATTCCAAGAGTAGTCAAACTATGCGACAAAATCATTCTAATTAACAATTTCACAAATAGGTTGAGGGAATGTCATTATAAAATCCAAATACCAATAAATTTAGCATTAATCATGAACCATTAGTTAAACCACAATTCCCATGCATCCATATGTGCAAAGCCATTTTTAATACATGAAAAACAATGAGAATATTAATCATCCATGCACATCCAAAACCCCCAACCTTTATTTCAGAATCATAATAATACCATGAAAACCATACATTAAAATACATGTCTTTAGTAAAATAACAGTAATGGAAGAGTCACATGCCTTAGACACTAAGAAGTATGGAGAAAAACCACCCTTGAAAGCGTTAATTGATTATCTTGATAAAACCCTATCTTTTGCTTGAAGAGAGAGTTTGAGATAGAATTTGATAGTGTTTGATTGGGAATAATATCTTAATTAAGTCCGAAAAGGTGTTTTAAGTAATGACGTCAAAGGAAGTTAAAAAGGGAAATGCCCAGAATGCCCCCAACCTAAAATTATAAAAAATATCATAGGTGGTTATAAGTCGAGCCACATGAGTCATCACCACAACATATAACTCATACCCATAAGGCATCACCAAGATAATGAGTTGGACACCCATACACTATTCTCTATAAAACTCCATGCTACCACTCATTACTAGACCATGTGATTTGTATTATAAATAGAACCCAAAGGGATTGGACGCTGGACAACATACAAATCAACCTTAAAATCTACAACCTATCCTTATGGATCTTAGTGAGCCACTCGTACTTAGAGCCAAGTCTTGTCACTAAGTTACTGATTAGAGAAAGGTTTGGCCAAATGACCCATCACCACCCTTAATGACTCATACCACTAAAACATCAACAAAACCAAAACCTAACCACCATACATTGGAAACCTAACAACTAGTGTTGACTTTTACCTACATCATAGAACTCGTATGATGAATTGTTATTAGGACAGTGAGCCCAATGCTCAAGAAATTTCCAAGGGCCAAAACCCAAGGTATTTCAATTTTTCACCACTTTGATCATTCATCCTCGAATGATGGAACAAGGAAGTGACTATAATAATTCAACCCCCAAATATATCTACTCTTACCTTTAATACAAAAATAGATAACCAAGGAATTTACAATCCACCTTTAACAAAGACAAAAAAGAAAGATGGTAAGATCAACACATACCTTAAGCATGATTTTATAGAACGGGGAATAGGAAGGGATACTTGGACTTCATGTCCTCTTTAGCTTTCCATATAGCTTCTTAAACCTTATGGTTCCTCCATAGATCCTTCAACAAAGATACATCCTTGGTCCACAACCAGCGAACCTGCTGATCTAAGATATCAACCAAAACCTTTTCATAAGACAGAGAATCCAAAATACATATATCCTTGATAGGTACAATCTGCAATGGATCACCCACATACTTCCTCAATATAGTAATATGGAACCTCGGGTGAATAGAGCTCAAACTAGAAGTCAACTCCAACTTATATGAAATATTGCCACTCTTTCTTAAAATCAAGAACGACCAACATATCAAGGAATAAGCTTTTTGTTCTTCTCAAACTGCATTATTCCTTTATGGGAAACATATTCAAGAATACCCTTCCCCTACCTCAAACTCTAATTTCCTAGGCCTCACATCTGTATAGTACTTTTGGAGTATTTGGGTAGTTTTAAGTCTAACTCAAATCACATTCACCTTCTCCAGAGCTTGGTAAACCAAATCCAGGCCAAACATCTTTACCTCACCAACCTCGAACCACCTAATAGGAAACCTCAAATAGAGTCATCCCAATGCTATAGTAGTAGCTATTATTATATGAAAACTCTACAAGAAGCAAATGTTTAACTATACTACCACCATAGTCAATCATGCAAGCTCAAAGCATATCTTCCAATATTTGAATAGTCCTTTTTTCTTTCCTATCTGATTGTGATTTATTGATAAAACAGAAAAGATATTCAGAGTTATACGTGTTTTTATCTCTAAGGGTATGGAGTTAGCCACTTATCCGTTGAAGGATGTGGCATACCAATGATATAAGAAGTGGGAATAGCTAAGAGAAGTTGATACTAAACTACTATATGGGATGAATTCTTTGGTGATTTCTTGATTGCTTCTTTCCTCAAGAGTTGAGAGAATAGAGGCTTAGGAGTTATGAATCTGAAACAAGGTAAGATGAGTGTGAAGGAGTACAACTTGAAATTTCATCAGTTGTCTCACTATGCTCTTGAGCTAGCATCTAGAATAAGGGCTAGGATGAGGAAATTTGTTTTGGCTTGTCTTAGGACTAAGTGATGGAGTACAAGGCCGTATTACTAAATAATGACATGGATATCTCTAGCTTAGTGGTGTACATGTAATAGGTGAAGGATGAGAGAAAAAAATTGTTAAAATTTAGAGAGAGCCATAATAAGAAGTACAGATATTTTGAGTAGCAGAATAGTAGTAGAGATGGCAGATAATAGTCTAAGAAGAAATGGGGAAATTTTTGTTCCAATTCTGCGGCTAGTGCTATATATCCAGAGACATCTAGCAATTGTCATTTTTATACTGACAATAGGTTCAAGGAACAAGATGCCTAATTTTATGCCAGTGGAAATCAATCAGCTCCATCATGTCCTCTTTGCAGATTTTATAGGCAGGTGCATCATTAGGTGTGTGACACGGGAAGGAATTAGTGTTTTAGTTATGATTAGCTTGGTTACATGCAGTGGGAATATCCTTTATCTAGGGTTTCTATGAGATAAAATAGGGTCCCGATTGTTACTTCCTTTATCACCTATCAAAAATCTGAGGCATCTTCTGATGTTCTCTCTAGTACATTATAAATTATTTTCCTGTGACATGTATTTCTTACTTAATATTGGGTATACTCCTTTTATGTGACCCCTCATATGGCTACTGATTTTGGTTTTGGTCCTGATATTTTTGATCCCTTTTTTTGTGTCAACCTTGGTGGGTAACTCTTTTATGGCTAGAAAAGTCTATAGTTTTTTTGTGATATCTATTTGTGGTAGGGAAATATTGGTTGATTCGATAAAGATAGATATTTTAGATTTTGATGTTATTTTATGAATGGATTAGCTCTATCCATGCTATGCATCTCTTTATTATAGGACTCAAAGGGGCAGTTTGCACCTCCCAAATAAACTAGATTAGGAAAGGAGTTACCTAGTACCTAAAGGGAGGTCATCTTAGAGCATAAAAGCTAATTTCCATGGGTCATCGTTAGCATCTAGTTTTGGTTAAGTATTCTAATTTTGAGGGACCTTCTTTGCAATCTATCCCTGTAGTCAATGAGGTCCTAAAGTATTCGCTGATGATTATTATAGTATCTTTCCAATAAGGAGATAGACATTGGGATTTATCTTCTAATGGATACTCATCCTATCTCTATCCCTCCATACATAAAGGCTCCATCTAATTTGAAAAAACTTAAGGAGTAGTTAAAAGATCTACTTGATAAGAGTTTTATTCATCCTAGTGTCTCTTTGTTGGGTAATCCCATGCTATTCAAGCATAAGAAGGATAGTTATATTTGGATATGTATAGATTATCAGCAGTTGAATAAAGTGATGGTAAAGAATAAGTATCCTGTTCCTAGGATTGATAACCTATTCGGCCAACTTTATGGTTCTAAGTACTTTCCTAATATTGAACTTTGGTTGGGTTATAACTAGTTAAATATTAGGGAGGTGCAGATCCCTAAGACTATATTTAATATTGGGTATAGTCCCTATGAGTTCTTAGTCATGTATTTTAGGTTGACTAGCGCTTCGATAGTAGTCATGGATCTTATGAACCGATATTTTGTCTTTTTGGACCTATTCTTCATTGTCTTTATAAATGAAATTTTGGTATACTCCAAGAGTGAGGAGGATCATACCAATCACCTCAGTATAGTGTTACAAACTCTTAAGAACCAATGATTGTATATTATGTTTTTGAAGTTTGAGTTTTGGTTGAATACTTTAACCTTTTTTGGATATGTTATTTCGAGCAAGGGGATCATGGTGTATCCACAGAAGGTCAAGGTGCTTAAGAAGTATCCTAAACCCATGAATCCAACTGATATTTTGAGTTTCTTGGGTTAAGCCACATATTATAGGAGGTTTATGGAGATTTTCTCTTTGATTTATAATCCATTGACTTAGTTGATTAAGACGAAGATAAAGTTTCTACAATCTGATGCTTATTAGGGTTTCTTTGAGAAGTTGAAAAATAAGTTGACTTCGGCTCCAATTTTGACCCTACCTGAGGGTGTTGATAGTTTTGTTGTTTATTAGGATACGTCCTAAATGGGACTGGTTTATTCTTTGATGCAGCATGGCAGGGTTGTGGCATATGCTTCTAGGCAGCTTAACTTGTATGAGAAGAACTATCCAACTTATGATTTGGAGATTTTGGTTATGGTTTTTACTTTAAAGATTTGGTGCCATAACTAGTATGGAGTTCATATTAACATATTCTCAGGCCATAAGAGCTTGCAGTATGTGTTCACCCAGATGGAGGTGAATCTCAAAGGATATGGATTTAGTTACTTAAGGATTATGACATGAGTATCCGTTATCATCCAAGTAAAGCTAAAGTGGTTACAGAGGATCATAACAAGTTGTCTATGGATAGCTTGTCACACGTAAAGAAATAAAAGTGATGGTTTATGAAGGATATTCACCATTGACTAATCTTGAAGTTCATTTTTTGGACTTTTATGATGAAGGTGTGATCATTCAAGAGGTGGTAAAGTTAGATCTTGGTGTTTAGGTGAAGGAGAAACAAGTTTTAGATCCTGTATTATTACATACTGTAGATGATACAGATCAATAGAAAGTGATGTATTTTAAGATTAGTGGTGATTGTATCTTGAGGTACCAAGATAGATTATGTGTTCCCGATGTTGATGGACTGTGAGAGAGGATTTTATCTGAGGCTCAGGAGTTTAGGTACATGGTTCATCTTTGTTTGATGAAGATATACCATGATTTGAAAGAGATCTATTAGTGGAATAACCTAAAGAGGGATCTGGCCAATTTTATTGCCAAGTGTATAATTTGTCAGCAAGTGAAGGTGGAACACTTGAGGCATAGTGGTCTATCTCAAGAGATTGAGTTTCCCATATTGAAGTAGGAAGTAATTAACTTAGACTTTGTTATTGGTTTTTGACTATCTCAAAGCCAGTTTGATTCGATTTGGTTCATCTTTGATAGGATGACTAATTCCAATCACTTTTTACCAATGAGGACGAATTATTATATCGAGGATTATGCTAAGCTTTTCGATCAAGAGATTATCAAGTTGCATGGTGTACCTATTTCTATTATATCTGATTGAAGTAAGCAATTTTCTTCTCACTTCTATTATTATTTTTAGAGTGGTTTAGGGGCCAAGGTAAACCCTAGCACCGCTTTCCACCCTTAGACAGATGGATAAGCGGAGAGGACTATTTAGAATTTAGAAGATATGCTAAGGGCCTATGTGATTAACTTTTATGGTAGTTGGATTGATTATTTGCCTCTCATAGATTTTGCATATAATAACGACTATCATTCTAGCATCCAGATGGATCCATTTGAGGCTTTGTATGGTAAGAGATGTCATTCTCCTATTAGGTGGTTCAAAGTTGGTAAGACTAGATTGTTTGGTCCTGATTTGGTTTACCAAGCTATGGCGAAGGTGAAGGTTATTAGGGATAGGCATAAGACTTCCTAAAGTCGCCAAAAGTCCTATGCAGATATGAGGCATAGGGAGTTACAGTTTGATGTTAGTGATTGGGTGTTCTTAGAGGTATCTCCCGTGAATGGAGTAATAAGGTTTGGAAAGAATAGGAAGCTCAGTGCCCATTATATTGGCCCATACTTGATTTTGAGAAGAGTGGGCAATGTGTCTTATGAGTTAGAGTTACCTTTAGGTTTATGTTTTATCTATCCAGTGTTTCATATTTTGATGTTAAAGAAGTGTGTTAGTGATCATTCCTTGGCTGTCCCTTTGGAAAGTGTGGGTATTTATATTCCTTGTCATAAGAGATGTCTCGATGGATATTTTGGATAAGCCAGTCCATTGTTTGAGGACTAATAATGTGGCATTAGTGAAGGTTCTATAGAGAAATCATAAGGTTTTAGAAGCTGCTTGGGATGCTGAAGAGGACATAAAGTCCAAATATTCATTTTTGTTTCATGCTATGGATAATCGCGCTTAAAGTATGTGTATTCCTTAATATCTTTGTTTTTTGTCTTTGTTAAAGGAAATTATAGCTGTGTTCTTTTTTAAATCAAGATAATAGATGCCATGATTCATCATTCCAGGATAAATGATCCTAGGGGTGAATATAAAACCCCAAATTTTGGTCCTTGTAAAATTCCTAAGATTTGGAGCTTACTGCCTAACCTAAGAGTTACTTTATAAGTCATAAGGTGTCACTATGGCTTGCCAAACCCTAGTCATAACGCATCCAGTGAGGTTTCCTAAGATGTCTTCTTTAAGTATGACTAGACTCAATGAGTCGTCAAGACATTATACAAGTTGTATGGTGCAAGTCATAGGGTTACCAGCAAGAAGGCCCCTAACCTATTGTCTAGACTATGATTGGATCTAATGAGTCATAAGTTATGAATATGAGTCGTAGAGTAAGATTCATAGTCATACTACTGTGGGTGCCCTGAGATTCTGGTTATACCATGAGGTATGGTGATGACTCGTATAGAGTCATCATGAGTCATAAGCTGACCCGTGATGATTGGCGATACTTTTCATCTTTTATTTTAAGGGCACTTTGGACATTTCCCTCTTTCCTAATAGGTAACCATGACCAAAAATACCCTAAGGGACCCTACAACACCATATTACTCAAATAATTGCTCTCCTCCCCTCTCCTAAATTTTATATTCAATGGCAAAGTTAGGGTTTCAGGAGTTTTGTCTTTTAGGGCTCAAAGGTAGTTTCTTCTTCAAATTTATTGGTGATTAAGGCAAGTATCTCTCTCCCTAAACTTGTGTTTTAAATTATAGCATAAATTGATTTGTTATTCATATGATTTTGATGTGGGTTTTGAATAATGGTTTGAAGGTTTTGGATAATGATCCTTTAAATGTTTTCCCCCATGGCGTTTATGAATGATTCGTGGTTTGAATTGATTATTTTAAATTATTTGGGGTGCATGGGTGTGGTTAATTGGAAATAGTGTTCTGGATTTCCTAAATTGATAGTTTTGAGTATTGTAATTGGTATGACCTAATCCCAATCATGTGAAATTGGTTTTGAATATGAGTATATACACATAGAACTGCTCTTGATTTATGGCAATTGCATAAAAAGGCTAATGAAACCTGAATGGTTTGAAAGGCCTTTATGGCCATGAATTGATTTGGAAATGGGTTCGAGTCCCAATTGGCTAAATATTTTGAAGTCCTATTGGTTGTTGAGTTTGAGTCCTAATTAGCTAAATGGGCTGGAGTCTTACTAGTTAGTGTGTTAGAGTCCCATTGGCTATTTGATTTGGTATGATGACATTCACTTGCAAGCTATAGTCGGTATGATGATACCACTTAATATTTTCATAATGAATGACTCATTGATTAAATGAATAGGTTACGTGCTAAATATTTTTAATTGGGCTTATAGGGGGTTTTGTATTTCACCGTAAAAGTAGAGGTCCCAAGAAGACTAATATTGGAAACCACATTTTCCGTCGTTGGCATCTCAATAGCTAGATGTTTGAGTCACCCTTGATATATAACTGGGAGGTTTGAGTCCCCTGTCCATGTATGCTATGATTATTCTCTGATTCGTGTGGCTACGCATACTAGGGCCTAACCAGGGGGTGAGAGATAGGGCCCATATAGCCCGTGGATATTCTTATGATGGTTTCTCTTCACAGCCTAGGCTAATGATTTAAAGTTCATGCTAAACCTTGTTCCCTATCCAAGAATGTTATATATATATACGCACGCATACACACTGTGTGTGGATATTACTATGGTTTTGACTTGACATTATTTTATACCTTCCCTAAATTACCTGCTAGTGTGTACCCCACTAACTATCTCTGAACGCTATATCCCTATGTGATGCAGGGAACGAGATAGTTCTACTTTTCCTATGTAGTATAGGTAGTTGTAACACGCCAGGAGTAAACCTTGGATACCACACGGTGCTTATAGTCACAGGTGACCACAAGATGACCTAGGAGCCGGTACCTTCTATGAGCACTGAATAATAACAACAAAATAACATGTGCAGAATATTTGAAAATGCCATAAGGTTTTAAGTTCAAAAATATTTTTGAATCATAAATCTGTAAATAACTGTCTGAAACTGATAAAAATAATGACAAACTGACTGACTGTCTAAAGTGTCTGAAATCCTCTAAAGCTAACTGAATAAGAGTTGATGGGACATGCCTCAACTAACTCCAACTAACTACTGAATTGAAAGCATGAAAATAAATATAGTCGGTCCTCAAAATTGAGTACTCACCACAACTGCTGCTGCTTATGTGCTGAGATATCTAAGTGTGGTCGGGAACCTAAGCATCCAAACCTATGATATGAGACATTCTAGAACAAGAAATGAGAATGTGGTTAGTACTTTGAATGTACTGGTATGCTAAATAGGTTTAGGCTGATATGAATGTTCTCATGTACATGAATAATAATTGACTGAATAGCATGAGATAACTGAATAACTGATATAAATGCATAAATTCTGTAAAATTTGAGAATGCATGACCAAGCATATAACATAATTCTGAAAATAGTCTGTAAGCTGAAATACTGAAATCTGATAACTGAAGAACTAATAACAGTATGCTATGGTCAATGCAATCCTGAACTAAAGTATACTAAATACTGAACTAAGACTATGGGAGCAATCATCTAACCGGTATGCTCCAATGAGCTAATGAGGGTCCAACCTGTGACCTCAGTTGGAAGGGTGTCAGTACCGTGCCACGGGTACTAAAACATAGCTGTATGGATCTACTAAAGTGTTGTCCCGATGAACAAAGGGTTACCCTTAACTGGCAGGTACCCATATGAAATCACCCTCAACTTGTCGGTTAGCATCTTAACCTATGCTGCCTATATAGTTATGAAATGCAGGGACTGCTACTAAAGATCACACCCTCAACTGTCCCTATCCTTGGGTTTGCTCGTTGCTAAATCCTACTCCCAACTAAACTGACTCTAATCACTGGACTGAATTAAGCTTACTAACATGATGCATAGACTAAACTAGTAATGCTCATAACATATCTGAAACTATTCTAAAGATACTAAGACTAAGTAAATACCTATGTTTACAGGTATTTATAAACCCCAAGACTTGGTAGCTATAATAGCAAAATAGTACTAAAGCTTTGAGGACATAATGTGAAAGCATTTATTCAGAATTCATTCTTGTAGACATTTCATCAAACACTTGATATTCGTAGTTTAAACTAAGCATGGGAATAGTTTAATGCTTGTAATAATAGAATGTTTTCAACATAAACAACACTAATTATGATTTAAATCAGCGAACAACATTATTCAAACGTGTGAGATTTAGCAATAACAATAATTTCATGTAAACATGGTATAGAATCAAGATTCATGGGAGTTCATGTTTAGAAATCATAATAACTTGTAAAATCACAACTATAAGTGAAAAATTAGATTATTGGACTCTATGGGTGGAAGGCACCCAAGGATGAACATTTAACATACCTCAGTTTTCCAAATTTGTGATAATTGTTGGTGAATTATTGAGACTTTAACTTGAATTTGATGAACCTAGGGTTCTGTTCTTTAAAGGTTTTATGAAATAATGAGTGAATTTACCTTTTGGGAGGCTTAATTTTGTGTTATGGATGAATAATGTACGGGGAAAGTGGCCTAATTACCTCCAAAAATCCATAATTTAATGATCAAAACTTTCCAAGTGACGCAATGTTGATGTGTCATCGATGGACCTGATGCGATTTCTAACGCGCCCATCGATGGAGACGACGTCATAGCTAACATTACACGTCCTGATCATGCTGGATCACTATTTTGGTCATCCAAACATGTCTCAAATGATGTCCAATAATTTTCAAACTCACCGATAACCTATAGATAATCTTGATCATGAACCAATTTAAAAATTGATAATCTAAGGTCGGGAAGATCAAAATAAATTCATTGAAGTTAAGGGGCCAAAATAAGTCTATGTATTTAACACTTAGCTAAATTTACTAAGTATTGGAGCCTGATGACATGTAATATAAGACTGAAATGGACTAGGATTTTCACTCGGACTTATAGTGGTTCTTGGATTGTTCGTCTGTTAGCTTGAAGTTGTGAGCCTCCTTCTTCTGGATAGCATATTACTTCATGGCCCATTTTTTGTCATATTTTTTTTTGAATTAATTTAGGGATTTGATAAATAATAGAGCAAAAACATAATTAAATCTTTAAAAATAAAATGGAACAACCCATCCAAAAATTACACAAAACAAAAAAAAGGCCTTACTCCTATTTGATACCTTTTGACCCACCCTGATCCCACCTACTCTATTACAAATATCCATATTTTTAGTGTTTAATGATTCACACTCCTTATTTTTGATCCATATCAACCCTAATACACCAAAAAATATTGCCTCTTCCTTTGCTGAATCGAAGCTTCATCTTGTACCAGCTTTGGGTGGTCTACTGTATGTCATGGCTTATTGTTGTGTCTGCTCATTTCAGCTTACAAAGTAAGTGTCAATTGTTACCTTGTAATACCATTTCCTCTATTTTTAGCTTATTTTTCATCTATTTTATTGCTCCTAGTTGTGCTCTCCAATGGATTGGAATTACAGCTTCTTTTTGTGCTCTAATCAGGGTTCTAGGCACCTGAAGATTATTACATTTCCGAGTAAGCTTATAACCTATCTTCTTCATTTTTGTCAACCATGATTTAATTTATTAATCCCTTTTTTGTTGTACTTACAGTCAGTATGGAGATAATGGGATGCTCAGAACTGTAAGTAATTAGATAGTAATATCCTCTTAAGGTGTATTAATTCAAAACTACCAAATAACCCTCCCTTTTTGCTGTGTCCTTTTTTTTAGCTTTTATAGTATAGGCTAGATAGATTATTGACTCTTATTGGTGACTCTCTGGATTTTAAATATATTCATGTGAATAAAGTAAGTTGTAGCCTTCCCAGCCCCTTCACTCCTTTGTTGTAATTTATCACTATTAAATATATTCTTGCCTGTAACTTCGAACTGCTGGAAACTTGTTATTGTGAAATCCCCTTTATTAATGGCTAAATTAGTTAAATAATCATCCAATTGATTTCCTTACCTCATAATATGTCAGACACCCAAATTACATCTCTTTTATGAGAGAGTAAGTGCTCGTTGTCAAGTATATAACCCAACTAGGCTGGGGTCGAATCCCATAAGAAATACGATGTCAATGTAACGCCCGAAAAATAGGTCCTGAGATGTCATACGGTGCTTAGTGGCATAAGTGACCTCACGCTAACCCTCCTGCTGGCATAAATCACAAGCAACTCAATAAAATGCTTAAATAACTATATTATTAGCGAAAACATAGAACTTCTCTGATCTTGGTCAATACAAATGTGAACTTTACAAGATCACAACTCTACTTTTACAAAATAAAACTGAAACTGAATACATCAACTTTTACTGTCTGTCTATGAAGCCTCTACTGGTACAAACTTTAGATAGCCGGGCCATGACTCCCAACTATCTAAGCTTAATATGACTAAAATAAGAAAATACAATACTTCTCGAAATGTATAACTAACTTAATCCCTTGAATCAAAAGGACTCATCACCTGCTGAATGGAAGCTGGAAACTGCTGAATGCAGTATCTGTGCTACAACTTGTACCTACATAATAAGACACCATAGCACATAGAAATATATGAGGGTCAGTAGTTTAGGAATGTATTGAGTATGTGGGGGTGTATGCAACATTTTTAAATAATATTATAATTGTAAAATAGAATCATGCATGCTAACAATAACAACTCTCTTCGCTTGAATTAAAATGTAATATAGTTTCTCATAAATCATCAATAGTAACACATGCTTCATAAATCTCATAAATCATAGGACTCAACTCAAACTCTTTAACTCATGACTTATAGTGACTCGGTAACTCAAGAAACTTAAATTATTATGGACTTGGGAGTTTCTTATAACCGATATAAACCATGTGAGTCACGTGGAGTCCAACCTTTTTCCCTCCTAAGGAAGGAACCCCATATTGCTGGGAGCGTTATACTCTTACTAGGGAGTATAACCTCAAACTAATCTCTGTGATCACAAACTCGGCACTTTGTCCCTCAAATCTCAATCCTACAGTGGTACGTAGTTCTAGGGAAGTAGGATGCGCTAAACCTATATTTTTTGCTCGGTGCTAAACACTCCTCCTAGACTCATCTCAGAACGCGTTAGAAAATCCACCTCAATCAACTCAAGGGTCTATCATGAAGAACAAAATGTAAATATATCTCATTTGTGAATCATAATCAGCTTATGAATTCCTAACTCGACTCAAACTCAAATAATCTTTCTCATCATCAAGTACACTTCCTTATCAAATCCTATCAAGTATCAAAAGCTTTGAGAAAACATCATGGGACTCATTCTTGACTCTCAAGCTCAAATGTCAATATATATTTAATGATCAACTTCTTATGGAAAAGCTTAAAATCTTGACTCTTATCATTTATCACTTGGAATTCATATCAATTGTATACAATTCATAGCATAAATTCTCAATTTAAGAAATAAAACAATGGAATAGTCATGTATATCAATCTTGAATAGCTCAATTCTCATAAATCAATGATAAAGATATTTGGGTATAAACCCACTTGCAAAATCATGAAATTCCAATAGTAAAAAAAATCAATTCATTGGGCACAAGAATGAAAGGATATTCTTGTTCAAGCCTCACATACCTTGATTATGATTTTTGAGATGAACAAGCTTGATTGGAAACTCTTCTTCAAACTTTTGAGCTAAGCTTCTCAATGCCTTTGACTTGGAGAACTTGATTCTTGAACAACTTGGTAAAATCTTTGGAATATTCTTGAATTTTCTTGGAGAAGATTTGGATTTAGGATTTGGAGGAAAACCCTAGTTCTAGATTTTTGTAGAAAGGAGTGGAGAGAAATAAATTTTCTCTTCTCTATATAGATATCTATAGAGGCCAAAATAGGTGGAAATGACTAAGATACCCTTGAGAAAATTCTAGAACTGTGGCTCAATTTTTGTCCTTGGCGTGACGCGCCATGATTGCGGACCTTCATTGGATTTGGACAATTGGGAGACTACTCAGTGGTGCGATGTGGTGAAATCACATTGTCACCTTGGTTGTGACCTGGAAGGGCACTGCGATGCGGTGGAATCACGTTGGTGCACTTGAATTTGACAATCTTAAAATTGAGCCTTGGCGCGATGTGCCAATATCATGAAGGCTTGCTATAAATTGACAATTGCCATTTTGGCTAGCTCACGATGCACTAAAGTGTCAGGTGGCACACTGTCTCACTAAAATGACTCTAACTCTTCACCCGACTATCGAATTTGGACAAATTTGGTATCGATGGAAAGCTTATTCAATGCTCTATAGGTCCAATAATTGAAATTAGGGAAATTCTACACAATTCAATTATCATTCACTTTGGAAGTCATTTCCATATACTCAAAAGACGGTTTTACACTTAAGGAATGATTAGGGTATTACAATAACTCCCCCTTGGAAACATTAGTCCTCGAATGTTGCTAGTTTGGCCAAGAATACAAAGAAAACTGGAGATACACAGATGAAACAACTTACTAATCTAAATCTATGTCTTTCAAAACTTTGGATTACTTTGTTGAATGTATAAACTCATGATGAGAATAGCTATACCACTGGATCCGAGACTAGAAAATAATATAAAAGAATAAAGGACAGTTGTAATTCTCGACTGAGTCTGAGATGATTTGCCTTCTGCTTATAATAAAGAACGGGATCAGACTAAGGGTTTAGGATTCACTTGATGTGATTAGGGTGCAATTTTACTCATAGACTGCGAAGTCATAATTTATGTAGGCTTAGGTCATGAGAAACAAGGCTAAGATTATACAATGGGTATTACATTGTCTAGGCTAGAATACTTGGAAAATAAGGATCGTTCAATGAATATTTACAGACTAAATCATAATTAGATATATGAATCTGAAGTTGATGCCTGATACATATCTGCACTAAATTCACAGATCTTGAGTGCGAGCAACTACTTACCGGATTAACCGTACTTATCAAACTTCGAATAGTAAGACCAGACTAGTTCGAAAAATGGAAAACCATAGAAACCTATCTGCCAAATTTTTAAAACTGGGATGTTGACTATACAAACTGAACTGTACTAGATACTCATACTTAAGTGGAGATTTCTTCAACACCCTTCCAAGGAATTCTAATGGTATGAAGGAGCAAGGAACTTTAGGCAAATCTAATCAAGACATCTGAATCAGAGATCATAGAATTGCCATAATCCCATAGCTTGGAACATAAACCTATAAATCATAGGTTGGGATAGAAGTAATAGGCCTCAAGAAATGCAACTCCTTACTCTCAAACTTTACAGCACTTCTCAAACACTCTCTTGACTATACTATACCGTTCTGATACTATACTTGATTGATACGACTTATAATCCTCACATGACTCTGATGCTTCCATCTACTCATATCTCCTCGAACCAAACACTCTCATCGTCTTCATTCCTAACTTAGAACCACAAGATTCACCACATAACACTATTTTGGATCATAGACTTCCACACATCTATAATTTTACAACTTCTCACCTTAAGAGTAATTCTCATTACCACTTCGACAACTCCAATCCACCTAGTACTAGTCATTTTAATAACGTGTAATGCATTCATCCGCACGTACACAAACACAACCTTCGAGCCCATCTTCATAACCACATATGCATTCCTAATCAAACACTTATAAAGCCTCTACTTCATATTCTACTTGCCTCTTATAAAGAACAACTCCCATGCACTCACCTTAAGCAAGCACACCCGACATATTCCTAACTAATCAAGTCCTACACAAACGCTTCACTTCAATATTCCTTCAGACTCATGGAATTACACAAAACAAACATACAACAATATTCCCAATCATAACATATTAAACTTTGACTAACTGTGACATGTATCAAAGACTTAGCCTCAATCTCACTTCACATCACCGCCTAGCCAAAGTAAGTATGCCATCCTCTATTACTGATAAGAAAATATATTCTCTCTCCTATCTAAACAAATATTCACATCAACTCTCTTGATTAAGGAAAGATAACTAAAAGATTAGAGAATGAGGATTTGACTTTTGAACAGATACTATCAATAACTTGACACTCAACTGAGGCTTGAGGAATAGGGGATTTAACATCATAAATTTGTCAAAGAAATACGGCCCGAGGACATGTATGATATAAATCTAAATTTTTTTGTTGATCATTAGAAGCATTACTTGAGTACTTGAATTGAACATACCAAAAGGCTTGAGTACATGAGTCATGAGCCGCATAACCTAAATTTGGAACTCACATTTATGGAATGTAATTTCAACTGCTGAAAGATCTAAAACTCTGCATTTTAGGAACAAAAAGAGGGCTTGATTCTTTATGATATGCACGAGTTATGATCATGGAACTGAAACGTAAAGAATGAGTAATTATTGGGATTACTGAAAAAAATACCAAAATAAGAGTGGGTTGAGCATCATTCTTTCTCACTACTACCTTACAACTTACTGATACACCTTCTAAAATCTGAAAGCTTAACTTCATTACTCGTCCTATCATCTCCCCCGTAGACTTAAGCCATCACTCTGAGTAGGCATACCACTATATACCCACTAGTCTAAACTGAAATCATTTTACTCAAGAGTCTGGGATATAATCAATACACAAGAATAATAGAATTTAATCTGAATGACTACACCTGGAAACATACAACCACTTCCTTACACCACGGTCTGAGTTACATCCTATCCCTCTATACCTCCAGTAGTCATCATATGATACTTGCACATTCACTAACTTCGAATCTACACAATCATCCCTATAGTCAGAGTATACACCATCTAACGCTTAAACCCTTATTTCTATTAACTCAACATTGAAATTTCAAATCTTAGATTCTAACGCTCAACTTGAATACTTCCCAACCTTTCACGGACCATACTACTACTGTAATAGCCTACTAATATCACACTTGTAAACTTATATTTCTAAAAATGAGAATTAAAATCACATAAAAAGGCTCAACATTTTCAATCTAAACTCCTTAACTTAGCCATCGAGAATATCATTCATTACTTGACTAGTCTTTTCTCCACCTAGTAGCACCACGGTGCAAATATCTAACCCACATGCAATGATCCTCGAAAATAATACAGCCCCATAAAACCTTAGGCAAACTTCCTTATCATAGATACAATATCAAACTTAACTACAAATCAACCAAACTTAAGCTCTTCCATATACTGTTTAAGCATATTAGGTCACTTCCCTATAATTAGTGCCATTAACCAAGAAATTATCATATTTACCTTCATAGCCACCCATCATCAAAGCTTAATGCCTTGTGCTAAACATAACTCACAACTCCACCTCACACACATAATTTTGACTTGGAAACAAAACATCAATAAACACTAACTCACTTAAACCTCATGACAACAATAATTGGTCATAATCATATAGCCTATCTCATTTACAATCCATCAACATGTCCTTCTTCTACTCATTATTACTATCTATCCTTCATACACAGCTTAACTTAGTTCATAACTCTCTAAGCCTCAACTTAACTTTCTCTTGCAATCTCAGGAGCACCTAAGTTAACAACACTCATCCACTAAGTATCTCTATCCATAACTTATACTTGTATTGTTGAACACACACCATCAACAGCTCTCTTCATACTTCAAGCAAACTATTATTTACCTTAACCAGTAACTTCTCTTCTTTCACGAGCTAACACACAAGGACATATCACTTTATCAATAATTCAATCACATACAAAAAGGCTCGGCTATTCATACTTTCAATAAATCATACTTACCACCCTTCTTGTAATTACACCTCAAAACTTAGTTCCAACCAGCATGAGAAAACAAGATGAACAACTAGTCGCTAGTGAATCAAAATAGGCCTCACCCGGCTTCACTAGTCTTTGATTTTAAACAACATAATGATGGAAAGATTATGAGAGGTAGAAACTTGACATACAATATTTGATGATGTAAGAACACACATCTCACTCTTTCTTAACTGAATAACTCAAAAGGGTGAGAATATAACATTAAGCTTGGGGGAACTTATAACACGCTGGAAGGCTCCACTCAAACAGCTTTGTGAAACTTCTAAAACTCCTCACTAGTAAGTCTAAGAGCATTATCAGAGGAAGGAAACTGGGACTCCCTGATCATGTTACCTCAAGAATAGTACATAGATAAAGAAGTATAGATTATCGTTATGGATTCCGATAAAAAATTTAAAAGTGTAACTGACTTAGGCTATTTGCATGATTTATAAGCAAAGCATTATAAGAAACTAATAGGATACTTTTTATCTCATATACAACTCCATAACTATCTGTGGAGACTGTTTAAGAAAGTACTATCTGCAAAGATTCGATCTTGACTGTCTTTAATGCCTTGAAAATAAGGCAGGGATGCCCTGAATAAAGTAAGATAAGAATCCCTATAAGTTTCTCAAAGAACCTCTCTATAGCATGATCTAAGACTTGAAAGAATGGAGACCTTTCCTAAATGTCTTGTAACCTCTCAAAGAAAAGTGCAGACGTCTTCGTACCATTTTGCAAGACTCTACTAGACACGGCTTTATAGATACCCTAGGACACTTGAATAATGGGCTCTGATACCAAGTTTGAAATGCCCCTAAATTGGGTCCTGAGACGTCACACAATGCTTAAGGGTACAAGTGACCCTAAGCTAACCCTTCTACTGGCATAACTCATAACCAACTGAATAAAATGCTTAAATATTTATACAATCAGCGAAAACATAGAAATTCTCTAAATTTCATCAATACAAATGTGAACTATACAAGATCACAACTCTACCTTTTCAAAATGAAACTGAAACTGAATACATCAACTTTTACTATCTGTCTATGAAGCCTCTACTGATACAGACTTTAGATAGCCAGGTCATGACTCTCAACTATCCAAGCTTAATACGACTAAAATAAGAAAATACAATACTTCTCAAACTGTATAACTAACTCAAGCCCTTGAATCAAAAGGACTCATCACCTGCTGAACGAAAGCTGCAAACTGACTGAATGCGGTATCTGTGCTATAACATGTACATATATTATATAACACCATAGCACATAGAAATAAATAAGGGTCAGTACTTTAGGAATATATTGAGTATGTGGGGGTGTATGTAATATTTTTAAATAATATCATAATTGTAAAATAGAATCATGCAGGCTAACAATAACAACTCTTTTTGCTTGAATTAAACTGTAATATAGTTTCTCATAAATCATCAACAGTAATACAAGCTTCATCAATCTCATAAATCATTGGACTCAACTCAAACTCTTTGACTCATGACTTAGAGTGACTCAGTAACTCAAGAAACTTAAATTATTATAGACTTGGGAGTTTCTTATAACCGATCTAAACTATGTGAGCCGCGTGGTGTCCAACCTTTTGCCTTCCTAAGGAAGGAACCCCATGTTGTTGGTAGCGTTATACTTTTACCAGGGAGCATAACCTCAAACTCATCTCTATGATCACAAACTTGGCACTTTGGCCATCAAATCTCAATCCTACGGTGGTTCATAGTTCT
Source organism: Capsicum baccatum var. pendulum (assembly GCA_030864225.1). NCBI lineage: Eukaryota > Viridiplantae > Streptophyta > Magnoliopsida > Solanales > Solanaceae > Capsicum > Capsicum baccatum. The sequence continues at coordinate 193,263,216 of CM061559.1, read as the reverse complement.
GGGGAAATAGGATGCGATGAACCCACACTTCCCGCTCGGTGCTAAATACTTCTCCCTGACTCAGCTCAGAAAGCGTTAGGAAATCCACCAAAATCAACTCAAGGGTCTATCATGAAGAACAAAATGTAAATATATCTCATCTGTGAATCATAAGTTGGACTCAAACTCAAAATAATCTTTCTCATCATCAACTACACTTACTTGTAAAATTATATCAAGTATCAAAAGCTTCGAGAAAACATCATGGGACTCATTCTTGACTCTCAAGCTCAAATGTCAATAAATATTCAATGATCAACTTCTCATGGAAAAGCTTAAAATCATGACTATTATCATTTATCACTTGGAAATCATCAATTCATAATAGCAATATACAATTCATAGCATGAACTCTCTATTTAAGAAATAAAATAATGGAATAGTTATGTATATCAATCTTGAATAGCTCAATTCTCATAAATCAATGATAAAGAAATTTTGATATAAACCCACTTGCAAAATCATGAAATACCAATAGTAAAAAAAATCAATTCTTTGGGCACAAAAATGAAAGGATATTCTTGTTCAAGCCCCACATACCTTGATTATGATTTTTGAGATGAACAAGCTTGATTGGAAACTATTCTTCAAACTTTTGAGCTAAGTTTCTTAATGCTTTTGACTTGGAGAACTTGGTAAAATTTTTGGAAGATTCTTGAATTTTCTTCGAGAAGATTTGGATTTAGGATTGGGAGAAAAACCCTAGTTCTAGATTTTTGTAGAAAGGAGTTGAGAAAAAATGAATTTTCTCTTCTTTATTCGAATATATATAGAGGCCAAAATTGGCAGAAATAACCAAAATACCCTTGAGCAAATTCTAGAACTGGGGCTCATTTTTTGTCCTTGGCGTGATGCGCCATGATCGCAAACCTTCACTGGATTTGGACAATTGGGACACTGCTCAGTGGTGCAACGTGGTGAAATCGTGATGTCACCTTGGTTGTGACTTGGAAGGTCACTGTGACATGATGGAATAGCGTTGGTGCACTGGAATTTGACAATTCTAAAATAGAGCCTTAGTGTGATGCGCCAATATCACAAAGGCTCACTGGAAATTGACAATTGCCATTTTGGCTGGTTTTGCGATGCGCTAAACTGTCAGGTGGCACACTATCTCACTAAAATGCTCTATAGGTCAAAAAGTTAAAATTAGGGAAATTCTATATGGTTTAATCATCTTTCACTTTGAAATTCATTTCCATATACTCCAAAAGATAGTTTTAGACATATGGAATGATCGGGGTATTAAAGTCAATCAAGTCTATTTGTGATTAAAATGAATGATAGATAATGGTTTCCTTTAGTTGGGGGTTTTATCAATCAAATGATGATTAAAGTTTTGAATTGATTCAGAACTCAAAGCTAAGATTTCGATGGTTCAAATCAATGATAGAGAGAGACTAGGTTTGTGATAACTATGATTATTAACCCCTCATTGAATAATAGTTGTAGTGTTGGATTCTCATGACTTGTGGGAAACACCAAATTAACAGTATCGATAGTCCATCTAAGTGTCTCTTAACCTACCTAGATGTTGTGCTCCCTAATTCTATCTAACTTAGGAAAACCTTCTATTTACACTAAGTAAGCAACTTAGTTTTTAGGGTCTCACTTATCAACCTTTAACTTATTTCTTCCTTTCTTTATCGAAGCAAATTCAAATTGGATGCGCTCCTTTAGTCTTTAATTTTCTCTTTTTCACATTTTTTTCTTGTATTATTCTTTTTCTACCACACATAGCCTTGGAATTTTTTAATTTTATTACCCTTCTTCTTACTCACTTTACATCATGCACCCCTATGATAGCCACCCTCAACTTAGAAAAATTTCCTAAGTCAAAGGGCACAATTCCCAAGAACGACGAAGGCTAAAATAGGTTCATTGTGATATAAGTGGGAAGGTGATAGGTATAACATAAAAATATATAGGCATTCAGGCTCAAAATCAGGATCAAGGGATATTATTCAAACATAAAAGGCCATTTAGGCTAAAAGTGGACTAATATCAAAAATTGCCTATGATCCTTTCCTAAGCACTCTCCTACAACCAAGGCAAGACCAACCAGGAAAGTTTTGGATTTAACACACAATGAGAACAAGGTACTATCTCACAAACGCATGGCACAAAGGTACATCACAAGCTACTACCTATTTGGTTCATGCAATTGTTATCAATGATTATCATGTCCCTATTATCAATTCCATAAAAAGATTCACAGTAGTCGCATATAGATGCATATCACACAGTTACCAAATAGATAATTGGAGAGGTATTATCATTCTCGAGAAATAAAATATATGTCAACTGCCCTAGATAATTATTTTTCTCCCAATTAACCACAACACATCATAAAAAAAAACACAGTATACCTAAACATACCAGCTCTACTAGGAACAAGACTCCAGGGAAAAGAGGTACGACAACAAAAATCGTAAGAGGATATCAACACCCACAAGCAGTTTCACCCTCAACTTAAAATCATGAATTATCCACAATGCAACAAACTAAAACAAGAGTTAAAAATTTACCTGTGGAACCATAGGTGTAGAGATCTGATGTCAATCACATAATACAAATACAATCAACAAAATACCTTGGGTTGTCTACCAAGCAGCTCCTGATTTAATGTCTCAGCACGACTAGGTTATCTTGAGTACTCAGAATTCATCAAGATACCTTGAAAGTGTTTCATCCCTAGTCCTACTAGTGCATCTTTCTCATTTTTATAAAATACATCAACGATTGAGAAGTTATTCATTGAGCCTAAACTTTAACTTATTCAGCTCCATGTCAACTAATACTCTTCCAGTTGCTAAGAATGGTCTATCTAAAATTATGGTCACTTCAAAGTCTACATCACAATAAAGGATTACAAAGTCAGCAGGAAATATAAAATCAGCCACCTTTATAAGTACATCATGTAGCATATCGATTGGCCTTTTCACAGACATATCGGCCATAACTAGTCTCATGTTGGTGGGTTTGGGTCTCCCAAAGTCAAATTTTTAAAAAAAGCTAGCAGCATCAGATTAATGCTCACTCCCAGATCACATAAGGCCTTAGAAAATTTCAGAGATCCAATCATACAAGGAATAGTAAACACTTCTGGGTCTGCCTTCTTTTGCATCAAAGACCTTGTAGAAATAGCACTATAATGATGGAGATTATCCACCAGTCCATAGCTCACTACTATTTTCTTCGTCACAAGATCCTTCATAAATTTAGCATATCCTAGCATTTTTTCAAGTGTCTCTACTAAAGCCACGTTGACTGTCAACTACTTTAACATTACCATAAATTTTCTAAACCTTATGTCATCGGCCTTCTTCTTCAATTTTTAAGGAAAGGGAGGTATTTGGTTTGGGAGAGTGTTCAGCACTACTTCCTTTTCCTGGTCTTTTCCTTTTCCTAACTCATCACTCTACTAATGATTAGAAAGGATATTTATGCCATCTAGATTCTTAGACTCCACTGGATTACTTTTCTGAGTCTCACAATATTTTCTAACAATATATTAGCTCACAGTTTTGCCCACAGAAGGTCTCGGTAATATCTTACCACTCCAAGTAGTAATTTCCATACAAGTACGATTATTGAAAGGATTCTGAACTGTGTCACTAGGCAATGTTCCACTCTTCCTCTGATTTAATGCTGCTGAAAGTTGGTTCATCTGCTGCTCCAACTTTTTTATTAAAGTTGGGTGTGAGTTTACCAATTGACTCAATAACGAAAACTCATTATTCATTATTGTCACAACTGTATTTTTAGCCTCCACTCCTTTTAACAATCTCTCCATCATGTCCTTGATGGAAATTTTTCCCAAGCTAATAGAAGCATTACCTCGATTACCAGGAGGCACATAAAGTCCTCTCCTATCTGTCTTATTCTTCCAAGTCCCTTGGCACGATCTTCATAACCTGATTTATCCTAATAAGTTTGACCTTGATTCCCTTAGCTACTGCATCAGTAATCCCCCTAGTTATTGAGATAGTTTACTTCCTCTTTAGAATCAGAATCAACCTGTCCTTGGGACTTGATGACTTTCACATTCTCTGACTTTGCAGAATATAAATACTTGGTTAACAAGTCCATCTGCATTTTCAAGTGCGCTATATCCTGATGTTGGTCCTCCTCTTTTCTGCATTATCATACCAGCAAAAATAGTAGGGCTTGCTACCATAGAATCCCTGGTATGCCAAGCTCTTCTTTGTTTGGTCATCGACCTAGCATCTCCGAAGCCTTTTGAAAAGTGAGATCCACAAATGGTCCCCCTATAATATTGTTAACAACTGGCTTCATAATAAAGTTCAACGCCCAATAAAGAGTCTCTATTAGATGAATACCCTTTATATTATGGTTTAGGAACTATATCAGCTTCTTTTTAAACCTCTCCCTTGTCTCGTGGAGGGATTTAGTTGGGAGATTCCTAAAGTTGCTTGATCTCATCCCTCAACTGTACCCTCCTGGAAGGCAGAAAGAACCTTTCCAAGAATGCCTCTTTCAATTGCTTCTAGTTGGTTATAGAATCGGGTGTTAGCTCATATAGCCACAATTTTGCCTCCCCAGATAGAGATAATGGAAATAAGTACAGGCAAATGGCATTCTATCCTACTCTAGGGTTATCAAATGACTTGTAAAAAGTAATAAAATACACTAAATACGTGTTGGGATCATAACCCGGGAGTCCACTGAATAACTTCTCAAGATGGAGGAATTGAATCATTGTACTTGTAATATAGAACTTTGCTCTGGGTGCCAAAGGTGGAGGAATAATAGCTCCAGCTACGCCTGCTCCATCCATTCCATCCTCATCATCATTAAGATCATACTACACAGGTTAATGATCCTGCCTCGCTCTGGATGGGCAATTTTTATTTATATTTCTATCAATCAATGCCACTATATCTTCTACGTGCCTATGATTTATTAGTCCCAATAGATCATCATCTCCCAGGTTCTCTTCATTCGGATTTGGTACCCGATCGGGGATATCTACATTCTGTTGATTTCACTGAGCCCTAACCAAGGCGGCTAGTCTTCTTACTTCTTGTTGGTTCGCCATTCTACTGATCAACTGAGGTTCCGGATGTACTAGTAATAATGGTTCACCTGAACTCTATGTACTTGGCACATACACTAACTACCTTTTAGAGAACAAAAACAACAAAAAAAAGTAAAACCAAGAAACTTACTATGAGTAAATTACCACAAATATACTCAATTTGAAACTGTATTCCCCGACAACGATGCTAAAATTTGATAAGCCCAAATTACACCTCTTACGAGAGAGTAACTGGTCATTGTAAAATATATAATCCAACTAGATTGGGGTTGCATCCCATAGGGAATAAGGTGTGAATCAAGTCTATTTGTGATTAAAATGACTGATAGATAATGGTTTCCTTTAGTTGGGGGTTTTATCAAGCAAACGATGATTAAAGTTCTGACTTGCTTTAGAACTAAAAGCTAAGATTTCAATGGTTCAAATCAATGATAGATAAAGACTAGGGTTGTGATCACTATTATTATCAACCCCTCATTGAATAATAGTTGCAGTGCAAGATTCTCATGACTTGTGGAAAATACCAAATTATCAATATTGAAAGTCCATCTAAGTGTTTCTCAACCTTCCTAGATGTTGTGCTCCCCAATTCTCTCGAACTAAGGACAAACTTCTATTCACACTGATTTTATCTCGATTTAAGTAATCTTGTTATATCATTAATCATTAGATGGAAAATTAACTTTCCCAAATCCTCATTGACAATTCACTACGTTTAGTTTATTTCTCAGTTCGAGCAAGAAAACATAAGGCTAGAGCTATTCTATGTAACCAATATAAAACAATCATTGCAAAGGAATTATGAAGATATTCTGACAACCACTCAAACCCTACCATACTATTAAATCCATGGAGGAATAATCATAGATCCCATAACCCTAGTTATTGGTTCTAGTTCCACATGAGAAAGAAAGATATAGCAACAATTGTATTCATAATTCAGAGCAGTTAAACTTACAAAAGATGAATTCTGAGGTTGATGCTCTTCCAAGTTCAAGAATAATATCCCATAACTCAATCAAATAATTGAAAATTGAGTTCAAAGTTTAGAGACCTGGAAAAGAAGTAAACTAGCCTTTTGAAATAAGTTCCTAATAATAAAAACCTAGAAATTTTCCTTAAATACGTAGTCTAATTTTGGAATCAAATTACAGATCACAGAAAATCTCTCGCACAGGTGATGCCAAATATGAAGACTTATAAGGAGTCTGACGACATATCAAACAGTGTCGTCAACTCCGCTTCAAATTCCATATTTGCTACCTTTACTTGATGACAAGGCTTGACAGTTATTAGGATTTCGATAGCTTATCAGTAAATATCATCACTTCTCAAATCTAACTCCCATGCACTGTCTTTGGTTGACGATATTCCTGAAGGTTATTCACAAAGATGACAACCTATCAAACAAGTCATCAACTGTACTCTTTATGGCTGCTTTCTCAAAATCTATCTCTTTTGACTTACTTGTCGTTGGTTTTCATACATCTTAGCTCACCTGTACTATTAATAGAGAAAACAATCAAAAATAAGAAAAGTTTCTTAAGAATTTACAATCATTCTGAGTTAAAAGTCTTAAATGTGCTAGCATCAAGCTCGCACATCAATATGCTGAAACTGAACTTCCTTATTTTCCAACAATGAAAAAATTTACTCTGTAGACTCTTTTATGTTCCATGGACAACTCTATTCTCTAAATAAAATTTTTTGAATAAGAAGAGAATCTATCTAAAATATTACAGTGTTGTAATGTATGTGACAACAATGTGTTGCTTCTTCTAGAATAGCATATGCCTCTTCCACCTTAGAAGTGTCATCTATTTTAGCTCCTTGTGCATTAATCAAAGCTCCCTTCTCATCTCTTATACAAAATTCATATGAACTAATACCAATATTCCCTCTAGATGCTCTGTCATTATTATATTTGACCTATACTTCCTTAGGAAACTTCCAATGAACTTTTGTAACCTCCAGATTTGATCTACTAAGCTTAAATTCCTTCAGAATATCCGTTCATACATGATGAAACTCTTGATTTGACTTTCTGACTTTGAGAAACAATCTAGTAGTCATGGTGATGTTGAATATTACACTTTGTAGTGATAAGATCTTTCCATAATGTTTTATACTATTTGTTATTTTCCAACATTCCTATATGATCATGCTAGGAATAGCTTGGTAATAGGATCTTTCTCTACCTCTGAATTTAGTATTCCACCATACCATTATAGTTTTCCTGAAGCTTAGACCAAGAATGTTAATACCGACAAAAGACGAAAAGCCGGACCATGTCCTATTAGCAATGTGTGATAATAGAAACACATGAAATATGGTTTATTAATCTGGAGTTCTACAACACCAACATCTCGAGGGACCTTCTATTCCTCATCTTTTTATATTCTCACTAACTGGAACCTTTCCTTTCCATACTATCCAGATAAAGAAAGCCATTTTAAATGGTAGTCCTTTTATCCATATCTCTTTGAAAGTCCTACTTTTTTGCTCCTTTTGTCTAGTATAATGCCAAGTTGATATTACTGTAAAGTTTCCTCTAGCTTCGAGCATTGAAATAAGTTTATGCTCTCCTCTTGTACTGAATGGGGGACAAATATTGTCAATAATATAATTAGCAATATCTTATGGAAATAACTGAGTGATCAGTTTTGAGTTCTATGTTCCATGTAGCATTAAATCCCTCACTAATTGATACCTATAATTCCACTCCCTACTATCCTGAATAATAGTGTATAAATCTCTTGAGGTAGTCCGATTGTTAAACCATATACTAGAATTCCCACTCCTAGTTTTCCATAGAATCAGGTATTCAATTAAGTCTCCAACCTACAACATCTTCTTCCAAACCCGAGACTCTTCCCCTATCCTCCATATTACTAGGTTAGGATGCTCCCTTTTACAATACTTATTATGTATATAAGTACTCAAAATAGAATCTTTAGTCCTATAATTCCACCATAATTTTCAAAAGAGAGCCATATCCATATCTTGCACCAGTCTAAAACCAATTCCTCTTTTTTCTTCAGGTAAACATATAGACTTCTATCTTACCCAATGCCTTTTTCTCCCTCCTATATGATTACTTCAGAAAAACTGAGCAAACATTTTCAAAATTTAATTGATAGACAGTGAATGGGAATACTTTGTAACACATGCTTGATAACAACAACTCTTCCTCCATAGTATAATAATTTCCCTTTCCATCCTTGCAACTTACTATTAATTTTGCTCATGATAGGCTGATAAAATTCCTTTTTCTTCCTCATATGAAATATAGGGCATCCAAGGCAATTAAAAGGAAATTCTTTCCTTAGGATCCCTATATCTACTTTTTCCATCATAACTACCCCTTGGGACACTCCCTTGTGCAAATAAATTGCACTTTTCTCCTTATTTATCTTCTGCCTAGAAACATTTTCATATCACTCTAATATAGATGTAACCCCTTTCAAAGTAACTAAATTATATTTGCACAACATGATTATATCTCAGTGAATGCAAAGTAGTTAATTTTTTGACTTCCTCTTGGCATGCGAAACATCTTGAACTCTTTTTTAAGTGTCAAGGATTTTAAGGCTCTAGATATAAGTTCTACTACTAGAATAAAGAGAGTAGAGAATAAAGGATCTCCTTCTTTCAAACCCCTATAGGATCTAAAAAATCCTTTAGGTTTTCCATTTAAAAGAATGGAGTACCAGTTGTTGCCCACTAAACTACACACCATATCTATAATAGGTTCACTAAACCCCACTTTTGTCAATACTGTAGTGAGGTACAACCGATCCACCCTATCATAATCCTTCATCATATAAAATTTGATAACTACATTAAGGGTTTTACCTATCTTTCTTATGTTTGAAATGATTATTTGTACCACTAAAATATTTTTTGCAATGTTTTCCTGTGGAGAAAACCAACCTATTCTTCAAGTATGATCTTAGGTGACAGATTCTTGATCCTCTCATGCATAATTTTGGAAAAAATTTTATTTACAAAATTACTCAAAGAGATTGGCCTCATATTAGAAAAGGTATTCACCAATAACTTTTTTGGTAGAAGTACCAAGTTTGTATGTATAATAAATCTTTTTAATTCATAACCATAAGAGAAATCCACCACCATTTGATAAACATCCACTCCAATAATATCCTAAGCTTCCTAGAAAAGGCTCTTGTAACACCCTGCATTTTGGGCTAGAATAAAAACCATGACTCTGATACATTGATAATCCTAGAGCCTTAAATCCTATGCCAATTTGGCATGTTAATAAATTATGTATTATGTTAATCCATTTGAGCATGAATTTAGACCATAGAGGTCCTTCAACTGAAGGATAAGATGAAACTATTTCGATCAATTAATTTTTAGTGGACGTTGTAATTTGTGTCAGCTTCCATCGACCATAACTCTCTGTACATGTCGAATTAGAGAGCCAACTATGTGTTAAATGATAGGTCTTCAATTTAAATTCCCAACAATACTAATTTGGCTAAAATCTGACACCCGAGTAAGAAGTTATGGCCTTTCAAAGTAGTATACGTTGCCTAACCTATCGCACATGGCCACTGGAAAGCATATGCGATAGCATATGCGGCACCTATGCAAATATAGGAGATATCATATGCGGCGCCTATGTAAATATAGTTGATATCATATGCGGCACCTATGTAAATATAGGTGATATCATATGCGGCACCTATGTAAATATAGGCGAAATCATATGTGGCACCCATGTAAATATAAGTGATATCATATGCGGAGCCAATGTAAATATATGTGATATCCTATGCGGCGCCTTTGTAAATATATGTGATATCATATGTGGCGCATATCTTATGGTTTCAAGTGACTTACACACTCCATATTTAGGGAAAAATGGTCCTTTTCCCACCCTTATTCAGCCATAAACATGAAATTCAGTCCCCAATTCTCCAAAATACATCCACATTCATCTAAAAATTCTCAATAAAACTCCTAAGGGTTTCAAACTAAAATCCCAAATAAATTAAGATTTAACCGTGGGTTTTCAAAATTAATTAGAGATTCGGAATCCCCAATCCACAGGCTTCAAGAAGCACCTATTATTTTCCGAAATAGAGGTACGCAAGGTTTTCGTAAATTCTCATAGGGATATAAAAATCATTTTTTAGAATAGGGTTTTGGAATCTATGTATATATTCATTTATTAAATGTTTTAACATCATTGTTTTGGTCTTTTGACCTTTCCCAAAGTGATATGAGAATATGAATGTATGAAACAATGTATTTAAGAATGAATTCTTGTTGATAAGATGATTTTTAGTGAATTTCCTCTTATTATTAATTTTTCATATTTCTCATAGCATATGAATTGTTTTGCAATACATTCTTAAAAATCATTATATGAAATAATTCAACTTTTGTTATGATTTAAAGGTTGTTTTAAATCACTAAAGAGGGAATCTAGCATGAATATTTAATGTTCATAATGCATTTAATGAAAGAGTGCATGGATTCGCTAAAGGTACTAGACCACCATATGTTGATGAATTTTTTGCATGATTTCGACTTGAGTTTTGAAACACGAAATCTTCTATATCAGTTACATGTTTTTGGTGGTCTAAAGTATGCTTCAAATGAAATATTTATCTTAATGTATTATGGATCAGAAATTATGACTTGCATGTCATGGTATGACAATACTAATTCAGACCAATGCCATGTCAGACTCAGAGTAACAGACATTTCAAACTATCATGATTTTAGATATTCAGAATGTTACATATACAGAAAAGGTTAAAAATGGGCACACAGAGATGTTACGTGGCTCCTTGAAGAGGGATTGAGTTCATGAAACTCATTGCCTAAAATCATGGTTTGCCGACCCAGGTATATTATTATACGCTGACTTAAGTGTTGTGTGGCATATCAGATTTATGAACTCCAACCTTTGCGGCATACTCGGATTGGAGGCTTCCCCGCTGATTCAATGGTGGATTCCATACCACCCATGGAATATCAGACTTATAAGTGATACCACCTAACTAAGAAGTAATACATAGATTAGAGTTTGACATTTACAGATAGTTTACATATTTTCAGAAGGTCCCCATATGTTTTTCAGAAACTATTTTATGCGTAATGTTTGATGAACATTTTCTCTCACGTATTATATATATATATATATGTTCAATTACTCTATTTTGGATTTTTTCGCGTGTTAGTACAATTGTACTAACCCCCCTTTTTCTCAGGTATTGAGGCACAGTCTAGGGATCCAGATCCTCAGTAGAGTCAACAGACAGAGTTGTCTCAGAGTTCAGTTAGTGAGACTTCTTTGCTTTGGAAGGCCTAGTCATTTAGGTATTTATTTTAGTATCACTTTTGGTCTGCTAAGGACCTTGTCCCAGTTATTCAGATAGTGTGTCAGTAGAGATTTCACAGACTGTTGCAGATGTTTATTAAATATTGTTGGGCATAATTTTAGGACTTTAACTATTTTAAATTATTGGCCATGTTTTTATATTATTGTGTCTATTTCGTATTACTTTGATCATATGAATTATGTGCGTGATTACCAGATAGACAGAGAGCATTCTGGGCCTTTAGGTTTGGGAGTGCTCATTATGGCCAGGGCCCCAATTGAAGTTATGACAAACTTGATATCAAATTATGGTTCATGGTCCCAGGGTATCTGCAAAATCACATCGAGTATAGTCTTGTTTATGGGTGTGTAGCACACTATACTTATAAGAAGGAGACTATAAGGAATTTAGGAATGTCTCTCTTTCTTCATGCTCTAGTTCATGCTATAGAGTCAGAATGTTCCTCTTTGATACTCTAATTCGTGCTGTGGTGTCACCTATACGAAAACGAAAAGTTATCCTAATTTTTTCCTCACTCTGGTGTTTCCAGATATTCTTTGATTATCCAGTAGAAATTTTAGAAGACCCATAAAGGATGGGAGAGAAGTTCCCTAATGTAAAATTGTGTCATCATTCTTATAAGGCGTTCAGTTAAGACAAGAGTAAGATGTGTATTCTTGAGTCATTGAATATTTTATATCAAGCTTCTATCTCTTATAATCTTGATATTATTGTATTGTTGAAAACAAAAGTCTAGTAAATCCTTGTGAGGCCTATTTTGATTGACTAGCATAGTAGCCTTGTCATTTATCTTATTCTTCTTCAAAACACAAAAATCAAAGTCTAGTGAAGCCGTTTGAGGCCTATTTTGATTCACTAGCAACTTGTTGTTCATCTTGTTGTTCTTGTGTTTGTTGGAACTGTATTTCCGCCCGAGTAGTAATACAAATTAGAGTGTCGGTGACATGACCTATTGGTAGAGAAATTAGACCAAGAAGTTTGTGATATGAAGTCATAATGTTAGAGGTCAGAGTGAGGGTGACTTTTGTGATTAAATATTTATAATTGAATAACTATTGAATGAGAATTATTTACCCTTTCTTGGTAATAGACTAATATGGTGGTACCATTTATGGATTGTATATAGTCCATGGAGGAAGTGTAGACTCAGAATGTTATTTGTTTTCTTCCTTTCAAAATAGAGAAAGAGACCAGAGTGGATATTTAAGGTGGTTATAGAAACCCCTTATAGGCTATGAATAAAAATGGCTAGATTAGCCAGTAGGTTGTAAGTATAGACTCATTGTCATATGGGGTATTTGAAGGTAGTCTAAATGCCCATTGGAGTAAGTAAGTGTGATGTGAGAAAGCCTTATAAGTAGATAAGATTGTATGGTTATAATATAAGCTTAAGGTTGATCATATCTATTATGTGACCTTACCCCTTGACCTTCTTCTCATTAGTAGTTGTAAACTAATACTATTTGTGAGAAAGTATATAGTAGATTTTCAAAGTACTTGAGTAGAATATCCTAATTTGAAGGATTAGTATATTTACTTTATATTGCACTCTTCATTGATGGTAAATGATTGATGCTAGACTATAGGGTTGAATTTAAATAGTGTGGTGGTAAATAGTGTCAAGATATTGATGATACATGTTTCATGGGATTAGATTAGTAAGCTTGATGTATTGAAATAGTACGTGCTAATGGATTATGACAAGGAAAATCATAAGTTCATGATCGATTATTGTGGTCATAAAGTCCTAGCATACTAGTGTTTCTTGATGTTTATTTCATAATTTCTAAGTGAGGATTGTGTGTAAGGTTGGTTGTAAATCATGTTTAGCACTAGACATTAAGTTTGAAACAATTGATGGCCATGGAAGTGGATGTGATGATTCCTTGGTTAATTATACTAGTTATATAGAAGTGATCTATAGGCTTGAACAATGTATGTAAGTGCCTAAGTTTATTTGATTTGTAATGAAGTATGACGTTGTATATGTGATGTAGAAGTATGCCTAAGGTGGTATGAAGTTGTAGTAATTTTCTAAGGATATTACATGTTGTGTGTGGCTACTGGTACCGTTGATTTGCTAGGTGGAAAAAGACTAGCTATATGGTATATGGTGTTCTAAATAGCCAAGTTAAGGACCTTTGATTGATAGCGTTGAGCTCTTTGATATGAGCTTGATTCTCATGGTAGAGGAAAATAAGTTTGAAGTTTCTATGTTGGTAGAGTATGATAGAAATAGAGTGGCTCATTGAAGACTTGGTGATACCCATGTTAGAGGTTATAATCTAAGATCGAGTCCTTAGAAGTTGTGCTAATAGAAATAAAAGTAGAGGCACTAGAGGGTGTGTACTTCAACTTTGGGGATACTAATAATGCTCAATCTACAGCTCTTGTAGGAGTGTAAAGCGGTCATTGTCAAATATATAACCCAACTGGGTTGGGTATCGATCCCACAGGGAATAGCTTGGTCAACAAGTAAGCAAAGATTACTAAAATTTTAGTGCAAGTCTCATAAAAAGGGGGGAGTCTTGTCGTGCAAGTAATGTAAACAAAGTAATAAAGTAAAAACGGAAAATAGCCAAGTAAAAAGAAAGAATGTTTAGTAAGATGTAAACAATGAGAATTTAGGAGTTGGGGTTATGTCCACCTTATGAGTTGTACGTCTCTATTGGCTATGAGTGTGTGGAATTCAGACATGCATGTGCTTATAGAGAATTGTATTTGATGGTAAATCCAAGGGTCTTTCGACCTCAACAAGGACTATTTCACTTTAATTCTTTCGAGGTTAAAGCGTGTCTAACGGTACAAATTCTCCAAGAGGTTAATCCAGTTACGACACTAACTTTTTAATAGGGGATGGGACCCTACTACCTTGACATTATCTCTTTTCCAGACATATAACATTTCTTTCGAACAAGTTAATGCTATACTGGCGTATTCTATGTGTTTGCAACCACAAAGAATTTAGATTAAGACGAAGAGAATAATGATATAAGCAGCATACGTGTCACGAATTCACAAACTCATATCAATAGATAGTATCTCATATGGCTTCCATAACCCTAAAAGAGAAGTTTAGTTACCCATGAATGCGAAGGAAATAACAATAGACATTGTTATTATACCACAATAAAGATTTCGCATGAAGTATAGTGTGGTAGGCTTTAGGCGTGACTTCTTAGCGAAGTAACACTTCTCTTGTTGCGGAAATTAAGAATTGAATAGATAAATAGAAGAAGAATAAAAAGTAGAATTAATGGAAGAATTAGAAAAAGTCTTGTGGAATAAGAAGTAGAATGTATTGAAAGGTAAGATGAGAATTATTAAAAATCTCTAGCATGATAGGGTATTTATAATACCCATATCCTATTCCTACTAAGCTAATGAATTACTTAACCCAATCCTACTAGATTAATGTATCATTATCCTAATCCTAATAAATTTTTGCTAGTCCCCAAAGTCTTTAGAATTGCTATTTTTGCCCAGGACAGATTTTCCATGCGCCACTTTTGGTCCTTGCTGTCCAAGCTTTGCTCTCCTCCTTTCGTGAAGATTTCTTTGGCGCCAAGTTATCCATAAAATGCTGAATTTTGTATCATTTATACCTAAAAACTTGCTACACATGTTCGTTAGCTCACTTGCAGGAAAAAGGACTAAAATTGTATGAAATATATAATTTGTTCTCAAAACTTGGCTAAAATATGGGTAAAATATAGTACAATAGGCGTGTAAATTCGCCTATCATCAACACCCCACAGTTGAATCTTTGTTTGTCCTCGAATAAAATATCATGTCCATCTAAACATCACTTTAGGGTTTCACAGTAACAACACAAAATATTCGTTAAGACAAGCATAACAATTATCAACAAAGAGTAGTTTTCCGATCATTAATAGAAATGATTTAACATCTAGAATAGACTCGTGATGGTGGTCAACTCATATTCAAAAGTTAAGGCACAACGAATCATACACGACTACCCAAAACTCATCAACCATGTGTGTCTCACAATATATTACCCATAATCACTCACAAGTATAGCATATTTTTCAAACATGGGTATAAAAATATTCTTGTTCTCACTCTCACAAAGAATTCATATGCAGCAACTGATGACCATAGGCTTGCCCTTAGTATAATGCTCCACTAAATGTCAGAATGCTAAGCTTAGGATCAAATAGGTCTTTTGATG
The DNA here is from genome assembly GCA_030864225.1 of Capsicum baccatum var. pendulum. NCBI lineage: Eukaryota > Viridiplantae > Streptophyta > Magnoliopsida > Solanales > Solanaceae > Capsicum > Capsicum baccatum. The sequence goes on along the minus strand of CM061559.1, from coordinate 193,247,543 downwards.
GTTGTAATGTAGGCTGAGGGACGGGCAGGACTATTTTGGCCAGAAATAGTGACTATGTTCCTAAGATCTTTAATACATCACATTATGTCATTAACACTTTTTCTTTCAAACAAACTTTCTACTTTCTTTTATTCTACCACCCTTTTTTCTCCTCTTTTGTTTTTCAATTTTGAACATAACTAACTTTTTAGTTTTCCTTTCCTTTTTCTTTTCATAACATACCTCTTATGATAGAACTTTCTTTTTCATAACATATTCAAGCACCAATACATTCTAAAGCATCATACTCACCCAATTTCCTCTTATTTTGTCATATGACTTTTACACTTTAAAGCACTTAGGAATTTGGATCAAATTATGGTCTTGAAAAAAATGGATTAGGCTTACATATGAGGTTTGTCAAAGAAAATAGGCTAAAGGCTAAAAAGGGTTTAACTAGGATAATGTCCATGGGTAGGTGAAAAGAAGGTAAATAATCATAGGTTGCCAAAGAAATGCCTAAATCATCTCCTAAACTTGCACTCTTTATTTTCGCTTTACATACATACCAGGCAAGTTCTAGCATCAGCCACAAGCGTCGAATCTACTATATCCTCACACACACAAGGCACATGGTCGACTTTATTGGGAGTAGTATAGACTCTTGACCCAACGTACGAAGGAATTGAACTACACAATATCACATAGTGAGTCACAATTAGAGTCTAAACGTCTCAATAGTCATGATTTTAGCGCAAACTCTTGTCATAATCTCATGCTTCCTATTAGAATGATTTCATGCGAAGTTAAGTAAAAAATTGAACTACTAAGAAAAACGAAAAATGAAGAAAAAAAACTAAGCTAAGCAAACAAACATAAACGCAAATATGGATAAAAGAGTATAACATGAAAATAAATACGAAGAACCTGGTTAGTCAGACTCCTCCTCTATGTCGGGGGTCATACCCCCATCGTAGGAATCATCATAGGAGTCGTTGTCATAAGAATTCTCCTCCATATCAGAGTCTGGCATTCGCCGATCATCATCTGTCGGCATATCGTCATCAAGAGGTTCCTCAAAGTATGTACCTATTCCACACATCTCCCTTGCATGCACATTCATTGGATAGTCATGATCCAGCTGTTGGAGCTCTGCAGCAGTTGGAACATGACCTTCGCTCATCATTGTAAACTGAGTCATGCCATAAATATGGAGAAAGAAACTCTCATCCCGAGCATGTCTCTCTGCCGTAGTAAGGTTGACACCATGTGTTGATTCAGCATCTTTGACCTTTGTGAGGTGAACCTTCTTCGGATTGTGTGGGAGTTTATGATCAGCCGGTTCCTCTTTGATGTTTTCCTTCCTCAAGATTGCAGTCAACAGATTGCCAAAGATGAAATGGGACCGCTTATGTAGCCTAGCCTTCCGTATTGTGGATCGAATGATTGCCCCAATGTTGATAGGGACATTCGTCATCAATGAATATACCAAGCACACTCTATCTCTTGTTCTCTTGGTGTACTGGGTCCCTTGAATGAGGAAAGAGTTGACAATGCACAACCATATCCTTGCTTCCCTATTCAAAGGAGCATATTGGAAAGGTGTTGTGTCGTCTGGTGTCTTTATGTCTACTCCAGCTTGACATGGATCTAGTTCCACAGTGTGTGTCGAATTGCTCTTTATGGAGGTCTACTGTATAGCTCTTTGAATGGTGATGGATCGACTGAAGGCAAGCCAAGAAAGGAGTTGAAGAAATCCGCATTGAGTTGTAAAACTTGGCCCCGAATCTTGACCTTGCTTCCTGTGGTTTTCGGCGACCAGTTGGCATAAAATTCTCTTATTAAATCGATATTGCATTCTCCCATGTCTCGGATGTTGAAATCAGGATGTAATGCCATGATCTTGGCCAACATGTGCGGTTTCTTCTTCGCTAGGCTTTCCTTGTTTATCAAGTCCACATGAACATATTTTCTTTCCTTGTTGTTCCTATACCATTCCTTCGCTTCCTCCTCAAGAACCCATTTTATGCCAAACATGCGGTGTGGTAATTGCATCGAGGATGATTCTCCTTGCTCTTTTCGGTCTCTTTTCTTGCCTTTTTGTGAAGTGGTAGCCTTATCTTTGCCTTGTCTTGCTTTGGGTGCCATTGTACCTTAGACTTAAAACAATGTTCATGTTAGCATCATCTCGATGGATCCAATCTATAAACAGCAGTAGGGGCACCACCGCACACTTAGTTTGTTGACACAAACTAGTGAAGTAAAAGTGGTCGATTACTCAGACTTCATCGACTTACGTTTTAGGTGCTATATTCCAACAATAATATCAGTGCAGTCATACTTCGTGTAATCTTAGCAATACTTTCATGTTTGATATATCAAGACTACTACATAGGGGTTGAATCAAGGTGTAGTATCTATCAATAATCACAACCTCCTATGTCGGTAGACAACTATAAGTCTTATTTTGATGAACAAGTCATTCCAACATGTAAGTATTCAAGTGACAAGATTAGGCAATTTTAGTAACCATATTAATTCCGCAAAAGTATGACAATGCATCAAGATCAAATTCAAGTTGGAAACAAGTTAAGATCATCCTTACGTATATCTTCACTCACTTAGATGTATCACAGCAAGTCAATCTCATTCAAATCATCAATACTACTTTCAAGATTCAACAATTCATAATAGGTGTAGTAACATAGTACTTACGGAATATAAATGAAGAAAAAAGTAGTACTTACTTGATTGATGCCTTTGGATGATGTTTTTGTGAAGAAAAAAAGAAAAAGGAAAATTATTGAGAGGATTTGGAGACTATAGGCGGCGCATAGGCTAGGTTTCCAATGTGTTTTTGGTTCAAGACTAAGCCTCATATTTATAGGAAAAGGTTGGGTTGGGTTTTGACCCATTTAAAATCGGATTTGGAGACAAGAAGTGACCATAGGCGGCGCCTTTAGCTTTGCCTATGCTTGGCATAGGCGGCGCCTTTTGCAAAGCATTGTCTAGCATAGGCGACGCCTTTTGTAAAGCATTATCTAGCATAGGCGGTGCCTATGCCATGGCATTCCAAGGCATAGGCAGTGTCTTCCACTTTGCACATGAGATTCAGAGACAAAAGGCATTCGCATAGGCAGCGCCTATGCTATGGCATACTTGAGCATGGGCGGCGCCTATGCTATGGCACACTAGATTCTGAGACCTTAGGCCATAGTATAGGCCTTGCCTTGTTCGTGGCCTAGTTTTACCTAGGCCTAGTCTTGTTCGATGCCTATATTTTCATGAGCAATGCTGAATCCATAGCCTTTTGCATCTTCATTCCTAACTTACAACCTTTAACATGCAATAAGTCCAAATCAAAACTTGAAACCGATCTCCTCGTTGTATACCTCTTGCACCTACATTTGCTCAAAACCAATAAAAATGATTACAACGATGGGTTGCCTCCCATCAATCACCTTAGTTTTGGTCGTGGCACGACTCTTATTTTTGGAATTTTATTTATCAAAAGCAAAATACGTACTAGAATGAAAGAAAGACAAAAAATGAAAAGCGATAAACGATAAACGATGGGTTGCCTCCCATCTAGTTCCTAATTTATTATCTCAGTACGACATAGTTACCTCGAGTACTTAGACTTCGTCGAGATAAGTGATGGCCATATAGTTTATCGAATCAAGAGGACCGATATAGGGTTTTACTCGTTCGCCATTCACTTTGAAGACAACACCATTATTGTCTTCCAACTCAACTACTCCAGATGAGTAGACTTGGTTAACTTTGTATGGACTAGACCAATTGGACTTTAACTTACCTGGGAATAGCTTCAATATAGAGTTGAAGAGAAGTACCAAATCATTCTTTTGAAAGTTTCGTCGAACAATCCGCTGATTATGATACTTTTTCATCCGCCCCTTGAAGAGGTCTGATCTTTCATAAGCATGGAGATAGAATTCATCCATCTCGTCCAGCTGCTCCAATCTCAGATTCATTGCACCATCCCAATTCAAATTGAGTCGCTTCAAAGCCCACAATGCCTTATGCTCAAGCTCAATGGGTAAGTGATAAGCCTTCTCATAAACTAGTTGGTACGGGGACATGCCAATGGGCATTTTGAATGCAGTCCTATACGCCCATAGTGCGTCGTCCAGCTTCTGAGACCAATCTTTCCTATTAGCATTTACCATTTTAGTAAGGATTTGCTTGATCTCTCGGTTGGAAACCTCTACCTGGCCGCTAGTTTGTGGGTGATAAGGCATGGCTACCTTATGTTGCTTGACACCATATTTGGCCAACACGGATTTGAATAGCTTATTTCAAAAGTGAGATCCTTCATCGCTTATAATAGTATGTGGTACCCCAAGGTGAGAGAAGATATTCCTCTTCAAGAATGCTACAATACGCTTTCCCTCGTTGTCGGCCAATGCTACTGCTTCAACCCATTTTGAAACATAGTCTACCGCAACTAGGATGTACTTCATTCCAAACGAATTTACGAATGGACCCATGAAATCAATACCCCATACATCAAAGAGTTCTACTTCAAGAATTTTCGACATAGGCATCTCATGGTGTTTCGAAATAGCACCTTGTCTTTGGCATTGGTCGCATCTTCTAACATAGTCGTAGGCATCTCTAATTATCGAAGGCCAATAGTATCCACTTTGCAATACTTTTCTTGTTGTCTGATTACCTGCGTGATGTCCCCCAACTTGGGAAGTGTGACATGCTTCCAATATATTAGGAACCTTTACATGGGATATGCATCGCCGGATAACACCATCCGCGCATCGTCGGAACAAATATGGCTCATCCCCAAAGTAGTGTTGTACATCATGCATAAACTTCCTCTTTTTATGGTAAGATAAGTTTGCAGGTATCACATTACTCACTACGAAATTTGCAAAGTCGGCATACTATGGTAATCCTTCCATTATTGTCACTAAGATCTCCTCGTCAGGGAATGCATCATCAATCTCAATTTCAGGCTGTGCCACATGCTCGTTCTCGAGTCTAGATAGATGATCAGCCACTTGGTTCTCGCAACATCTTCTATCTTTAACCTCGAAATCAAATTCTTGCAACAGCAAGACCCATCGAATTAGTCTTGGTTTTGCATCCTTCTTTGTCATTAGATACCTTAGAGCTACGTGGTCTGTATGAACGATCACTTTGGTCCCCAACAAATAAGCACGGAACTTCTCAAACGTATACACAACCGCAAGGAGCTCTTGTTCTGTGATAGTGTAGTTCTTTTGGGCTTCGTTCAGGACCTTAATCGCATAGTAGATAGGATGGAATAGCTTCTCCTTTCTCTGGCCAAGTACAGCACCAACGGCTATCCCACTAGCATCATACATGACTTTGAACGGGAGAGACCAATCTGGTGCTACCATGATAGAAGATTCAATTAGTTTTCCTTTGAGGCATTTGAATGTCTTCAAATAATCTTCATTGAAGTCAAACTTTGCATCTTTCTCCAAGAGTTTGCATAATGGACTAGAAATTTTGGAGAAATCTTTGATAAACCGTCGATAGAAACTTGCATGACCGAGAAAACTACGAATTCCCTTCACCGAAATTGGAGGCGGTAGCTTCTCAATAACTTCAATTTTTGCTCGATCAACCTCAATTCCTTTTTCGGGAATTTTATGCCCAAGAACGATACCTTCTTAAACCATGAAGTAGCATTTTTTCCAATTCAGCACTAGGTTGAATTCTACACATCTTTGCAACGCCATACTTAGGTTTGACAAGCACACTTCAAAAGACTCACCAACAACTGAAAAATCATCCATAAATACCTCCAAAGTATCTTCAACCATATCAGAAAAAATGGACATCATACAACGGTGAAAGGTGGCTGGTGCATTACATAGCCCGAATGGCATACGTTTAAAGGCAAACGTGCCATATGGACATGTGAACATTGTCTTCTCTTGGTCTTCGGGAGCAATACAAATCTGATTATAGCCTGAATAACCATCTAAGAAACAAAACCATCCTTTCCCCGCTAATCGATCTAGTATTTGGTCCATAAATGGCATTGGAAAGTAATCTTTGAGCGTCCATGAATTCAGCTTTTGGTAGTCCATTCATACTCTCCATCTGGTGACGGTCTAAGTGGAATAAGCTCATTCTTTTTATTCGCGACCACCGTCATGCCTCCTTTCTTGGGTACACATTGTACTGGGCTTACCCATGTACTATCAGAGATTGGATACACAACTCCTGTGTCTAACCACTTAATTATTTCTTTCTTGACCACTTCTTGTATAGGTGGATTGAGACGCCTTTGATGCTCAATGGTGGGTGTGCAATTTTCTTCAAGCTGAATCTTGTGTGTACAAATCCCACGTGGAATACCAATAATATCTGCGATGGTCCAACCAATAGCTCTTATATACTTTCGTAGAATAGAAATGAGAGCTGCAACTTGTTGCTCACCCAAATCTGCTGCCACAATAACTGAAAGTGTGCTTCCGCTTCCTAAGAATGCATACTTTAAATGACTAGGCAGCTCCTTCAGTTCTAATATGGGTGGCTCTTCCATAGATGGCTTGGCTGGTGGTGTGGGTCGATTTTTGAGATCAAGGTCCAGCTTGTTGGGAGCATGGCGATATGTCCCTAATCCTGATAGAGCACAAATAGTTTCATCACAATTTTCAGCATCCTTACTCTCTCCATTCATGAGCACAATCGCCAATGGGTCATCAATAATGTGCTCTTCTTAAAATAGTTCTTTCTCATCATCAAAGTAAACATTATCCACCGAGAATACGTTTAGCTCTTTGGGTTGATTCATTGATTTGCAGACATCAAAGCGAACTACTTCGTCATTTATTCGGAACGAAAGCTCATTAGCTCTCAAATCAATGAGCACACTTCCTGTAGCAAGGAAAGGGCATCCCAAGATTATGGGAACTTTTGAGTCTGCCTCACAATCCAAAATAACAAAGTCCGCCAGAAAGATGAATGAAGAAACCTTTACCAATACATCACATAGAATACCAACAGGTCATTTTACCGACCTATCCACCATTACGAGTCTCATATTGGTTGGAGTAGGATCACCCAACCCCAAATTTTTATAGATAGATAATGGCATCAAATTGATGATGGCTCCTAAATTGCATAACGCCTTAGCAAAATTCAAAGATCCAATGGTGCAAGGAATAGTGAAAGCACCGGGGTCAGCCTTCTTCTGAACTAGTGATCGAGTAGCGATTACGCTGCAGTAATGAACATTATCTTTCAACTCATAGCTTGCTGCGCGCTTCTTTATCAATAGATCCTTTATAAATTTTGCATACCCAGGCATTTGTTCAAGTGCCTCCACCAATGGAACATTAATGGTCAGCTGCTTTAACATAGTCATGAATTTGCTGAACTTTGTATCATCTGCCACCTTCTTCAATCTTTGAGGAAAAGGTGGTGGTGGATAGGGAATTGTTCTCTCCACAGATTTCTTCTCCTCTTGCTTCCATTTTTCAGCCTTTTTAGGATGCAACATGCTCGGTGTGACGTCATGGACGTCGTGGGTGGCTTCCGTGGATTCTTCTCCTTTTGTGTTATCATCAATATCCGCTACTTCATCAACCACTTGCTTGCCTTTTGATGAAGTTTCCAGCACCTTACCACTTTGAGTAGTAACAGCCATGCATGACCCATCATTCCTTGGGTTTTGCACAGTGTCGCTAGGTAAAGTGCCAGCCTTTCTTTGATTGAGTGTTGCTGAAAGTTAGCTCAATTGCTGCTCTATTTGCTTGATTGAAGTGGAATTAGAATCAACTAATTGCTTCATAGAAGACAAATCATTTATTACCTCCGTTACTCCCGCGCTCGTTGCTTTCACTCCTTTCAATAGTTTAGCCATCATGTCTTTCATACTTCCAGAACTAGATGTGGCGGTGTCACGTTTTCCTGGGGGAACATATAAACCACTCTTTTCATTCTTGTTATTCCAACTACCTTGGTCCTTGTTTCCAGATTTATCATAAAGTTCCGACCTTGGTTTCCTTGGGTATTCCCTCGAAAACCCCTCTGATTGTTCAAGTAGTTGGCCTCTTCTTCCGAATCAGATTCGTCTCTTCCTTTCGACGCAATAGCTTTGACTTTTTCAGTCTTCCCTGATAATAAATGCTTTGTAAGAAGATCCACTTGTGTTTTCATGTGCGCCATATCTTGATCGCGTTCTTCTTCTCTTCTCCTTTGGTCTGCAGTCATGCTAAAAGATAAAGTGGGGCTTGCTACATCGAAATCCCTGGTATGCCAAGCTCTACTTTGCTTCGTCATACGATCTAGCATATTGCTTGCTTGACCAAAGGTGAGGTCCATAAAAGATCCTTCAGCCGTCTCTCAATTGCCTCCAATTTGTAATAGAATCAGGATTCAGCCCATTCAACCATAGAGTTGCCTCCCTAGATAGAGACAATGGAAATAGACATAATCAAATTTCATTCCAATTTATTTCTACTTGCATGTAGAAATAAAGTTTATGAGATGCATATTCGGATCATCGCCTGCTACTCCACCAAATAATCCCTTGAGTTGTAATAACTGAATCATGGTGCTCGTGATGTTGAACTTAGCTCCGGGTCCCATTGGTGGAGGAATAATGGCTCCTATGGCTCCGGCTCCATCAAGATCATCATCATCATTGTCAAAAACTAGTTGCATAGCTCGGCGTTCAGGCCTAAACCTAGCTTGATGATCTCTTCTATTGGCAGGTGTTGCGATCTCAGCGGCATGCCTAGGGTTCAGTAACTCGTCATCACCTAGGTCCTCGTCGTCAGGATTTATTGCTCGCCCAGGATTATCAATATTTTGTTTGTTCACTTGAGCGGCGGCAAGAGCAGCTAATCTCGCCTGTTCCTGTTGAGCAGCCATCCTTTCAATTTCATGTTGTGCCTCCATTCTGCCAATACGTTGTGGTTCAGGATTGATAGGTAATAACAGTTGACCAGAACTTCTAGTATGGGGCATGCACTGAATAAAAAGCTGTAGTAAACAAAAACAAAAACTAAAAGTAAAAGTACGAGAATCTTTGACCAAAGGGTCTAGTAATGTCATGAACTTAATTGGCACTCGTATTCCCAGCAACGGTGCCAATTTTTGATAACGCTCAATCTACAGCTCTCGTAGGAGTGTAAAGTAGTCGTTGTCAAATATATAACCCAACTGGGCTAGGTATCGATCCCACAGGGAATAGCTTGGTCAACAAGTAAGCAAAGATTACTAGACTTTTAGTGCAAGTCTCGTAAAAAGGGGGAGTCTTATTGTGCAAGTAATCTAAACAAAGTAATAAAAAAAAATGGAAAATACCTAAGTAAAAGGAAAGAATGTTTAGTAAGATGTAAACAATGAGAATTTAGGAGTAGGGGTTATGTCCACCTTATGAGTTGTACGTCTCTATTGGCTATGAGTGTGTGGAATTCAGACATGCATGTGCTTATAGAGAATTGTATTCGATGGTAAATCCAAGCGTCTTTCGACCTCAACAAGGATTATTTCACTTTAACTCTTTCGAGCTTAAAGCATGTCTAACGGTACAAATTCTCCAAGAGGTTAATCCAGTTACGGCACTAACTTTTTAATAGGGGATGGGACCCTACTACCTTGACATTATCTCTTTTCCAGACATATGACTTTTCTTTCGAACAAGTTAATGCTATACTGGCGTATTCTATACATTTGTAACCACAAAGAATTTAGATTAAGATGACGAGAATAATGATATAAGCAGCATACGTGTCACGAATTCAAAAACTCATAGCAATAGATAGTATCTCATATGGCTTCCATAACCCCAACAGAGAAGTTTAGTTACCCATGAATGAGAAGTTAATCACAATAGACATTGTTATTATACCACAATAAAGATTTCGCGTGAAGTATAGTGTGGTAGGCGTTAGGCGTGACTTCTTAGCAAAGTAACGTTTCTCTTGTTGCGGAAATTAAGAATTGAATAGATGAATAGAAGAAGAATAAAAAGTAGAATTAATGGAAGAATTAGAAAAGTCTTGCAGAATAAGAAGTAGAATGTATTGAAAGGTAAGATGAGAATTGTTAAAAATCTCTAGCATGATAGGGTATTTATAATACCCATATACTATTCCTACTAAGATAATAAATTACTTAACCCAATCCTACTAGGTTAATGTATCATTATCCTAATCCTAATAAATTTCTGCTAATCCCCAAAGTCTTCAGAATTGTTGTTTTTGCCTGGGACAGATTTTCCATGCGCCACTTTTGGTCCTTGGCGTCCAAGCTTTGCTCTCCTCTTTTCGTGAAGCTTTCTTTGGCGTCAAGTTATCTATAAAATGCTGAATTCTGCATCATTTATACCTTAAAACTTGCTAATCATGTTCGTTAGCTCACTTACAGGAAAAAGGACTAAAATTGCATGAAATATATAATTTGTTCTCAAAACTTGGCTAAAATATGGGTAAAATATAGTACAATAGGCGTGTAAATTCACCTATCATCAGATACTCATGAAGATTTGAGGTTAGTAAGTGTTCGAGAAATAGATGATGACTATTTGGGTTACAAAATGATAGAGTGTGCCTCTGGAGGTAGTATTAGCAGTGGGCGTTGCACTCTTATGTGTGGTTTTTTGGGTTAAGTTTTATTAATTTTGTGTATTGTCATATTTTAGAACCCAGAGTGCAGTGAGTGCAGTTAAGTTTAAAGTCTAGTAAGGTACCTTCCAAAACTTAAAATGATGGCTTAAAGCTAAAGAGGAGATGACTAAATGAGTAACCAAGTAAGACTCGCAGATTCTTGTAGTGATGTCACAATAATGTAGAACATCAAAAAGTAAGGGAGAATCTCAACCCATTCGTATCTTAGTATTTCTCAGTGATCCTAGTACCTACTCATGCTTTACGATTTAGTTCCATGATCAGTTCACATTCATACATATGATAGAGAGCCATGTACTCATGCTTTATAATATTGCTCCATTTCCATAACTCATGTTTTACGCCAAATGATTGGTGAGATTCATATTATATCCATGAATACCCTAAATTCATAGAACATTAGTCAGTCCCTATTGTTGTCTTGCTATTGCCTCAGGCCTCAGATGAGTATCAAGCTTCATATAGTATCATTCCATGCCTCCAGATCTTATGTTCTAATATTTTTGTGACTCCTCCCTATGCGATGATAGTGGTGGTGCATAATTACTCTTTGTTGATGGAAGATCATAGTATGCTTGTTTAGATAAAGCCATAAGTATGAAGTAATATTTGGGACCAAGTTTTTATTTATGTGATGCTTAGTGTAATTTTGTATGTGTATGTTGTTAAGGTAGCTCGTGGGAGTGACATTGATAGTGGTTTAGAGAATATGTGAAGTATTCCTTTACGAGTGTTTGCTTTGAAGTTCATATGTGGTTATAAAGATAGGCTTGAATGACATGTTGAGATTGTTTTAAAGGAACGTTATATGCGCTAGCGACATCATAGTAAGAGTTCAAAACAATCATTAAAGTGGTAAAGCATGTTATACTTAGGATATGAACTTTGGTTTAAAATAATAGCGTGGTCTGGCATGTTGTATTTTTGTGACTTAGAGTTAGGCCTGATCATGGCAAAGGGATTAAATTATTTTCGTCATTAGTAGAAAGATTTGTCAATGCTCATATGAAAATTTTAAGATGAGTTGAATGAATATGATATTTAAGGAGAATAGTATAGTTAAGTGATATTCAAGAAGTGTGCTAAGCTTGAAAGTAAGAAGTTTTAATGTGAAAGGCCTGGTAATTCTATCCTAATTCAGGATTTATATCCTATATTCCAAATTGCATAGTAGTATCAATGTCCTGAGTCCTCAGCTGGATGTCTTGTGTAATCCTTACCCAAGATTCATGGCTCCCTATTACTGCTAGAATTTCTTTAGAGAATTGTGATGAAGAGATACTCCAGTTAAGTATAAGGGTGTAGTATAATTCAGTCTATATGGCCAATAAGTCAGTTTAGCAGTTAGATTCGCATGACTTGTTTTCTCGTCTTTGCACTTATTCATGCAACTCGAAATCTCAGACGTGCTACTATTCCAAGATAGAGTATACCAATAGTTACGAGTATATCCCATTTCATGCATCATACATCAAATTCAGATTTTAGATGTTCAGTTATGATTCAATTCGTAGGTGCCCTGTGCATCACCTCTGTTTTCCGAGTATCTTAGTAAATTGAGCATTCATAGAGGGACATAGGGTACCAAGGGGTAGATACCCCATTCCGTTGCATGCATAGATTCTTATTACAAGATTTGCATTAGTTATTATTGCGTATATAGCCATACGTTCATACGTCAGTTCAGTCAGATATGTATGCATTAGAAATGCATGTTCAATAGAAAAGTTCAGCTTATCAGTGTATTCAGTCCTGCATTCATGAGAACAACTTGGTCACAGATTCATGCATTAGATATGCATGATTTATTATGAGAATTCAGCCTATGAGTAACTTCAGTCATGTGTTCCATGCCTCAATTATGCATATCCGGCATAAGCATTTAAAAATCAGTAGCTCCAATCTTATAGTCATGTTTCCGATTAGAGTATTCTTTTTTAGGAAACATATCATGTTCGCGTTATCCCATACCCTTAATACTTCGACATTCTATCCATCATTTAAGGACGAATGATCCCAAGGGGGAGATAATGTAACACCCCGCATTTGGGGATAGAATAAAAACCAATACTCTAATACGTTGATAATCCGAGAGCCTTAAATCCTATGCCAATTTTGCATGTTAATCAATTATGTAGTATGTGAATCCATTTGAGCATGAATTAGACCATAGAGGTCCTTCAACTCAAGGACGAGTTGAAACTATTTCAATAGATTAAGTTTTAGTGGACGTTGTAATTTGTGTCAGCTTCCATCAACCATAACTCTCTGTACATGTCAAATTATAGAGCCAAGTATGTGTTAAATGATAGATCTTCGAGTTAACTTTCCAATGATTCCAATTTTGCTAAAATCCGACCCCCAAACAAGAATTTATGGCCTTTCAAAGTAGTATGTGTTGCTTAACTGATCAAGCATGGCCACTAGATAGCATATGCGGAGCCTATGTAAATATATGCGATATCATATGTGGTATCGATATAAATATAGGCGATATCATAAGCGGCGCCTATGTAAATATTGGCGATATCATATGCGGCACCTATGTAAATATAGGCAATATTATATGCGGGCCTAAGTAAATATAGGCGATATCATATGCGGCTCCTATGTAAATATAGGCGATATAATATTTGGCGCCTATGTAAATATAGGCAATATCATATGCGGCGCCTATATAAATATATGAGATATCATATACGGCACATATCTTATGGTTTCAAGTGACTTAAACACTCTGTTTTTGGGGCAAAATGGTCCTTTTCCCACCCCTTATTCAGCCATAAACACAAAATTCAGTCCCTAATTCTCTAATATACATCCACATTCATCTAAACATTCTCAAGAACACTCCCAACGGTTTCAAAATAGAAACCCAAATAAATAAAGATTTAACCGTAGGTTTCCAGAATTGATTAGACAATAGGAATCCCCAATCTACAGGCTACAAGAAGTACCTATTATTTTCCGAAATAGAGGTACGAGGGGTTTTCCCAAATTCTCATGGGCATAGAAAAATCATGTTTTAGAATGGGGTTTTTAAATCTATGTATATATTCATGTATTAAATGTTTTAACATCATTGTTTTGGTCTTTTGACCTTTCCCAAAGTGATTTGAGAATATGAATGTATTAAACCATGTATTTAAGAATGAATTCTTGTTGAGAGAATGATTTTCGGTGAATTTCCTCTTATTATGATTTTTCTGATTTCTCATAGCATATGAATTGTTTTGCAATGTATCCTTGAAAAGCACTATATGAAATGACTGAACTCTTATTATGATTTAAAGGTAGTTTTAAATCACTATAGAGGGAATCTAGCATGAATGTTTAATGTTCATAATGCATGTAATGAAAGAGTGCATAGATTTGCTAAAGACACTAGACCACCATATGTTGATGAAGTTTTTGCATGATTTTGACTTGAGTTTCGAAACACAAAATCTTCAATATTAGTTACATATTTTTGGTGGTCTAAAGTATGGTTTAAATGAAAGATTTAGCTTAATATATTATGGCTTAGAAATAATGATTTTCAAGTCTTGGTATGACGATACCAATTCAGACCAATGCCATATCAGACTCATACTAATAGACATTTCAGACTATCATGATTTTAGACATTCAGAATATTGCATGTACAGAAAAGGTTAAAAATGGGTAAACAGAGATGTTACATGGTTCCCTAAAGAGGGCTTGGGTTCAAGCAACTCATTACCTAAAATCATGGTTTGCTGACCCGATAATATTATTATACGCTGACTTAAGTGTCATGTGGCGTATCAGATTCAGGAACTACAACCCTTGCGGCATACTCAGGTTTGAGGCTTCCCCGCCGAGTCAATGGCGGATTCCATATCGCCTATGGAATATCACACTTGTAGGGGATACCACCTTACATAAAAGTAATACACAGATCAGAGTTTGAGATTTACAGACAGGTTACATGTTTTCAGAAGGTACCCATGTGTTTTTAGGAACTGTTTTATGCATAATGTTTGATGAACATTTGCTCTCATGTATTTGTAACAATCCCAACACCGGTGCATGTGAAATTGTTCGCTCTGGAGCCTTGGCCCCTCACGGTTTTAAAACACGTTGCATACGTGGAAGGTATCCATGCACCTATAAGGCACACTTCGTTCCCCTTCACTACCGATGTGGGATGTGCCTAAGTGCATGCAGGCGTTACGTATTGCCATCCCTACACTCACCCCCCGTAGGGACTCAGCGTCCTCGCTGAGGTTTGCCCTACCACCGGCACCAGCGCTGTCTCTAATACCATCTGTAATAGTCCCGACACCGGCACATGCGAAATTGTCTGCTCTGGAGCCTTGGCCCCTCACGGTTTTAAAATGCATCGCATACGTGGAAGGTATCCATGCACCTATAAGTCACACTTCCTTCCCCTTCACTACCGACGTGGGATTTGCCTAAGTAAATGTAGGCGTTACGTATCGCCGTCCCTACACTCACCCCCTGTAGGGACTCAGCGTCCTTGCTGAGGTTTGCCCTACCACAGGTATCGGTGCTAGCTCTAATACCATCTGTAACAGTCCCGACACCGGCGCATGTGAAATTGTCCGCTCTGGAGCCTCGTCCCCTCACAGTTTTAAAATATGTCGCATACGTGGAAGGTATCCATGCACTTATAAGGCACACTTCGTTCCCCATCACTACCGATGTGGGATTTGCCTAAGTGAATGCAGGCGTTACGTATCGCTGTCCCTACACTGCTCTAGAACGGATAATTTCGCATGTGCTGGTGAGCTTGAGCTATTACAGATGGTATCAGAGAACGGTTCATGGTCCCAGGGTATCTGCGAAATCTCATCGGGTAGAGTCTTGTTTATGGGTGTGTAGCGCGCCACACTTATAAGCAGGAGGCTACTAGGTGTTTAGGAATGTTTCCCTTCATTGTGATTTAGTTTGTGATTTAGAGTCTATACTATTCCCTAATCAATGATCTCTTGTATTACAGAAACACGACTATGCCTCCTCGTCGCAACATCGATTAGAGTGCTCAGGCATATGTGGTTCGTCCCACCCATGGGATGCGGACCCATAATAGAGCTCCCACGCCAGAACCTGTCCCCACTCCGGGAGTCCCTCCAGTCCCAACCAATCCACCTCAGGTTCCACGGACTAATGCCAACCATCCACCAACTTCTCATAGAGATATCTCAAATGCAGAGTTCAGATGATCTATCCATATGCTGACACAGCTGGTAGCTAACCAGGCTCAACAATCGAAAGATGTTGGGTCTGCACCTGTTACAACTAAGGCTACTAGAGTTGAGCATTTCATGAAGATGAATCCACCTAAGTTCAGTGGTACAAAGGTGGAGGAAGATCCACAGGAGTTCGTGGATGAGATGGAAAAGATCTTTAAGGTAATGCATGTAGATGATATTAAAGGAGTGGAATTGGCAACTTATCAGCTTAGGGATGTTGTAAATCAATGGTATGCAGACTGGGAAGATGCAAAAGGTGATAGTGTTGAGCCTACAGTTTGGGGTGAGTTTGTAAAAGCTTTCCTTGACAGATTCTTTCCCCTGGAGTTGAGGGAGGCCAAAGCAGAAGAGTTCATAAATTTGAGGCAGGGCAGTATGAGTGTACAGGAGTACACTTTGAAGTTTAATCAACTAGCCCGCTATGCACCAGAATTGACTAGCAATATGAGAGACCGGAAGAGGAAATTTGCATCCGGCCTTGCTGATAACCTAACACTTGAGTGCCAGGGGGCAATGTTGAATAGGGAGTTAGACTTTGCTAGACTGACAGTCCATATACAGTAGGTGGAAGAGAGGAAGAGAAACATTACTGAATCTAGAGAGAAGAACAGACAGGACAAGAGAGTCAAATCTGCGGACCAGCACGAGAGTCAGCCACAGAGTGGTAACTGGGGAAATAGGTGGTCGAAGAAGACGAGGTTTTGGAATAATACATAGTTAGCAGCCTGCGCCCTAGCCCAGACCCCCTACAGACATACAGACTCAAAGCTATCAGACTCCTCATGGATCTAGAACACCAGATACTCAGTCGCAGGGTAGTGTGGCTCAGCAGCATTGCACTTACCCGCGATGTGAAAAGTGTGGTAGGAATCATCCGGCGAAATGTCATTTGGGCACACGTGTATGTTATTCATATGGTCAGCCAGGCCACTTTCAAAGGGACTGTCCATCTACTAGGAGGAGTGCTGGTGGTGCGAAGTTTTAGGGCAATTCCACAGCGCCACCCCTGTCTCAGAAGGGCGCCACATCAGCTGTCAGGAACAGTCGCAACTTGTTATATGCCTTGACCAACTGCCAGGAGGTGGAAGCTTCCCCAAATATTGTTACCGGTATGTTACAAATCTTTTTCCGTGATGTTTGTGTGTTACTTGATCCTGGATCTACCTTATCCTATGTGACCCCTTATATGGCTATTGGTTTCGAGTTTGAGACCAGTGTGATTTCTGAACCCTTTTCTATTTCTACCTCGGTGGGGGATTCTGTTGTTGCTAGAAAGGTATATAGGGGTTGTGTGGTGACTATTGGTAGTCGGGATACGGAGGCAAACCTTATAGAGTTGGACATGGTTGCATTTGATGCTATCTTAGGGATGGATTGGCTCCATTCTTGCTACGCCATATTGGATTGTAGGACCCGTAGAGTTACCTTTTTTTCTCGAATAAACCAATGATAGAATGGGAGGGACATTCTTTAGCACCCAAAAGGGCACTTTATATCTTATCTCAGAGCCCGAAAACTCATTTCTAAGGGTTGTATGTATCACCTTATTCGATTCAAGGACTCTAAAGTTGAAAATCCTCCTCTTCAGTTTGTCCTTGTGGTGAATTAATTTCCAGAATTCTTTCCTGAAGATCTCCTAGGGATACCCCCTGATAGGGAGATAGATTTTGGTATTGATGTGTTGCCACATACCCGTCCCATTTCTATTATGCCATATAGAATGGCTCCTATAGAGCTAAAAGAGTTGAAAGAGCAGCTAGGAGACCTCCTAGATAAGGGATTTATATGCCCCAGTGTATCTCCTTGGGGTGCACCTGTACTTTTCATGCGTAAGAAAGACGGTTCCCTTTGTATGTGCATAGATTACCGTCATTTGAATAAGGTCACAATTAAAAACAAAATCCTCTCCCTAGGATTGATGATCTTTTTGACTAGCTTCAGGGTGCTAGATGTTTTTCAAAAATAGACCTTCATTCAGGCTATCATCAGTTGAAAGTTAGGAAGCCAGACATTCCTAAAACAGCTTTCTCAACCTGATATGTTCACTATGAGTTTCTTGTCATGTCCTTCGGGTTAACTAATGCCCCTGCAGCCTTCATGGATCTTATGAACAGAGTTTTCTATCAGTTTCTTGACTCGTTTATCATTGTATTTATTGATGATGTTCTGATTTATTTTAAGAGTAAGGAGGATCATGTCGATCACCTCCAAATTATTCTTCAGACTCTTAAGGATCATCGGTTGTATGCTAAATTTTCCAAGTGTGAGTTCTGGATAGATGCCATTTCCTTCTTAGGGCATATTGTGTCCAGTGATGGGATTAGAGTAGACCCGCAGAAAGTTGAGGCAGTGAGGAAATGGCCCAGACCCATGACTCCAATCGATATTCGGAGCTTCTTGGGGTTGGCAGGTTATTACAGAAGGTTCGTAGAGGGTTTTTCATCCATAGCGGCTCCACTCACTAAACTGACTCAGAAAAAGGTAAAGTTTGAGTGGTCTAATTTATGTGAAACTAGTTTTGAGAATTTGAAAGACAGACTGACCACTGTACCTGTTTTGACTCTTCCCGAGGGTGTTGACGGTTTTGTGGTTTACTGTGATGCATCCCGTGTGGGACTTGGCTGCCTTTTAATGCAACATGGTAAGGTGGTATCTTATGCATCTAGGCAGTTTAAGGTGCACGAGCGGAACTACCCTACTCATGATTTGGAGTTAGCGGTTGTGGTGTTTGCTCTTAAGATTTGGCGGCACTACTTGTACGGTGTTCATGTTGATATCTTCACTGATCACAAGAGTCTGCAGTATGTTTTCTCGCAGAAAGAATTGAATCTCAGGCAGAGACGGTGGTTGGAACTCCTGAAAGACTATGATATGAGCCTGCATTACCATCCGGGCAAGGTAAATATTGTAGTCCACGCCCTCAGCAGGTTGTCTATGGGCAGCCTTTCTCATGTAGAAGAAGAAAAAAAGGAGATGGTGAAAGATATTCACCGCCTTACGAATCTGGGAGTGCGACTGTTAGATTCCAAAGACGGAGGGGTGATTGTTCATGAGTTAGCTAAGTCATCCCTTTGTGCTAAATTGAAGGAGAAGCCGGCTGAAGATCCCATCTTGATGCAAATCAAGAAAGATGTGGGGCAACAGAAGGTGATGTCTTTTGAAGTTGGTGGTGATGGCATTCTAAGGTTTCAGGGTAGATTATGTGTTCCAAATGTCGATGGTCTTCGAGAAAGAATTCTTGATGAAGCTCAGACCTCGAGGTATGCTGTTCATCTTGGTTCTACTAAAATGTACCATGATTTGAAATCTATGTTTTGGTGGAGTAGCATGAAGTCAGATGTAGCTAACTTTGTTTCTAAGTGCTTAAATTGCCAACAAGTGAAAGTAGAATATTTGAAGCCAGGAGGTACTTCCCAAGAAATAGCGCTGCCCTTGTGGAAGTGGGAAATGATCAATATGGACTTTATTACAGGACTTCCGAAGTCCTGAAATCAGTATGACTCTATATGGGTGATTGTAGATAGGCTGACCAAGTCATCTCACTTTCTGCCTGTCAGGACTAGCTATTCGGGGGAAGATTATGCCAAGTTGTTCATTGCAGAAATTTTCTATTTGCTTGGAGCGCCCGTCTCCATCATATCCGACCGAGGTACGCAGTTTTCTTCTCAGTTTTGGAGATCATTTCAGAAAGGTTTAGGTACCCAGGTGTACTTAAGTACAGTATTCCACCCTCAGACTGATGGGCAAGCTGAACGCACCATCCAGACCCTAGAGGACATGTTGAGGGCCTGTGTGATAGACTTTAAAGGTTGTTGGGTTGATCACTTGCCACTGATAGTGTTTACCTATAACAATAGTTTCCACTCTAGTATTAAGATGGCACCTTTTGAGGCATTGTATGGTAGGAGATGTAGGTCTCCAATAGGATGGTATGAAGTAGGTGAGATACAGATGTATGGGCCTGATCTTGTTCATTAAGCAATGGAGGATGTGAAATTCATTAGGGAACGACTAGAGACAACTCAGAGTCGTCAGAAATCCTATGCCGACGTCAGAAGAAAAGAGTTAGAGTTTGAGATTGGAGATTGGGTTTTCCTCAAAGTTTCTCCCATGAAGGGAGTTATGCATTTCGGGAAGAGTGGTAAGCTAAGTCCTCGCTATATATGCCCGTATCAGATCATAGGAAGAATAGGTAGAGTTGCATATGAATTAGAATTGCCTGCAAGTTTGGGTTCTGTTTATCCAGTATTCTACATATCCATGTTGAAGAAGTGCATCGGAGATCACTCTTTGGTGGTGCCCATTGATGAGATCAAGGTGAGTGATTCCTTGTCTTACGAGGAAGAGCCCGTGGAAATCCTAGATCAACAAGTGAGAAAATTGAGAAGTAAAGAGATAGTCTCAGTTAAAGTGTTATGGCAAAATCAGAAAGTTGAAGAAGCAACTTGGGAGTCGGAGCATGACATGAAAGCGAGATACCCAAGCCTATTTGAATCAGCAAGTGACGAATTTGAAGGTACAATTCTTGCTTTATGTTTCCTTCTATGTATGAATCTATTAGAAATTGTGCGTGACTATTTTCGCATCATTATTCGGGGACGAATGATCCCAAGGGGGGGATAATGTAACGCCCCGTAAAAGTCATGCATGTATTAGACTGTAATTTCTGAGTTTTAGACTTAAGTGTTAGTGGATGTTGTAATTAGTGTCAGCTTCCATTGATCATAACTCTCTGTATCTGTCGAATTAGAGAACCTACTATGTGTCAAATGATAGGCCTTTGAGTTAGCTTTCCAACGATATCAATTTTGCTAAAATCCGCCACTCGAGCAAGAAGTTATGGCTTTTCAAAGTAGAGTGTGTCGCCTAACCAATTGCACATAGCCACTAGAATGGATGTGTGATGCACAATGCGGCGCCTAGCTGGGCCTCTGTGATGCACAAGGCGGCGCACACCTTAATATATGCAATGCAAAGGGCGGCGCCTATCCTAGTCTATGCGATGCAAAGGGCGGCGCATACTTATGGTTTCAGGTGATGAAAACACTCCGTTTTGAGTTACTTTAAGTGCAAGTTAGTCCTTACAAAATCCAAAAATCGTCCTTACCCACTCCTAAATGGATTTGGGCCTATTAACAACATTGAAGCCTCCTATAAAATCCCAAAATCTAATCCTTCAAGAACTTAAGAGGAGGAGTAACTAGGATTTGAGAAAATAAGCTTGAAGGACCAATCATTCCGAAACTTCTTCATGAAACAAATTACAGATTTGGAATCCTCTCAACGTAGGCTTCAAAAGACACCCAAAATTCGTGGAGAACAAGGTACGCGGGGTTTTCTAAAAATCTCATGGGCATAGAAATCATGTTTTAAGAATTGGGTTTTCGAAATTCATGTACATACTCATGTTTTAGAAGCTTTAATGATATTGTTTTGGCCTTTTGGATTTCCCCCCGAAGTGATTTGAAAATTATATGTATATGTATATATGTGTTGGTCCTGAAATATGAATTGAAAGCATGATTTTCATGAAACCCCTCTCTTAATGTAAATTTTTCCATGCTTCACGTAATATACAATGTTTTGAACATGAAAGAGAGGGTTGTGAATGTTGAATATGCATATAATGCAAGAATGCATGGTTTTGCCAAGATGCACATGACCACTATATGTTTGATGAAATTTCTGCATGAATTGAACTTTAAGTTTCGGAATACGAAATCCTTTACATCAGTTACATGTTTTGGTGGTCTAAACTATGTTTTGAATGAAAGCTCTTGCTTAATACATTATGGCTCAGAAATAGGACATGCAAGTCTTGGTATGACGATACCAACTCAGACACAGACTAGTTCAGAAATCAGATTTTTATTAGACTTTCATGATTTAGAAATTTCAGAATGATACATGTTCAGAAAAGGTTAAAAATGGGCATACAGAGATGTTAGGTGGTTCCTCGACGAGGGCTTGAGTTCAAGCGACTTATTTCCAAAAACCGTGGTTTGCCAACCCGGGTATACTATTATGCGCTGACTTAAATGTCCTGTGGCGTATCAGACTCAGAGACTCCAACCCTTGCGGCACACTTGGGTTGGGGGCTTCCCCACTGAGTCAATGGCAGATTCCATACAGCCCATGGAATATCAGACTTGTAGGGGAATACCACCTAACTCAGAAGTAAAACACAGATCATGATTTGAAATGAACAGACAGGTTGCACGTTTTCAGAAAGTGCCCATGTACTTTTCAGAAACACTTTTATACATGATGTCTTGATGAAAAATTTGCTTTTACTTAATATATATATATATATATGTTCCATTATACTATTTTTGGAGTGCTTCGCGTGCCAGTACTTTTATGCTGACCCCCCCCCACCTCCTTCCAGGTTCTGAGGCACAGACTAGGGGTCCAGCTACTCAGTAGATATTCTCGAACTTGCAGACCTGATCTCACAGTGGTGAGACTTCTATTATTCAGAAGGCCTAATTATGTCAGAAATTCTCTTTTTTATTATGTTTTTGGTTTACTGGGGCCTTGTCCCAGTTTTTTTCAGACAGATGTTTGTGTTCTTAGTAGAGATTTCGCAGACTGATGTCAGATAGTATTATTCAGAAATGTTGCAGAACTTGACCATGTTTTTCGTACTTAGTTTCAATTCCGCTTTTTATTATGATTATGAATGTTGTGCATGATAACCAGATAGAGAATGGGTGTTCCGGGACTTCATGGTTTGGGATGCTCGTCACGGCTAGGGCCTAGGCTCGGGTCGTGATAGTATTATATATATATATATATTCAATTACTCTATTTTGGATTGCTTCGTGTGTCAGTACAATTGTGCTGACCCCCTTCCTCCCAGGTACTGAGGCGCAGTCTAGGGATCCAGATCCTCAGTAGAGTCTATAAATAGGGTTGTCTCAAATTTCAGTTGGTGAGCCTTCTTTTCTTCGGAAGTCCTAGTCATTTAGGTATTTATTTCAGTATGGCTTTTGGTCTGCTGGGGGCCTTGTCCCAGTTATTCAGATAGTATGTCAGTAGATATTTCACAGACTATTGCAAATGTTTATTAAATATTGTTGGGCATATTTTTAGGCCTTTAACTGTTTTAAATTATTGACCATGTTTTCGTATTATTGTGTCTATTCCGTATTACTTTGATCATATAAATTATATGCATGATTACCAGATAGACAGAGCGCATTTTGGGCCTTTTGGTTGGGGAATGATCATCACGGCCAGGGCCCCGGTTCGGGTCGTGACAACTCCTATCATTCTATCTGGGCCTCTAGAACTATTTATATTTAAAGCCATCACTGCTCCCTTGACCTCTTGGATGACATGAAAATTTTCAATTCCTTATTCTACTCTTCATTAACTATTGTTGGTAATTCTTGCAGTATTAAAAACTCTTCATTTTCATTTTTCTATGAGAATTTCTTCTGAAAAAATATCATTGCTGCTTTAGCAATATCATTTTGATCTTCTAACCATTCTCCTTTATTTTGAATTCTTTTCACCTTTAATCTACTCATTTTTCCTTTGAAAACTATATAAAAGAATTTGATGTTTCTTTCACCATCTTTAAACCATTCTAAACCTACTTTTTATTTCCAAAAATCTTCTTCTCTCCTGAGTTGGACATTTAAATTTGCTTGTGCTTTAAATAGTAATCCTCTATTTGTAACTAAAGGTAGATCTTCAAAATATTTCTCCCTAACCTTAATAACTTCCTCCAAGGTAGTAATTTCTTGAAAAATGTTTCTAAAGTTGTCTTTACTCCATTTTAGTTAAAGCAAATTTAACTTAATTTAATCTATGATGGAACTTGATGAAAGGATTTCCTTGCACTTCTATTTTCTAGTTCGTCCTGATAACCAATCCTCTTTCAACAAATAATTGATAAATATAAAAGAGTAAGTGATCTACTCATTAATAGTACTAAAGTTAATCTGCAAAGACATGTGGTCAGAACCACTTCTGAACAAGATTTCAACTTCAAGTGCTGGAAATAAATCATGTATTCTTTCATACACAGAATTTTATCCAATTTCTTTAAAATGCAATCCTCATCAGTTCTCCTATTCCACAATATAAATTTACCGCCTTTGAAACTAGGGTCTTCTAGATTGCAAGATTGAAGTCCTTTGTTTCCGTTACAGTAACTGATAAAATGTAATACCCCGCAGGTTTCTAAGCTTGGAAGTGAATAAGTATCCTACGTATGAAATCTCCTATCCTGTGATTCATACTTGAGTACATGACTTACAATGAATATCCTAGTGATAGGATAGTTTATGATCAATTAAGCATGTTTATATGAGTCACTTAAGGTAATACAAGCTAAGAGTTTTTGAGTCCATCAAGTTTTAGTGTTCGATTGTGCAAGGGTCATCTTTGAATGAGTATAACTCAATGTTAATGTGGTATTTTGGCTGATTTAGACCCAACAAATTGTAGAGAATCAAATTAGCTTTCCAACGATACCAATTTATCCTTAATCCAATACCGAGCAAAAAGTTATACCAATTTTCATGAGAGACAGTAAGGATAGGCGATTGGTTAGGCGTTACCCAACCAAACATAGGCGATTGGTTAGGCGCCACTCAACCTAGCTTAGGCAATCACTTTTTCGCCGCCTAAGTCAGTTACAGGTGCTAAAAACACTCTGTTGTGAGTTATTTTAAGGGTAATTAAGTCTTTTAACACTCCTTACACGTCCCTAAACTTAACCCTACGAAATATATAGCTTCTAAACATATTACAACCCTATTATCATCTCAAAGCTCATCTTCTAAGAGAACTAAAAGAGAAAAACAACTAGGGTTGCGTAACTAAGCTTGAAGATCCGATTTCAAGTAAATTCCTCCATAATCATTAAGAATCTTCCTTCTAAAGTATGTGTGAGTTGATTCATGGATTCCTTTCATCCATGAAGCTCAAGAACCATCTTCTAAATTTTGTATCATGATGTTTATGTTGTTGGTGGTTGATTTTCATGTGGTTGGAGTTTGATGATGCCTAAGATAGGATCTTTCTATGTTTATTGTGAGGATATGGTGGTATTTAATGCATAAATATGTGAAATTGGTGGTTCAATATTTGTAATCTTGATGAATTCACCTATTCCTAATATGTGTATGTAAGGTGTTTGTGAAAATATCTAAGGGAATAGAAATCATGCTTTTATGACATAATAAGTCCTAAATGACTATTCCATGTCCTAAGTTTATGTTCAACGTGATCCCCGTGCTATTGTCTTGAATTGAATAAGTTGTACGAGATTCTCATGATATTATTGCAATATGGAATGACAATGTTATTGAATCCATGCAAGTATATACATGTTGTGTGCATTCCCAATCATGTGATAGTTTGTTGAGAATCATTCTTATTATAAAAGCCTTACTTATGATATTGTGAATTATGGATTCAAATCTTGTGATCAAGTTATCTCATGTGTGTCAGCTTCCTCCTATCGATTCCTGGGGGTACTTGTACCCGAAAACTATAGTTGTGTTCCTAGAGCCATGTCATGATTCACGATATCCAAACTCAATCTATGATTCCATAGACTTCAGTTAGTCATATGACTTAAAAAAACTTCAAGATCTTAGTCAGTTATCAGATATCAGTAACATTTTGCCAGACAACAGAATTCAGTAAGATTAAGTCATGCAAAGTCAGTTATTCATGTCCAGTCCCTCCAAATGGGAGTAGAGGTTAGCACCGAGTGAACTCAAGGATGGGAACTCACCTGCCAGTTTAGGGTGTGATTCTTAGTAGTCATCCTTGTGTTCTAGAACTACGTAGACAGCATAGGTTGAGACATCTTAACCTGTCAAATTACGGTTGATGAGCTGGCTTAACTCGTCATTTTAGGTTTCCCACCGTTCTCATTGAGTACCTGCCAGATAAGGGTGACTCACAGGTTGTCCTTAACCATGGCACAGTAATGACACCCCTCCAGTCGGGTTAGAGATTGGACCCAAGCTTAGCCATAACGGCATATATGGGGCATGTCAGTTAAACATTACTTTCCACAGTTTCAGTATCAGTCTCAATAAAAGAACTCAAGGCGTTCTTCAGATTTTAGTAAATATAAGACTATCAAATACAGTCGTCTATGTTATCAGTTTTAGTATTAGTCATAACAGTTATCAGTAAACCATGTATTAGCTTACAGGTCATGCTATCACGTATTCTCGGTCCAAGTTTCTATATATGTGTGTTTGCACTCCCACATTCATATTAGTCAGTCAGTATTGTTCATGCATAAAACCCTTATGTTCAGCCTACCTTCCTCGTATATTCAGTACTCTAGATGTACTGACGCATTTGCGCTATGGTGCTTTCTTTTCATGTTACACCATAGGTTCCAAGACACGAGCTCCAACCCAGCAGTAGTGGTAGCATTGCAGTCATAGACGCATAATGGGTCCTCATTGATTCGAGCAAAATATGATTTGATATATTTATTTATTTCATCAGTTCAGTTTTATGGAGTCAGTTGGAGACATATTCCTTCAAATCCTTATTCAGATAATTTAGAGGCTTTCAAATTTACATTCAGATTTACGTTCAGAGTTGCGTTTAGACTTAGCTTTCAGATTGAGTTGTTTTGGGTATTTTCACCCACATGATTTTATTCAGTTGAATCTTATGGCCTTACAGTTTTATGTATTCTGCATTATTATATCATGATTTGCAGTATACAGGTATAGATATAAGTCATGGGTTAGCTTATGGTCCCTTGGGGTCATAAGCACCGTGTAGCATTCTGGTTCACCGAATCGGGGTGTGACAAACTTAGTATTAAAGCCTAAGGTTCAATAGATTCCTAGGAAGTCTAAAAGCCGCATCTAGTAGAGTCTTGTAAAGGGTGTGTTGTGCGCCACATTTATGTGCAGGAGGCTATAAGATGTTTTAGGAACAGTCCCCTTTCTTCATTATTCATGTTATGCTAGTGAGCATAATCACAAGTTAAACTCTCAGTTTAATCCATTCTTCTCTTATTCCAGACTATGGCCCCAAAGAGAAGAAACCAGCCAGCTCCGCATCTTGAAGATCCTTTGGGAGAACATGTTTCCCATGCGGATTTTAGAGCCATATTTACCATACTTTCTTAGTCTATGGCTGCATAGAATAAACGGCCACCATTCATTCTGGCCAATCCAGTGGACAATCCTAAAGAAGCTAGGGTTCGGGACTTCACTCGGATGAACCCTCTATCTTTCCATGGGTCTAAGTCTAATGAGGACCCTCAGGAGTTCATTGACCAAGTCCAGAAGGTCATTGACATCATGAGTATTACTTCTATTAAGAGTGCTGAGTTAGCCACCTACCAGCTACAGGATATTGTGCATGATTGGTACAAACACTGGAAGTCAAAGAGGTTAGATGATACAGGCCCTATCGAGTAGGAGGAATTTTCTACGGCCTTCTTAAGTTCATCAACCTTAGGTAGGGGAATATGATGGTTAGGGAGTATTCTCTCAGATTTACTCAGGTAGTCAGGTATGCTCCTCATGTGATTGCAGACAATAGATCTAAGATGACCAAGTTCATGTCAGGGGCCAACGATAGTGTGGTAAATGAGTGTAGGTTCGCGATGATGATCGATGATATGACCTTAGCCAGACTCATGAACCATGCCTATAAAGTAGAAGAGAAGAAGTTTAAGACAAGAAAGAGGCAGAACAAGAGATCAAGGTCAGGTAACTTCAGCTTTGCTCACCCCAAGTCAGATAGTGGAAATCATTCACAATTTTGCTCCAAGTCGGTCGTTCCACCTCCTTTCTCTAACGGCGTTCCAGTGTCAAAGTTTAGAAATGGCAATAGAGACAAAGCACCAGGCTCTAAATCTCAGGGCAGTGTTAGCAATGCCCGAATAAATCCCCTTTGTCAGACTTGTGGTAAGAACCACAAGGGCATTTGGAGAGCCGGTAGTGATGTCTTTTTTCGTTGTGGCAAGCCAGGACACAGGATTAGGGAGTGTCTGCAGTCAAGTCTTCAGGGTCACCAAAACCATTCTACAGCTCAGTCCAGTCGCCCAAATCAGCAGGGTGCCATTTCCAGTACTACCAGTGGGCAATAAGGTGTTTGTGAAAATAGTACTACCAGTGGGTAATAAGATGTTTGTGAAAATATCTAAGGGAATAGAAATCATGATTTTATGACATAATAAGTCCTAAATGACTATTCCATTTCCTAAGTTTATGTTCAACGTGATCCCCATGCTATTGTCTTCAATTGAAAAAGTTATACGAGATGCTCATGATATTGTTCCAATATGGAATGACCATATTATTGAAGCCATGCAAGTATATACATGTTATGTACTTTCCCGATCTTGTGATAGTTTGTTGAGAATCATTCTTATTATGAAAGCCTTACTTATGATATAGTGAATTGTGGACTCAAATCTTGTGATCAAGTCATGTCATATGTGTTAGTTTCCTCCTATCGAGTCCTAGAGGTACTTGTACCCAAAACCTATAGTTGTGTTCCTAGAGCCAAGTCATGTTTGACGATATCCAAACTCAAGCTATGATTCCATAGACTTCAGTCAGTCATGTGACTCAGGAAAACCTCATGATCTTAGTTAGTTGTCAGATATCAGTAACATTCCACCAGTCAACGGAATTCAATAAGATTAAGTTATGCACAGTCAGTTATTCATGTCCAGTCCCTCCATATGGGAGTAAAGGTTAGCTTTGGGTGAACCCAAGGATGGGAACTCACCCGCCAGTTCAGGGTGTGATTCTTAGTAGTTATCCTTGTGTTCCAAAACTACGTATCCAGCTTAAGTTGAGACATCTTAACCCGTCAGATTAGGGTTGATGAGGTGTCTTAACTCGTCAGTGTGGGGTTCCCACCATTCTCATTGAGTACTTGATAGATAAGGGTTACTCATAGGTTGTCCTTACCCGTGGCATGGTATTGACACCCCTCAAGTTAGGGTACAGATTGGACCCCAGCATATCCATAACGGCATACATGGGGCATATCAGTTAAACACTACTTCCCATAGTTTCAGTATTAGTCTCAATAAAAGAACTCAGGGCATTCTTCAGATTTTATTATATATAGGATTGTAAGATACAGTCATCTATGTTATCAGTTTCAATATCAGTTATGAAAGTTATCAGTAAGCCATGTATTAGCTTACAGGTCATGCTATCACGTATTCATAGTCCCTGTTACTATATATGTGTGTTTTCACTCCCACGTTCATATTAGTCAGTCAATGTTGTTCATGCCTGAAACCCTTTATGTTCAGCCTTCCTTCCTCGTATACTTAGTACTCCAATTTTACTGACGCATTTACGCTATGGTGCTTTCTTTTTTTGTTACACCATAGGTTCTGAGACATGATCTCCAGCCCAGCAGTCGCGGTAGCATTTCAGTCGCAGAGACACAGTGAGTCCTTATTGATTCGACGATAGTATGATTTTATACATTTATTTATTTCTTTAGTTCAGTTTTCCGAAATTAGTTGGAGACATGTTCCTTCAACTTCTTATTCAGATAGTTTAGAGGTATTCAGATTTAGCTTCAGATTTACATTCAGATTTACATTCAGACTTAGCTTTCAAATTGAGTTATTTTGGGTATTTTCACCAACATGATTTTATTCATTTGAACCTTATGGCCTTACAGTTCTATGTATTTTGCATTATTATATCATGATTTGCAGTATACAGGTATAGATAATAGTCATAGGTTAGCTTGTGGTCCCTTAGGGTCATGAGCGTCGTGTAGCATTTCGGTTCAGCGAATTGGGGTGTGGCATAAAACCCTCATATTCTCCTCACCACTGATAATAACATTAAATTCACCACCTACTAACCATGGCTCTTTAATTGATTGTGACATGTCCTCCAGTGATTCCCATAATACTACTCGCTTAGCTTGAGTACATTAAGCATACAGTATTGTAACTATAACTATGACCCCTGCTTCATGATTTTCCAACCTCAATGATAGTTGCTACTCTTCATCCATTATCATAGTATAATTAACAATTGAATCTATGAATGCCTATATTTTTCCTGATGTGTTGGCCACTACATGTTGTATCCCTAATGTCCTTTTGTACTCATATATATAGTGATTGTGTTAAAATGGTTCCATCAACCCTATAAAATTAAAATGGTATCATTTTTGTAAAGTGATCAACCTAGTGAATGCTTTTTGAGTATTTACTAATCTTATAATCCTTATCAGTACATAGATATAGATAAGTTTTTAAGAGAACTTCTAATCTGCATTGAACTTTCTTTAACTCCTTTGTTTTTCTTTCTTTGAATTCCTTGGAATGATTTCAACTTATCAATATGCTTGTCTGATAGATTTCCTTCAATGACTACTTTCTCTATATTTTTATCAACGTCATCTACATCTATTCTTCCCTTCCAAACTTTATTGAATTCAAATTGGTTTACAACTTGTATTTCAATAGAATAACATCTTTTATTACCTTCGTCTCCTCTTCACTCCTATGTGGGTCAATCATAGCTAACTCCATTGAGACATCTTATTTCTGCATGGATATTTTCTCTATCATACTTCCCATATAAGAGTAATTAATAGCCAAGATTTCAGTCCTCTCTACTAGTTCTTTAATGACAAAAACTTCTTTTTTCTCTCTATCTTATTCTCTGCCTTGTTATAATTGACAAAACTACTAGTGACCCAGTCTTTAGTACTCTTCTTGATAGCCTACTGCTTCATATTATTATCATTCTTCTCTTATTCTTTTGTTCTACATTTATCACCCCTTCCTTAGTAAGTTCATCAAAGGTACTATATACAAGAATTTCCTTCTGCTCTTCTTCTTCTATCTCCCATAAAGTATGCCCAAACTTATCTTTTTCTTTTATTTCTTTTGGTTAAACATGATTTTTTGTTATTCTCTCTTACCCTTTGCTTGTTTTTAATAGAACCTTTTAATTTTATTTACCTTCTTCTACTTGTTTATTCGATACTTATTTTTTTTCCTCTAGCTTTTCCTCATGCAATTCAGGATGAATATTGTAATAGGGACTTTAATCATGTCCTTTCAATAAATACTCTTTGCAATACTTTGGCATGTAATCGTATTGAATTTGTATCCATTTAAACTTAATTTCTCCTATCACATCATCTTCTTCATTTATCCTCACCCTTTATGGCAACTTGGCAACCAAATCTAGCTCCACTTTAGCCCTTGCAAAACTAGGTATCATTTGGTTCTTAGATTCCATATCACTTGTTAATGGTTTTCCAATTTCTAAAGCTATTTAAAAATAGCCTCCTTCGCAAAAAATATTAGGTGGAAGATGTGGCATTGAAATCCATGTTATCCCTATAGTTGTTTTAACATCTGGGTCAAACCATGGATCCCACTTTAAAGTTCTTATCTACTAAAACATATACTTAGCTTTTATATAATATGCAACTGTTGACATAATATTAACATTCTTTTCTAACACTTCTAATTGAATGAGAATATGTCTAGTGTCCAAAACTTCAATGGTGCTTTCACCATTAATTCCACACTAATTTGGAAAAGTTTTTCTCAACTCCAGAATGTCTAGTTTTCCATAAGAAAATTTACCAATAATAGCATATTGTAAATTTTCTTAAATGATTAAGCTTCTTATTTTGGATGACTTCCATGTTATGCTAGGTTCTCCATGCACTATCATCACTGTTTTGAAAAGAACACTTTCCATGTTACTAGTAAAACTCTTAGGCTTCAATATATTAGCATAATGCATATTTTTAGGAGAGTCTCCTTGTGTATCATAGCTATCCTCAATGCCCTTCATATTTTGATTATTTTTTAGTAGTTCAGCCCCTCCAAAGGTAGTGCACATGATTGCTGAATTAGTGACAAGTAGGGTTTAGGGTTTGGTTTTAGCTAGAGAAAGAAAAAAAAATTCCAACCCCACCCAAAAATCCTTAGTTTTTATAATAGACTATTTCTTTATTTTTTTTCTATTATCGGGGGCATGTCTGACTTAGATTGGTTTTGGCCTGTTTAGAGGATTTGTGGATTATTGTGGATTTTGAAGTTGTTGAATTATTACATTCATTTAAGAGTTGATTATCTTGTTATATTTTTGAAATTCAACTTATCTTGTTATATGTTATTCATCTATTATAAGATGTATTATATTTTGTTTAGCTAGGAAAGAGGGGGTGGTCTCCAGTCCTTGGCGAACTTGAGATACTCTCCATGGCTAGGCCTTGGTTTGGGTTATATCAAAAGTCTAGGTTGTATGGACTATTCACTGTGGTTTGAGTGTTCCCACATGGTTATATTGAATCAAAGCAAGATAAAGAAGTCATATTCAAGGTGAATGGGCAACGTGTTAAGAACTATATAAGAAATACTGATGAAGTGAGAATTTGTTTTGATATGAGCCTTGGCAATGTCTGAGTAGCCAAGTCCACTGCATCATGTTGTGACATTAAATCAAGTGCTTTGTGGGTGGCAACCCATGGGCTAGTTGGTGAAGTCTGAGTATCCAAAACAGTCACGCCATATTGTGATGTTAAATCAAGCATTGCATTGGAGGAAACCTATGTTTTATACTCATTACATTATAAGGTAACTTGGATTTTAGTGTGCAGGAATGGAAATTATAGGAAATGACCAGAATTTTTTCTTGTGCCTAGGTCCCTATAAGTCGTAGGGAATCCCTACGACTCATCACCAGAGTCTTCAAGAGAAATAGATGTGATATCTCTTGGGTAAGTGATCTCTGGAGTTATGATGACTCCCAAAAAGAGTCATTGTTAGTAACAATGATTCATCACCTTGATTTGTCATGAATAGAGACCCAGGTAATGTTATAGCTCTTAACTGAGGGAACCTACAAATCATAGCCATTGGCTATGAGTGATCATCATGAATCATTATCAGTCCTGTCATCATGGACCCAATGGGCTAACCAGACCCGATTTTTTCATAATGAAAGGGATTTCCAACCCCTAAGTGATTCCCCTTCCATTTCAAATATATGTGACTTCTTCTATCCCCATAACCTCTCTAAATAGCCTAAATATAGTCTGCTCTAAATAGCCTAAATAGAATCTTACTCATATTTTAACAACCTAGCCAAGGATTAATCACTTCTACAAAATAAAAAATGACATTCTCAAGAACAAGGTTACAAAATTCTAAGGAAACCAAAGAAAGACATCTCTAATTTTGAAGTAAGTATTATTTTCTCATGTTTATTAAATTTGATGTTCATAGTTCTATTCATAAGTGATGAACACTTTGGTATCTAAGTGTGAACCATGCCTACAAAAATTAAATCAATGTAACGTTCTTGAGAATGTTGAAGTAACTATTAATGAAGTAAATTCTTGGTGAGGGGATGAATTTTAGGGGTAAAATAGAGGTGAAATTAAAAGGGGGAAGTTTAAGTACCCCTTGGGAGTGGGAATGCAAATCAAACATAATTTAAAAAGGATGTTGCTGTCTCTACCATACTCATAATGACTCATAGAGTAACCTAATGAGTCGTTAAGTAACTCATAGTCACTAGTAACATGGATGGGTAAGGATGAGTGTTCTTTGGTAACACTATAACTCATACTATGAGTCATTTTCTCACCCTATGTCTCATAGTATAGACTTGTATTAACTGGATAGGAGAGATACTAAGCAATTATGTTTCAGTCAGACTATGAGTCCATGGATGATACAACAACCTGTTCGGTGGACTCTTAGGGTGACCAGTGTTAAGACTTGATATGCCATTTCAACCTATGAGTGTCGAGATGACGCGTATCCTCTGGCAATGAGTCATAGCCTGACCCATAGGTGCTTAACCATTGTTCATACTTATTATTTTTGCTTGTTTTTATTTCTTTTTCCTTGGAGTAACTAACTTATGTGTTTTAATTGTTACAGATAAAGAAGAACTCCACCAAGAAATCTCTAAAGAAACAAGTTCATACCACCAATCACCACCTAGGGGATGAGTCCATTAACGATGAGTTAATCATCTTTGTAGAAGCATATCTAATAGTGAAGCTAGTTAAAATAAGGACTATCTTACCTCGGGGCACTAAGGCTACTCATTCAAGTCAATCGCCTTCTCCAACGAGGCCTACGATGAAGAACCCAAGTCAATCTCCAGAACTCTTATCATTTCTAGTCTAAAAAGGAAGGAGAGTTTGAGCCAAACCTCGAGGTTAAAGAGGAAAAAATAATGTTTTATCTAACAGTGGGTCTGGAAATAGAGGTAGGGAAAATGATATAGAGGATAAGGAGGGATATTTAAGAAACAGAACACCAATATAGATACCTCATTCTCCTTCTCCTACTCAACCTTTACAAATTCCACCTACCATAGTGCCCATCGTTAATCAATTATGGTAACTTGGGATACAAGACCTATATAAGCAGGATAGTGCCATCATCGCTGCTACCCATAGGCCAAAGGGAAGGTTTTATCTTGAGCCCAAATTGAGCATACTGGGCATGTCTAAGTACTTGATTTTGAGGGCCAATTAAAGCAATATCATTTTGAGTGGATGACAAGGGCCTCGGGTAAATATAGCCTGGTATTAGTTTGGGAATTTTATAAATCCTATCATATATATTTGAAGTGGGTCTATCCATAAGGGATGTTGTGGAATGGGGTGACCCTCTATATTTTATACTGATCTTAGGCATTCGGGTCAACATCTTAACCCAAACCATATACTAATTACATCAAAGACTTGATTTTTAGCTCTCTATTAAAACTTCTGAGATTGATCACCATATGGAGAAGATGCAAAAATCTAAGACTAAGTAGATTGGGCTAGATAAAAAATTTATGCACTTTAGGTAGATTATTGGGGTTATAGATGGCCCATAGGAAAAGGAGCCTTGGGTTGTGGGATCTTCAAGATGGATTATGAAGGGAACTTTGAGTTTTGTTGCTAAGGCTTAGCAGATGTTATTCCAACATAGACTAGGTCCCACTAAGGGGGACAATACCCTGAGTCTTGACAGATCAATATTGGTTGCAAAAATTATGGAGAGATATGAGAGTGTTGTAGCCAAGATCATAGTGAGAAAGATTTACAATTGGTCTGTGAGTACCAATACTACCCTAGTCTTCTCGTGATTATTAATGTCTGGAGGAGGGGTACTAGAGACTCAGGTGTTGATCAGTTTTTGATGATATATAGGACCACAGATTTGGGCCTAATTCAAGATCACGCCAACCCAATCTCGAAGGCTAAGGTTGACGCTTCACTATTCCAGGTGGTCTTTTAGGCTAGAGAGAACTTGGATATCGATATGCTAGGTTTCACAGATTTTGGTGACACCCCTACAGAGACTACCTGATCTGAACAAAAACCCTCCAGTAATATTGCAGGTTTATCACATACCCCGACTCTACCTTCAATTGTGAGACTATCCATATATAGACTACCCCCAAGTGTCTATACATTAGTATCCTAGTATTTCTTGACCAGTGTGCTTAAGATACTAGGCACCCTTGAGCATCGAGTGATGAATAATGAAGAAAAGGTGTCGTTATGGGTGAAGAATGAGATTCAGAGGTAAATAATGGGTATATAAACCTATTTTAATTGTTTTAAATAGAGGATTAGCTAGAATTTGGAGGATGTTCAGGCCCCAGATCTGGTGAGCATTCATGAGGAGTTGGTCGCACTTAGAGATACTATTAAGGATATAGCAGCAAGACTATTCCCTATTACTGGGGAGATTTTAATTGATGAGGTTGTTTATATTTAGGGCACAAGGGTAAGGAAAAGACTGTTGAGGAAAAATTTGGAGAGAGAGTAAGAAAGAAGTGAAAGAGTAGAAAAGAGAAAGAAAATGTATGAGTAGTACAGACAACTAACCTGTAGACTTAACCGGTCCATTTGACTAGGGTCCATGATATGCGAGCGGGAGCTAGTAGCTCCTGAGTGGTTGCGATGATAGCTAGAACTATAATAAATATTAGTGGGGGCACCATTATACCTCCTAAGAGGAAGACCCCTTTGAGTGCACTAACCATAGTTTGTGCCACTATTGATTAGAGAACCTCGGTCACTACTAGGACCACCGTTGATGAGAGTGGGGCCTATTTTGGTGTCCCACCTGCTCAAACATCATAATTCGATCATAGTACACTGATGTATGTCTTCATCCCCTAGTTTTACTTTATTTATATACATCGAGGATAGTGCATAATATTAGTTAGGGTAGGGGTGAACAACAACCGAGGGATTTTCTTACCATGTTTTTCCCATCGACTACACTATCATTGTAGAACTGGATGTTTAGGTCCTATCGTATTTTGTTTTGTATTTTTATGTTTAATTAGTATAAAAATAGGTAACCTAAAGGGAATTAACATATTTTGTTTGTTTTTAATTGTTTTGAGAAAAGAACTATACCTCTCTAAAGAAAGTTTGTTTTTAAATATTTTGAGAAAAAAAATAATACCCCTCCAAAAAGTTTTATGAACTGTGTGAGGTGCTTATATATGTGACTGTTCTGAATCTTGTTATGGCATTAGGATTAGGGACAAAATAATCATAGAGTAGCATTTTCATAAACTGGATAGGTAGTAGTTAGTAACATAACCTTGTACTGTGTGCGTGTGAGATACTTACCTAGTTCCCTTTGTGCATTTAGTTCAGAACTTTACCGATTTGTCTTGCCTAGGGTGTGGGATAGTTGGTTAGGACATGATCATAGGTCATTTTTATTTAGTCTAATCTTATCCTACATAACCATCTAAATGTGAATAAGCATCCCTTGGTCCCTGAAGTTGATCCTACATAGACCTATTTTTTTGTTTATACCTTTCACATTCACACATTAGTTACACTGAACCTATTTGAACCATGGTCCCTCTTTGGACACTATACACCTCATCTCAGGAAAAATACCTAAGTTAAGGGTGGCTATCATAAGAGTGCGCAGTTAAGAGTTAGGTATGAAGAATGGTTTGAATAACAAAAAATAAGTAGGGTTAGGTGTGGTAAAAGAAAATAAGAAAATGGAAAAAGTTAAAAGAAAAAAGAAAGAGAATTGAAAAAGAAAAAAAAATAAAATAAACTGCACCCAATCTGAATAAGCAATAAGAGGGAGAAATAAAAGAGAATGTATGTTTGAGAAGTAGACCCTAAAAGTAATTATAGTGTCAATGAGGGTTAGTTACTAATTCCCAAATGTACCATACCAACCTTCAAGCCTACATTACAAGTCGAGTAAAGTCCTATAGTGATCATAGACTGACTGTCTAAAGAAATAAGGTAAGGGAAATAAAGGCAAGCCTATGGTATTCTATGTACATCGACTGGAACATATTTTGTTAGTGTCAGTGTCTTATTATCATCCTCGCATTGACATTCTTGATTATATGGTGAGAGTTTGACTTCGTTGTTATGAGGGTACATGGATTATGTTTCCAAATTTTTATTTATTTGGGTAGTGTAACTTGCACATCTGCTTGACTGTTTGTTTCTAATATAATCCCATAACTTTATTCCTTTGTATCACATTGTTGTACTACATAGAACCACACAGTAGTTTTGAAAGGTCAGAAATAAAAAGGGTGAGAATATTGAGTTGAATTTTAGCTAACTACCATAAGTGCCTTAGTTTTTTTTAGTTAAGAATTGTGTTGTGTTATGTGATTGTTGGCTGAGGACATGCAAACATTCTAAGTTGATAGGGTTTTATGGCACTTTCAATGTTTAAAACTATAAAAATATGCAAGTACTTTGATTATTTTGTTAGATATGATGGGTGATTTATGTTTATGTTGCAGGAAAATAGGGTTGGAAGTGATTAGAAGTCATTTCCTAGACTATGAGTCGAGAGGTGACCGTACGACTCATGGCCCAAGACATCAGGTGAACATTCATCCTCTCCCGAATCAACTAAACTTTCTCCATCATCTTAAATACTGAATCTGGACTTATAAAAATAGCTTCACCTACTTCAAACCAAACAATAGGAGATCTACATCTCTTTTAATAGAGAGCCTCAAACGGAGCCATCTAAATATGAGAGTGATAACTATTGTTATAAGCAAACACAATCAAAGGTAAGTGGTCATAGTAACTACCTTTAAAATCAATAACACATGCTCTCAACACATCCTCTAAGGTCTGAATGGTTCTCTTTTTCCGACCATCTATCTGAGAATGGAAATATGTACTAAGATAAACTTAGGTACTAATACACTTCTATAAAGCCTTCCAAAAGCGAGAGGTAAACTAGTTACCTCTAGCTGAAATGATAGACAATGGAATTCCATGCAACTTAACCAACTCCTTAAGATAAATCCTGTCATAATCCCCAACTGAGTATGAACTGGTAAGAAATAAGTTGATTTGGTCATTCAGTCCACGATGACCCATACCAAATCATATTGACGACACGTACGCTGCAAACCTATCATAAAATCCATGTTCACCACATCCCACTTCCAGGTGGGAATACTAAACTCTTGTAATGTACCACTAGGCCTCTAGTGCTCAATTTTAGCCTGCTTATAATTTGAACACTTAGCTACATACTCTATTATATACTTCTTCACACTAGTTTCTCACTGCTTTGGTCTTCTGAGGGTCAACTCTAACACCATCATCGAAAATAACATGGACAAGGAAAGCTACTAATCTTAGCAATAATTTGAACTTACTGAGAAAATAGTTGATGAGCTCTAAGGTTCTGCAACACAATTCTCAAATAGTTTACATAACAATTCTCACAATGGGAGTAGACAAGGATATCATCAATGAAGACTATAAAAAACTATCTAAGTACTGCTTGAACACCCTATTCATCAAGATAATAAAGGCTGCAGGGGAATTCATTAGTCCAATAGGCATAACAAGGAATTCAAAATGACCATACTGAGTTATGAAAGTTGTCTTCAAAATGTCACATTCTTTGACTCTAAGCTAATAATAGCCGACTCTGAGGTCTATCTTCGAGAAATAACTGGCACCCTGAAGTTGGTCGAATAATTCATCAATCCTGGGAAGTGGATACTAATTCATAATTGTGACTTTGTTTAATTGATAGTAATCGGGCACATTCTGAGAGAACATCTTCCTTACGCACGACAAGACTGGAGTACCCCAACTAGAAATACTAGGCCTAATGAATACCTTTTCTAAGAGATCTTTCAACTATTCCTTCAACTCCTTCAGCTCAGTTGGAGCTATTCTATAGGGTAGAAGAAAGATAGGTTGGGTATCTGGAAGGAGAATTATTCTGAAGTCAATTTTCCTTTCAAGAGGAACTCCAGGAAGAAATTCAGGGAACACATCTAGAAATTCCCTTACTACTGAAACTGACTAGAGACTTAAAGTCTCAGAACTAAAGTTCTTGACTCGAACAAGATTGTACACTCACCCCTTAGATATTATTTTTCTTACTTTAAGATAAGAAACAATCTGACCCCTAAGCACTGAAGTACTACCCCTCTATTCAATCACTAGTTCATTGGGAAACTAAAATTGGATGACTCTATTTTTGCAATCAGCTGAGGCATAACATGAAAGGAGCCAATCCATACCAAGAATGACATCAAAATCAGTCATCTCTAACTCCACAAGATCAATAGAGGTAACTTTCTGAGATGATGTGATCAGAAAATTTTTGTATACCCATTTGGCTATAATAGATTTACCCACTAGGGTAGACATTGAGAAAGGCTGTACTATTATATCGTGATTAACACTAAATTTAATGACTATATAAGGAGTCATAAATTAAAGTGAAGCTCTGGGTCTAACAAAGAATAAACATGAAGATAAAAGACCTACAACATACCCATAACCACATTAGGAGAACT
Source organism: Capsicum baccatum var. pendulum (assembly GCA_030864225.1). Taxonomy (NCBI): domain Eukaryota; kingdom Viridiplantae; phylum Streptophyta; class Magnoliopsida; order Solanales; family Solanaceae; genus Capsicum; species Capsicum baccatum. The sequence goes on along the minus strand of CM061559.1, from coordinate 193,207,844 downwards.
TTATGAATTATGCTGGGTCTAGAGGGCATACAACATATTTTTATGTTGCCCATTGGTTGTTCTGAAAGAGACACCCGGCTAAGTCAAGCAACCAACTGGAACTGGAGGCCGGCTAAACTGACCCTGTTGATCAGCTTTTTGACAGTCTCTAACTCTGTGGCCTATCTTGCCACATCCAAAACACACATCCCTACTAGCTCTACATATACCCTGATAATACCTGCCCTATCTAGACCATCTTTCCTGAACGTAGGCACTAGCACACTATCTGAAGATGGAATTGGGGCTAAAAAAATTTATGGGACTGAAAACGGTTACCACTCTCTAACCTTGGTTGAAAAAAGTTTAAACTACTTGTTCTGGCCCTCTTATTCTCTCTTTCTTTCTCCTTATTCTTCTCCTCCTCAATTAGTTAAGCATGAACCATAAGTCTAGATAAGTCCATCTCCTTAGTCAAAATGGCATTCTGACATGCCTTGACCACAATATCATATACACCAAAAATAAACTTACTTAATCTATAACTATTGTCTACCGTCATAGTAGGAGCATACCTTTCCAACTAGGTGAACTTAAGTGAGTACTCCTTCACTCTCATACTACCTTTCTTCAAATTGATAAACTCTTACACCTTAGCTTTCCTTAACTCTAATGGAAAGAACCTATCTAAGAAAGTCATTCCAAACTTCTCCCACTCTATAAGCCCTACCTCAACACCCATATCCTTCTTTCACTACTTATACCAGGTGTGAGCTCATACTAAAAATGATATACAGTCACTTGAAGTGACACCCATAATATCTATCATTTTCTGAACCATATTAAGAAACTCTTGAGGATCCTTCTCAAACTTAGATCCCAAAAATAAAGGAGAATTCATCTAGGTGAAATCCCTAATTTTAATTGCAGTCGTACTGGCCATTATATTGGCTGAGCCAATAGCTACTAGTTGTTCTGACCATCTATTGAATATGTCAGGGCATGAAAGCGGCCCTAAATTTGGCGTGAAAAATATGCTCATTTAGGGGATCTTCCTGAACAGACGGAGGTACAGGTGATTCCCGTTCCTTCTTTTGTTGTTTCTTATGGGAGGCATTGTCTAAAAATGAAATGAAGGATGAATTAGAAAGATATTCTAAATATATCTCATGCTCTTTCGCATGACATAAATAATAAAAGAGGGAAATATTTTCCTAAAACATCTCGTAGCCTTCTATCTATAAATGTGGCATGCTTCACACCCATGCATAAGACTCTATTCGATGTGAATTTTATACACCCTCGGACACTTTAAAACCTTATGCACTGATACTAATTTTTTTCCTGACCCAAGATAATCTCCTAGTCATGACAATGATGCTTACAGCCACAGGTGACCAGAAGTTAACCCACGAGGTGGTACCTATTGTGAGCACTGAATAAAATAGTAATACAATCAATATGTAGAAGATAAACTAGAAAGAATCAATAGAAAAATTAGATACTAAATATGAAATAAGAACATGTCTGAAACATCTGATAAAAATACTAGAAATCAAACTATCTGACTGAACATCTGATAATACAAAAAGAACCGACTGACTGTCTAACTGAATAACTAATAGCACTAAAATAACTGGTTGATTGTCTACTATAATGTTGGGCTATCTAAGTTTGGCTGGGAAACTGAGCATCCGAACTTATGGTATAACACATTATACCGCAATGAAGAATATGTGGTCAGTACTTAAAATATAATGGTATATGATATGAGGGAAGGCAGAAAAGAATGGAGTACTGTGCATATAATATAAGGACTAACTGAACAACATGAATTATTTGAGCATGAATGTATAAAAACTGTGATATCTGACAATGCAAGACCAAGTATAAACATATTTCTGAAATGATCTATAAACTGAAAGATTAAAATTTGTATAACTGAGGATCTATGCCATTGGTTAGGTAAACCTAAACTAAAAATACACCGAATATAGTACTGAGATTGTAGGAGGTATTATGTAACTGACATGCCCCAATCTAAGCTAATCGGGGTCTAACCTATAACCCCAGTTAGAAGGGTGTTAGTACTACGCTACGGGAACTAAAACTGATTGTGCGGATCAACATAATTGGTGTCTCGAAGGAATTGGGAGTCACTACAATACCCTGTACTATTCTTATCTCTTTTTAGCTTTCAGTTTCATGCATAAGTGGCTTAAGGCCTAAAAATATTACTAAGTGTTTGGTACTTACTCATTTTAAAGACCCCTAACTTTGAGGATTTTTATTTTTCTCTTCCCGACCCCGATATATTATTTTTTGAGTTGATTCATGTTCAGGTATGTATGAAGTGTGTCTTGGAAAAGTTTTAGATTTTTTAGAGAAGGCTTGGGGCATGCTTGGATCATAGAACCGAGGGTCACCGCAATAAGGCATCGGCGCGGCAATAGTCCTGAACTCATGTTTATCATATTGCGGTGAGGGAATTTAATGACCGTAATTAGACTACATTACGGTGACATTATTGACTCCAATTTTTAATTTAAATAGTTGAGAGGCAATTGGGTTTTTCCCCTCAACCCAATCATTCATGACACAACTTGGGCATTAGTTAGGGAATAATTTTGCCCTTTTTCTCTAATTTTCCTCACAAAAAATGCTCTCCTTCAGCTAGGAACAAGAATTCAATTCCTTTCTCCCCAAGAAATCAATAATTCAAGTTCCCCAAGATCAAGAACCTTCAATAAAGCATCAAGAATAGCATTTTTTCCTTTCAAGTTAAAAGCTTAAGGTATGTGGGGTGTTCATTCAAGGGTCATTTTCACCCATGGGGCCCAAAAATCCTTTTTTTAATTAAAGAATGGATTTTCTATTATTATGGTATTTTATATTACTTAAGATGGGTTTGTTCATGTTTTCATGGTGATTTTAATTAAATTCAGCCCATGTATGATTCCATGCAAGATTTTGAATTCCTCATACTATGAATTTGACTTTCCCATGCTTTTTTCAAGTGAATTCCATGTCAAATATGTAACTTTATGATTTCAGGCATGTCATCATGTTGTTTTCTCCTATTTAAAGTATTACCATGTTCAAATTCATGATCCCCACATGTTTGATGGAATGTCTATGCTTATGGGTTTTGATCCATGATCCTTTACTACAAATTTTAGGTTTGTTATTACATTCAGTGATCATTTAGTGCTTGTGAGTTATGAATACCTGATACCTAAGTCTTTTGACATGAATTCAGATCATTTCATTAATGATTCAGTTAAACCCTAAATTTAATTGTTTACTCAGTTTGTATAATCATGATGAGCACTATAAGTTATGAAATCATGTTCAGTCAAGATTAGTTTAGTTTAGTTCCAGTGTTAGTTTAGTTTCGAATAGGATTTAGCACTGAGTAAACTCAAGGATGAGGGCTCACATGATAGTAGAGGGTGTGACCCTTAGTAACAATCCTCGAGTTATAGAACTACATAGCCAATGTAGGTTAGAGATTCCTACCTACCAGTTGAGGGTTGACAAGGTGTTTACCTATCAGTTAAGGGTAACAAATATCTCATTAGAGCACCTGCCAATTGAGGGTGACTCTTTAGTCCTTCAGGATACTAATTTAGTAGATCCACACAGCTAGTGTTAGTACCCATGGCATGGTACTGACACTCTTCCAACTGGGGTTACAGGTTGGAATCAAATTAGCTTAGATTGGGGCATATGGGTTATATGATACCTCCCATAATCTTGGTACAGTATTCAGTGTATATTCAGTACAGGTTTACTTGACCAAAGCTTACAGATTTACAGTTACTCAGTTATATAGATTCCAGTCTCTCAGTTTATAGATTATTTTAGAAATATATATATGCTTGGTCTTGCATTCTTAGATATTATAGTTTTCATGCATTCATGCTTAGATATTTGATGTTTTTCAGTTAGTCCTTATCTCATGTGCACAGTACCACATGCATTTTAGCCAAACCTCATCTCATATACAAGTACATTCAAAGAACTGACCGCATACTCTTCTTAGAGCTATGACGTCTTATATCATAGGTTTGGAGACTTAGTTTACCGACCAGAGTTAGACAGCCAGCATTACTCAGCAGCCATAGTGGTGAGTCCTCATCCATCTAGGATATATTATCTCTTATTCAGTACTTCAGTATTTTATTATATTAAGTTAGTCGGAGTTAGTTGGGGGATTTTCCCATCAAATCCTGAGTTAGTTAAAGGCTTTTCAAATAATCAAATGTCCATTTAGATGGTTATTCAGTTTACCAGTCCTTTCAGTATTATCAATTATTTTAAATTGACTGTTAGATTTCATATTTCATCAAATATTTCAGACTTATGGTTGAACCATATTTTTAGTATTTAGAATAGTGTTACATTTAATAGTATATCTTCCACACACATGTATAATTTCTATTTTGTTCAGTGCTCACAGCAGGTATCAGCTCATGGGTTAGCTTGTGGGCACTTGTAATCTTAAGCACCGTTATCGCGGCTACGGTGTAGCCTTGGGTCATAATAAAACTTGGTATCATAGACTAAGGATTTATAGTGTCCTAGGGTATCTAACAATCATGTTGAGTAGAGTCTTGTGAATGGATTTGAAGCGCACCATCCTTATGGACAAGAGACTACGAAATATTTCAAAAAAGTTTCCCTTCTAGTAGTATTCATGTTGTGCAAATGAGAATGATCTCTATTTAAAATCTCTTTCTAACTCAACCTTTATTCTGTTTACCTACTATGCTTCCCAGAAGAAATAATGGAAAAGGAATGGGACCATCCCGCACCGACGCCTGTTCAGCAAATTGAGGAAGAGAGGCTTAAGGAGAAAGAGAGAGAGAATTAAAGGGCAAGAATAAGTAGTTTTAACTTCTCTCAGCCAAGGTCACAAGGTAGTAACTGTTCTCAGTTTCAAAAAAATTTTTAAGCACTAGCTCCATCTTCAGCCAGTGCATCTGTGCCTAAGTTCAAGCAAGATAGTCGGGATAGGCCACCAGACTCTAAGTCCAAAGGTAGTGTGAACAGTGATCGTACTAATCCGCTCTATAAGAAATATGGCAGGCATCATCAGGGTGTGTATAGAGTTGCTAGTAATGTGTGTTTTGTATATGGAAAGCCAAGACACAGAGTTAGAAATTGCCCAAAGGCTGGTCATCAAGGTTAGTCCAACCGTCCTCCAGTTCTAGTTAGCCACTAACTCAATAGGGTGCGACTTCTAGTGCAACCAGTGGGCAGCATCAGAACAGGTTGTATACCCTCCTAACCTGACATGATCAAGAAAGTTTTCTTGATATAGTTACGGGTATGTTGCATGTTTTTCATAACCATGTTTATGCTTTATTATACCCCAAAGCTTCACTATTCTTTGTAACCCCCTATATAGCAGTCAATTTTTGTGTTAGCCTTAAATTTTTAGCAAAACCTTTCTTAGTGTCTACCCTAGTGGGTAAATCTATTATAGCTAGACGGGTATACAAAAATTGTTCGGTCATAGTATCTCAGAAAATTACCTTAGTTGATTTTGTAGAGTTAGAAATGACTGATTTCGATGTCATTCTCGGTATGGATTGGCTCTACTCATGTTTTGCCTTATTTAATTGATAAAAGAGAGTTGTTCGATTTTAGTTTCCCAATAAACCAGTCATTGAATAGACGGGTCCTACTTCTATGCTTAGGGGTTAGATTATTTTGTATCTTATTGTAGTGAAAATAATATCTAAAGGATGTGTTTACCATCTTTTTCGAGTCAAGGACTTTAGTTCTGAGACTCCAAGTCTTGATTCAGTTTTAGTAGTAAGGGAATTTCAAGATATGTTCCCTGAAGACCTTCCTAGATTTTCTCCCAAAAGTGAAATTGACTTTGGAATAGATTACCTTCCAGATACCCAGCCTAACTCTATTCTGCCCTATAGAATGTCTCCAACTGAGCTTATGGAATTGAAAAATCTATTAGATAAGGTATTAATCGGACCTATTGTTTCCCAATGGGTCATTCTAGTCTTGTTCGTACGTAAGAAAGATGCTTCTATCAGAATGTGCACTGATTACCGTCAGTTGAACAAATTCACAATCAAGAATAAGTATCCACTCCCTAAGATTGATGACTTCTTCGACCAACTATAAGGCGCCAATTACTTCTCTAAGATAGATCTAAAATCCAGCTATCATCAGCTCAGAGTCAAAGAATGTGACATTCTAAAAATAAATTTTAGAACTCTATATGGTCACTTCAAATTCCTAGTTATGTCTTTTGGACTAATGAATCACCCTGCAGCTTTCATGGACTTAATGAAAAGTGTGTTCCAGCAACTCTTGGACATGTTCGTCATAGTCTTCATTGATGAGATTCTTAGCTATTTCCATAGTGAAAATAATCATGCAAACTATCTGAGAATTGCAGACCCTTAGAGCTCATCAATTGTTTGCCAAATTAGTAAGTACAAATTTTGGTTAAGATTATTATACTTCCTTGTCTATATTATTTTTGATGATGGCATCTGAGTTGACCCTCAAAAGACCAAAGCAATGATAAACTAGCCTAGACCCATCTTTTTATCAAATATCATGAGTTTTTTGGGTTTAGATGGCTATCACAGATGGTTTATTGAAGAGTTCTATTCTATTGCATCACCCATGTCTCGATTGACTCAGAAAAATTCAAATTGCAGTGGTCAGATTCTTGTGAGAAGATTTTTTAAGAGATGAAGACTCGACTCACGTCAGCCCCAATATTGACTTTGCCAGATAGTTCAGATGGGTTTGTAGTTAACTGTGATACTTTCTGAGTTGGTATTGGTAGTGTTTCGATGCAGAGAGACAAGGTCATAGTCTGTTCCTCTATACACCTTAAACCCCATGAAAAGAATTATCCTACCTATGACCTTGAGTTGGTAGATGTCATTTTTGCCTTAAAAATTTGGAGGCATTATCTTTATGGGGTTCATGTTGACCTATTCAGGGATCACAAAATTTTGCAATATGTGTTCTCGTATAAAGAGTTGAATTTTTGATAGAGAAGGTGACTAGAGTTGTTAAATAATTATTATATGAGTGAATAATATCATCCGAGCAAGGACATTATAGTGGCAAATGCCCTTAGTAGATTATTTATGGGTAGTATTGCTCATGTTGAGGAGGAGAGGAAAAAGTTAGTTCAGAAGGTTCATCTTCTTGCTAGATTAGGTGTTTGGCGGGTTGACTCAGCTGAAGCCAGTGTATAGGTTTAAAATGGTTTGGAATCTTCATTGGTTGCCTAAGTAAAGGAAAATCAGGATAGGGATCCTGGTCTGATAAAGTTGAAGGAATTAGTCACAGATCAGAAAGTAGATTTTTCCCCCAAGGGGGAGATGGTGTGTTGCATTGTCAGAGAAGGTTATATATTCCATATGTTGATGATTTGAGGCATTGAATTTTGGTAAAAGCATATGGTGTGTGATATTCCATTCATCTAGGTGCCACTAAGATGTACCATGACTTGTAGGAAATCTATTGGTGGAATGGTAGAAAGAAGGATATTGTAGATTGTGTGTCTACGTGTTCAAATTGTCAGTAAGTTAAACTAGATAATTATGCTCTTGGACTATTGATGATCCAGATGAAGAGACTTGGACTTTGATTCCTATTTGTGCTCTTGAAGATTGATTCTTGAATATCTTGAATTGGGAATCTTGAATCTTGGTTATCTTGGAAAAAAATGGTGCAATTTAGGTTTCTTGAAGTTTAAAATTTGAAGCTCTAGGGTTTCTTGGAGGGAATTTGGTGAAAAGTGAATATATTTGCACTCCATTATGATTAATCTTCTTTTTTCATGCTTTTGGTGGTGTGGAAAAAAGACTAAGTTGCCCTTGGAATTTAAAATCTAGAACTGGAATGCCTATTAACGCCTCACCGCAACATGGTGAGTGGGTCATTGTTATACCTACCATGACGCGGTGGAATTGCAGTAATTTACTGGATTATGGTAGTTGTTATTTTAGGATTCACCATGAAGCGGTGCTATTCCGGTGACCCTCTACAAATTTACAAATGCTGAACTGGACTCCACTGCGACACGATGAGGCTTTCATCTCTATTTCCACTGCGACGCGGAGGAATCGTAGTGGATTGCTGGAACAAAAATCCAAACACTGCCCAAATCTCATCCAAAAGTTTTGAAAGTTACCCGAGACATTCTATTTACATTACTGTATATAATTCAACTAAAAATTCATTGTCTCAAATCTCGAGAGGTCAACTTAAAAATCTTCAAAGTTAAAAGGGAATCAAAATAACTACCTGCCTCAACTCTTAGATATATTTTTAGGTTTTAAGTGCCATAGGCATATACTAAGGGATGAAATTGACTAGGAATGTTTGGGGTATTACAATATCTACCCCTTGGGAACATTCATCCTCGAATGAAACTAATTAAGCTAAGGATTCTGATGAACTGAGACTATAAACTGAAAGCATGACTAAGCTGATTTGCTATTGCAAGAATTATTAAGAGAATGACTGTATAGAGAAGAAATTTGGAAGGTAAAAGAGAATGACTATATAAAGCATGACTAAACTAATTTTCAATTCCCAAGTGTTTCCCTCAACGAAATGGTTCCACCAAATAACATTGACCGAGGGAACTTTTTTGTTCCTTAGCCTACGAATCTGGCGATCAAGAATCTTAACTGGAATATCTTCATAAGAGAGGATATCGTGAATATCTGTGCTCTCTAACGGTACTACTACAGCTAGATCACCAACAAACTTCCTCAATAAGGACACTTGGAACACAGGGTTAATGGATGACAAGTCTGTATGAAACTTAAGCTCATATGCTACCTTTCCAACGGTCCTTATAATTATGTAGGGGCTAACATAGCAGAGACTAAGCTTCCCTTTTTGCCAAATATCTTCACACATTTCATGGGTGAAACTTTTAAATAAACCAAGTCATCAACTTCAAACTCAAGATCTTTTCTCCTCAAATCCGCATAAGATTTCTGATAACTCTGAGCTGCTTTCAATCTCTCTCGAATTAATAGAACTTTCTCCATGGACTCAAACACCATATCTGGATCAATTAAAGTGGCCTCACTTTCAACATGGGCAACACTACACATAGACAATCTACTGAGGGGATCTGCCACTACATTGGTCTTGCTCGGCTGATACAACACACTCATATCATAATCTTTTAACAACTCAAGCCACTTTCTTTGATAAAGATTAAGATTATTCAAGGAGAACACGTACTATAAACTGTTGTGATCAGCGAACATCAATATGAACCCCATAAGATAATGTCTCCAAATTTTCAAGGCAAAAACAATAGCTGCCAACTCAAGATCATGGCTTGGATAATTCTTCTCATGAGGTTTAAGTTGTCTAGAGGGGTAGGCTATGACCTTACCTCTCTTCACCAAAACACAATCAAGAACAACTCTGGAAGCATCACAGTAAACTACAAACCCATCTTAACTATTTGGCAATGTCAATACTGGAGTTGAGGTGAGTGAGTTTTCAACTCCAAAAAATTCTTCTGTCACAAATCTGACCACTAAAATTTGAACTTCTTCTGAGTCGATCGAGATATGGGGGATGTAATAGAAGAAAACCCTTTAACAAACTATCTATAATATCCAGCTAAACCTAAAAGGCTCTTAATATCTAATGGAGAGATGGGTCTGGACCAGTTTCTCACTGCTTTGGTCTTCTGAGGGTCAACTCTAATGTCATCATTAGAAATAATATGGACAAGGAAAGCTACTAAACTGAGTGATAATTTGAACTTACTTAATTTAGCAAACAACTGATGAGCTCTAAGGGTCTACAACACAATTCTCAGATTGTCTGCATGATCATTCTCACAACAGGAATAGACAAGGATATCATCATGAAAACTATAACAAATGCGTCCAAGTGTTGCTTGAACACCCTGTTCATCAAGTCAATAAAGACTACAGGGCATTCATTAGTCCAAAAGACATAACTAGGAATTCAAAGTAACCATACTGATTTCTGAAACTTGTCTTTGGAATGTCACATTCTTTGACACTAAGCTGATAATAGCAGAATCTAAGGTCTATCTTATAGAAATAACAGGCACCCTGAAGTAGATCAAATAATTCATCAATCCTAGGGAGTGGATACTAATTCATGATTGTGACTTTGATTAATTGATAGTGATTCATACATATTCTGAGAGAACCATCTTCCTTACGCACAAATAAGATAAGAGGGCCCTTAGATGAAAAACTAGTCCTAATGAATACCTTATCAAAGAGATATTTCAACTATTCCTTCAACTCCTTCAGCTCAGTTGGAGCTATTCTACAGGGTGAAAGATAGATAGGTTGGGTATCTGGAAGGAAAACTATTCTGAAGTCAATTTCACTTTCAAGGGGAACTCCAGTAAGATATTCAGGGAATACATCTAGAAATTCCCTTACTACTGAAACTGACTCAAGACGTAGAGTCAAAGAACTAAATTCCTTGACTCGAATAAGATGGTACATACACCCCTTAGATATTATTTTTCTTTTAGAAAAGAAATAATCTGAACCCTAAGCACTGAAGTACTACCCTTCTATTCAATCACTGGTTCATTGAGCATATGAAATTGGACGACTCTTTTTTTTCAATAAACTGAGGCAATTCATGCCAAGAATGACATCAAAATCAATCATCTCTAACTCTACAAGATCAACTGAGGTAACTTTCTGAGATTATGTGACCGAGAAATTTTTGTATACCCATTTGGCTATAATAGATTTATCCACTGGGTAGGCATTGAGAAAGGCTCTATTAATATATCAAGACTGACACTAAATTTGATGACTTTATAAGGAGTCACAAAAGAAACTGAAACTTTGGGGTCTAATAAAGCATAAACCTGAAGATGAAAGACCTATAACGTACTCGTAACCACATTAGGAGAACTTTCTAAATTATGCTAGGTCTAGAGGGCATACAATGTATTTTGATGTTGCCCACTGGTTGTACTGGAAGTGACACCCTGCTGAGTCAGGCGACCAGCTGGAACTGGAGGACGGCTGAACTGACCCTACTGACTAGCCTTTGGGTAATCTCTAATTCTATGGCCTATCTTGCCACATCCAAAACACACATCATTGTCATCTCTACACATACCCTGATGATACCTGCTATATTTCCCATAAAGTAGATTAGTACAAAAATATTCAAACTACCTTGGGACTTAAAGCCTATTTCCCTTTCCTGACTATCTTGCCTGAACTTAGGCACTAGCACATTAGCTAAATATGGAGTTGGGTCTAAAAAATTTTGATGGGATTGAGAATGGTTACCACCCTATGACCTTAGTTAAAAACGTTAAAACTACTTGTTCTGGCCCTCTTATTCTCTCTATCTTTCTACTTATACTTCTCTTCCTCAATCCATTGAGCATGAACCAAAATTATAGATAAGTCCATCTTCTTAATCAACATGGAAGTCTAACACTCCTTGACCATAATATCAGATACATCAAAAACAAACTTACTCATTCTATACCTATTGTCTGCCACCATAGTAAGAGTATACCATGCCAACTGAGTGAACTTAAGTGAGTACTTCTTCACACTCATACTACCTTGCTTCAAATTGATGAACTTCTACACCATAGTTCCCCTCAACTCTAATGGAAAGAACCTATCTAATAAAGTTATTCCAAACTCTTCCCACTCTATAGGCCATACCTCAACACCCATATCCTCCTTCCACTAGTTAAACCTGGAGTGAGAATCCTACAAATGATATGCAGCCAACTCTACAATATCACTAGAAGTGAAACTCATAATATCTATAACTTTCTAAACCATATCAAGAAACTCCTGCGGATACTCCTCAAACTTGGATCCCAAAAATAAAGGAGGATTCATCCGGGTGAAATCTCCAATTCTAACTGCAGTCACATTTTTCACTAGATTGGCTGGGGAAATAGCTACTGGTTATTCTAAAAAGCTACTGAATATGTCAGGCCATGAAAGTGGCCCTAAATTCGGCGTGATATATATGCTTATTCAGGAGATCTTTCTGAACAGACGGTGGTGCGGGGTGATTTTCTTTCCTTCTTTTGTAGTTTTTTATAGGAGGCATTGTCCATAAATAAAATGAAGGATGAATTAGAAAGATATTTTAAACAGATCTCATTCTCTTTATTATGACATGAATACTAAATGAAAGGAATTTTTCATAAAACATCTCTTAGCCTCCCATCCATAAGTGTGGCGCACCTCTCACCCATGCACAAGACTCTACTCAATATGTATTTTAAACACCTTATAACACTTTAAAACTTGAGGCTCTAAAACTAAGTTTTTTCATGACCCGAGACTATCCCCTAGTCATAAAAATAGTGCTTCCGGCCACAGGTGACCCCAAGTTAACCTATGAGGTGGTACCTATTTTGAGCACTAAATAAAATAGTAATACAATCCATATGCAAAACATAAACTATAAAGAAACTATAGAAATACTGGATACTAAATATGAAATAAGAATATTTCTAAAACATCTGATAAAAACACTGGTAATCAAACTATTTGACTGAACAATTGATAATACTAAAAGAACTGACTGACTATCTAACTAAATAACTAATAGTACTAAAAGAACTGACAGACTATCTATTGTAATGTTGGGATATCTAAGTTTGGTCGGAAAACTGACCATCCGAACTTATGGTATAAAACATCATGGCACAAAGAAGAGTATGCGATCAATAATTTGAATGTACTGGTATATGAGATGAGGGCTAGCACAAAACCATGGGGTAATGTTCATATTAGATAAGGACTAACTGAACGACATGATTTATTTAATCATAAATGTATGAAATCTGTGATATCTTACAATGCAAGTCCAAGTATAAACATATTTTTGAAATCATCTATAAACTAAAAGACTAAAATTTATATAACTGAATTACTGAGGATCTGTACAATTGGTCAGGAAAACCGAAACTAAAAATACACTGAATATTATACTAAGACTGTGGGAGGTATTATGTAACTAACATGCCCCAATCTAATCTTATCAGGGTCCAACCTATAACCCCACTTAGAAGGGTGTTATTACCATGCTATGGGAACTAACACAGGCTGTGTAGATCCATATAATTTGTGTCTCAAAGTAATAGGGAGTCACTGTAATACCCTATACTATTCTTTGCTCTTTTCATCTTTCAGTTTCATGCATAAGGGGCTTAAGGCCTGAAAATTTCACTAAGTGTTTGGGACTTAGTTATTTTTAGGACCCCTAACTTTGAGGATTTTTATTTTGGTCTTCCCGACCCTGATATATTAGTTTTTGAGTTGATTAATGTTCAAGTATTATGAAGTATGTCTCAAAAAAGTTTTAGATTATTCAGAGAAGGTTTGGGGTATGTTTAAATTGCAGCACTAAAGGGTCACCTCATTAAGGTCGTGGTGTGGTGCGGTAATAGTCCTAAACTCAAGTTTATCACAGTGTGGTGAGGGAATTTAATGGCCGTAATTAGACTACATTGTAGTGACATTGTTGGTCCAATTTTTCATTTAAATAGTTGAGGGGAAATTAGGTTTTTTCCCCTCAACCCAATCATTCATAACATAACATGGGCATTAGTTAGGGAATAATTTTTCCCTTTTTCTCCAATTTTCCTCTCAAAAAAACCCTTTCCTTCCCTAAATAATAAGAATTCAATTCTTTTCTCCCCAAGAAATCAATAATTCAAGTTCCCCAAGTTCAAGAACATTCAAGAAAGCTTCAAGAATAGCATTTTTCCTTTTATGTTAAAAGCTTAAGGTATGTGGGGTCTTCATTCATGGGTCCCTTTCACCCATGGAGACAAAAAATCCTCTTTTCAATTAAAGAGTGGATTTTTCTATTATAGTGCTTATCATGCTTATCATGATTATTTACTCAGTTGGTATAATCATGATAAGCACTATAAGTTATGAAATCATATTCAGTCAAGATTAGTTTAATTTTTTTCCAGTGTCAATTCAGTTTGGGGTAGGATTTAGCACTAATCAAACTTAGGAATAAGGGCTCACATGACAGTAGAGGGTGTGACCCTTAGTAACATTCCTTGAGTTATAGAACTACGTAGCCAGTGTTGGTTAGAAATATCTACCTGCTAGTTGAGGATTGACAAAGTGTTTACCTATTAGTTGAGGGTAATATATATCTCACTAGATCACTTGCCATTTGAGGGTGACTTTTTAGTCCTTTAGGATACCAATTTAGTGGATCCACATAGCTAGTGTTAGTACCCATGGCATGGTATTGACACCCTTCCAACTGGGGTTATAGGTTGGACCCCAATTAGCTTAGATTAAGGTATGTGAGTTAGATGATACCTCCCATAGTCTCAGTATAGTATTTAGTGTATATTCAGTTCAGGTTTACTTGACCAAAGTATACAGATTTATAGTTATTTAGTTATACATATTCCAGTCTCTTAGTTTATAGATTATTTTAGAAATATATATATGCTTGGTCTTGTATTCTCCTATATTATGGTTTTCATGTATTCATTCTTAGTTATTTTATGTTGTTCAGTTGGTCCTTATTTCATGTGCACAGTACCCCATGCATTTTAGCCAAACCTCAACTCACTAACTAGTACATTCAATATACTGACCGCATTACTCTTGTTTGTGTATGATATATTATATCATAGGTTCGCAGGCTCATTTTCTCGGTTGTAGTGAGATAGCCAGCATTACGCAGCAGCCATAGTGGTGTGTCCTCATCCATCGAGGAAATATTATCTCTCATTCAGTACTTCTATATTTCATTATGTTAAGTTAGTCGAAGTTAGTTAGGGACTTTTCCTATCAAATCCTAAGTTAGTTAGAGGATTTTCAAATAATCAGATGGCCAGTTAGATGGTTATTTGGTTTACTAGTCCTTTCAGTATTATCAATTATTTTAAATTGACATTTAGATTTCATAATTTATCAGATATTTCAAACTTATGGCTGAACTATATTTTTAGTATTTAGATTAGTATTGCATTTAATAGGGTATCTTTCATACATGTGTACAATTGTTATTTTGTTCAGTGCTTACAGCAGGTACCAGCTCATGGGTTAGCTTATGGTCACTTGTAACCTTAAGCATCATTGTTGCGGCTAGGATGTAGCCTCAGGTCCTTAAAAAACTTGGTATCAAAGCCTAAGGTTTTATAGTGTCCTTGGTTGTCCGACAATTGTGTTGTGTAGAATCTTTTGCATGGATTTGAATTGCACCAGACTTATGGACAAGAGGCTATGAGATATTTTAGGAAAAGTTTCCTTTCTTTTAGTATTCATGTCAGGCAAATGAGCATGATCTCTATTTAAACTCTCTTTTTAACTCATCCTTCATTCTATTTATAGATTATGCCTCCCAGAAGAAATAATAGAAAAAAGAATGAGACCATCCCGCACCGCTGCCTGTTCAGAATGATTCCTTAAATTAACATATCTCTCACGCTAAGTTTAGAGCTGCTTTTAAAATAGTATCCAATTCAGTAGCTTCTCAGAATAATTAGTGAGCTTTTTCCCTTTCCAATCTAGTGGCCAGTACAGTTGCAGCTAGGATTCGAGATTTTACCCGAATAATTCCCCTTTTTTTTTTTGGATCCAATTCTAAAGAGGATAGACTAGTGTTTCTTGATATGGTTTAGAAGGTGACGGATATTATGGGCATTACTTTGAGTGACAAAGAAGAGTTGGCTACAGATCAATTACAGGATGTATTTCACACCTAGTTTAAGTAGTGGAAGGAGGACCATGGTATAGATATAGGTTTTTCCTAGATAGGTTCTTCCTATTAGAGTTGAGGGAGGCTAAGATTCAGGGGTTCATTAATTTAAAGTAGGGCAGTATGAGTTTGAAGGATTACTCGCTAAAGTTTACTTAGTTGGTAAGGTATTCTCCTAATGTAGTGGATAACAATAGGTCTAGAATGAGTAAGTTTGTGTTTGGTGAAGCTTATAGTATGGTTAAGGAGTTTAGGACTTCTATGTTGATAAAGTATATAGACTTATCTAGACTTGTGGTTCATTCTCAAGAGATTAACGAAGAGAGTCTTTAGGAGAAAGAGAAAGAGAATAAGGGGGACTTAATAGGTAGTTTTAACTTCTCTTATCCAAGGTCACAAGGTGGTAATTATTCTCAGTTTTAATAGAAGTTTTCAGCCCTAGCTCCATATTCAGCCAGTGCATCCATGCCTAAGTTAAGGAATGATAGTCGGGATAGGGTTCTAGACTCTAAGTCCTAGTGTAGTGTAAACAGTGATTGTACTAATCTGCTCTGCAAAAAAAATGGCAAGCATCATCATGGTGTGTATAGAGTTGCCAGTGATGTGTATTTTGAATGGCTCCAACTAAGTTTAGGAAATTGAAAGAACAATTGAAGCATCTCTTAGATGAGGGATTCATCAGGCCTAGTGTTTTACCATGAGGCATTCCAGTATTGTCCGTGCATAAAAAAGATTGTTCTCTTAGAATGTGCACTGATTACCATCATTTGAACAAATTCACATTCAAGAATAAGTATCCACTCCCCAAGATTAAGGACTTGTTCAACCAACTTCAGGGTGACAATTACTTCTCTAAGAGAGACCTTATATCCAGCTATCATCAGCTTAGAGTCAGAGAATGTGACATTCTAAAAATAGCTTTTTGAACTCGGTATGGTCACTTCGAATTCCTAGTTATGTCTTTTGGACTAATGAATCACCCTATAGCTTTCATGGACTTGATAAACAGAGTGTTTAAGCAGTGCTTGGACATGTTCATCATAGTCTTCATTAATGATATTCTAATTTATTCTTGTAGTGAAAATAATCATGCAGACTATCTGAGAATTATATTGCGGACCCTTAGAGCTCATTAGTTGTTTGCCAAATTTAGTAAAAGCAAATTTTGGTTAAGACTATTAGCCTTCCTTGTCCATATTATTTTTTATGATGGCATTTGAGTTAACCCTTAAAAGACCAAAGCAGTGATAAACTAGCCTAGACCCATCTCTCCATCAGATATCAGGAGTTTCTTGGGTTTAACTGGTTATTACATATGGTTTATTCAAGGTTTTTCTTCTATTGGATCTCCCATGTCTTAATTGACTCAGAAAAATTTCAAATTTTAGTGGTCAGATTCTTGCAAGAAGAGTTTTTAGGAGTTTAAGACTCGACTCACTTTAGCCCTAGTATTTACTTTGCTAGATAATTTAAATTTGTTTGTATTTTACTATGATACTTCTAGAGTTGTTATTGGTTGTGTTTTAATGCAAAGAGGCAAGGTCATATCTTGTGCCTTTAGACAGCTTAAACCCCATGAAAAGAATTATCCTACCCATTACCTTGAGTTGGCAGTTGCAATTTTTGCATTGATAATTTAGAGGCATTTTCTTTATGGGGTTCATGTTGACCTATTCATGGATCACAAAATTTTGCAATATGTGTTCTCATAGAAAGATTTGAATATTTAATAGAGAAGGTGGCTAGAGTTGTTAAATGATTATTATATGGGTGATTGTATCATCCGAGCAAGGACATTATAGTGGCAGATGCCCTTAGTAGATTATTTATGAGTAGTGTTGCTTATGTTGAGGAGGAAAAGAAGAAGTTAGTCCAGGAGGTTCATCATCTTGCTAGATTAGGTGTTCAACTGGTTAACTCAACTGAAGTCGGTGTATAGGTTCAAAATGGTTTTGAATCTTCATTGGTTATTGAAGTAAAGGAAAAGTAAGATAGGGATCCCAGTCTGGTAAAGTTGAGGGAATTAGTCAGATCAGAAAGTAGATGTTTTCTCCCAAGGGGAGATGGTGTTTTGCATTGTCAGGGTAGTTTATATGTTCCATATGTTGATGATTTGAGGTAGTGAATTATTTCAAAAGCATATGGTGTGCAATATTTCATTCATCCAGGTGCCACTAAGATGTACCGTGACTTGCGGGAAATCTTTTAGGGGAATGGTAAGAAGAAGGATATTGTTGAGTTTATGTCTAAGTGTTCAGATTATTAGTTGGTTAAAGTTGAGAACCAGAGGCCTAGTGGTATATTACAGGAGTTCAGCATCCTTACTTAGAAATAGGAAGTGGTTAACATGGATTTTGTTATGAGTTTGCCTTATACACATCGACAGCATGATTTGATATGGGTCATTGTGGATAGAATGACTAAATCAGCTCATTTCTTGCCAGTTCATACTTCGTAATTAGTTGAGTATTATTCCAGGCTTTATATCAGAGAGTTAGTTAAGTTGCTTGGAGTTCTATTGTCTATCATTTCAGATAGAGGTACTTATTTTACCTCTCACTTTTGGAAGGCTTTCAGAAGGGTCTCGGTACCCAAGTTCATCTTAGTACAAATTTTCATTGTCAGATATATGGTCAGGTAGAGAGGACCATTCATACCTTAGAAGACATTTTCTTAGCATGTTTTATTAATTTTAAAGGTAGTTGGGATGACTATTTACCCTTGATTGAGTTCGGCTACAACAATAGTAATCACTCCAGTATTTAGATAGCTCCATTTGAGGATCTCTATGAGAGAAGATATAGGTATCCTATTGGTTGGTTTGAAGTAGGTGAGGCTACTTTGGTAGGCTAGATTCAGTGTTTGATGTGATGGAGAAAGTTCAGTTGATTAGGGAGAGGCTTAAGACATCCCAAAGCTGTCAGAAATCTTATCCAGATATAAGGAGAAGAGACCTTGAGTTTGATATCGGTGATTAGTCTATTTGAAAATCTCGCCCATGAAGGGAATGAAGAGATTTGGTAAGAAAGGGACGCTAGAGTTTCCTGCGGATTTGGCATTAATGTATCCAATATTTTATGTTTCTTTGTTACAGAAATGTATTTGCGATTAAGTTGTTGTTATTCCTTTAGAAAGTACAGGTGTTCAAGATAGCCTTTCTTTCAGAGAAGTCCCAGTTGAGATCGCAGACTATCAGATTCATAGGCTAAGGAACAAAGAATTTTTCCTTGGTAAAAGTTCTATGGCGGAATCAGTCCGTTGAGGGAGCTACTTCAAAAGCAAAAGAAGATATGCATACCAAGGACCCTCATCTTTCTTGAGGTAACAGTTTTACTTAGATTGAATCTTTCCCATTCTCAGTTCCAGTTATATAATTAATCTCGTGTAATTGAATGCATTGATGAAATCAGTTTAGTTCATGTATCATGTTTCAGACTCAGTAATGTATTCATGTTCCCAGTCATCCATGTTCAGTATGTGGTCTCAGTTTCCTTACTATAGTACTCTCCATCTAATCAGTCTCATTAAAGGACGAATGTTCCCAAAGGGGAGATATTGTAATACCCATTACTATTCTTGGCTCTGTCAGCTTTCAATTGCATACATAAGGGGCTTAAGGCCTAAAAATTTTACTAAGTGTTGGGGACTTAGTCATTTTTAAGACCCCTACCTTTGAGGATTTTTATTTTGGTCTTCCTGACTCCTACATTGTTATTTTTTTAGTTGATTCATGTTTAGGGATGTAATAAGTATATCTCAGAAAAGTTTTGGATTTTTTGTACAAGGTTTAGGGTATGTTTGGATCACAGAACCAGAGGGTTACCTCGATAAGGCTGTATTCCGGCCATAGTCCCAAACTCATGTTTACTACATCGCGGTGAGGGAATTCAATGACCATGATTAAACCATATCATGGTGAAGTTGTTGCATCCATTTTTTATTTAAATGGTTAAGGGGAAATTGGGTCTATTCCCCCTCAACCCAATCATTCATAACGCAACTTAGGCATCAGTTAGGGTATAATTTTGCCCTTCTTCTCTAATTTCCCTCTCAAGAAAACCCTCTCTTTCCCCCAAGAACAAGAATTCAATTCCTTTCTCCCCAAGAAATCAATAATTCAAGTTCCCCAAGTTCAAGAACCTTCAAGAATAGCATTTTTCCTTTCAAGTTAAAATCTTAAGGTATGTAGGGTGTTCATTCATGGGTCTCTTTCACCCATGGAACCCAAAACCCCTCTTTTCAATTAAAGAATGGATTTTACTACTATTATGCTATTTTATATTGCTTAAGATGGGTTTAATTCATGTTTTCATGGTGATTTTAATTCAATTCAGCCCATGTATGATTCCATGCAAGATTTTGAATTCCTCATACTATGAATTTGAGTTCCCATGCTTTATTCAAGTGAATTCTATGTTAAATCGGCAACTTTATGACTTCAGTCATGTAATCATGTCGTTTTCCCCTATTTAAAGAATTCTTATGTTTAAATTCATTGTCTCCACATATTTGATAGAATGTATATGCATATGGGTTTTGAGTTATGACCCTTTACTACAGCTTTTAGGATTGTTACTACATTTAGTGATCATTCAGTGCTAGGGGGTTATAAATACTCGATACCTAAGTGTTTTTACATGAATTTATATCATTTTAGTAACGATTCAGTTAAACCATGAATTCTATTATTTACTTAGTTGGTGTAATCACGATGAGCATTATAAGTTATGAAATCATGTTCAGTCAAGCTTTGTTCAGTTCAATTCTAGTGTCAGTTCAATTGGGAGCAGGATTTAGCACCGAGAGAACTTAGGAATGAAGGCTCACCTAACAGTAGAGAGTGTGACCCTTAGTAACAATCCTCATGTTATAAAACTATGTAGCCAGCTTAATTAGAGATGTCTACCTACCAGTTGAGGGTTGACAGGGTATTTACCTGCCAGTTAAGGGTGACATATATCTCATTAGAGCACCTGCCAATGGAGAGTGTCTCTTTAGTCCTTTGGGACACCAGTTTAGGGGATCCATACAGCCAGTGTTAGTACCCATGGCACGATACTGACACCCTTCCAACTGGGTTACAGGTTGGACCCCAATTAGCCTAGATTAGGGCATGTCAATTTGATGATACCTCCCAGAGTCTCAGTACAGTATTCAGTGTATATTAAATTCAAGTTTCCTTAACTAAAGTATATAGATTTACAGTATTCAATTATACAGATTCCATTCTCTCAGTTTACAGATTATTTTGGAAATATGTATATGCTTGGTCTTGCATTCTTAGATATTACAGTTTCCATATATTCATGCTCAGTTATTTTATGTTTTTTAGTTAGTCCTTATCTCATGTGCACAATACCCCATGCATTCCAGCCATACCTCATCTCATATAGCTGTACATTTAAAGTACTGACTACATACTTTTTTCTATGTTATGATGTCTTATATCATAGGTACGGAGGATCAATTTCCCTATCATATTTAGACAGCGAACGTTACTCAGTTGCCATAGTGGTAAGTCCTTATCCATCGAAGACATATTATCCATCATTTGGTAATTTAGTATTTCATTATATTCAATCATTTTGAGTTTGTTGGGGGCTTGTTCCATCAACTCCTCGATTAGTTAGAGGCTTTTTAGATAATCAGATAGTGTGTTAGACGGTTATTCAATTTACCAGTCCTTTCAATATTATCAGTTGTATTAAATTGACAGTTAGATTTCAGTACTTTTTTAGATGTTTTAGACTTGTGATTGAACCATATTTTTAGAATTCAAATTAGTATTCCATTTAGCTATTTATCTTTTACATGCGTGTACTTTTGCAATTTTATTCAGTGATCATATCAGGTACCAGCTCATGGTTAACTTGTGGTTACTTATGATCGTAAGAACTATTATCTTGGGTAGGGGGTTAGCCTCGGGTTGTGACAGTCACCCTCTACTGGTAGGTACTCTCTTAAGATATGTGTCAACCCTCGATTGGCAGGTAAACATCTCAAAAACTTGCTGGCTACATAGTTTTGTAACTCTTGGATCACTACTAAGGGTCACCCCTTCTGCTGGCAGGTGAACCCCCATTCCTAGCTTCGCTCGATGCTAAATCCTACTCTTAATTGAACTGACACTGGTAGTGACTCAAGTTCAACTAAACATAATAGCTGATATTGCTCATCATGATCATAACAACTGAGTAAATGGTAATATTCGTGGTTTAACTAAAATAATTACATGGAAAATCTAAAATCATGCAAAACACATGGCATCGAGTGTTCATAACCCGTCAGCACTGAATGATGACAAAATACGATTACGATGCTTTAAAACAATGGTATGGATTCATGGTTCAAAGATCCAAAACATAAATATTTCTTTAAATAAGTGAAAGTATGAACTTGAACATGGGAATACATTAATCATGGAAAAAACAACATCTTTATGTGATTTAAGTCATAACTTGAGAGTTTAACATGAAATTAACTAATCATGACATATGGATTTAAATTCCAAAATATGAGATAGCTTTAATCAATGGAAACACATGTAGACTTGGCTTGTATTTGAGCTAATAGGAAGTTCATGGATTATTTCATTAGTTTCATGGAGGATTTCATAAAGTAGGAATAGAATCATGCTTTTTAAAAAAATAGGGTTTTGAGTCTCAATGGGGAACGGGACCTATTTATGATTACCCAACATACCTGGAGTAGAAGACTTAGGGAAATTTCTTGAAGTTGTTTTTGTTCTTGAGCAAACACTAATTGCTCGGTGGATAGGAAGAAACCTCTATTTTGAATTATTTCTGATGAATTGATGTTTAATGTTGTGAATTGGGAATTTGTTCCCTTTTATACCACCCCTTATGAAGCCAAAACGACATGGGTGTGGCTTTTAAGAGAGTGGGGAAAGACATAAATACCCCTGGAAAACATGTAGAAGATCACATTTCCAATCGGTATGAGTCGACCTTATGATCCGCATGTTAGGGTACGACTGGACTGCTGACTCATAATCTTGGTAGATTCCAAAGAACAAGTATTATTCTAGATATGAGTGATGATAGGCGAATTTACGCGCCTATATCAATATATTTTGCCCATATTTTAGCCTAGTTTTGAGAACTAATTATCTATTTCATGCACTTTTAGTCCTTTTTCCTGTAAATGAGCTAACAAACATGATTAGGAAAGTTTCAGGTATAAATGATGCAAAATACAGCATTTTATGGCTTACTTGACGCAAAAGAAAGCTCACAAATGAAGTAGAAAGGAGCTGGACGCCTAAAGGACCAAATCTGCTGCATGGAAAATCTGTCCAGGACTAAAACAGCATTTCTGAAGACTTTGGGGACTTACAGACACAAAGCTGGATTTTTACAAAGATACATTAACCTAGTACAATTAGGTTATGTATTTCACTATTCTACTTGGATTATGATATTGTAACCTTACCCTAGTACATTTGGGTTAAGGATTTCATTAGTATATTAGGATTTGGTTATTTATTTCATTAGCTTAGTAGGAGTAGGATAGGAGTATTATAAATACCCTATCATGCTAGAGATTTTTATTCATCTCCTTACAATTAAGACATCTTCTTACAATACATTCTTAATTCTTCATTCTTCACTTAATTAATTTTCTTCCATCCTTCTCATCTTCCACCACAAACACTTCTAATCTATTCTTCTATTCTTAAATTCCACAATAAGAGAATCGTTACTTGCTACGGAATCACCAAAACCACACGCCTAACACCTCTTTTACACGCCATCCACCATGCAAAACGTGATATCCTTCGCATTCATGGGTAACTAAACCTCTTAGTTGGGGTTATGGAAGCCGAATGAGTTACTATCTATAGCTATGAGTTTGTGAGTTCAAGACAAGTATATTGCTTATATCATTATGCTCTTCATCTTAATCTACATTCTTTGCGGTTGCAAACGCAAGAATACGTCAGTCTAACATTTAACCTGTTCGAGAGAAAGGTTATTTGTCTGGAAAAGAGATAATGTCAAGGTAGTAGGACACCCTTTCCTATTAAAAAGCTAGTGCCGTAACTGGACTAACCTCTTGGAGAATTTGTACCGCTAGACACACTTTAAGCTCGAGAGAGTTAAAGTGAAATAGTCCTTGTTTAGGTCGAGAGACGCTTGGATTTACCATCTACTACAATTCTCTATAAGCAATTGCATGTCAAGACTCTACACACTCATAGCCAATAGAGACGTATACCTCTGAAGGTGGACATAACCCCAACGCTTCAATTCTCATTGTTTCACAACCTACGAAATACTCTCTTTTTACTTTGCTATTTTCAGCCTTTATTTCATTACTTTGGTTACTTATTACAATCCCCCCTTCTTACGAGACTTGCACCAAAAGTCTATTAATTTTGCTTACTTGTTGGCCAAGCTATTCCCTGTGGGATCGACACCCAACTCAGGTTGGGTTCTATATTTGCAAACGACAGCTTTACACTCAAACGAGAGCTGTAGATTGAGCGTTATCAAAAATTTGGCGCCGTTGCCGGGGAATACGAGTGTCAATCAAGTTCGTGATAATTACTAGACCCTTTGGTCAAAGATTCTCATACTTTTACGTTTAGTTTTTGTTTTTGTTTATTGCAGGTTTTTCTTTTAGTGCATGCCCCATACTAGAAGTTCTGGTCAACCGTTATTACCAATCAATCCTGAACCGCAACGAATTAGAAGAATGGAAGCACAAGCTGAAATCGACAGGATGGCTGCTCAACACGAGCAAGCAAGATTAGCTGCTCTTGCCGCTGCTCAAGTCCAACAACAAAACATTGATAATCCTGGACGAGCAACAAATCCTGACGATGAAGATTTAGGAGATGACGAGTTGATAAACCCAAGGCATGGCACTGAAATTGCAACACCTGCCAATCGAAGAGGTCGACAAGCTCGGTATAGATATGATCGCCAACCTTTGCAACCAGCTTTTGACGATGATGATGATGATCTTGATGGTGCCGGAGCCACTGGAGCTATAATTCCACCACTATTAGCGCCCAGAGCCAAATTCAATATCACAAGCACCATGATTCAGTTATTGCAACTCAAGGGATTATTTGGTAGACTAGCAGGCGATGATCCGAATATGCATCTCATCAACTTTATTTCTACATGCAAGTCTTTTGACAATCCTGGTGTTGGTCAGAATGCTATTCGATTACGTCTATTTCCATTGTCTCTATCTGGGGAGGCAACATTATGGTTGAATGGGCTGACTCCTGATTCTATTACAAATTGGAGGCAATTGAGAGACGCTTTCCTAGAAAGATTCTTTCCGCCATCCAAGAGGGCTCAGTTAAGAGATGAAATCAGCAACTTTCATCAGCTTCCCTCTGAAGCTCTTCACGAAACATGGGAGAGGTTCAAGACAAAGCTAGCGATATGCCCAAACCATCACATGACTAATGTTCACCTCATGGAGATCTTGTATAGAGCCTTGAATTCAGTAACTAAACCAGTGGTGGACAACGCAGCTGGAGGTTCTTTTATGGACCTCACCTTTGGTCAAGCAAGCAACATGCTAGATCGTATGACCAAACAAAGTAGAGCTTGGCATACCAGGGATTCTGAGGTAGCAAGCCCCACTTTATCTATTGGCATGTCTGCAGACCAAAGAAGAAGAGAAGAAGAACGTGATCAAGATATGGCGCACATGAAAACCCAAATGGATCTTCTTACAAAGCATCTATTAGGGAAGACTGAAAAAGTGAAAGCTATTGCGTCAAAAGGAAGAGACGAATCTGATTCGGAAAAGGAGGCCAACTACTTGAACAATCAGGGGGGTTTCCATGGGAATGCCCAAGGAAACCAAGGTCGGAACTATTATGATAAATCTGGAGGTAAAGACCAAGGTAGTTGGAAGAAAAATAATGAAAATAGTGGTTTGTACGTTCCCCCTGGTAGACGTGATACCACCACATCTAATTCTATGGAAGACATGATGGCTAAGTTATTGAAAGGAGTGGAAGCAACGAGCGCGGGAGTTAAGGAGGTAATCGACGATTTAGCCTCCATGAAGCAATTAGTTGATTCTCATTCCACTTCTATCAAGCAAATAGAGCAGCAATTAAGCCAACTTTCAGCAGCATTCAATCAAAGAAAGGCTGGCACCTTACCGAGCGATACTGTGCAAAACCCAAGGAATGATGGGTCATGCATGGCCATCACTACCAGAAGTGGTAAGGTGCTGGAAACTTCAGAAAAAGGCAAGCAAGTGGTTGACGGAACAGCAAATATGGATGCCACACCTAGTGACGTCACAAGAGAAGAAGCCGCAACATCTACTTCCAACGTCAAGGACGTTTCACCTAGTGACGTGCAGCCTGAAAAAAATAAACGGAAGCAAGAGGAGAAGAAATCCATGGAGAGAACACTTCCATACCCACCACCACCTTTTCCACAAAGATTGAAGAAGGTGGCCGATGACACTAAGTTCAGCAAATTTATGACCATGTTGAAGCAGTTGACTATTAATGTCCCATTGGTAGAGGCACTTGAACAAATGCCTGGGTATGCAAAGTTTATGAAAGATCTTTTGACTAAGAAGAGGGCAGCAAGCTACGAGCTGAAGGATGATGTGCATCATTGTAGCGCAATTGCTACCCGATCCATAGTTCAGAAGAAGGCCGACCCCGGAGCTTTCACTATCCCTTGCACCATCGGATCTTTAGACTTTACTAAAGCATTGTGTGACTTAGGAGCCAGCATCAACTTGATGCCATTATCATTCTACAAGAAGTTGGGGTTAGGAGATCCTACACCAACTAATATGAGGCTTGTTATGGCGGATAGGTCGGTAAAACAACCGGTTGGTATTCTATGCGATGTCTTGGTGAAGGTATCTTCATTTATCTTTCCGGCAGACTTTGTCATCTTGGATTGTGAAGCAGATTCAGAGGTTCCCATAATCTTGGGACGCCCCTTCCTTGCTACGGGAAGTGTGCTTATAGATTTGAGAGCTAATGAGCTTTCATTCTGAATAAATGATGAAGTAGTTCGCTTTGATGTTTGCAAATCAATGAAGCAACCCAAAGATCTGAGTGTATTTTCTGTGGCTGATGTTGTCTTTGATGATGAGAAAGAGTTACTTGCTGAAGAGCGAATTCTTGATGATCCTTTGGAGGGTTTGTTCATGAAAGAAGAGGATGATGATGCTGAAATTTCTGAAGATGATATTTGTGCTCTATCGGGATTACGAACATATCGTTATACTCCCAAGAAGCTGGATCTTGATCTCAAGAATTGACCCACACCACCAGCTAAGCCATCTATTGAAGAACCACCCACGTTAGAATTGAAGGAGCTGCCAAGCCATTTGAAGTACGCATTCTTAGGAAGCGGAAACACTCTTCCAGTCATAGTGGAAGTCGATTTAGGTGAGCAACAAGTTGCAGCTCTTATTGCAATCTTACGCAAGTATATTAGAGCTATTGGATGGACCATTGCGGATATCATTGGTAGTCCACCTGGGATTTGCACACATAAAATTCAGCTTCAAGAAAAGTGCACACCTACCATTGAACATCAAAGACGTCTAAACCCACCAATGTAAGAGGTGGTGAAGAAGGAGATTATCAAGTGGTTAGATGCAGGAGTCGTGTATCCTATTTCTGACAGTACATGGGTAAGCCCAGTACAATGTGTTCCCAAGAAAGGAGGTATGACGGTGGTTGCTAATGCAAAGAATGAGCTTATTCCACTCAGGCCCGTTACTGGATGGAGAGTATGCATGGACTACCGCAAGCTGAATTCTTGGACGCTCAAGGATCACTTTCCCATGCCATTTATGGACCAAATGCTAGATCGATTAGCGGGGAAAGGATGGTTTTGCTTCTTGGATGGTTATTCAGGTTACAATTAGATTTGTATTTCCCCCGAAGACCAAGAGAAGACAACGTTTACATGCCCATATGGTACTTTTGCCTTCAAACGCATGCCATTCGGGTTGTGCAACGCACCAGCCACCTTTCAACGTTGTATGATATCTATTTTCTCTGATATGGTAGAAGACACTTTGGAGGTATTTATGGACGACTTTTCAGTTGTTGGTGAGTCCTTTGACGCATGTTTGGTGAACTTGAGCATGGCATTACAAAGATGTGTAGAGTTCAACCTTGTGCTGAATTGGGAAAAGTGCCACTTCATGGTAAAAGAAGGAATTGTTCTTGGGCACAAGATCTCCGAAAGAGGAATAGAGGTTGATCGCGCCAAAATAGAGGTAATTGAGAAGCTACCACCTCCAATTTCGGTGAAGGGAGTTCGTAGTTTTCTTGGCCATGCTGGGTTTTATCGAAGATTCATCAAAGGCTTCTCCAAAATTTCTAGTCCATTGTGCAAACTATTGGAGAAAGATGTGAAGTTTGACTTTAATGATGATTGCTTAAAGGCATTCGAATGCCTTAAAGAAAAACTCATTGAAGCCCCTATCATGGTAGCACCAGATTGGACGCTCCCGTTCGAAGTCATGTGTGATGCTAGTGGTGTAGCCGTTGGTGCTGTTCTTGGACAGAGAAAGGAGAAATTATTTCATCCTATCTACTATGCGAGTAAGGTCCTAAATGAAGCCCAAAGGAACTACACTATTACTGAACAAGAGCTCTTAGCGGTTGTGTATGCGTTTGAGAAGTTCCGTGCCTATCTATTGGGTACTAAGGTGATCGTTCCTACAGACCATGCAGCTCTTAGGTATCTAATGACAAAGAAGGATGCAAAACCAAGGCTGATTCGATGGGTATTGCTGCTGCAAGAGTTCGATTTCAAAGTCAAAGATAGAAGAGGTTGCGAGAACCAAGTGGCTGATCACCTATCTAGACTTGAGAATGAGTATGTGGCGCAACCAGAAAATCAGATTGATGATGCATTCCCTGACGAGGAGATACTAGCGACAACAATGGAGAAATTACCATGGTATGCCGACTTTGCAAATTTCGTGGTGAGTAATGTGTTACCTTCCAATTTATCTTACCACCAGAGGAGGAAGTTTATACATGACGTTCAGCACTACTATTGGGATGAGCCTTATTTGTTTCGAAGATGCGCGGATGGTATCATTCGACGATGTATATCCCATGAAGAAGTGCCTACTATATTGGAAGCATGCCACACTTCGCAAGTTGGAGGACATCATGCAGGGAATCGAACGGCAAGGAAAGTCTTGCAAAGTGGTTATTATTGGCCTACAATATTCAGAGATGCACACGACTATGTGAGAAGGTGTGACCAATGCCAACGTCAAGGTGCTATTTCAAAACACCATGAAATGCCCATGTCCAAAATTCTGGAGGTAGAACTCTTTGATGTGTGGGGTATTGATTTCATGGGACCATTCGTGAATTCGTTTGGAATGAAGTACATCTTGGTTGTTGTGGATTATGTGTCGAAATGGGTTGAAGCTGTAGCATTGGCCGATAACGAAGGAAAGCGTGTTGTAGCATTTTTAAAGAAGAATATCTTCTCTCGCTTTGGAGTACCTCGTACTATCATAAGTGATGGAGGATCTCACTTTTGCAACAAGCTATTCAAATCTGTATTGGCCAAGTATGGAGTCAAGCAACACAAGGTAGCTACGCCTTATCATCCTCAAACTAGTGGACAAGTAGAGGTTTCCAATCGTGAGATCAAGCAAATCCTTGCCAAGACGGTCAATGCGAATCGGAAGGATTGGTCTCGAAAGCTAGATGATGCACTATGGGCGTATAGGACTGCATTCAAGACACCCATTGGCATGTCACCTTATCAGCTAGTTTATGGGAAGGCTTGTCATCTACCCATCGAGCTTGAATACAAGGCATTGTGGGCATTGAAGCACTTGAATCTGAATTGGGATGATGTGAAGAACCTGAGGTTGGAGAAGCTGAATGAACTAGATGAATTCCGTCTCCATGCA
Organism: Capsicum baccatum var. pendulum; assembly: GCA_030864225.1. Taxonomy (NCBI): domain Eukaryota; kingdom Viridiplantae; phylum Streptophyta; class Magnoliopsida; order Solanales; family Solanaceae; genus Capsicum; species Capsicum baccatum. The sequence continues at coordinate 193,178,180 of CM061559.1, read as the reverse complement.
TATGAAAGATCAGATTTATACAAGGAGCGGATGAAGAAGTATCATGATCAGCGGATTGTTCGACGAAACTTCCAAAAAGGTGACATGGTACTACTCTTTAATTCCAGACTCAAGCTCTTCCCAGGTAAGTTAAAATCAAAGTGGTCTGGTCTATTTAAAGTCATTCAATTCTACTCATCTGGAGTAGTCAAATTGGAAAACAATGAGGGTGTTATCTTCAAAGTGAATGGCCAACGTGTCAAGCCCTATATCGGTCCTCTTGACTCGATGAATGACATGGCCATCACTTATCTCGACGAAGTCTAAGTACTCGAGATTACTACGTCGAGCCACGACAATAAATAAGGCGCTAGATGGGAGGCAACCCATCGTTTTATTGTTTTATCGTGTTGTCGTTTATCGTTTTATCGTTTCGTCGTTTTAGTATTTTTTTCTTTTTGATAAGAGTCGTGCCACGACCAAAACTAAGGCGCTTGGTGGGAGGCAACCCATCGTACTAATCGTTTTCATTGTGTTTTGAGCAAATATAGGTGCAAGAAGTATGCAACGAGGAGATTGATTTCAATCGATGATTTGGTCGCATTGTATGGTAAAGTCGGTAAGTTAGGAATGGTGATGCATAAGGCTATGAATTGAGCCTTTCTCACGTTATAATAGGCTTCGAGGAAGGCTAGGCCTTGGTAAAAATAGGCCACGAACGATGCACAACCTATTCTATAACCTAAGGACTCGGAATCTAGTGTGCTATACACTATGCGCCGCCTATTCCTAGGTGTGCTTTTGACTATGCGCCGCCTATGCTATGGCATTTGAGATACTGAGACCAAATGCCATAGACTATGCGGCGCATATGTCTAGAAATGCCATAGACTATGCGGCGCATATGTCCCATTATGCCATGGACAATGCGCCGCATATGTAAGTGATATGCCGAGGGATATGCGCTTCATATGTGGTGATTTTGTCCCCAAATCCGATTGTAAATGGGTCATAACCCGACCCATACTCCTCCTATATAAAGGGGACTTGTTTTTATGTCACAAACACATTAGAAGCAACCCTAAAGGCGCCGCATATCATCCCAAATCCTCTCAAATTTTTCTTCCTTTGTTCTTCCAATCCACAACAACTTCTCCATAATCTTCAAGCAAGTAAGTGCTCTCTTATTCTTCATCTATTTATCGTAAGTACTACGTTGCTATGCTTATTATATTTTGCTAAATCATGTGAGATTGATGGTGATGTTCATGTGTTTGGATAATTGTTGCAAAAACGTGTGAGTGAATATCTACGTAGGGAATTCTTGACTTGTTTCCGACTTGAATTTTACTCCGATAGCATTGTTATGATAATTACTGAATTGACATGGCTATGAATATTGCTTAAGAGTGTTGTTTGGATGCTTACATGTTAGACTATCCCGGCCATCGGGATAAGATTATAGTGCCTATCGACTTAGGAGGTTGTGCTTGTTGTAAGAATAACGATTCCATGTGGTAACCCCGATGTCGTAGTGTTGCTATATCTACTATGAAAGTAGTCCAATGGCTGCAAATAAGTGATACAATGCTGATTTTCTTGTTGGAATACAATCCTAAAACGTATGTCGACGAAATCTGAGTAAATCGACTACGTTCACCTCGCTGATTTGTGCAACAAAACTAAGTGTGGGGTGGTACCCCTAGTGCTTGCATGTAGATTGTATAAAGTGAGATTGTGCTGCAACTAACATTATTTCTAGTCTCAGGTACAATGGCACCCAAAGCAAAGCTAGGCAAGGAGAAGGCAACCACGACCCGAAAGGATAAAAAGAGAAGCCGAAAAGACCAAGGAGAATCATCTTCAGCACACCTACCACGCAGAATGTTCGGAATCAAATGGGTTCTTGAGGAAGAAGCCAAGGCATGGTACAGCAGCAACAAAGAAAAGAAATATGTGCACGTCGACTTAATCAACAAGGAGACCTTAGCAAAGAAGGAGCCGCAAATGTTGGCTAAAATAATGGCTTTGAAGCTGGATTTCATCTTCCGTGACATGGGAGAGTGCAATCTTGACTTGACAAGAGAGTTTTATGCCAACTGGTCGCCAAACACAACAGGCAACGAAGTCAAAATGCGGGGCCAAGTGTTACATCTTACAGCAGATTGGATCAACTCTTTTCTAGGCCTACCTTCGGTCGACACTGCACCATACAAAGAGCTGTACAGTAGGCCTCCTTACAGAGCAATAAGACACATGCTTTGTGGAAGCAGATCAATGGCAAGATGGGGCAGACATAAGGAAACAGGCCGTCACAACACATTGCCCTATGCTCCACTAAATAGGGAAGCAAGAATCTGGATGCGCATTGTCAACTCATGCCTTATTCCTGGGACGCAATACACCAAGATATCGAGAGATAGAGTGTGTTTGGTTTATGCGTTGATGACGAATGTCCCTATCAACTTTGGGGCAATCATTCTATCTACCATGAGAAAAGCCAGACTCCACCGAAGGTCCCATTTCACATTCGGCAATTTGTTGACAGCAATGTTGCGGAAGGAGGATATAGAAGAGGAACCAGCTGACCACAAACTCCCAGATAACCCAAAGAAGGTTGACCTCACCAAGGTCAAAGATGCTGAAACAACGCATGGAGTCAACCTTACCACTACGGAGAGACATGCTCGTGACGAGAGTTTCTTCCGTCATCTCTATGGCATGACGAGATTCACTATGATGAGTGGGGGATGTATTCCAACTGCTGAAGAGCTCCAACAGCTGGACCACGACTACCCAATGAACAGACATACCCGGGAGATGTGTGGAGTGGGCGTATATTTTGAGGAACCTCTTGATGATGACGTGCCAACTGATGATGATAGACGCTTGCCTGATTCTGATGCTGAGGAGAACTCTGACGATAACTCTTATGATGATTCTGACGAAGGGGGTATGACCCCCGACATTGATGAGGAGTCCGACTAATCAGGTTCTTCGACTTTATTTTCCACTGAGGGCAGTGTCTAGTCTAAGTGTGGGGTGACAGAATCTGCATGCTATACTTCTTTGTTTGCACCTATGTTTGTTTGCTTGTTTTACTTTGTTTTAGTCCATTTTTTTATTTTTTTTTCGTTTGACGTTTTTTTAGTTTTTAGGAGTAAAATTTTTCTAGCTACGCATGAAATTATTTTGATAGGCAGCATGAAAATAGAACAAGAGTATGTGCTACAATTGTGACTATTGAGACATTTAGGCTCTAGTTGTGACTTATTATGTGATATTGTGTGATTCAATTCCTTCACTTGTTGGGTTGAGAGTCTATATTACTTCCAACCAAGTCGACCATGTGCCTTGTGTGTGTGAGATAATAAGTATATTCTATGTATGTGGCTGATGCTAGAACTTGCCTGGTATGTATGCAAAGCGAAAATAAGGAGTGTAGTTTAGGATATGATTTAGGCATTTCTTTGGCAACCTATATTTGTTTACCTTCAGTTTTACCTACCCATTGACATCATCCTCGTAAAACCCTTTTGAGCCTTTAGCCTATTTCTTTGACAACCCTGTATGTAAGCCTAATCCATTTCTTTCAAGACCACAATTTTGATCCGAATTCCTAAGTGCTTTAAAGAGAAAAAGTCATATGACAAACATAAAGAGGAAATTGGGTAAGAATGATGCTTTAAATTCCAAAGGTGCTTGAATGTGTTATGAAAAATAAAGTGCTATCATAAAAGGTATGTGGTGAAAAAAAAAAGGGGAAAAGAAAGCTGAAAAATAAGTTGTGCTTAAAAATGAAAAACAAAAGAGGAGAACAAGGGCGGTAGAATAAAAAGGAAAGAAGAAAGGTTGAAAGAAAAAAAGTGTCAATGATACAATGTGATGTATTAAAGTGCTTAGGAACCTAGTCACTATTTCAGGCCAAAATAGCTGATCCTACCCGTCCCTTAGCCTACATTACAACCATCAAAAGACCTACTTGATCCTAATCTTAACATTCCGACATTTAGTAGAGTACTACATTAAGGGCAAGCTTATGGTCATTATTTGCTACATATGAATTCTTTGTGAGAGTGAGAGCAAGGACACTTTGATACCCATGTTTGAAAAATATGCTATATTTGTGAGTGATTATGGGTACTATATTGTGAGACACACATAGTTGATGAGTTTTGGATAGTTGTATATGATTCTATGTACCTTAACGTTTGCATGCGAGTTGATCACCATCACGAGTCTATGCTTGAGGTTAAATTGTTTCTACTTATAATCAGAAAGCTACTCTTTGTTGATAGTTGTTGTGCTTGTCTTGAAGAATGTTTTGTGTTGTGGCTGTAAAAACCCTAAGTTGATGTTAGAAGGACATGATATGTTGTTCGAGGACGAACAAAGCTCTAAGTGTGGGGTGTTGATGATAGGCGAATTTACGCGCCTATATCAATATATTTTGCCCATATTTTAGCCTAGTTTTGAGAACTAATTATCTATTTCATGCACTTTTAGTCCTTTTTCCTGTAAATGAGCTAACAAACATGATTAGCAAAGTTTCAGGTATAAATGTTGCAAAATACAGCATTTTATGGCTTACTTGATGCAAAAGAAAGCTCACAAACGAAGTAGAAAGGAGCTGGACGCCTAAAGGACCAAATCTGCTGCATGGAAAATCTGTCCAGGACTAAAACAGCATTTCTGAAGACTTTGGGGACTTACAGACACAAAGCTGGATTTTTACAAAGATACATTAACCTAGTACAATTAGGTTATGTATTTCACTATTCTACTTGGATTATTATATTGTAACCTTACCCTAGTACATTTGGGTTAAGGATTTCATTAGTATATTAGGATTTGGTTATTTATTTCATTAGATTAGTAGGAGTAGGATAGGAGTATTATAAATACCCTATCATGCTAGAGATTTTTATTCATCTCCTTACAATTAAGACATCTTCTTACAATACATTCTTAATTCTTCATTCTTCACTTAATTAATTTTCTTCCATCCTTCTCATCTTCCACCACAAACACTTCTAATCTATTCTTCTATTCTTAAATTCCACAACAAGAGAATCGTTACTTGCTACGGAATCACCAAAACCACACGCCTAACACCTCTTTTACACGCCATCCACCATGCAAAACGTGATATCCTTCGCATTCATGGGTAACTAAACCTCTTAGTTGGGGTTATGGAAGCCGAATGAGTTACTATCTATACCTATGAGTTTGTGAGTTCAAGACAAGTATATTGCTTATATCATTACGCTCTTCATCTTAATCTACATTCTTTGCGGTTGCAAACGCAAGAATACGCCAGTCTAACATTTAACCTGTTCGAGAGAAAGGTTATTTGTCTGGAAAAGAGATAATGTAAAGGTAGTAGGACACCCTTTCCTATTAAAAAGCTAGTGCCGTAACTGGACTAACCTCTTGGAGAATTTGTACCGCTAGACACACTTTAAGCTCGAGAGAGTTAAAGTGAAATAGTCCTTGTTTAGGTCGAGAGACGCTTGGATTTACCATCGACTACAATTCTCTATAAGCAATTGCATGTCAAGACTCTACACACTCATAGCCAATAGAGACGTATACCTCTGAAGGTGGACATAACCCCAACGCTTCAATTCTCATTGTTTCACAACCTACGAAATACTCTCTCTTTACTTTGCTATTTTCAGCCTTTATTTCATTACTTTGGTTACTTATTACAATCCCCCCTTCTTACGAGACTTGCACCAAAAGTCTATTAATTTTGCTTACTTGTTGGCCAAGCTATTCCCTGTGGGATCGACACCCAACCCAGGTTGGGTTCTATATTTGCAAACGACCGCTTTACACTCAAACGAGAGTTGTAGATTGAGCGTTATCAATGAGTCATATTTACAACTCGTAAAATGCCCAAACGATTTGGTAAAGTCACTCATAAGATGAACGAACAACTTGGGGAACCAACACTATTATTGATATGACTTCTCTCCATATGAATCATACCTTTATATACGACTCGATGGCCCTCTCTTATATCCTAGACAAAACCTCAAAGGGTCAACACTAATGTCCTTACAACTATATTTATATGACTCTTGATGACTCATAGGGGTCAAGTTGTACTTGCAACAGAATGTTGGCCATGCTACACTTATTTGGCTATGAGTCCCCCTCTTGATGACTCATAGGGGTCAAGTTGTACTTGTAACAGAATGTTAGCCATGCTACACTTATTTAGCTGTGAGTCCAACTTATGACTCATATACTAGCTTACGACTCATGGGCTGAGTTGTATGTAGTCCAAAACTATAAAGGATATGGGGTATTACATTAGCCCTGGGTTTTTCCCCATTGTTTGTTCAAACCTTTATTTTATCTCACTACATACTTTATTTTTAGTTTTAACTCACAATTACTTTTGGTTACATTAGCGCTAAGTTAATATTAAAAGTTGGAATAGTCTAGGATAGGTATTAACACAAGTCTTTGAGGGACCGATACTTGGCTTCTAAACTATATTACTTGGTGAGACTATGTACACTTGTATGTGTGCTAATGCACAACAATTTTTTGGTACCGCTATCGGGGACTTGTCAGTAGGCAACTGTCTTAGTTTAGTTTTACTTTTTGATTTCTTTGGTGATTTTCACTTGTCTTAGTTTTTGAATTTATAGGCAGTAGGTTAACAAGCTAGTAAGATGGAAATGTATAGAAAGTTGGTTAAACTAGGCCCGAGCCCGAGAAATGCTTTCACCAGAAGAAAAGAGAAGCAGTCATTCTTTATCATATCCTACAAATTCATAAGGAACAAGATATTCCTACTCCTATATTTGAGGATACACCAGCCCACAGGACAGTTCATAAAGTTGCAATCCTACTTGCAACTAATGTTACCTCTGCTATACACAGACCGACTGTTGGAGAAAGATTTGAATTGAAGCAGAACATGGTGAAACTTTTGCACAGTAGTAGTTAGTTCACCAGGCTTTCACATGAAGATTTGCAGGTTCACTTGCAGAATTTTTTGGAAATTAGTGACATATTCATCCCAACTAGAGTGTCCACTGATTATGTGAGACTGACGCTCTTCTCTTTCTCACTTTTAGGGGAAGCAAAGAAGTGGTTAAACACAAAGCTAGCAAGTTCAATCACAATTTGGGATGACTTAGACTGGAAGTTCCTCATCTATTTCCTTCCATCCGACAAGACGGGGATATTACACAGTGAGACTTTAAGCTTCAAGTAGAAGTCAGATGAGAATCTTTATCATGCTTAGGAGAGATTCAAGTCTCTTCTTTGTTACTATCCATATTATCAATAGTCCAATGAGGTATTATCTTACACTTTTGTTGAAGATCTTGACCATAATAAGAAAATTTTACTAGATTCAACTGCAGGTGGTCAGGCTCTGGAAAAGACTTAAGATCAGCTATGTACTTTGTTGAATTGTATTGCTCAAGGAAATCCTAACTGGAATGGTAACATACCCTAAAGCTCAGTGAAAAAGGTCATGGGAATGATTGAAGTTGATAGTATCACTGCCCTAGCCGCTCAACTGTCATCCATATAAAATCAAATGATGACTTAATTTAGAAAATTAGGTGTGAATTAAACTTCATCTCAAGTGAATGCAGTACATAAGATCCCAGGTTGGTGTGAGATCTATGGCAATAGTGGACACTATGCAAACATGTGTAGCGCAAATCCTCACTTAGTTAATTTTGTGGGCAATACACATAAGACAACTTATGCAAATGCCTACAACCAAAAATAGTTGACTCAGCTATTGTATCTTTAGGGAAACAACCAGCAGCAGCATAATAATTAATCCAGTAACATTGAAGAGACTTTGAAAAAGACTTTGGCCAACCAAGAACAGATGGTTGCTGAAATCAAAAAATAGTAAGTAGTTTAGAAGCAGTTAGAGCAGTAGTTGGGGAAATTACAGCAAACACAGAATATTAGGCTCAAGATGGGTTGTCAAGTAATAATGAACCTCTGAATCAAGTAATGGTATTCACATTAAGGAGTGGTCAGGAGCTTATGACAAACCTAAAAAAAAACTAAGTAGGTAGATGCAGAGTTAGTTCCACGATAGGTCGCAGACGAAGTTGCTGATAAATCAGGAAAGTCTAAGTACCCAAAAACAAAGGTTGCTGAACAAGTGAATAACAGACCACCACCACTGTTTCTGTAGAGATTCAAGAAAGCCATGAAAAATTCTTGTTCTAAGAAGATCTTTGACACATTCAGAGAAGTTCACATAAATTTGCCTTTTTTAGATATTTTGCAGGAAATGCCCAAGTACACCAAGTAATTGAAGGATGTGGTGACTAATCAAGTGAAGGTGAAGGACATTGATACAATGGCATTGACAGAGGAGTGTATCTCTATAGTAATGAAAAAGATGCCCAAAAAGATGAAAGACCGAGAAAGTTTCACCCTTCATATATAGATTGGTGAGGGTGAAGTGTCCTGGTACTTGAGTGATTTGGAGGCAAGTATAAATTTTATACCTCTATCCATATTCAAAACTCTTGGGTAGGGTGCGCTAAGATCATGTTGTGTGATGCTGCAATTGGCAGACAAGACCATAGTTAATCCCAAAGGAATAATTTAGAACGTTCTCATATGGGTTGGTAAGTTTGAAATTCTTGTTGATTTTATTGTTATGGATCATGATGTACATAATAGGGTACCAATTATTCGGGGATATCCATTCTTAGCCATGAGAGGAGCGTTGATAGATGTGAGGGGGCATTATCACAACGAGATTGAATGATGAAGAGGTAGTTTTCAAAGTTTATAAGTTACTTAGTCATTCTTCCTACTAAAAATATTTATGTATGATTACAGTAATGGAAGTGGATAAGTGTGGCGTGGTAGAAAGTGCATCACCAAAGGCCTCTTTAGATAATTTCATTGAGTTTCCCAAGCCACCACCTAAGCCCAATATGATGATAATTAATGAGCCTGAAAGGGTTGTGGTTGAAAAAGATGTTGACCTATAGAATTCACATTGAAAATGTTGAAAATGAATAAAAAGATATCCTCTAACTATAAGGAAGAGGATAAAGGAATTTGGTTGATTGGTGATGTTGGGTCCTGTTGTAATGCTAAACTAGGTGCTGCTTGGGAGGCAACCAAAGTTAAGGTAGGTTTTATTTTTTTATATTTTTAGTTTTTACTTCACGTAGTTTTCTTTTTTATTGAATCACAGGTTGATGGAAAGTCTGAGTACTGGAGACTTGAGTTAAGGTGCATGGCAGAGACAAAATGTGGGATCCTCAGATGCTATTAATGTTAAAAGATTCTACTATCTAGGCCTAGAGGCCTCAGGTAGTATTTCTATATCTACTTTTAAGTTACTTTAGAAACAAAGTGAGTTTTAAGTATGGGGTGGGGAAATTCCCATGGTTTTGGGTGAAATGATTTTGTAGGGTCTCAAATCTTAGTTGTTTTCTTAGTTTTTGGGTTAATTTATAACAAATTACAAAAAGATTTTTATTTTTAGCTTTTAGTTATTTGGGTTAGTTTAGTAGGTGCACACTTCACCCAACCCATGGTTTTTCTTTTTTGTTCTTTTCCACGGGGGCGCCCTTTGAATCCAGCATCCCTTTTTTTATTTTTAAGGAGTAAATTTTAAATTTTTTGTGTAGGATAAGTGAGATGTTATTGTTGGTGTTATGGATGATTGCATGGTGCAAGCTATTTTTCTTGTAAAAAGCATGTTTTTTGTGTAAATTATTACTTATGAGACTCCTAGCTCATGTTTATGACTCTTGTACGTTGTTGGCTTAATGTTGAATTCATGTGATTATCTGGTTGAGAGTCTACAGTAATCCTACTTGATTTTAGCATATGCCATGTATGTGTAAGGTGGTTGTGTATTCCTTGTTGTATTTGTTGTCTAAACTTGCCTGGTGTATGTAAAGTGAAATAAAGAGTGTGGGTTTAGGAGATTATATAAGCATTTCTTTAACAGTCATATTTCTACCCACTTTTACCTACCGTCATGTATAATCCTAGTTAACCCCATTAATCATTTAGCTTATTTTCTTTGGTAGATTCATATGTAGCCCAATTTCCTTTCTTTGTTTAACCTTAATTTTATTCAAATCTCCTAAGCGCTTTAGTTGTAAATTAATTAAGGAGTTCAAATGTAAGTAGGTAAAAGGTGAAAGCGAATCCCCCAAAACATAGCTATTGGTGTTGATAATTGATGTATATTGATATTGGGAGTTGTGTAATGAAAAGAATAAAGATTATTCAAAATTGAATTATATATTGAATAGAATATTCCCTTCCCCAGTGTATGTGAATTAGCTTAATGAGATAGGGTAAAAAAAAAGATGTTTGTGAAGGTATATGAGGTGGAAAGTTTGTTGTTAGAGGTTGATCTTATTGTATGTATGATGTATTAAAGCGCTTAGGGAGGATAGTTACTATTCTTGGCCAAAATAGCTCCTACCGTTTCTTTAGTCTGTATTACAAACCTTAAAGAACCATTTGATATTGAGCCTTAACATTCTTATATTAGTATAGTACTACACTAAAGGAAAACCTATAGTTCGTCATGTGTAACCTATGAATTCTTTGTAAGAGTGAGCATAATTTGGTTCTTATACCCATTTTGTGATTAATTGCATCGATGTGAGTGATTATTGGTAACTCTCTTGGTGTGAGGGCACATGTTTGATGATAGTTGGTTGGTTTGCATAATTACTTTTATTGAGTAATATTCATCAATTTGCCAACTTGGTAAGTCAATTCTTGAGGATAGGATATGTTGGTAGTAAACTCTTGAACATTCAATTATGTATATGATGCTTAGCGTAAAAACTTTATTCTATCTAGTCATTGTAGTACTAGCTTGAGTGTATTTCTTGTTATATAAGTTTGTAGTATTCTCTGATTATGATGCTTAGAGTGAAGAGTTTTTCGAGGACAAACAAGGCTTTAAGTATGGGGTGATGATCTAGGGTGGATATATGCACCTCAGTGTTGTTATCCGGACTTATTTAGCTTAGTTTAGAGGACTTATCTAGTGATTAATTAGTAAATAATGGTATAATTAAGAATAGAAGTGTTAAGATAATAGATTATAATGTTTAAGGTGTTTTTCACACAAGTTTGGAATCAAACTGGTCACTTAGAGTTTAGACGAGAAAAGTAGTGTTACAAGCCTGAGTTATGTGCCGTTCTAGTTGATCTTGATGGATTCAAGTGTAATTAATGAGTTAATAAATGTATTATTTATTAATAATGTGTGTAATAACTTTGTTATATTTTTTAAGGTTCAATTGAAACAAACCAAGACACAAAACACTAAGTTAAAGATCAAAAAGACAAAGCTAGTACTCTTAGCTTTAGTTACTAGTTCATCATCTTGGATTGTATGTTGTTTTGATCTATAATATGTGGTTTTTTATGATATTGTATACTTTAGAGTTTATAATTATAATAAATAGTTTATTTACAAGATGGAAATCAAGTTTAAACAACACCAGAAGGCTTGGAAAGGATGGACAAACACATGGAACGAAACTTGACCAAAAATGGACGTTTTGGAGTTATTGGCATGCCACGGACATTAGGCCCCGTGTTAGGTTCGTTACATTCCCTTGGAAGAATAATAAATGACCATATATAGTATGTTTTCATGATATTGGCATTCTACATACCCTAGGACACATGAAAAGGCCATGGCACGCCCCTATCTTAAAATCGGCAGCTTGTGTCCTCATATAAATAGAACACTTAAACACTTGTGTACAGACCTTGGACGACCTTGGAACTTTAAGGGAGTCTGTATAAAACTTTAATTAGGGTTTTTATTCCATTATTTTGGTTTTTCTATGGAGTTTAACATATATTCAATTATTGTGTTTACGGTTATGTCCATAATCAGATAAACACCCTTTTCTGGGGTTAAGACCAAGAACATGAGTATTATTGTGATGAATTTACTTGGTTGTTGTTGTTTATAAATATTGGTTGTTTATTTAACATTTTTATCACTATTTAATTATTTTTAATTCTTAGAATACATGCATAATCATCTTGTGAACCCGGGAAGAGGAACAAGAGGATAGAACGTGCGATAGATAGAATAGAATTGTAATCTTCTAATTGAATGAAGTTATAATTTGAATTTAGAATAGTAATATACATATGTGCCCTATTTGGTTCAAGTATAGGATGAAATATGAATGTATTTAACTTAGTTCTCTCATCCCTTCTCTATGATATAGTTGTATGGCTAAGTTAGATAATTGACTAGAGGTTTGGAAGGCCATAGTCATAGTATGAACCCCATGAACCAACAACCAAGATAATCAACCTAAACCACAAATTTTATAGATTAGTATGATTGTTTGTAGTGCCTTAGACCTGGGTTTATCCCCATTGATTGTTCAAACCTTTATTTTATCAAGCACCACGAAGAAGGAAAAGGATAGAATAGAGGAACTCCCAAGAATTTGGTGATCTCAGATGTTGCACTGTTTAGTTTATTCTTAGTTTTAACTCACAATTAATTTTGATTATGCTAGCACTGAGTTAATATTAATAGTTGGACTAGTCTAGAATAGTTGTTAAGACAAGTCTCTCAGGGATCGATAGTTGGCTTGTAAAATGTCACTATATTACTTGGTGAGACCACGTATATTTGCATGTGAACTTTGGCACAACAAGTCATAAGTTTGGCATGCTACACATCCATAAAAAGGACTCTACTTGACAAGACTTTGTAAATACCCTAGGAAACTTGAACTATGCTTTGATTCCATATTTTTCATGAGCTAGGATTAGGCCCTGGATGTAATGAATATTCCAGGCCAATGAATTCCCTAGATGACCACTTAGAATATTATCATAAACATATTCAAACACAATTGTATAAAAATACCCATACAATAAAGAAAAATATTAATAGAAGTAAGAATACCAAACTCTGAAATATGACATAATTACATCAGTTTATGAAGCCTCTAACCTATGAAAGAAAAATCCTAATTTGAGACATGGCCTCATTAATAAGATAAAATAGAGTACTCATAATCTAAAATAAAGAAAAGCAAATACCTTCCAGAAAATAGAGGGACCACCACTTACTTATTGTTGTCCTGAGAATCCTAGTGTTTCACAAAACCACAGTAAAAGGGCTCTGAATCTACATCATAAAAAATGTAGCATCCAGAGACGATTACGATGAGTATTGGTATGCCACCCATGGGAAAAGATAAAGCAGTTTATAAAGCAATTCATACAAGTAAAACATAGTCATGAGTAAGGTATACAAAATTATAACTAAAAATAAATAAAACATAAGCATTTGAAACTTTACATTCTAAGTTAGGTGATGTCATCAACATATAGTAACCATAGGGACTATTAATCTCTTCTTAAGAATAATAATCATAGTCATAGTTGATTTTTCATAAAAGTTTTAAAGCATCCCATAAATTCAACACGTTCAATAGTCCAAAGGACGGAGAAGATATTTGTATTCTTTGTTTAAAGTCAAAGCTTTTAAAAGACTTGTAATCATGATTTTAATATTCATAACATTAAACATATAAATTCGAGATATGAAGATTCACAATTTCAAATAGTCATTTCAAGTTTCAATACTCTCCATTAACTATTAGAAAATAATTTAGTAAAAAAGGGCATTCAGTAGCATGCTTTCACAAAAATGCTTCTCGAACCCAAATTCAAAATCATCAAAATAATATAGGTGTACAATCAATAAACCAAAGCTTTGTCACATTAGTTGAAAAGGGTTTTCAACATAGCTTTTTGATGAAGAACTAGAAGCCTCTTCTTAGAAAGACTCTGGGATTCTTGAGAATTTTCCCTTAGAAATGTTTTGGGGAAGGGGAAGAGGAATTTAAATCATAACAACTAAAATTCTCTTTGACGTAGGTTTTATGGTAGTTATAAGTCATGATTGGGGTGGTATCAGAGTGAGAAAAACAAAAACACCTGTTAAATAACATTAAAAAAATGATTTTTTGGTCATCGATAGTGGAGCGCCAACCAAAACATCAGAGTTGGCTAGCTGAAGTTTGGCCTTTGGAGTAGAGTGCAACTTAGAACTCCAGGGTTGGTTGTATGGAGTTTCTCCTATGGTGTGGAGCACCACTCAGCAAGCCAAACCAACTTTTGTCCAAGAACTTGTCCAACATTCTCCAAAACCTTTCCAGTAAATTTAAGCTTTGCATGACTTATGGAGTGTCATTTGGTGACCAGAAAAGTGGGGTGTTATAATGAGAGGGGTATTTTTGGACTGAAAGTATAATGACAAAAGAATGTTTGGATCAAAATATAAAGAAGGGTATATTTAAATTATTTTTTGATTATATAAGAGAATATTTGACTCGTTCCATTTTCTAATTGGTCGCCCCTTTTAATTTTAGAATCATAAAGGAGAAGAGATTCTTTGAGATCCTTATACTCACTATCCCTAGCATTGATATTATGATCTTCTACCTCTTGGATTATTGGACTTATGTTCTTTATGTAGCATTCAAACAGAAGAAACCCACCTAGTTTTTAAGATTGAGTTCTTTCCTCTGCATTCAAGTTTAGCTCCTTCAACCATTTATTTACGTTTTTCTATTAGAACACACCTTCAAGCTTATTTGGATGTCGTTCATCTTAAAATAAGGAAGTGAAGAAAATTATGACTGAATAGAGGGTTCTGATGATGTTAATGTGATGTAAGTGTATATATTGGAGGAGAAAATATTGAGAATGAAAATTTCTTAAATATGAAGAATAAATATTTTTCTTCTATTCTTGAATGTTGTGGGCTATCTTTGTTGGATATGTAGCTGCTAAATTAATCTTTTGGAAATAAGATATGTGTTCTGCAGATTTGAAGTTTATGTATTTAATGTCAAGTGAAAAAATTTAGTTGATCTTATTAGTTCAAGGATGTCCTGATTGTATGCAATATAATGCTTCACATTTGAAATTAGTAACATTCTAGTAGATAAGAATGAAAAATTAAGACAACTTGTTAACTCTATTTGAGTTTCAGCATTAATGGTGATAAAAAAATATTTCTATTCTTGGGTTCAGGTCCCTCTTTCTTTTTGATGTTTTGATGATTAACAAACCTAGTCGAAATACTAGCTACATAAATTGGTATTCCTAACTTCTGCAGTACAGAATTGTCTTTTGTCTTATGTGCTAGCAGTTTAGTACCTTCTAGCAGTGGCAGCGGAATAGTGGGATGCACCCTGTAGTTGTCATCAGTATCTTCTAATGATAAAGATTCTTTCTTAATGCTCATAATATATATTCATCATCTTGAAGATAAAAGATTAGATTTTTCAAATTCAAAAGGATATTTCTCAAGCAAAAGTTGCCTTGCTATTCTAATCATTCAAGATTTATTAACTTCGAAACTCTTTGCTCGCAGTGAAACATGTTCTAAGTTAATCGAGCCTCTTTTTTTTATCTTACAATTCTTAACTTATATCTCGATTAAGATTTCTGTGTGAGTAGTTTTATATTGATTTCATATTGAGTTTTTGTTTTAGCTAGACATAGCTAATGGAGTCTTTCAAGTAAAGTTATTGTAAAAGTAGGATAGCAATAGAGTTATTTATAGTGAATAAAATTTAGATTTTAATTTCTAGATTGCTTAAGGTTGTTATCAAAATCATTGCTTGGTAATTAGTGTTTGATGAAATACTAATGGGGTAGGTCGTGGTTTTACTCCCTTGAGCAAGAAGGATTCCATGTAATCATTTCTTGTCCTTACTTAGAACATCATAGTAAAAAGATCACTCCTAACTAACCAGTTAATTAAAAGGAGACTGTTTTACTGCTATTTAACTTAGTGTTCTTGTTGTTCTTCATTTACCTCATACAAAGACCAGGTATTGAATCAGGCCCTTATTATTGGGGTGTACTTGTATATACCATCAGCTATACAATAGTACCAATCATTCAAACAGTGTAAATTTCCATTATCAGACCTCACATAAACACGCCCACACTATTGTAGTAAAATAATTGTCAGTCTACTTGTCACCAGCATCGTTCTCTTGCAAGTTTTGGGAGCAGAAATATTGCTTGTCCCCTCTTAATTATTCATCATTGATTTTTTTTCTCAAGGTAGGATTCAAAATTTATCCGATTAATATGTTAATTTTGGTTCAAATCAATAGGCATATGATCAGACTGGTAACTTTATAGATGTTGATGTTGTTGTTCAAGAATTTGTTGCATTATTGTTAAGATTAGTGCCTCAAAAGCTGGAAATTAGTTGTACTAGGTACTATAATTCAAAATACAACTTTAAAGTTGAATTAAGTTTAGGTAAATAAGGCTGCAATCATGTGGAATCTGATTTTATTACAGTTGTTGATCTTTAGGCTATAATTGTTAGAGATAATGATAGCTTATTTTACTTCTTTTAATTAGTATTTTCAATTATGATACTATGTATAAATGTGGCAGTGATAAATGACAAATAATCAAGCTTTTCTGCTCTTTCTCTTCTTAGTTCAAGTTCTATTTTTCTCTTATACAAATTAAGTTATATTTTTTTTCTTTCCTGCAAATTGGTATCAACAGCATTGCCATCTTCAGGGACATGAGAGAAGAGAGTGAATAAGAACACAAGTTCTTTCTATATAACCTTTCTTTAAACTATTATCTTAAATAGTTTATAGAAAATGAATTCTAAAACAAGCTTTCTAACTCTACCTGTCTTCAATGGTGAGAATTATCAAACTTGGAAAATTAGAATGACAGTTCTTCTTGAAGCACTGGATCTATGGGAAGCAGTAGAGGAGTACTATGAATTAGCTCCTCTTAGAGCTAATCCAACAGTGAATTAGATAAAACATCACAAGGAGAGAAAGACAAGAAAATCCAAAGCCAAAGCAGGCCTTTTCTCTACAGTATCTCCTTCAATTCTTACCAGAATTATGCAAATAAAGTCCACTATAGAAATTTAGGAGTATCTTGAAAATGAATATCAAGGAAATGAAAGAGTGCAGAATATGCAAGTGATGAATCTAATTCAGGAATTTGAAATGAAGATAATGAAAGAATCAGAAACTATAAAAGATTATGCAGATCAGCTACTCGACTTAGCCAACAAGGTGATATTGTTTGGTAAGGATTTTACTAATGAAAGAATTGTTCAAAAAATTCTTGCCACACTTCTTGAGAAATATGAAGCCATAATCACTTATTTAGAGAATTCTAAGGATCTGTCAAGTGTTACCTTAGCAAAACTTGTTAAAACTTTACAGGCATTGGAGCAAAGAAGAATAATAAGGAAAGAAGGTTCTATTGAAGGTGTTTTTCATGCTAAATCACTGAATGATTCATACAATGGAAACAAAAAGAGCCAGAATCAAATGCAAGGTAATAATTAGAACAATCAGGGAGGAAGGAATCCACCCTACCCTCATTGCAAAAAGACAAATCACTCTTAACAGAAAGTTGGTGGAGACCATATGTCAAGTGCAACAAATATGGTCAACTGGGCCATGTGGAGAGGGTATGCAAGACACAAATGCAATAAGAAGAAGCCAAGGCTACTGTAAATCAATATAAAGAAGAGTAATGTTTTGTAGTAACTTGTTTTCCTAGAGAAAGCACTTCTGAAAATTGGTTATTGGTAGTGGATGTACAAATCATATGACTAGTGATCAAGAGCTCTTTAAAGATCTAGATAGATCTGTTATTTCTAAAGTTAAAATTGGAAATGAAGAATATCTTGATGAAAAAGGTAAAGTAATAGATGCAATTCAAAGTCCTATAGGTTTGAAACTTTTAACTAATATTTTCTTTGTTCCTGATCTTAATCAAAACCTCTTAAGCGTTGGAAAGCTAGTTAAGAATGGTTTGAAAGTATTGTTTGAACAAAAAGCATGTGTCATCAAGGATTCTAATAATAAGGAGATGTTCAAGGTCAATATAAGATAAAAGAGTTTTTCCTTGAATCTATTGGATGAGGAGAAAGCAACAGTTGTCCGATTGGAAAATAAGTTAGAGTTATGTCACAAAAGACTCAAACATTATCATCATGATATGATACTCTCTATGAAATAAAATTAACTCACTGAAGGTCTCCCGAGCATTGAGAAAAATTTTCCTACTTGTGAAGCTTGTCAGTATGGGAAGCTAGCAAAGCTTCCTTTTTAGAATTCATCATGGAGGGCAAAGAATAAGCTACAACTTATTCATACGGATGTAGGCAGACCTCATAAAACACCATCTTTAAATAGTAGTAAGTACTACATTGCCTTTATTGATAATTGTTCCATATATTTTTGGATTTATTTTTTGAATTTTAAATCTGAGGTCGTTGATGTATTCTAGAAATTTTAGGCTTTTGTGGAAAATCAGAGTGGTTACGAAATTCAGGTGATAAGAACAGATAATGGAAATAAATATACTTCTGAAAAGTTCAACAATTTTTGTAATGAAGCAAAAATCGAGCATCAGCTAATGGAACCCTATGCTCCTCAACAAAATGTAGTGGTGGAAAGGAAAAATAGAACGCTAATAGAGATGACAAGGTATTTGCTCCATGAGAAAGGGTTGTCAAAGAAATTTTGGGTTAAAGATGCCAATACCGTAGTATTTCTGCGAAACGAATTGCAACTAAGGCTTTACAAAAGAAGAATCCATTTGAGGCTTGGTTTGGTTACAAACCTTTACTAATAAATCTAAAAATATTTAGTTGTCTTTGTTTATCTTATGTACCTCGGGTGAAAAGAGATAAACTGTATAAGAAGGTTGAACCTGGAATCTTTGTAGGATATAGTAATCTATCAAAAGCTTATAGGATTATCAGCCTCCAAATAACAAACTGAATGTTAGCAGGGATGTCAAGTTCGTGGAGAATACATGGAGCTAGAAAGATGATGAAAAGCAAAAAAATCTAGAGTTTCTAGATGATGATACTGATAATGTACCTATTAGAGGTAGAAGAACACTTTTTGACATTTATCAAAGGTATAATGTTGCAATTCTAAAACCTACAGGATTTATAGAGGCTGTAAAAGATGAGAAATAGAGATATGTAGTGCAGGAAGAGCTCAAAATGATAGAAAAGAAAACCACATGGGAGCTAGTTGATAGACCATCACATAAGAAGGCTATTGGAGTCAAGTGAATTTAGAGAACTAAGCTCAATCCTGATGGTTCTATAGATAAGTAAAAAGCCAGGTTAGTTGCAAAAGGGTACGCATAACTGTTTGGAGTAGATTTGTAATATCCCATAAAATCCTAAGCTCAACTCAGTCTTTTAATCTTGCTAAGGAGTCCCAGACTAAAAAAATTCTAGCTAAGTATTAAGACTTAGTATTATTTTGGCCTTCATAAGTTGGAAACTCTATTTCATGACTCTTATGAGGTTAAAGTATCAATCTTTAGATTGTTTCATGATCAAGAATGTCAATAGGTTTTCCTGGATGAGTTTCACCTTTTTTGGACCTCATTTGAACCACATTTGGGAATCCAAAATAATGCATTGATGCGATCTCAGCGCGGCGTGATGGCCATCGCATTGATCAATATTTTCCCTTGCACCCAGTGGCAATTTCCAGTGAACTGATGCAAACTCGATGTAGCTCATTGGCCATCACATTGATGCCAATGATGCGGTTCGTCGATCTACATATCGATAGTCCAATTTTTAGTAATTAAAAAGCTGCGTCCTCAGGGGTATTTAGGTCATTTTCCCACCCCTATTGAGCCCTAAAACACTAGATTCTGCCTACATTGAGCAAAATATACTTACTTTCACTCAAATTTCTCAAGAACAAGAACCCTAGGTGATTTAATTTCAAGTCCAAGACTCAAGATTTTCACCATTTTCATTAGGAATTTAGCAACCAAGGTATGTCAATTGTTCATCGAAGGGTCCATTCCACCCTTGGATTCTAAGAAACTCTTTTAAACTTCAAATAGCTTGATTTCATACTTTTTATGATTTTGATTTAAGAGTATTCATGATTATAATGTTGATTGGATTTATATTCCATGATTAAGTGCAAGAATTATGTAAAAAAAACTATTATGTATGTAGTATCATGTGAATTCATATTATAGTCTTGAAATTGTGATACTTATGTGTTCATTAGTACTATGTGCATATACCATGCCTTCCAAGTGTTTGATGAGTTGTTCATGAGAATGAAATAAGGAAATTATATCATGTTAGCATTAATTCAAGTTCATGTCATGCAAGTGTTTGATAGAATGACTCAATGAAGGAATGATGATCAAGTAGTCCTTTATCATGTCTCAAGATTACGCCATTTCTTATAATTTATGCTATTGAGTCCTAGGGTATTTAATACCCAACAATTTAGCTGATTACCTAGAGTTATGGTCAGTCTTAGGATAGTATCAGTCATGTCACAATCAGTAGTACTCACAGTCAATAATAAAAATTGGGAAAAACTCTATAGACTCAGTACTAGTCTAGTCCAGTTCAGTATTCAGTTCATACCTCAGTAAATTCTGCCAGTCAACAAAAATTCAGTAGTATTCCATCAGTCAACAAAACTCAATGAACTAGGTTAATTTAAATAGTATAATCAATAACAGTTCAGTCAAACCTAGTATGAACTAGGAAATTAGTTCAGTGTCTATTCAGATGGGAGTAGGATTCAGCATTGTGTTAACCTAAGGATGGGGGCATTAATTCCAGCAGAGTGTTTGACCCTTAGTAGCAATCCCTGCGTCACAGAACTATATAGCCAACATAGGTTTAGATATCTTCCTACTAGACTAAGGTTAATACATCTCATATGAGTTTTCCTGCCAGTGAAGGTTGACGAAAGCGTTTCCTGTTAGAGGGGATTAACTCACAGCTTATCTTTACCCGTGGATGGTACTAACACCCTTCCAACTAGGGATATAGGTTAGAACCCAATCTATTCAGAAAGGGGTATGTCAGTTAGATGATTACCTCCCACAATCAGTTTCAGATTCAGTCTCAAAATAGAACTCAGTTCAGTTCTACAGACTCAGGACTGTCAGATACAGACACTTAGTTCAGTATGAAACTCAGTATAGTTCCAAAGGATCAAGACTTTTAGATACAGTCTCTTACTTATCAGATACACAATATCAGTAAACTCAGACATCAGTAAATCAGAACTCAGTATCCAGTGTTATTACGATCTCAGTTACAGTATATAATTCATGCATGTATTCCTATTCATTTATATTTATGTCATTCAGTCAGTATTGTTCATGCATATAAACCAATTTATTTCAGCCTACGTTACTTAGCATACCAGTACATTCAAAGTATTGACACATACCTTTCTTTTGCGCTATGATGTTTTATATCATAGGTTCAGACGTGTGGGGTCCCAATCATACTTAGCAGTTCATATCTTCAGGTGACAGTGTTAGTGGTGAGTCCTCTTAGTTCGAGTACATGATGATTTTTTTTTGTACTTTAGCTTATTTCAGTATTTTGGAGCTATTTGGGGACTTGTCCCATCAACTTCATATTTCAGACAGTTTAGAGGTTTTTTCATACTAGAGTATTTTCAAAAAAATGTATTAGATTTGGTATCTGTTATACCATATTTAGTTTTATTATAGTATTGAATCTTATGGCATATTTTTTGCCTAATTTCTGCATACTACAGTATTATTATCAGTTATTACAGCAAGTACCAGTCACGGGTTAGCTTATGGTCCTTTGAGATTATGAGCACCGTGTAGCATTTGGGGTACAGACTTGGGGTATTACAAACTTGGTATCAGAGCCTAAGGTTCAATAGAGTCCTAGGAAGTCAAAAAGTCATATATAGTAGAATCTTGTGTATAGGTATATAGTGCACCACACCCATGGAAGAAGGCTGTGAGGTATTTTAAGAATGGTTTCCGTTCTTTCAGTATTCATGTTGTGCGAGTAAGCATAGGCTCCAGTTAAACTCCCTGTCTAATCCAAATTTCTCTTTTGTTTATAGAATATGCCTCCAAAGAGGACTAAGGGAAGAGGAATAGGAGACCATCCAGAAACCCATCCCGTCCAGCCAAATCCTATGGATGAACACATCTCCCACGCAGAGTTCAGAGTTGCTTTTACCACCCTAGATCATTCAGTGGCAGCCCAGAATGAATGTCTAACTACTGTTTTGGCCAACCCAGTGGCCAATACTACTGCTGCTAAGATTCAAGATTTAACGTGAATGAACCCTTCATTTTTTACTGGGTCTAAGTCAGATGAGGACCCTCGGGAGTTTCTTGATCAGGTGCAAGAAGTTACAGACATTATGGGAGTGACAACCATTGAGTGTATTGAGTTGGCCACATATTATTTATAGGATGTAGTACACTCATGGTTTAAATAGTAAAAGGCAGAAAGGGCCATAGATGTAGGGCCCATAGAATGGAAGAAGTTTGTTGTTGCTTTTCTGGATAGGTTTTTCCCGCTAGAGTTGGGGAAAGTGAAGGTTTTGGAGTTTATAAATATAAAACAGGGCACAATGATGGTACAATAGTATTTTCTTAAGTTTACTCAATTATCCAATTACGTTCCTCATATGGTAGCAGATAGCAGGTCTAAGATGAGTAAGTTTGTATCTGGTGTATCTAATAGTATAGACAAGGAGTGTAGCACTGTAATGTTAATTAAGGAGATGGACATATCCAGGCTCATGGTCCATGCTCAGCTGATAAAAGCAGCTAAGAATAAAGATAATAAGAGGGAGAACAAGAAAGCGAGAATGGGTAGTTTCAACTTTGCTCAGCCTAAGTCAGAGGGTGGGAATTGTTCTCAGATCCACCTGAAATCATCAATTCTAGCTCTGTCCTTAGCTAGTGCTCCTATGGAAAAATTTAGAGATAGAAACAGAGATAGGGTGTCAGGCCCTAAACCCTAGCATAGTATTAGCAGTTCTTAAACAAATCCCCTTAATTAGAAGTGTAGATAAAACCACCAGTGTATCTGCAGAGCAGGTAATTATGTGTGTTTTAGATATGGTAAGACAAGCCGCAGGGTCAGACAGTGTCCTCTGGTGGGTTCTTAGAGTCAGCATAACCATCCCCCAACTCAGTCTGATCGCCCAAATCAGCAGTGCGGCATCCAGCACCACTAGTGGACAGCGCCTAAATAGACTCTATGCACTTTAGTCCTGACAGGATTAGGAGAGTTCTCCTGATGTAGTCAATGGTACATTATAAGTTTATTATTTACATGTTTATGCTTTACTAGACCTAGGAGTTTCTTTGTCCTTTATTACTCCTTACATAGATATTGACTTTGGAGTTAGTCCCAAAATCCTAGTAGAGACTTTCTCAGTCTCTACCCTAGTAGGTAAATCTATCATAGCCCAATGGGTATACAGAAACTGTCCGATTATGGTATCTCAGAAAGTCACTTCAGCAAACTTAGTCAAATTAGAGATGACTGATTTTGATGTCATTCTCGACATGGATTGTCTTTTTTCCCGCTATGACTCAATCGACTGTAGAAATAGAATTTTCCAGTTTTAGTTTCCGAATGAATCCATCCTTGAGTGGAGAGGTAGTACTTCAGCACTTAAAGGTCATCTTATTTCTTACCTAAAGGCAAGAAAAATAATATCTATGGGATGTATTTACCATCTCGTTCGAGTCCAAGACTTTAGTTTAGAAAACCCTACTCTTGAATCAGTGTCAGTAGCATGTGAATTCCCTGATGTGTTTCCTAAATATCTTCCCGGAGTTCCTCCAAAAAAGGAAATTGACTTCAGAATAAACCTTCTTCCAGATACTCAACCTATATTTATTCTACCATATAGAATGGCTCTAGTGGAACTCAGAAAATTAAAATAATAGTTAAATAATCTCCTAGATAAGGGATTTATCAGACCCAATATGTCTCCATAGGGCACACTAGTTTTATTTGTCCGTAAAAAAGATGGTTTTCTCAAATTGTGTATTGATTACCGTTAGCCAAATAAAGTCATGGTTAAGAATAAGTATCCACTTCATAGAATTGATGACTTTTTTGACCAACTTCAAGGTGCCAGTTACCTCTCCAAGATAGACCTCAGATCAGGCTATCATCAGCTCAAAGTCAAAAAATGTGACATCCCAAAAACAACCTTCAGAACTCAATATGGTCACTTTGAATTCTTAGTCATGTCCTTTGGTCTTACTAATACCCCTGCAGCTTTGATGGACTTGATGAACCGTGTGTTTAAGCAGTACTTAGACATATTCATCATAGTATTGATACATGACATTCTTGTCTACTCCTACAGTGAGCATAGACAATCTAAAATCATCAACTATTTGCCAAGTTCAGTAAGTGCAAATTTTGGCAAGGTCAGTAGCCTTTCTTGTCCATATCATTTCCAGTGATGGCATTAGATTTGATCCCCAAAAGACCAAGGTAGTGAGAAATTGTCCTAGACCCATCTCACCATCATATATTAGGAGTTTCTTCAGCTTAGGTGGTTATTATCGATGGTTTGTTGAGGAATTTTTATCTATTGCATCCCCTATGTTCATATTGACTCAGAAGAAAGTCAAATTCTAGTGGTCAGATTTTTGTGAGAAGAGTTTTCAGGAGTTGAAGACTCGACTCACTACAGCTCCAATTTTGACCCTATCAAATGGTTCAGATGGGTTTGTGGTATATTGTGATGCCTCCAGAGTTGGTTTGGGGTGTTTTTTGATGCAAAGAGGTTAGGTCATAGCCTACACCTCTAGAAAGTTTAAGCCCTAATAAAAGAACTATCCAACTCATGATCTTGAGTTAGAAACAGTAGTTTTTTCCTTAAATATTTAATGGCACTATTTATATGGAGAGCATGTTGATGTGTTCACTGGCCATAAGATCCTACAGTATATGTTTTCATAGAAAGATTTAAACCTCTGTCAGAGAAGGTGGTTGGAGTTATTGAAGGATTATGACATGAGTGTCCTATATTATTCGAGTAAAGCCAATGTAACGGTTGATGCTCTTATTAAGATGTCTATGGGAAGGGTTTCTTATGTGGAGGATTGTAACACCTCGTATTTTGGGCTAGAACAAAAATTATGATTTCTATGCATAGATGATCCAAAAGCCATAAATCCTATGAAAATTTGGTATGTTAATCAATTATGCATTGTGGGAACCTATTTGAGCATGAATTGAGATCATAGAGGTCCCCTAACTCAAGGATGAGTTGAAAGCTTTCCTATATTTTGAGTTTGAGTGAGATTCAAAACTTCGGTCAACTTCAATCAACCATAACTCTATTTATATGATAATTTAGAGGGCCTACTATATATCAAATGAAATCACTTTGAATTATCTTTTCAACGATAACAATTTCACCAAAATCTGATACTCGAGCGAAAAGTTATGGCCATTTTTGTGACTGAGATAGTAGCATCATACGATTAGTGTGCGACACATGCTCTGTCGCACGCACCTAATTTCCAAGTTTTATTTTTGCTTTTTTAAGGGCATTCCACCCCCTATTCAGCCATAACATGGGATTAAATCCCCCAAACAACAAAATAAGGTCATTCTCTCTCAAAACCACCAAGAACACTTCCTAGGGTTTCAACCCAAAGATCAAAATATCTTAAGAATTCACCATAGATTTTCAATAATTCTTCTAGATTCAGAATCTCCACTGCGAGGGCTATAAGAAGAACCCATCAATTGTTTTAATAGAATCCCTAAAGCACGAGTTCATTCAAGAGTCATAAATTAAGATACGTGGGATTTCCTAAAAATTTATGGGCAAAGAAACCTTCTTTAATTCATTCTAAAAATTTGAAAATCATAATTTTGTGGAAAGGGTTTGAATTTTATCATTACTAGCATATTTTAGAAGCTTTAATTAATATTGTTTGATCTTTAGACCTTCCCTCTAAGTGATTTGAAATCCTATGTATATGTATGTATGTATGTATTTTAATATGATGTTTGAATTGAGATCATGACTCACATGAAATCCCTCTTTTGATATGATTTGTCCCATTTTTCATATGATATGGATTGTTTTGAAATGCATCTTGAAAAGCATGATACAACATGAATTGATTTATACTGTGACATGAATATGATTTTTGAATCAAAAGAGAGGGTCATTTGTATTGATAAATATTGAATATAAATATCTAATGGAAAGAGTTGCATGGTTTGACAAAGATTTCAAAACCACCACATTGTTATTGAAAGAATGATAATCCTTGCATAGTTTTGACTTATGCTTTTTGAACATGAAATCTCTTATACTATTTGCATGTTTGGGTGGTCTGAATTAAGTTTTTGTTAAAAGAATCATGTATGATGCATTATGGATTAGAAATAGGACTTGCAAGTCTTGGGGTGATGACACTAACACAGATAATGACATGTTAATTCAGAATAGAATAGAATGCATGTTTGAAATTAGATTTTCAGATTTTGAAACAGGAATGATGCATGTTTTAGAACAGGCTAAAATTATTCATAATGAGAGCTTAGGTATTTCCCCGAAGAAGGCACGAGTTCAGATAACTCATTGCCCTAAACCATGATTCGCCGATCTCGATTTATTATTTTATGCTGGCCTAGTACTCTATGGCATATTAGACTCAAACACTCAAACCCTTGCGGCACACTTAGGTTGGGGGATTCCCCACTGAGTCAATGGCGGATTCCACATAGCCCGTACAATATCAGACTCATGGGGGAATGCCACCTAATTTAGAAGTAATACAAAGAATAGAATTGCATTGACAGAAAGGTTTTATATTTTCAAAAATACCCATGTGTTTTGAAATTATATCTTTCATGATGTTTATGACTAGCTCTCAACTATTTATTTATATACAAGCTTTATTTTAGATTTCTTACATCTATATTGACCCCCCCCCCTCCCTTCCAGGTTGTGAGGCTCAATCTAGGGGTACCGATAAGCAGTAAATTTTCTTTAGCAAGAAGTGCAGAGTCCCGTGGTGAGCTTTCTATATTTCAAAAGGCCTAGATACTTCAGTCATTTATCATTAGTATATTTTGGTATACTAGGGGCCTTGTCCCAGTTTTCAGACAGTTGGATTTTTGCATGTAGTAGAGATTTTATAGACTGAGTCAAATATCGTTTGAATGTTTTTTGAATTGCAACTTTCATTATGATTTGAATTCAGATTTAATGACCATGTTTTCATTTCAGTATATATTTCTGCATTATTTTGTTATGAATAGTGTATGTGATTATAAGTTAGAAGGGCATCTGATCCTTCATGGTTCGGGATGCTCTTCATGGCTAGGGCCCCAATTTGGATTGTGAAAAACTTGGTATCAAAGCATGGTTCATGGTCCCAGGGTTTCTGCAAAATCGCGTTGGGTAGAGTCTTATTTATAGGTGTGTAGCATGCCAAACTTATAGACAGGAGGCTACTAGGCATTTAGGAATGTCTCTCTTTCTTTATGTTCTAGTTCATGCTATAGAGTCAAAATATTTCTCTTACATACTTTAATTTATGCTATGGTGTCTCCTATACAGAAGTAAAGTCATCCCAATTTTTTTCTTACTTTGATGTGCTTAGATATATCTCATTATTGGGGTGATTCATGTTTATAAGTTTAGAGTCTAAATGGTATAGTCCTTTCTAATTAAGCCGTATAAGAGTTTAAAATTTGTGCAAGGACTTGAGAAGAGTATGTTAGTGCTCCAAGGTGTGTTGATTCTAGTGTGAACTTTGATTCTAATGAAATCATGCTTTTCAGCCTACAGAATTAAGTGTATTCAGTCCTTTTCAAAATTTATGTTATAGACGTCATGATTCAAGGGGAATGATATGTAGTAGAATGTTAAAAATATATTTCCACTCGAGTATAGTATAAGTTAAAGTGACGGTGTCATGACCAATTGGTAGTAATACTGGACCAAGAAGTTGGTGATGTGAAGTTGCAAGGTTAGAAATTAGAGTGAGGATGAATTTTGTGTAGATAAATATGTTTAGTTGAATAACTGATGTTTGAGAATGATTTACCATTTTATAGTGATAGACTAATGTGGTAGCTAGTAGCATGTGTGGATTGTATAGTAGTCTGTGAGGGAAGTGTTTGTCTAAGATTTTTTAATTTATACATAGTAAGATGTGTATTCTTAGATCATTGAATGTTGTGTGTCAAGTTTCTATCTCTTGTAATCTTGTCATCATTGTGTTGTTGAAACTGAAAGTCTAGTGAAGCCATGTAGGTCTCTTTCGATTCACTAGCATAGTCGCCTTATCATTCATCTCATTTCCTATTCAAAATATAAAATCAAAGTCTAGTGGAGCCGTGTGGGGCCTATTTTGATTCACTAGCAACTTATTGTTCATCTTGTTGTTCATGTGTTGGTTGGAAGTGGGGTTTAGTGGCATAATGGAAAGAAAAGTAGTCAGGGTGATTTATTGAATATATGTATGACCAAATCATTTTGCATAATATTGAGTTGGTAATGAAGTGATACGTCCCTATGTGTTAGTTTAGTAGAGGTAAGATAGAGAAAGAGTTATTAGTTATGGTAAATTATTGTT
Source organism: Capsicum baccatum var. pendulum (assembly GCA_030864225.1). Lineage (NCBI taxonomy): Eukaryota > Viridiplantae > Streptophyta > Magnoliopsida > Solanales > Solanaceae > Capsicum > Capsicum baccatum. Next base: position 193,149,704 of record CM061559.1, on the reverse strand, counting down.
TACTTGAAGTATGAAAAGAGTTTTTGACGGTGTTTTTCATGCAAGAAAATTATAGGTTATTGATAAAGGTACTTGGTGGATGAGTGGTGTTAATTTAGATGCCCCTGAGGTTGCAAGAAGGAGTTTAGTTAGGACTTATAGAGCTATGAACTAAGTTTAGCTGTATGAAAGGGGTAGATAGTAATGATGTGTAGAAGGAAGATATGCTGATAGATTTTAAATAAGCTAGATCATAGGATTATGATTGATCCTTACTGTTATGAAGTTTTGGCGGATTAATATTTTCAGATGTTTGGTAAGTAAGAAAATTGTGTGAAGTTGTGGTTCATTATAGCTAGAACTAGACACTAAGATGGAAAAGTAAATAGTGATCAAGGTGGATATAATGAATTGATGTGGTGGGTATTAGTTGTGTGAAAGTGATCTACCAGGCTTGAACAGTGTATACAAGAGCTTAAGTTTATTTGATTCATAATCAAGTTTGATGTTGTAAGTATAATGTAGAAGTACGCCGAAGGTGCTATGAGGCTGCATTATTTTCAAGGATCATTGTATGTTGTGTGGTTAGTAGTACTGTTAAGTTGCTAGGTGGAGAAAGACTAGTTAGATTATATGTGATGTTCTTGATAGCTAATTTATGGAGTTATGATTAATAATGTTGAGCCTTTTTGTATAATCATGATTCTTATGGTTTAGAAATATAAGTTTGCAGGCATGATGCTGGTAGACTATTTCGAAGTGGTGTGGTCCGTCAAAGGTTTGGAGATATCCGTGTTTAGTGTTAGAAAAATCTAAGTTGGTGAATGTTTAAGCTGTTATATGATGACTTTTGGGGCTATAGAAACCTAAGGGTTGAATCTTAGAAAGAGGTATTAGTATTGATTGTTATACATGAAGATACCGTCTTACAGGGTAAGTTTAGTTTTATGTGTATTGTTATATCCCTGACTTTAGAGTAAAGTGATTTCAATTTATAGCAGAGTGTATATAGTAGTTCACAGACTTAGAGTAATGGCTTAAATCTAAAGGGGAGATGATAGAACGAGTAACCAAGTCTTGTTTTCAGATGCTAATAGATGTGCCAGTAAGTTGTGCAATTGGTTGTGAGAAAGAATGATGCTCCATCTATTCTTATTTCAGTAGTTTACTTCATTTATTCTGATACATACTCATGCTTTATGTTTCATCTTTATGATTATAGATCATGCTCATGTATATAATAAGGAATCATGCACTCTCCTAGTTCTTAGTATGATGAGTTCCCAGTTTGTTCAGCAGTTAGAATCACTTTCTGTAAATTATGATTTCCAAAAATTCAGGTCATGCAGTTCATGACTCTTGTGCACATGTGATACTCTGAACGATCAGTGAAAATTCAGATTTATATTAGGTACATCCTCAGATTAGATCTCTTTAATGAGTCCATGATGTGAGTGCTCTATTTCGTATGCCTCAGTAGGGTATCAAGTTATGCTTAGTACTCCCCTCATGTTTTAGATCCCGATATTCCAATTTTTCAGTGACCTTTTCCCTTAGGTCGAGATAGTGATGATGAACAGTTGTATGGATGGGAAAGAGTAAACAGTTCTTGTTGATGAAATATGGTTGTGTGCTTATTTGAGTTAAGGCAGTAATTGTGGGGTAAGATTGAGGCCAAGTCTTTGATACATGTCAAGGTTAGTTGAAGTTTTAGGTGTTATATTTGGGAAAGATTAGTGTGTGTTTATTTTATGTAAGTCTATAAATTGAAAGAATTTTGAGGTGAAGTTTCGTGTATAGCTTGGTTAGTTGAGGATATTTTATGTGTATCATCTGAATAGTGTAGGGAAATTGTTATGGATAGAAGTATTAGAGAATATGAGAAGATGCTTTATGAGTGTTTTTTTAAAAGTGCATATGTGGGTATGAAGATAGGCTTAAATGTTATGTTTGTAAACATACGGATCGATGCTTTGAGTGTTTGTAAATGTCTAATACGAAGTTGAAGGTGATTGTTGGAGTAGCAATAAGAATTATGCAGGAGATGAGGAATTGTGAAATGTAGGGTGTACTGAATTCATGATTCAGACTAGTACTACAGTATTATGTGGTGTCTTGTGATTTTGAGTTAGGCTTGAAGATGATGGGGGTATTTAGTTTAGTTTAGATATTAGTAGATGGAAATACAGCAGCCATGTGAGAAAAAATAAGTGGAATCAATGAGCATGGTGTTTAAGGGGAAAGTATAGTTGAGAGAGTATTTTAGAAGTATGGCTAATCTTGAAAGTAAAAAGTTGCATTGCCTACGGTTTGGTAATTTTATCCTAGTTTACGAGTTATATGTCTATATTCCATGCTATAGAGTAGTGCTATTATTGTGATTCCTTAGTATGATGTCTTGTGTAACTCATATCAGAGATTCTTTGCTCCTTAATGCTACTAGGACTTCTTTAGAAAGAGTATTGAAGAGAAACTCCAGTTAAGTATAAGTGTCCAGTATAATTCAGTTTAACAATCAAGCAGACAAGTTACTGTGGTTTTCCACCTTTTCACCCAGTACTACTATCCGAAGTCCAATGTGTATGACCATCCTAAAATATAATCTATTCCATCCATGTAAATTATGAACTCAGTTCAGTCCAAGCATCGTGTTTCATATTTAGTTATTTAGTCATGACTCAGTTCATAAGAGTTCAGCACATAATCTTAAATATTTCCAGCTATTTTAGCTTATACAATGTAATACCTTTGTACGATCTAAATCTTGTTGCCTATTGATTCATACTTACATAAGCTATCACTTCCAAATTCAATGTGTGTGATTTGAGTATAAACACTTCGGGGGGAATCCTAGACTCTCAGCATGAATCAACTCCTTAAAATAAGTAAGGGAAAGACATCTCAGAATTCAGTTTCATGATAGAAGTTTAAATATTTCAGATTAGTTATATCCTTTCTTAGAAGACACATCATGTCCGCGTTATTCCATATCTTTAAGCTTCAACGTTCCTACCTATCATTCGGGGATGAATGATCCCAAGGGGGAGATAATATAACACCCCGCATTTCGAGCTAGAACAAAAACAATAATTTCTATGTGTAGATGATCCAAAAGCCATAGATCATATGAAAATTTGGCATGTTAACCAGGGAACCTATTTGAACATGAATTGAGATCATTGAGGTTCCCTAACTCAAGGATGATTTGAAATTTTTCCTATCATTCAGTTTTGAGTAAGCGTTAAAACTTGGGTCAAATTTGATCGACCATAACTCTTTGTATATAACGAATTAGAGGGCTTACTATATATCAAATGAAATCTCTTCGAATTATCTTTCCAACAATACCAATTCCTCCGAAATTCGATACACGAGTGAAAAGTTATGGCCATTTTTGTGACGGAGATAATAGCATCGCGCGATTAGCGTGCGACGCACGCTCTGTCGCACGCACCCAATTTCCAAGTTCTATTTTTGCATTTTTAAGGGCAAAAGTGGCATTTCCCACCAAACTATTCAGCCATAACATGGGATTAAATCCCTAAAACACCAAAATTAGGTCATTCTCTCTCAAAATCACCAAGAACACTTCGTAGGATTTTCAATAATTCTTCAAGATTCAAGATCTCCATTGCAAGGGCTATAAGAAGCACTCATCAATTGTTCGAATAGCATCCCTAAATCATGATTTCATTCAAGGGTCATAAATTAAGGTACGTGGGGATTTCCTAAAAATTTATGGGCAAAGAAACCTTCTTTAATTCATGCTAAAAATTTGAAAATCATAATTTTGTGGAAAGGGTTTGAATTTTATCATTACTAGCATATTTTAGAAGCTTTACTTAATATTGTTTGATCTTTAGACCTTCCCTCGAAGTGATTTGAAATCCTATGTATATGTATGTATGTGTTTTAATGTGATGTTTGAATTGAGAGCATGACTCACATGAAATCCCTCTTTTGATATGATTTATCTTATTTTTCATACGATATAGATTGTTTTGAAATGCATCTTGAAAAGCATGATACAAAATTTATTGATTTATACTATGACATGAATATGATTTTTGAATCAAAAGAGAGGGTTATTTGTATTGATAAATATTGAATATAAATATCTAATGAAAAGAGTTGCATGGTTTGACAAAGATTTCAGGACCACAACATTGTTATTGAAAGAACGTTAATCCTTGCATAGTTTTGACTTATGCTTTTTGAACATGAAATCTCTTATACTATTTGCATGTTTGGGTGGTCTGAATTAAGTTTTTGTTAAAAGAATCATGTATGATGCATTATGGATTAGAAATAGGACTTGCAAGTCTTGGTATGATGACACCAACACAGATAATGACATGTTAATTCAGAATAGAATAGAATGCATGTTTGAAATCAGATTTTCAAATTTTGAAACTGGAATGATCATGTTTTAGAACAAGCTAAAATTGGGCATAAAGAGAGCTTAGGTGATTCCCCGAAGAAGGCACGAGGTCAAATAACTCATTGCCCAAAATTGTGATTTGCTGATTCGGGTATATTATTTTGCGCTGGCCAAGATCCTTATGGCATATTAGACTTAGACACTCTAACCCTTGTGGCACACTTGGGTTGGGGACTTCCCTGCCGAGTCAATGGTTGATTCTATATAGCCCATAGAATATCAGACATGTAGGGAAGTGCCACCTAACTCAGAAGTAATACAAAGAATAGATTTGCATTGACAAAAAGGTTTAATCATTTATCATTAGTATGTTTTGGTCTACTGGGGGCCTTATCTCAATTTTCAGACAGTTGGGTTTTTGCATGTAGTAGAGATTTCACAGACTGAGTCAGATATCGTTTGGATGTTTTTTTGAATTACAGTTTTCATTATGATATGAATTCAGATTTAATGACCATGTTTCCATTTTAGCATATATTTTTGTGTTATTTTTTTAATGAACAGTGTATGTGATTACAAGTTAGAAGGGCATCTGGGCCTTCATAGTTCGGGATGCTCGTCATGGCTAGGGCCCTAGTTCTGGTCATAACAAGGATGGTAAGAAGAAGTTAGCTCAGGACTTTTATCAGCTTTCCTAGCTAGGTGTTTGATAACGGTCAATACTACAACTCTCGTAAGAGTGTAAGCGGTTGTTGTCAAATATATAACCCAACTGGGTTGGGTATCGATCCCACAGGGAATAGCCGGTCAACAAGTAAGCAACAATTATTAGACTTTTGATGCAAGTCTCGTAAAAGGGGGGATTTTAACGTGCAAATAATGTAAACAAAGTAATAAAGTAAAAACGGAAAATAGAAAAGTAAAAAAAGAAAGAATGTTTGATAAGATGTTCAACAATGAGAATTGAGAAGTTGGGGTTATGTCCACCTTATGAGTTGTACGTCTCTATTGTCTATGAGTTATGCGAAATTCAGACATGCATGTGCTTATACAGAATTTTATTCGATGGTAAATCCAAGCGTCTTTCGACCTAACAAGGACTATTTCACTTTAACTCTTTCGAGCTTAAAGCGTATCTAACGGTACAAATTCTCCAAGAGGTTAATCCAGTTACGGCACTAACTTTTTAATAGGGGTTGGTGCCCTATTACCTTGACATTGTCTCTTTTCCAGACATATAACTTTTCTTTCGAACAAGTTAATGCTATACTGGCGTATTCTATGCGTTTGCAACCACAAGAATTTGCATTAATATGAAGAGAATAATGATATACGCAGCATACGTGTCATGAATTCACAAACTCATAGCAATAGATAGTATCTCATAAGGCTTCCATAACCCCAACAGAGAAGTTTAGCTATTCATGAGTGCAACGGAAATCACAATAGACATTATCATTATACCAAGATAAAGATCTAGCGTGTAGTATATGTTGGTATGGCGTTAGGGGTGAATTCCTTGAAGAATAGCGTTTCTCTTTTTGTGGAAATTAAGAATTGAATAGATGAAGAGAAGAAGAATTTAAAGTAGAAGAATTGTTAGAAGTAGAATGCCTAATTGAATGAATTAAAAGTAGAATGTGAATTGTAGAATAATAGAATGAATTCAAAATCTCTAGCAAGATAGGGTATTTATAATACCCATATCCTATTCCTACTAAGTTAATGCATTACTTAACCCAATCCTACTAGGTTAATGTATCATTATCCTAATCCTAATAAGTTACTGCTAGTCCACAAAGTCTTAAGAAATGTTGTTTTTGCCCGGGAAAGATTTTCCATGCGCCACTTTTGGTCCTTGGCGTCCAAGCTTTTCTTTCCTCCTTTCGTGAAGCTTTCTTTGGCGTTAAGTTATCCATAAAATACTGAATTCTACATCATTTATACCTGAAAACTTGCTAATCAAGTTTGTTAGCTCACTTACAGGAAAAAGGACTAAAAGTGCATGAATTATATAATTTGTTCTCAAAACTTGGCTAAAATATGGGTAAAATATAGCACTATAGACGTGTAAATTCGCCTATTATCAACACCCCACACTTAAAGCTTTGTTCGTCCTCGAACAAAATATCATGTCCATCTCAACATTTACTTAGGGTTTCACAGCAACAACACAAAATATTCATCAAGACAAGCATAACAATTATCAACAAAGAGTAGTTTTCCGATCATTAGTAGAAACGATTCAACCTCTAACATAGACTCATGATGGTAGTTAATTCATATCCAAAATTTAAGGTACAAAGAATCATACACCACTACCCAAAACTCATCAACCATGTGTGTCTCACAATATATTACCCATAATCACTCACAAGTATAGTATATTTATCGAAACATGGGTATACGAGTATCCTTGCTCTCACTCTCACAAAGAATTCATATGCTGCAGCTGATGACCATAGGCTTGCTCTTAGTGTAATGCTCCACTAAATATCAGAATGCTAAGCTTAGGATCAAATAGGTCTTTTGCAGGTTGTAATGTAGGCTAAGTGACGGGTAGGACTATTTTGGCCAGAAATAGTGACTCTGTTCCTAAGCGCTTTAATACATCACATTATGTCATTAACACTTTCCTTTCAAAAAACCTTTCTACTTTATTTTATTCTACCGCCCCTTTTCTCCTCTTTTGTTTTTCAACTTTAAACATAACTAACTTTTCAATTTTCTTTTTCCTTTTTCTTTTCATAACATACCTCTTATGATAGCACTTCTTTTTCATAACAAATTCAAGCACCAATACATTATAAAGCATCATACTCACCCAATTTCCTCTTATTTTATCACATGAATTTACACTTTTAAAGCACTTAGAAATTTGGATCAAATTATGGCCTTGAAAAAAATGGATTAGGCTTAAATATGAGGTTGTCAAAGAAAATAGGATAAAGGGTCAAAGGGGTTAACTAGGATAATGTCCACGGGTAGGTAAAACGAAGGTAAACAAGTATAGGTTGCCAAAGAAATGCCTAAATCATCTCCTAAACTTGCACTCTTTATTTTTGGTTTACATACATACCAGGCAAGTTCTAGCAATAGCCACAAACATAGAATATACTATATCCTCACACACACAAGGCACATGGTCGACTTTATTAGAAGTAGTATAGACTCTTGACCCAACAGGTGAAGGAATTGAACCACATAATTATCACATAGTGAGTCACAATTAGAGCCTAAACGTCTCAATAGTCATGATTTTATCACAAACTCTTGTCATAATCTCATGCTGCCTATCAGAATAATTTCATGCGAAGTTAAGTTAAAAAAGAAAAATTTAACTACTAAAAAAAACTTAACTAATAAAAACAAAACAAAGAAACATAAATGCAAATGCGGATAGAGAAGTATAGCATGCAATTACCAGCACCCCACACTTAGACGGGACATAAATAAGAAGAACCTGGTTAGTCGGACTCCTCCTCTATATCTGGGTTCATACCCTCTCGGAATCATCATTGGAGTCGTCTTCATCAGAATTCTCCTCCACGTCAGAGTCTGGCATTCGTTGATCATCATCGGTTGGCACATCGTCATCAAGAGGTTCCTCAAAATATGTACCTACTCCACACATATCCTTTGCATGCTCATTCATTGGGTAGTCAATCCAGCTGTTGGAGCTCTGCAGCATTTGGAACACGACCCCCGCTCATCATTTTAATCCGAGTCATGCCATAAAGATGGCGAAAGAAACTCTCATCTCGAGCATGCCTTTCTGAAGTGGTAAGGTTGACTCCATGCGTGGTTTCAGCATCTTTAACCTTTGTGAGGTCAACTTTATTTGGGTTGTGTGGGATTTTATGATCAGTCGGTTCCTCTTTCATATCTTCCTTCCTCAATATTGCAGTCAACAGATTTCCAAAACTGAAGTGGGACCTCTTGTCTAGCCTAGCTTTCCGCATTGTGGAGTGAATAATTGTCCCAATGTTTATAGGGACATTCATCATCAATGTGTATACCAAGAACACTCTATCTCTTGTTATCTTGGTGTACTGGGTCCCTGGAATTAGGTAAGAGTTGACTATACGCAACCATATCCTTGCTTCCCTATTCAAAAGAGCATATGGGAAAGTGTTGTGTCGACCTGTGTCCTTGAGTCTACGTCACCATGCCATGGATCTTGTTCCACAGAGTGTGTGTCGAATGGCTCTATATGGAGGTCTACTGTAAAACTCCTTGAATGGTGATGGATTAACAGCAGGCAAGCCAAGAAAGGAGTTGAAGAAATCCGCATTGAGTTGTAAAACTAGGCCCCGAATCTTGACCTCACTTCCTATGGTTTTCGGTGACCAGTTGGCATAGAATTCACGTGTTAGATTGATATTTCACTCTCCCATATCTCGAAATATGAAATCAAGATGTAACGTCATGATCTTGGCCAACATGCGCGGTTCTTTCTTTGCTAGGCTTTCCTTGTTTATCAAGTCCACATGAACATATTTTCTTTCTTTGTTGTTCCTATACCATTCCTTTGCTTCCTCCTCAAGAACCCATTTAATTCCGAACATGCGGCATGGTAATTGCATCGAGGATGATTCTCCTTGCTCTTTTTGGCCTCTTTTCTTGCCTTTTTGTGAAGTGGTTGCCTTATCTTTGCCTTGTCTTTCTTTGGGTGCCATTGTACCTGAGACTAAAACAATGTTCATGTTAGCATCATCTCGATGGATATAATCTATAAACAACCAGTAGTGGCACCACCCCACACTTCGTTTGTTGGTACAGACTAGTGAAGTGAAACTGGTTGATTACTCAGACTTCATCGATATACGTTTATTGGTGCTATATTCCAACAATATAATCAGTGCAGTCATACTTCTTGTAATCTTGGCAATACTTTCATGATTGATGTATCAAGACTACTACATAGAGATTGAATCAAGGTATAGCATCTAGAAATAATCACAACCTCATATGTCGGTAGTCAACCATAATTCTCATCTCGATGAACAAGTCATTCTAACATATAAGTATTCAAGTGACAAGATTATGCAATTTTTGTGACCATGTCAATTCCGTAAAAGTAAGACAGTGCATCAAAATCAAATTCAAGTTGGAATAAGTTACGATCATCCTTACGTATTCATTCACTCACTTAGTTGTATCACAACAATTCAGTTATATTTAAATCACCAATACTACTTCAAGATTAAACAATTCATAATAGGCGTAGTAGTGTAGTACTTACGGAATATAAATGAAGAACAAAGAAGAACCTACTTGATTTGATGAGTTTGGATGATGTTCTTGTGAAGTAAAAGAGCAAAAGGAAAATTTTTGAGAGGATTTGGAGACTATAGGCGGCGCTTATGCTAGGTTTCCAATGTGTTTTTGGTTCAAGACTAAGTCTTTTATTTATAGAACAAGGTTGGGTCGGGTTTTGACCCATTTAAAATCGGATTTGGAGACAAAAAGTGACCATAGGCGGCGCTTTTTGCTTTGCCAATTCTTGGCATAGGCGGCGCCTTTTGCAAAGCATTGTTGAGCATAGGCGGCGCCTATGCCATAGCATTCTTAGGCATAGGTATCTCCTTTTGCATAGCATATGATATTCAAAGACAAAAGGCATTGGCATAGGCGGCGCCTATGCTATGGCATACTTGGGCATGGGCGGCGCCTATTCTATGGCACATTAGATTCCAATGGCTTAGGCCATAGTATAGGCCTTACCTTGTTCGTGGCCAAGTTTTACATAGGCCTAGCCTTGTTTTTTGCCTATATTTTCATAAGCAATGCCCAATCCATAGCATTTTGCTTCTTCATTCCTAACTTACCACCTTTAACATGCAATACGTCCAAATTAAAATTTGAAACCAACCTCCTCGTTTTACACCTCTTGCACCTACATTTACTCAAAAACAATAAAGACGATTAGAACGATGGATTGCCTCCCATCAAGCGCCTTAGTTTTGGTCATGGCACGACTCTTATTTTTGGATTTTTATTTATCAAAAGCAAATACGAAAGAAAGGAAAAATCAAAAAAAAATGGGTTGCCTCTCATCAAGCGCTTGATTTATTGTCGCGGCACGACATAGCTATCTCGAGTACTTAGACTTCGTAGAGATAAGTGATGGCTATATAGTTTATCGAATCAAGAGGACCAATATATGGTTTTACTCGTTGGCCATTCACCTTGAAGACAACACCATTATTGTTTTCCAACTCAACTACTCCAGACGAGTAGACTTGGTTAACTTTGTATGGACCCGACCATTTGGACTTCAACTTACCTGGGAATAGCTTCAATCTGGAATTGAAAAGAAGTACCATATCATCCTTTTGAAAATTTCATTGTACAATCCATTGATCATGGTACTTTTTCATCCGCTCCTTGCATAGGTCCGATCTTTCATAAGCATGTAGACGGAAATCATCCATCTAATTCAACTGCTCCAATCTCAGATTCATTGCATCATCCCAATTCAAATTAAGTCCCTTCAAAGCCCATAATGCCTTATGCTCAAGCTCAATGGGTAAGTGACAGGTTTTCCCATAAACTAGTTAGTACGGGGACATGCCAATTGGCATTTTGAATGCAGTCCTATAAGCCCATAGTGCATCGTCCAACTTCCGAGACCAATCTTTCCTATTAGCATTTACCGTCTTTGCAAGGATTTGCTTGATCTCTCGATTGGAAACCTCTACCTATCCGCTAGTTTGTGGGTGATAAGGTGTGGCTACCTTATGTTGCTTGACACCATATTTTGCCAACACGAATTTGAATAGCTTGTTGCAAAAGTGAGATCTTCCATCGCTTATGATAGTACATGGTACTCCAAAACGAGAGAAGATATTCCTCTTCAAGAATGATACAACACGTTTTCCCTCATTGTCGGCCAATGCTACTGCTTCAACCCATTTTGAAACATAGTCTACAGCGACTAGGATGTATTTCATTCCAAAAAAATTTACGTATGGACCGATGAAATCAATACCCCATACATCAAAGAGCTCTACTTCAAGAATTTTTGACATGGGCATCTCATGGTGTTTTGAAATAGCACCTTGTCTCTGACATTGGTCGCATCTTCTTACAAAGTCGTAAGCATCTCTAAATATAGAAGGCCAATAATATCTACTTTCCAATACCTTTCTTGCTGTCCGATTACCTGCGTGATGTCCCCCAACTTAGGAAGTGTGATATTCTTCCAATATCTTAGGCACTTCTACATGGGATATGCACCGCCGGATAACACCATCCGCGCATCATCAAAACAAATATGGCTCATCCCAAAAGTAGTGTTTTACATCATGCATAAACTTCCTCTTTTGATGGTAAGATAAGTTTGCAGGTATCACATTACTCACCACAAAATTCACAAAGTCGGCATACCATGGTTACTCTTTCATTATAGTCGCTAAGATCTCCTTGTCAGGGAATTCATCATCAATCTCGATTTCAGGCTGCGCTGTATGCTCATTCTCGAGTCCAGATAGATGATCGGCCACTTGGTTCTCGCAACCTCTTCTATAGTTAACCTCGAAATCAAATTCTTGCAGTAGCAATACCCATCGAATTAGTATTGGTTAGGCATCCTTCTTTGTTATTACATATCTTAGAGTTGTATGGTCTGTATGAACGACCACTTTGGTTCCCAACAAATAAGCATGAAACTTCTCAAAAGTGTACACAACCGCTAGGATCTCTTGTTCTGTGACCGTATAGTTCTTTTGGGCTTCGTTCAGGACCTTGCTCGCATAGTAGATAGGATGGAATAACTTCTCCCTTCTCTATCCAAGTACAGCGCCTATTGCTACCCCACTGGCGTCACACATAACTTTAAATGGTATAGACCAATCTGGTGCTGCCATGATAGGAGCTTTAATTAGTTTTCCTTTGAGGCATTCAAATACCTTCAAACAATCTTCATTGAAGTCAAACTTTGCATCTTTCTCCAAAAGTTTGCATAATGGACTAGCAATTTTGGAGAAGTCTTTGATAAACCGCCGATAGAAACCTGCATGCTCGAGGAAACTACGAACTCCCTTCACAGAAATTGGAGGTGGTAGCTTCTTGATAACTTCGATTTTATCTCGATCAACCTCAATTCCTCTTTCGGAGATTTTATGCCCAAGGACGATACCTTCTTTGACCATAAAGTAGCACTTCTCCCAATTCAGCACTAGGTTGTATTCTACACATCTTTGCAATGCCATACTTAGGTGTCACAAGGGGAAAGGATGGTTTTGTTTCTTAGACGGTTATTCAGGCTATAATCAGATTTGTATTTCCCCCAAAGACCAAGAGAAGACAACGTTCACATGCCCATATAGTACGTTTGCCTTTAAACGTATGCCATTCGGGCTATGTAATGCACCCGCCACCTTTCAGTGTTGTATGATGTCCATTTTCTCTGATATAGTTGAAGATACTTTGGAGGTATTTATGGATGACTTTTCAGTTGTTGGCGAAACGTTTGAAGCCATACTCTCCATCCGGTGACGGGTCTGAGTGGAATAAGCTCATTCTTTTCATTCACGACTACCGTCATGCCTCCTTTCTTGGGAACACATTGTACTGGGCATACCCATGTACTGTCAGAGATTGGATAAACAACTCCCGCATCTAACCGCTTGATAATTTCTTTTTTTACCACTTCTTGCATAGGTGGATTTAGACGCCTTTGATGCTCAATGGTGGGTGTGCAATTTTCTTCAAGCTGAATCTTGTGTGTACAAATCCCAGGTGGAATACCAATAATATCAGCGATGGTCCAACCAATGGCTCTTATATACTTCCGTAGAATAGCAATAAGAGCTGCAACTTGTTGCTTACCCAAATCTGTCGTCACAATGACTGGAAGTGTGTTTCCGCTTCCTAAGAATGCATACTTTAAATGACTCGGCAGCTCTTTTAATTCTAATGTGGGTGGCTCTTCAATATATGGCTTAGATGGTGGTGTGGGTCAATTTTTGAGATCAAGGTCCAGCTTCTTGGGAGCATGAGAATATGACCCTATTTCTGTCAGAGCACCAATAGTTTCTTCACAATTTTCAGCATCCTTACTCTCACCATTCATTAGCACAACCGCCAATGGGTCATCAATAATTTTCTCTTCTTCAATTAATTCTTTCCCATCATCAAAGTAAACATCAGTCACCAAAAATACGTTCAGATCTTTGGGTTGCTTCATTGATTTGCACACATCAAAGCGAACTACTTCGTCATTTATTCAAAATGAAAGCTCATTAGCTCTCAAATCAATAAACACACTTCCCGTAGCAAGGAAAGGGCGCCCCAAGATTATGGAAACTTCTGATTCTGCCTCACAATCCAAAATAACGAAGTCTGCCGGAAAGATTAACAAAGAAACCTTCACCAATACATCACATAAAATACCAACAGGTCATTTTACCGACCTATCCACCATTACGAGCCTCATATTGGTTGGAGTAGGATCACCCAACCCCAACTTTTTGTAAATGGATAATGTCATCAAATTGATGTTGGCTCCTAAGTCGCATAATGCCTTGGCAAAATTCAAAGAACTAACTGTGCATGGAATAGTGAAAGCACCGGGGTCGGCCTTCTTCTGAACTAGTGATCGGGTAGCAATTGCACTACAGTGATGAACCATATCTTTTAACTCAGAGCTTGCTGCACGCTTCTTTGTCAAAAGATCCTTCATAAATTTTGCATAACCAGGCATTTGTTCTAGTGCCTCCACCAACGGAACATTAATGGTCAGCTGCTTTAACATAGTCATGAATTTGCTGAACTTTGTATCATCCGCAATCTTCTTCAATATTTGAGGAAAGGTGGTGGTGGATATGGAGTTGTTTTCTCCACAGCTTTCTTCTCCTCTTGCTTCTGAATTTTGGTAGTTTCAGGATGCAAACCGCTGGGGGTGACATTATGGACGTCGTGGCCAACTTCTGCGGAATCTTCTCCTTTTGCCTTATCATCGATGTCAGCTGCCTCGTCGACCACTTGCTTGCCTTTGGATGAAGTTTCCAGCACCTTACCACTTTGGGTAGTAATTACCATGCATGATCCGTCATTCCTTGGATTTTGCACAGTGTCGCTAGGTAAGGTGTCAGCCTTTCTTTGATTGAGTGATGCTGTAAGTTGGCTCAATTGTTGCTCTATTTGCTTTATTGAAGTGGAGTGTGAGTCAACCAATTGCTTCATTGAGGACAAGTCATTTATTACCTCCGTTACTCCAGTGCTGGTTGCTTCCACTCCTTTCAATAGTTTAGCAATCATGTCTTCCATACTTCCAGAACCGGATGTAGTGGTATCACGTCTTCCTGGGGGAACATATAAACCACTCTTGTTATTCTTGTTATTCCAACTACCTTGGTCCTTGTTCCCAGATTTATCATAATAGTTTCGACCTTGGTTTCCTTGGGCATTGCCTCGGAAACCCCCTGGTAGTTCAAGTAGTTGGCTTCTTTTTCCGAATCAGATTCGTCTCTTCCTTTTAATGCAACAGCTTTGACTTTTTTGGTCTTCCCTGATAATAGATGATTTGTAAGAAGATCCACTTGTGTCTTCATGTGCGCCATGTCTTGATCACGTTCTTCTTCTCTTCTCCTTTGGTCTGCAGTCATGCCAATAGATAAAGTGGGGCTTGCTACCTCAGAATCCTTGGTATTCCAAGCTCTACTTTGCTTCGTTATCCTATCTAGCATATTGCTTGCCTGACCAAAAGTGAGGTCCATAAATGATTCTCCAGCCGTATTATCCACCACTGGTTTAGTTATTAAATTCAAGGCTCTATAAAGTATCTCCATTAGGTGAACATTAGTCATATGATGGTTTGGGCACCTCATTAGTTTCGTCTTGAACCTCTCCCATGTTTCATGAAGGGCTTCAATTGGAAGATGATAAAAGTTGCTAATTTTATCTCTCAATTGTGCTCATTTGGATGGCGGAAAGAATCTTTCTAGGAAAGCATCTCTTAATTGCCTCCAATTTGTAATAGAATCAGGAGTCAGCCCATTCAACCATAGAGTTGCCTCCCCATACAGAGATAATGGAAATAGACGTAATCGAATTGCATTCTGATCAATGCCGGGATTGTCGAACGACTTGCATGTAGAAATAAAGTTGATGATATGCATATTTGGATCATCGCCTGCTAGTCCACCAAATAATCCCTTGAGTTGCAATAACTGAATTATGGTTCTAGTGATATTGAACTTGGCTCCGGGCACTAATGGTGGAGGAATTATGGCTCCTGTGGCTCGGCTCCATCAAGATCATCATCATCATCGTCGAAAGCTGGTTGCATAGCTCGGTATTCAGGCCTAAACCTAGCTTGACGATCTCTTCTGTTGGCAGGTGTTACTATCTCAGCAGCATGCCTAGGGTTTAGTAACTCGTCATCACCTAGATCCTCATCGTCAGGATTTGTTGCTCGCCCAAGGTTATCAATATTTTGTTAATGTACTTGAGAGGCGGCTAGAGCAGCTAGTCTCACCTGTTCCTGTTGAGCAGCCATCCTTTCAATTTCGTGTTGTGCCTCCATTATGCCAATACGTTGTGGTTCAGGTTAATAGGTAATAACAGTTGACCAGAACTTCGAGTATGGGGCATGCACTAAATAAAAACCGGCAGAAAACAAAAACAAAAAAACTAAAAGTAAAGTACGAGAATCTTTGACCAAATGGTCTAGTAATTATCACAAACTTAGTTGACAACCGTATTCCCCGGCAACAGCGCCAATTTTTGATAACGCTTAATACTACAACTCTCGTAAGAGTGTAAGCGATTGTTGTCAAATATATAACCCAACTGGGTTGGGTATCGATCCCACAGGGAATAGCCGGTCAACAAGTAAGCAACGATTATTATACTTTTGATACAAGTCTCGTAAAAGGGGGGATTTTAACGTGAAAATAATGTAAACAAAGTAATAAAGTAAAAACAGAAAATAGCAAAGTAAAAAAAGAAAGAATATTTGGTAAGATATACAACAATGAGAATTGAGAAGTTGGGGTTATGTCCACCTTATGAGTTGTACGTCTCTATTGGCTATGAGTTATGCGAAATTCATACATGCATGTGCTTATACAGAATTGTATTCGATGGTAAATCCAAGCGTCTTTCGACCTAACAAGGACTATTTCACTTTAACTCTTTCGAGCTTAAAGTGTATATAACGGTACAAATTTTCCAAGAGGTTAATCCAATTACGTCACTAACTTTTTAATAGGGGTTGGTGCCCTATTACCTTGACATTATCTCTTTTCCAGACATATAACTTTTCTTTCAAACAAGTTAATGTTATACTGGCGTATTCTATGCGTTTGCAACCACAAGAATTTGCATTAAGATGAAGAGAATAATGATATAAGTAGCATACGTGTCATGAATTCACAAACTCATAGCAAAAGATAGTATCTCATAAGGCTTCCATAACCCAAACAAAGAAGTTTAGATATTCATGAGTGAAACGGAAATCACAATAGACATTATCATTATACCAAGATAAAGATCTAGCGTGTAGTATATGTTGGTATGGTGTTAGGGGTGAATTCCTTGTAGAATAGCGTTTCTCTTGTTGTGGAAATTAAGAATTGAATCGATGATGAGAAGAATAATTTAAAGTAGAAGAATTGTTAGAAGTAGAATGCCTAATTGAATGAATTAAAAGTAGAATGAGAATTGTAGAATAATAGAATGAATTCAAAATCCCTAGCAAGATAGGGTATTTATAATACCCATATCCTATTCCTACTAAGTTAATGCATTACTTAACCCAATCCTACTAGGTTAATGTATCATTATCCTAATCCTAATAAGTTACTGCTAGTCCACAAAGTCTTAAGAAATGTTGTTTTTGCCCGGGAAAGATTTTCCATGCGCCACTTTTGGTCCTTGGCGTCCAAGCTTTTCTTTCCTCCTTTCGTGAAGCTTTCTTTGGCGTTAAGTTATCCATAAAATACTGAATTCTACATCATTTATACCTGAAAACTTGCTAATCAAGTTTGTTAGCTCACTTACAGGAAAAAGGACTAAAAGTGCATGAATTATATAATTTGTTCTCAAAACTTGGCTAAAATATGGGTAAAATATAGCACTATAGGCGTGTAAATTCGCCTATCATCAGTGTTCGCTTAGTCAATTCATCAAAAGGTAGTGTATGGGTGCAGAGTAGTTCAGAATCATCCCTAGTTTCTGAGGTGAAGGAAAAGCAGGATAGGGATCCCAGTCTATTCAAGTTGAAGGAATCAATTAGAGATCAGAAGATAGAGGTTTTCTTCCAATAGGGAGATAGTGTGTTGTGCTACCAGGTTTGGCTATGTGTGCTAGGTCTAGATGACTTGAGGCAGCAAATTCTTACAGATGCATATGGTATGCGCTACACTATTCATCCAGGGGCCACAAAGATGTACCATGATTTGTGGGAGATCTATTGGTTGAGTGGGATAAAGAGAGATATTATAGAGTTTATGGCTAGGTGATTAATATATCTGCAGGTTAAGATCAAGCACCAAAAACCAAGTGGTTTCATGCAGGAGTTAAGTATTCCCACCTGAAAATTAGAAGAAGTGAACATGGACTTTGTGATGGGTTTTCCTCGTACTCGTGCCAGCATGATTCAATTTGGGTTATTATAGATCGGATGACCAAATCATCTTATTTCCCACCAGTTCATACCTCTTATTCAGTTAAGGATTATGCCAAACTCTATATCAGGGAGTTGGTCAGATTGTATGGTGTTTAACTGTCCATTATCTCTGATAGAGGCACCCAGTTCACCTTTCATTTCTGTAAGGCTTTCCAAAAGGGTCTTGGTACCCGAGTTCATCTTAGTACATCCTTTCACCCTCAGACAGATGGTCAAGCAAAAAGGAACATTCATACTTTAGAAGATATACTGCGAGCGTGTGCAATAGACTTTAAAGGTAGTTGGGATGACATTTGCCTTTGATTAAATTCGCATATAACAACAGTTATCATTCCACCATTCAGATGGCTCCGAGCACTTTATGGGAGGCAGTGTAGATCTGTTATCGGTTAATTTGTGAGGCCACAGTGTTAGGTCCTGACTTGGTATTTGATACCTTAGAGAAAGTTTAGTTGATCAGTAAAAGGCTTAAGACAGCTCAAAGCCGACAGAAATTGTACGCAAATATACACAGAAAGGATCTCGAGTTTGAGATTGGTGATTTTGTGTATTTGCAAATTTCTCCAATGAAAGGAGTGAACATGTTCGGTAAAAATAGGAAACTCAATCCTCAATATGTCGGTCCTTACCGAATTCCTATCTATTTCGGAAAGGTAGCTTACGAGCTTGAGTTTCTTTCTAACTTAGCTTCAATGCATCCAGTGTTCCATGTCTCCTTGCTAAAGAAATGCATAGGTGATCCAGCAGTCGTAGTCCCTATAGGGGTATAGATATTTAGAACAACCTCTCCTATAAAGAGATCCTAATCAAAATCCTTAATTATTAGGTTTGCAAACTGAGGAATAAAGAAGTCCCGCTAGTCAAAGTTCTTTGGCGGAATTAGTCCATTGAGAAAGCTACTTGGGAAGCAGAGACAGACATGAGGACCAAGTAATAGTTTTTCTTTGAATTTACTCAGTATCATGTTCAGATATAGATGCCATCTTGGTATCAATTAACGTTGCATACTCAGTCATGCATTCACAAATTAGTTCAATCATGTACTCATGTATCTGGCATACATATTCAGTATATAAATTCAGCTTATCAGTAATCCTAGTCATGAATTCATGAATCATGTTCAGCTATACACGCATGCATCAGATATACATGTTCAGTATGATAATTTAGTATATCAGTAATTTCAGTCATGAAATCATGCTTCAGTTGTACATGTCCAGTGTCTAAATCTAGTCTATCAGTATTCTCACTTTAATCAGTCTCATTCGAGGATGAATATTCCCAAGGGAGAGATATTGTAAGATCGTGCAAAATCCTAACCTCAACTCAGTATTTTAAGCTTACTAAGGGGTCCCAGACTTAGAAAATTCTAGATAAGTATTAAGACTTAGTAATATTTTAGCCTTCGTAAGTTGGCAACTTTATTTCACGACTCTTATGATCTTAAAGTATCGATCTTTAGATTGATTCATGATTAGATATTTTAGTAGGTGTTCTCAGACGAGTTTTGCATTTTTTAGACCTCGTTTAAACCACGTTTGAGAATTCAAAATAGTACATCAACGCAATCTCAGTGCGACACGGCGGCCATCACGTTGATCAATATGTTCCTTGGCTCCCAGTGGCAATTTCCAGTGAACTAATACAAACTCAATGCAGTGCATTGGCCATTGCGTCGATGCCAATGATGGGGTGCGTCGATCTGCACATCGACAGTCCAATTTTTAGTAATTAAAAGCCGCATCCTTAGGGGTATTAAGGTCATTTTCCTACCCCTATTGAGCCTTAAAACACTAGATTCTGCCTACATTGAACGAAATATACTTATTTTCACTTAAATTGCTCAAGAACAAGAACCCTAGGTGATTTAATTTCAAGTCCAAGACTCAAGATTTCCACCATTTTCAGTAGGAATTTAGCAACCAAGGTATGTCAATTGTTTATCCAAGGGTTCCTTCCACCCTTGGAGTCTAATAAACTCTTTTAAACTTTAAGTAGCTTGATTTCATGCTTTTCATGATTTGGATTCAAGAGTATTCATTATTATAATGTTGATTGGATTTATAATCCATGATTAAGTGCAAGAATTATGTAAAAACAACTATTATGTATGTAGTATCATGTGAATTCGTGATAAAGTCTTGAAATTGTGATGCTCGTGTGTTGATTAGTACTATGTGCATATACAATGCCTTTCAAGTGTTTGATAAGTTGTTCATGAGAATTAAATAATGAAATTATATCATGTTAGCATGTATTCAAGTTCATGTCATGCAAGTGTTTGTTAGAATGTCTCAATGAAAGAATGATGACAAGTAGTTGTTTATCATATTTCAAGATTGTGCCATGTCTTATAATTTATGCTATCGAGTCCTAGGGTATTTAATACCCGATAATTTAGCTGATTACTTAGAGATATAGTCAGTCTTAGGATAGTATCATTCAGGTCACGATCAATAGTACTCTCAGTCAGTTATAGAACTCAAAAAAAACTCAGTAGACTCAGTATCAGTAAATTCAGTCAGTTAACAAAAATTCAGCAGTATTCTGTCAGTAAATGGAACTCAGTGAATTCAATTCAGTTAGATAGTATAATCAGTAACAGTTCAGTCAAGCCTAGTATTAACTAGGAAATTAGTTTAGTGTCTATTCAAATGAGAGTAGGATTCAGCACTGTGTTAACCCAGGTATGGGGGCATTCCTGCCAGCAGAGGGTTTGAACCTTAGTAGAAATTCCTATGTTACAGAACTACATAGATAGCGTAGGTTGAGATATCTTTCTGCCAGACTAGTGTTGATATATCTAGTACGAGTTTTCCTGCCAGCGAGGGTTGATGAAAGAGCTTTCTGTCAGAGAGGGTTAACTTACAGCTTGTCTTTACCCATGGCATAATACAGACACCCTTCCAACTAGGAATACAGGTTAGACCCCAATATATTCATAAAGGGCCATATCAGTTAGATAATTATCTCTTACAGTCTCAGTTTCAAATTTAGTCTCAGAATAGAACTCAGTTCAGTTCTACAAATTCAGGATTGTCAGATGCAGACACTTATTTCAATACAAAACCTAGTATAGTCCCACAAGATCAAGACTATTAGATACAGTCCCTCATTTATCACCTACACAGTATCAGTACATGCAAACATCAGTAAATCAGTAATTTAGAACTCAGTATCCAGTGTTATCACAATCTCAGTTACAGTATATGTATTCATTCATGTATTCTTATTCAATTATATTCATGTCATTCAGTCAGTGTTGTTCATGCATATGAACTCATGAATTCTAGCCTACCTCACTTAGAATACCAGTACATTCAAAGTACTAACGCATACCTTTCTTTTGCATTATGATATACTATATCATAGGTTCAGATGAATGGGCTTCCGATCATACTTAGTAGTTCAGATATTCAGCTGACAGAGTTATTGGTGAGTCCTCTTAGTTCGAGGACATGATGATTGTTTTAGTAGTCCAACTTATTTTAGTAGTTCAAAGTTAGTTGGGACTTGTCCCATCAACTCCATAGTTCAGATAGTTTAGAGGCTTTTCAGAATTGAGTATTTTCAGATAGATGTATCATATTTGGTATTTGTTATACCATATTCAGTTTTATTACATAATTGAACCTTATGGTATGTTTTCTGACTAATTTCCTCATACTAGAGTATTATTATTTAGTTATTGTAGCAAGTACCAACCATGGGTTAGGTTGTGGTCCTTTGGGATTATGAACACCGTGTAGCAACCGGGGTACAGACTCGGGGTATTACAAGATTTTTTTGAAACTTCTATTCCATTCGCCAATTTGGATACGATAAGAATGTTGTTAGCTTTAGCATCTCAACAAGGATGGAAGATCCACCAGCTTGATGTGAAATCAGCTTTTCTAAATGGCTACCTTGAAGAAGAAATCTTTGTAAAACAACCTAAAGCTTTTTCTATCAAAGGCAAAGAAGAAAAAGTGTACTTTCTAAAGAAGGCATTGAATGGTTTGAAACAAGCTCCTAGAGCTTGGTCTAGCAAAATTGATGCTCATCTCCTTAGCTTAGGCTTTCAAAAAATCCTCAGCAACTGTACACTTTATATTTGAAAAGAGGATTCTGATTTAACCATTTTCTCTTTGTATGTAGATGACTGGCTAGTTACAGGTAGTAATTTGGACTTGATCATTCTGTTCAAAACTAAAATGATGAAAGTTTTTAAGATGACAAACCTTGGTGAAATATTTTATCCTTGGAATGGAAGTTCAGTAAAAAAGAAATAAGATCTTCATATGCCAGCAGAAATATGCCAAAGAAATTCTCAAAAAGTTCAAAATAAAAGATTACAAGTCTACTGCAACTCCTATGAATCAAAATGAGAAGTTTTGCGAAGAAGATAGAGCCGAAAAGGTTAATAAAGTACTTTATAGGAGTCTTATAGGTTGCTTAATGTACTTGACTACAACGAGGCCGAATATTATTTATGGTGTGAATTTACTTTCAAGATACATGCACTATGCTAGAAAAATTCATTTTCAATCAGCTAAACGTATGATTAGATATGTCAAAGTTACTATTAATTTTGGCATAATGTTCAAAAAGACATCAGATTTGTAATTTCATGGATTTTCTGATAGTGATTGGGTTGGTTGCTCAGATGATATGAGAAGCACCTTAGGTTACTATTTTAGTTATGGTTCTAGAATATTCTCTTGGTATTCAAAGAAGCAATATGTTGTGGCTTAATCTACAGCTGGAGCAGAATACATGACAGTTGTTTTAGCTGTAAATCAAGCCCTTTAGATTCGAAAGCTGCTGGCAGATTTGTACATGGAACAAAAGAAGAGTACTGAAATTCTTGTGGTTAATAAAGCTGCAATTTCAATTGCAAATAATTCTGTCTCTTATGAGAAGACAAAATATTTTAAGAACAAGCTATATTTTTTAAGGAGGGTGCAAAAGAATGGAGACATAAACATGGTGCACTGCAGAACAGATTTCCAGAATAACGATATTTTAACTAAGTCTCTACCCAAAGCAAGATTCAAATTTCTCAGAGAAAGACTTGGTATTACTGCTCTTGAGTTAAGGAGTAGTGTTAACATTAGTGTCTCAAAAGCTGGAGATTAGCTATACTAGCTGCTATAATTCAAAATACAGCTTTAAAGTTGAATTATGTTTAGGTAAATAAGGCTGCAATCATGCAGAATCTGATTTTATAACAGTTGTTAATCTTTAGGCTATAATTGTTAGAGATAATGATAGCTTATTTTACTCGTTTTAATTAGCATTTTTAGTTATGATATTATGTATAAATGTGGTAGTGATCAGTGACAAATAATCAAGTTCGGCTCTTTCTCTTCTTAGTTCAAGTTCTATTTTTTTCTTATACAGATTAAGTTCTATTTGTTTTTCTTTCCTACAATTATTGGTTTCAATTATCCTAACTCTTTATCTAACTTTTTAAACATCAGAAAATCTATTTTCTTGTAAGCCTCATTTTATTCGTTTGATCATCAGTTTTTTAGAGACAGAATCTTTAACGAAGAAATCAAGGGATTGGAATGAGAAAAATTTTCTCTCGTAATATTTCAACATCAAATATTGTCTCGAATCTAGGAATGAAGTTGGTATAGCTTTGGCCACTATACCACCCCTAATGGCAAAGGAAGACCTATGTTGAGAGTAGGGGATGCACGTGTATCCACTAGCCTCGAGAAAAACTGTGTATATACATTTTGTATATTTGTATATATATCCGGGAATTTAATTAAATATATGTCGTGCAGCCTTAACGATTACTGATTAGGTTGGTGATATGGCTGAACTTGTCGCCTAAAATCTCCTTATGGGTGGATAACTTGGGTTCAAGGGTTCGAAACCCACCAACAACAATTGTTTTATTGCTCCTTTTACCAAATACATTTTTGCTGTAGCATTATTGCTTTTTTATCCCCCTTCAAAAATACATTTTTCTCCTTTTCCCAAATACATTTGTGTTGCAGCATTATTGTTTCTTTCTCCCCCTTCAAAAATACATTTTTCTGCAGCATTATTGATATCCCCCCTCCCCCACAAACAACATTGACAACATTATATTTTAAATTTTCCATCTATTATCTATATAGAGAGAGACATATATTATTTATGTATTTTAAATTTTATTCCAAAAATACAAGCTCCCTTTCAATTTCAAAAGATAGATTCTCCTTATCTTATACTATAAAATGTTTATTTTACTTTTAGTTTTTAATCATTGACTTATGTTTTATTTTAAAGTTAGGAATTTAAAGTTTAAAGCAGGCTTAAATCTGACGTTTCCTCATAGCAACCATCTAGCAAACAGATCTCTCACATTTTCTATTTTTCAAAAAACTTTCTATTATTGTTGAAAATATAAGAGTGCATCGAATTCAAGTACGGTGAATAACACACATTTATCATATTAAACAAATTAATGATATCAATAAAATTAAGTTTTCAAAGAACTGTATGTCAAACTTTAGCACTATTAAAAATTATGTTTAAATATAGAGGTGCACCCGTCAAGCTCAAATCCTGAGTTTACCTCTGCCTAATGGGGCATTTGGAATTAACAAATAGTAAAGCCAGTTTTGCTAAATTAGATATATCATCACTATAGTCTATTAAGGGAGACAAATCACCGGGACTAGATGGATGCGAAAGTCATGGGAGATTGTAAGTCAGGATGTAGTGGGGGTTGTGCTTGAATTTTTCAAGGGACGGAAAATGCTAAAGGTGTCATTGATACAGCAATCACCCTCATTCCTAAGATAACACACGCTGACCATGTAGGGGATTACAGGCCAATCTCATGTTGCAATGTTGTATACAAGATCATATCCAAGATGTTATGTAGCAGACTAGCTTGTGTTCTACCTACGATCATATCAGAAAATCAAATTGTGTTTCTGGCAGGAAGGTCACTAGGCTCTAGAATAGGAAGAATACTACCACAATGGCTGTTGGTATTGGAAGAAGGTATGTATATAAAAGCTAAATTTATGGTAGGGTATGTGCACAACAGCTAGCTTAAAGGGAATAACAAATATACTATTTAGAGTGGCTATATCTGGAAAATAGGGATTGCCACTTGCTGGCCTGAATGGAGGAGAGTGTGGAATAAAGCCAATACACCAAAGTATAGCTTTATATGTTGTCTAACCAAGCATAAATGACTCATGACCAAGGCAAGAATAAAGCATATTGGATACACTGATGATAATGCCTGCCTATTATGTGGTACTCACTCTAAAACTTTAGAGCATTTATATTTTTGGCCTAAATTCTCTAAGGAGTGCCTGGATATTATTATGAATTGGTTGAAGATTAAAATGGTGAATCATAATATACAAGGATGGTGGACAAAGATTGCAAGAAGAGAAAAAGGTAAGATGAGTAGAGCTTTCTTATGGTATGTGTCGGCAGCCCTCATTTACAACATGTGGATGGCAAGGAATGATACAATATGGAATCAAAAGTGCCTAGACCAAAGTATGTTTGCAAGCAAATTTTGATAAAATGCAGATACAAGATGAGAGAATCACTACGTAGTAAAATATACGTGTAAAGATAAAATGTGGATAGAAGAGGTATTTAATGGAGAGATATAAAAGATACAGGGGTTTAAATGGGGTGGCTAGAAGCTGTAGGCTTAATTTATGTTTATTGTTGTTATCCTTTTGTATTTGATGGATGAAGGTTGAATAAAGTTCGTGTTGGTTTTGACCAAAAAAATAAAGTTTAGATGCCCGACAGAACTTGTATTTTTTGTATAGTAAAAATGCAGTGCAAGGCTTGCAACACATGCTAGAGGAACTTATTTCATGTACAAAGTCCTCGAATTCTTTAATCACTTCTTAGTGCCAGATAGATCAATAAAATATATTTTGTCTATAGAAATACAAGGAGACTTTAATTAATGAGAATTTTGTGGTGATGATAAAGAGGATGATAGGTGATATCGTACTCTGACCAGGCTTCAAAAAATTTTGAGATCACCAAATTCTCAAGAATCAAGGCGTCAAGAGCCTAATCAGGTCCCCTCACCATACTTTGTAGATAAAAGGTTAGGGCCTCTCAGTCGATCCTCAGTTGATAACAATTCCGTCCTATCAAAGTAAAGTATAAGCCATTCACATCCAGATCATGAATATTTAGAATCTGTATTATTCAAAGAGACATTGCTTTTGCTATTCAAATTGAAGGGTTATATAAAATGGGTTTATTTCCAGCGTCATATCCACAGTTAGCCCAATTATAATTAATGGTGTGCCAATATGAAACCTTACAATCAAGTTGATTTATATAGGGATATGAGTTGTAGGCTAGTGGTCCCATGCCAAAAATGTTTTGAAAAAAAGAAAAATGGTGATTTATGTTCTACAGTTACTTTAGCTAGATGTTTTTTGTTGTGCGAAAGCC
The DNA here is from genome assembly GCA_030864225.1 of Capsicum baccatum var. pendulum. Taxonomy (NCBI): domain Eukaryota; kingdom Viridiplantae; phylum Streptophyta; class Magnoliopsida; order Solanales; family Solanaceae; genus Capsicum; species Capsicum baccatum. The sequence continues at coordinate 193,123,272 of CM061559.1, read as the reverse complement.
CTTTTTCCCATTTGTCATTCTTTATTATTATGTTCTTCTTTTAATTTTTCATCTGTGGTGGTGGATATTTTGATGCAGTAGTATGGGATTTGAAGTTAGCTCACAGATGGCGTGATCTTCTCATCCTTAACCGGTGAGGGATTGAATCCCACCACGGACAATGCTCCTCCAACATCCCTCAAACAGCAATAATATTTTGGAAAAGATATATATGGATTATGGTTAAGAAAGGCATAAGTTGTGTTATACATTTAGATTTTCTCCCACTTCATTGCCCAATTGCCACTTACCTGGCAACAAAAAAAAACAAAAACCATTACACCCAAGGTTATGACTTAGAGGTCAATGAAGTGGGTTGAGAATCATGAGATCTTTAGTTCAAATCTTAGCTAAACATAAAATGTGTATTTTGTTTAAATTAACCGCAAGCTACGAGATCTTTAATTAAACTGTATTGGGCTTTGCAATAACAAAAAAGAGGCTTGAGTTTTGGCAGATTGTGAAAATACTAGAGTATTTTGAACTATTGATCACTCATGACAGAACTTTGAATCTTGTTTAGAAGTCAATGTTTTAAGATCACAAGAAAGTATGTCATTATTGGATCTAAATACTTGGTCCCGTACATCAAAATGCTTCATTACATCAAAAATGTTTTAATGCTAATGCTGAAGCCTAAGTTTTCTTGAGTTTACTGGATGATCTGACTTTTGTGGGTGTACCTAGTCTTTGTTTAATTAAACTACTTATGATTAAATACTATTGTACAGATCTACTTCATCATTAAGCATATAGGAATAATTAGGTTGTAGTTATGCATTAAAGATAGTGTCAAAACTATTGGGTTCATAGAAGTGTGAATGGAAAATGGAGAAAAAATAGTGGAGAAGATGAGACACCAATTTGGAAAGTGTACTCCCAAAATTAGAAAGTTCACTAATTCTCTCACATTGATGGGAGAAGGGAACTTTGGAAGCTTTACAATGATGAATACTTACTCCATATGATAAGTGAGGTGAAAAATAAGAGATGCCTCAAACCATCGTCGTTGTTGCTAGCTCGGCTTCGGCTTCGGAGTCGAATTCAGATTTGTCAAATGATAGATCGATGAGATTAATGTTTTGATAGAACTAACGCACTATTTCCTTTTTACTGAACTGATGCATGCATTGAACTGATATACTATTTCTGTTTAGACTGAACAAATGCAATTCTTCAATGAAGTGATGCACTGTTTTGAACCGGTGCACTATTTGGTGAAATGGTATACTGCTTCAGCAAAAGTGCTGCAGACATGCATTTTCAGAAACATCACACCATTTAAGAGAACTAATGCCACCTTTTTGAAGAGACATCTGATAGGCTATATAAACCTTCTTTCCTTTACAGGTTTTGAAATAAAATTTTTAGAATAAAAACTCTCTTCTTTTCTTTAAAAATATTTTGTGTGATCAACCAAAATGTTCTGTGCATTCGAAGAATCCACCTATTTGAAGTACCGCTATAGTCGTATTGAAGGCCATTTTATCCTAGAAGGAATATTCCATAACCTTGGGTGTGGTGAGGGGAATTATTCCTTAAGAAAAGTCCATGAATTTGGACGACTTGGTCTTATTCATTTCTGTTTCATCTATTTTTTGAAATATAAAATACACCTCTTGGAAAGGTCATTTTGATATTGTGTTGAGGGTATTTGATATACTTCATTATGTTCTTGTTTATATACTTGAACCTTAGTTGAAGTTGTTGTTTCTACTACACAGATTCTGCGTAACCGTTGAAGGAACATAACAATCTTAAGAAATAACCTTATCGAATCTGTATAACTTGTTTTTGGAGTTTAAAGCTTAGGATTTCTACTCCGCTATAATTTAAATAGTGATTAGAAGACATAAAATCTTCATCACAAGTTAAAGTTCACTCAATTGATGATTTGAAGTTATAAAAACTTCATCGTTAATTAGAAATAAGAAGAAAAGTTGAAAAGTTATTTAGCTTTATAAGTAGTATTCTGAAAATACTAAATTTTTCTGTCTTGTGTTGACAGGAAAGATGCCTAATGAAATTCAAATAATAGAAGTGACAATGTCTGTGGGGGCAACTAATATTGCCACATCAAGTCGTACAAATGCTCCGCCAACAATGGCACCGGCGGAGAAGCCCAAAATATTTTCGAGCATTGACTTCAAGCGGTGGCAGCAAAAGATGTTCTTTTACCTAACCACTTTATGTCAGCAATGGTTTACTAGCGAAGACGCTCCTAAGGTGCCTGAGGGAATCTCGGAAAAAGACAGCTTTGTTATTGTAGAAGCTTGGAAACATTCGGACTTCCTTTGCAGGAATTATATTCTGAGTGGTTTCCAAGACGAGCTCTACAATATTTATAGTGGAACCAAGACATCAAAGTAATTGTCGGGGGCACTGGAACAAAAATATAAGATGGAGGATGCCGGAATTAAAAAATTCCTTGTTGCACGGTTAATGGACTTCAAAATGATAGATAGCAAATCTGTTGTCTCTCAAGTATAGGAGTTGCAAGTTATTATACATGATCTCCTAGAAGAAGGTATATATTTGAAAAATACCTTAGTTGAACAAATTAAAAGTGTTCTTAATACTCACATAAACTTTATTGTAGGTTTAATTATGAATGATGCTTTCCAAGTAGCAGTGATAATTGAGAAGCTACCACCTTTGTGGAAAGACTTCAAAAACTACTTAAAGCATAAACGTAAGGAGATGACTGTTGAAGATCTTATTGTACAACTTTATACTGAAGAGGATAATAAAGATGCCGAAATAAGGTCAAAGGGGAATTCTACAATTAATGGAGCACATATTGTAGAAGATGACCAAAATAATTTCAATAAAATGAAGAAAGATGAACAAGGAAGCAATCAACCCAAGAAAAAGCTCAAGGGAAAATGCTTCAACTGTGTCAAGATTGGCCATAAGTCCACAAAGGGCGGAGAATATGAATATCCCTTTGCATAAATATGTGTAGAGAATAGAATAATCCATCAAAATACAGCCCCATATTCACCTTAATCTAATGGAATTGCAGAAATAAAAAACTGAACTATGAAGGAAATGATAAATGTCTTACTTATAAGTTCTGGTTTACCATAAAACTTATAGGGTGAGGCTATCCTTACGGCCAATCGTATACTCAACAGAGTTCACCATAGTAAAACACAATTAATTCCTTATGAAAATGGAAAGGAAGGAAACCCAACTTGAAATATTTCAAAGTGTGGGGGTATCTAGCGAAGGTTCAAATTCCTATACCTAAAAGGGTTAAGATAGGACCTAAAATGGTGGACTGTGTTTTCATAGGATATGCTAAAAGTAGTAAAGCATATCGATTTTTGTTTCATAAATCCAACATTCGGATATTAATGAAAATATGGTAATTGAATCAGACAATGCTGAATTCTTTGAAAACATTTACCCATATAAATTAGACATGAATAGTCTAGTAGAGGATCTAAACGACCTGGAGATGAACCAAGTGAGAATGTACATAATGAAGAAAATCCAATACGTAGTACACATCAAATAACGTCAACTTAGTTTGGATTGGATTTCGTAATTTTTCTCTTAGAAAATGAGCCTCAAACATTTAAAGAAGCGATGTCGTTGTAAGACTCATCCTATTGGAAAGAGGCTGTCAATAGTGAGACAGATTCAATCTTAAGCAACCATACATGGGAATTGGTTGACCTTCCTTCTAGAAATAAACCATTAGGTTCTAAATGGATTTTTAAAAGAAAAATAAAGACGGATGGTACTATTAACAAATACAAGGTAAGACTTGTAGTAAAAGTCTTCAAACAGAAGGAAGGCCTTGATTACTTTGATATATACTCGCCAGTAACAAGGATAACATCGATTCGAATATTAATTGCCTTGGCGGCGGTATATGATCTTTGAATCCATCAAATGGATGTAAAGACCGCATTCCTAAATGGAGATTTGGAGGAAGAAATATACATGGAACAACCTGAGGGTTTTGTGGTTCCAGGAAAAAAAAATAAGGTGTGTAAACTTGTCAAGTCACTTTATGGACTAAAACAAGCACCTAAGCAATGGCATGCAAAGTTTGACCAAACCATGTTGGCAAATGGATAAATAAATGTGACAAATGTGTATATATTAAAGACACACCAAATCACCAAGTCACTGTTTGTTTATATGTGGATGATATGTTGATCATCAGCAAAGATATTTGTGACATAAATTCAACCAAACGAATGCTCGAGAGCAAGTTTGATATGAAAGACCTTGGAGTTGCAGATGTGATCTTAGGTATATGAATCCATAGAACTCCACATTGTTTAGCATTGTAACAGTCTCATTATATCAAAAAAGTACTTGACAAGTTTAAGGATATAGAATTTGGTATTGCCAAGGCTCCATTGGATGTGAACTTTACACTTCGAAAGAATGAAGGTAAAAGTGACTCACAATTGGAGTACGCAAGAGTATTGGTATGTTTAATGTATATAATGAACTGTACATGACCATACATAGCATGTACAATTAGTAAATTGAGTTGGTACACTAGTAATACCGACAAAACTCATTGGATGGCAATGAAAAGAGTTTTGGGGTATCTTAAATACACTCAAAACTATGCTTTGCATTATAATAAATATCCTACGGTACTTGAAGGATATAGTGATGCAAATTGGATCACCGGATCGAACGAAGTAAAATCTACAAGTGGATATGTATTTACTATCGGTGGAGGAGCAGTTTCTTGGAAATCATCCAAACAAACTTGTATCGCTCGCGCTACAATAGAATCTAAATTTATCGTATTAGATAAAGCAGGTGAAGAATCTGAATAGCTATGGAATTTTTGGAAGATATTCCGTATTGTCCCAAGCCAGTGGCACCAGTATGTATACACTGTGATAGCCAAGCAAAAATTGGTAGGGCAGGGAGCATGATGTACAACGGTAAATATCATCATATACGACGAAGACATAATAATGTTAGGGAACTTCTCTCTAGTGGAATTATCACTATTGACTATGTAAAGTCAAAGAATAATGTGTTGGATCCACTTACAAAAGGCCTATCTAGAGAAAGAGTGGAAAGAACATCCAAGGGAATAGGCTTAAGGCCTAGGACGAGTACTCTACCTAGAAGACTGGAGATCCAAAGATCTAGGTTCAAGGAGATCAAACAAAGTTATGTTTGACAGGTTCAACATTGTCAAATACCCAAACCATTCTCATGATGTAGACAATATTTAGTAAACAAGGATAAGACTTCAGGTGAAAAGTCTTTTAATGATTATCTAAATTTGGCAGATTTGACAAAATAGTTTAATCTATAGGATTGAACGTTTAGAAATCACCTATGCGAGGGCGAAGTGGAAGCCTCCTCAAGAAGAATGTTAGTAAAGGCCTATTCTCTAAGCTATCAAACCGGGACGTTTTCATGGATGAAAAGAACAAAACCGTAAGAACCATAAATGTTAAAAGACTAGTTGTGTGACATGTGTTGTCTAGGTGTACATTAAAGCTGGATGGTTTAAAGATATCAAATCTGCCAATTAACCGAGTACATCCAATGCATGTTTACTACGGAAAGTTTAAACTGAAACCCACTTATCCAGATGCAATCGGTCTTTGCTTAATATACTTGCCCATAAAAGTTTTACGAAAAATAGTCATTCTCCATTCATGTGGGCGATTGTTGGGTTCATAGAAGTGTGAATGGAAAACGGAGAAAAAATAGTGGAGAAGAGGAGACACCAATTTGGATAGTGTACTCCCAAAATTAGAAAGTTCACTAATTTTCCACATTTGTGGGAGAAGGTAACTTTGGAGTATTTATAATGATGAATACTTACTACACATGATAAGTGAGGCAAGAAATAAGAGATTCCTCGCGCCGTCGCCGTCGTCGCTCGCTTGGCTTCGGCTTCGGATTTAGATTTGGATTTTGATTTGTCAAATGATTGATCGATGAGATCTATTTTTTTTGACAAACTTTATTTTATGAAATATGATCAATACTCTATTTATATGCATGCAGTAACAGTAACAGATGCAATATTTTGATAGAACGGATGCACTGTTTCAACTGAACTGATGCATTGTTTCTGAACTGATGCACTCTTTCTTTTCGATTGAATTGATGCATGCACTGAACTGATATATTGTTTCTATATCGACTGAATAGATGCAATTCTTTAATGAAGTAATGCACTGTTTCAAATCGGTGCACTGTTTGGTAAAATGGTATACTGCTTCAGCAAAAATGCTGCAGACATGCATTTTCAGAAACATCACACCATTTAAGTGAACCAATGCCACCTTTTCAAAGAGGCATCTTCTAGGCTATATAAACCTGCTTTCCTTCATAGGTTTTGACATAAAATTTTTAGAATAAAAACTCTCTTCTTTTCTTTACAAATATTCTGTGTGATCAATCAAAACGTTCTGTGCGTTCGAAGAATCTGCCTATTTGAGGTAATGCTATAGTCAAAATGAAGGCTATTTTATCCTGGGAAGATGATTCCATAAGATCGAGTACAGTGAGGGGAATTATTCCATAAGAAAAGTCCATGATGTCAAATGACTTGGTCTTATTCATTTCTATTTCATCTATTTTCTTAAAATTAAAATACACGTCTTGGAAAGGTCATTTTGATCTTGTGTTGAGGGTATTTGATATACTGCATTGTATTCTTGTTTATATACTTTAACTTTAGTTGAAGTTGTTATTTCTACTATATAAATTCTGTGTACCCGTAGAAGGAACATAACAATCTTAAGAAATAACCTTACAGAATCTGTATAACTTGTTTTTGGAGATTAAAGCTTAGGATTTCTCCTCCGCTAGAATTTAACTAGTGATTAGAAGACATAAAATCTTCATCACAAGTTAAAGTTCACTCGGTGGACGATTTGAATTTATAAAAACTTCATCGTTAATTAGAAACAAGAAGAAAAGTTGAAAAGTTATTTAACTTTATAAGTAGTATTTTGAAAATACTAAATTTTTCTGTCTTGTTTTGACAGAAAAGATGACTAACAAAAGTCAAATTATGGATGCGAAAACGCCTATGGGGGAAACTAATATTGCAATATCAAGTCGCACAAATGCTCCGCCAATAATGGCACCGACAGAAAAGCCCACAAAAATTTTAAGCATTGACTTCAAGCGGTGGCAGCAAAAGATGTTCTTATACCTCACCACTTTATGTGTGCAATGGTTTACTAGCAAAGACGCTCCTAAGGTGCCCGAGGGAACCTCAGACAAAGACCGCTTTATTATTGTAGAAGCTTGGAAACATTCAGACTTCCTTTGCTGGAATTATATTCTGAGTGGTCTCTAAGATGACCTCTACAATGTTTATAGTGGAACCAAGACATCAGAAGAATTATGGGGGCCACTTGAACAAAAATATAATATGGAGGATGAGGGAATTAAGAAATTCCTTGTTGCATAGTTCTTGGACTTCAAAATGATAGATAGAAAATATGCTGTCTCTCAATTATAGGAGTTGCAAGTCATCATACATGATCTCCTAGCAGAAGATATATCTTTGAAAAATACCTTAGTTGAACAAATTAAAAGTGTTCCTAATACTCATATAAACTATTTTATAGGTTTAATTGTGAATGATGTTTTCCAATTAACAGCGATAGTTGAGAAGCTACCACCTTTGTGAAAAGACTTCAAAAACTACTTAAAGCATAAACGCAAGGAGATGACTGTTGAAGATCTTATTGTCCGACTTCATATTGAAGAGGATAATAATGCTGTCAAAATAAGGTCAAAGGGTAATTCTACAATTAATGGAGCACATATTGTAGAAGATGACCAAAACAATTCTAAGTAAGGAAAGAAAGCTGAACAAGGAAGCAATCAACCCAAGAAAAAGTTCAAGGGAAAATGCTTCAACTGTGGCAAGATTGGCCACAAGCCATAGATTATCGTGCCCCAAAGAAGGAAAAGATGAAAGATTAAGCAAATATGATTGAATTCAACAAAGAATGCGATGATCTGTGTGCTATATTCTCATAATGCAACTTGACGGGGAATCCTCGCGAATGGTAGATGGATTCTGGTGCCACCCACCATGTATATGCCAACAAGGAGTTATTTTCGTTATTTGCTTTGGCTCAAGTAGAAGAAATGATCTACATGGCTAGCTCCACTATGGCTAAGGTAGAAGAAACAGGAAAAATTTGCTTAAAGATGACTTCCAAAAAGGTCTTGATACTTAACAATGTATTGTATGTTCCAGAGTTACGTAAGAATTTAATTTTTGTTTCACTTCAATATAAGAACGGATTCAAATGTGTAACCATTTCTGGAAAATTGTAATTAGCAAAGGAGAAATATATGTTGGAAAAGGCTATCTGATCGAAGGCCTTTATAAGATGAATGTAATGACTGTTGAAATAAATAGAAGTTTGAATTCCTCTTATTTGCTTGAGTCTTATGATTTATGACATGAACGTTTAGGCCATGTTAATTACAAAATATTACGAAAACTGATTAACTTAGAAGTTTTGCCAAACTTTGAGTGCAATAAATCAAAGTATCAAACGTGTGTGGAATCGAAGTATGCAAAGCATCCTTATAAGTCTGTTGAAAGGAATTTCAATTCCTTAGACTTAATACACACTGACATTTGTGATATGAAGTCAACACCATCACGTGGTGGGAAAAAGTATTTCATAACTTTTATTGACAATTGCACTAGATATTGTTATGTCTACTTGCTAAATAGTAAGGATGAAGCAATAGATACTTTTAGGCAATATAAAATTGAAGTTGAAAATCAGTTAGACAAAAAGATTCAAATGATAAAAAGTGATAGGGGCAGAGAATATGAATCTCCCTTTACGCAAATATATGTAAAGAATGGAATAATCCATCAAACTACGGCCCCATATTCACCTCAATCTAATGGAATTGCGGAAAGGAAAAACCAAACTTTAAAGAAATGATGAATGCCTTACTTATAAGTTCTGGTTTACCATAAAACTTATGGGGGAGGCTATCCTTAGGGCCAATCGTATACTCAACAGAGTTCCCCATAGTAAGACACAATCAATTCCTTACAAAAAATGGAAAGGAAGGAAACTCAAATTGAAATATTTCAAAGTGTGGGGGTGTGTAGTGAAAGTTCAAGTTCCTATACCTAAAAAGGTTAAGATAGGACCTAAAATGGTGGACTATATGTTCATAGGATATGCTAAAATTAGTAAAGCATGTTGATTTTTGGTTCATAAATCCGAACATTCGGATATTAATGAAAATACAGTAATTGAATCAGACAATGCTAAATTCTTTGAAAATATTTACCCGTATAAAATTAGACATGAACAGTCTAGTGGAGGATCTAAACGACCTTTAGATGAACCAAGTAAGAATGTACATAATGAAGAAAATCCAAGATGTAGTACCCGTCAAAGAACGTCAACTTTGTTTGGATTGGATTTTGTAACATTTCTCTAAGAAAATGAGCCTAAAACATTTAAAGAAGTGATGTCATCATCAGACTCATCCTTTTAGAAAGAGGCAGTCAATAGTGATATAGATTCAATCTTAAGCAACCATACATGCAAATTGGTTGACCTTCCTTCCGAAAATAAACTGTTAGGTTCTAAATGGATCTTCAAAAGAAAAATGAAGGCGGATGGTACTATTGACAAATACAAGGCAAGACTTGTAGTAAAAGGCTTCAAACAGAAGGAAGGCCTTGATTACTTTGATACATACTCATCAGTAACAAGGATTACCTCGTTATAAGTTAATTGCCTTGGCGGTGGTAAATCCATCAAATGGATATGAAGACCGCATTCCTAAATAGAGATTTGAAGGAAGAAATATATATGGAACAACCTGAGGGCTTTGTGGTTCCTGGAAAAGAAAATAATGTGTGTAAACTTGTTAAGTCACTTTATGAACTAAAACAAGTACATAAGCAATGGCATGCAAAGTTTGACCAAACCATGTTGGCAAACAGATTCAAGATAAATGAATATGAGAAATGTGTATATATTAAAGACACACCAAATCACCAAGTCATTGTTTGTTTATATTTGGATGATATGTTGATCATCAGCAGAGATATTTGTGATATAAATGCAACCAAACGAATGCTCGAGAGCAAGTTTGATATGAAAGACCTTGGAGTTGCAGATGTAATCCTAGGTATAAGAATCCATCAGACTCCACAAGGGTTAGCTTTGTCATAGTTTTATTATATCAAAAAAGTACTTGACAAATTCAAGGATATGGAATTTGGTATTTCCAAGACTCCATTGGATGTGAACTTTGCACTTCAAAAGGATGAAGGTGAAAGTGACTCACAATTGGAGTATGCAAGAGTATTAGGATGTTTAATGTATATAATGAACTGTACACGACCAGACATAGCATGTGCAATTATTAAATTGAGTTGGTACACGAGTAATCCCAACAAAACTCATTGGATGGCAATGAAAAGAGTTTTGGGGTATCGTAAATACACTCAAAACTATGCTTTGTATTATAATAAATATCTTGCGGTACTTGAAGGATATAGTGATGCAAATTAGATCACCGGATCGAACAAAATAAAATCCATAGGTGGATATGTATTTACTATCGGTGGAGGAGCAGTTTCTTGGAAATCATCCAAACAGACTTGTATCGCTCGCTTTACAATGGAATCTGAATTTATTGCATTAGATAAAGCCGATGAAGAAGAAGAATGGACATGGAATTTCTTGGAAGATATTCCATATTGGCCCAAGTCAGTGGCACCAGTATGTATGCACTATGATAGCTAAGCGGCAATAGGAAGGGCAGAGAGCATGATGTACACCGATAAATCTCGTTATCTACGATGGAGATATAATACCATTAGGGAACTTCTCTCTAGTGGAATTATCCTATGTAAAGTCAAAGGATAATATGTCAGATCCACTTACAAAAGGCCTATCTAGAGAAGGAGTGGAAAAAATATCCAAAGGAATGGGTTTAAGGCCTAGGATAAGTCAGCATAGCGGTAACTCTACCTAGCAGACTGGAGATCCCAAGAGCTAGGTTCAAGGAGTTCAAACAAAGTTATGTCTGACAGGTTCAACATTGTCAAATACCCAACCCATTCTCATGATGAAGACAATGTTTAGTAAACAAGGATAAGACTTCAAGTGAAAAGTCTTTTAATGATTATCTAAATTTGGCAGATTTGACCAAATAGTTTAATCTACAGAATTGAACGTTTAGAAATCACCTATGTGAGGGCGAAGTGGAAACCGTTTAAAGGAAAATGTTAGTAAAGGCCTATTCTCTAAGCTCTCATGAAAACCGAGACGTGTTCATGGCTAAAAAGAACAAAACTATAAGAATCATAAACGTTAAAAGGCTGGTTGTGTCACATGTGTTGTCTACCGATTGACTGAGTGTATCTGATGCATGTTCACTACAGAAAGTTCAAAGAGAAACCCACTTATCCAGATGCAATCAGTCTTTGCTTGATGATCACATACTTTTCCGTAAAATTTTTACAAAAAATAGTCATTCCCCATTCATGTGGGGGATTGTTGGGTTCATAGAAGTGTGAATGGAAAATGGAGAAAAAATGGTGGAGAAGAGCAGACACCAATTTGAAAAGTGTACTCCCAAAATTAAAAAGTTTACTAATTCTCCCACATTGGTGGGAGAAGGGAACTTTGGAGTGTTTATAATGATGAATACTTACTCCACATAATAAGTGAGGCAAGATGCCTCGCGCCATCATTATCGTCGCTCACTCGGCTTCGATTTCGGCTTCAGATTTAGATTTGTCAAATGATCGATCGATGAGATCTATTTTTTTGGATAAATTTTATTTGACAAAATCTGATCAATACTCTATTTATATGCATGCAGTAACAGTAACAGATGCAATCTTTCGACAGAACTGATGCACTATTTCTACTGAACTGATGCATTATTTCTGAACTGATGTACTATCTCTTTTCGACTGAACTGATATACTGTTTTTGTTTCGATTGAACGGATGCAATTCCTAAATGAAGTGATGCACTATTTCGAACCGGTGCACTATTTGGTGAAATGGTATACTGCTTCAACAAAAATGTTACAGACATGCATTTTCAGAAACATCACACCATTTAAGTGAACCAATGCCACCTTTTCGAAGAGGCATCTGCTAGGCTATATAAACCTTCTTTCCTTCACAGGTTTTGACATGAAATTTTTAGAATAAAAACCCTCTTCTTTTCTTTAAAATACTCTGTGTGATCAATCAAAATGTTATGTGCGTTCGAAGAATCCGCCTATTTGAGGTACCGCTATAGTCGGATTGAAGGCTATTTTATCTTTGGGGAAAGATTCCATAACCTCGGGTACAGTGAGGGGAATTATTCCTTAAGAAAAGTCCGTAAATTTGGACAACTTGGTCTTATTCATTTCTGTTTCATCTATTTTCTGAAAAATAAAATGCACCTCTTGGAAAGGTCATTTTGATCTTGTGTTGAGGGTATTTGATATATTTCATTGTGTTCTTGTTTATATACTTAAACTTAGTTGAAGTTTTCGTTTCTACTATACAGATTCTGCATACCGGTAGAAGGAACATAACAAAAACAACATTCATATACAGTTTCGACACCACATAACCCCCGCAATGGAGTCATGTTGGAGTTTCTGTAAGTATGATTTTCTAGTAATTTAATGGTCAGTCCATTAGTTGGGCAATATAATGGAAATGTAATCATAAATTGCTTAAAGACGGCATTTCAAATTAGATAATTATATTCATCGAAAAGAAAAGTTTATATAACAAGATGTGAAGTACTTTAATCTAATAATTCGTAGGAACACATACTACTTGATATTGTTCAGGACAAATATAAGTAATGTGGAACATCGTCAGGAATCCACTCGACACCCTTTATAAAATGTCTGACAGTAAAATTCGACGCAATGCTCGGTGTCTTGATACCCTTCGAAGCCATATCTGCCTGTACTCTTAATGTTACAGCCTAATGCTTTCCTGGTCCAGCATCATTCCTAAAGGTGATATCTTGCCCTGTGAAGCCATCCCCACTGACCCCTACAAAGAAATAAGAACAAAGAATTATTATTCATCAAAATCAATGAAATCCATTTAAAGAACTAAAAATAAAAAATTCTTAGCAAAACAATAAATAAAAAGCTATCCAATAAACAATTCTTGCAAATAACTGAAAATTAACCGCCTGAACACATAATGCACCTTTAGACAGTAAACATAAAGCATCTCTTTCTAAAGGGAAATCAACAATTTATATATGGTCATTTAAACACAATTCTGATGCATCTTAGACAGTACACAGAATATCTATTACCTATTCAATTATTGCACTACTAACCTCAATGGGCAGATATGGTGTTTCCGAAAGGACAATTGTACTGTTTCCATCATAAAAAGCAATGGACAACTGATTACCTTGAAAGTTCAAATAAATATGAATAGTGAAGAGCACTTTGTGACAGCTGTCTATTCTAAATGTACATCAACAAATAAAAAAGAGCTTTGGAGCAATCTGGAGGGCTTGAAAAACATGATTAATAGTCCGTGGTGTATTGGAGGGGACTTCAATGTGATCCTCCATCCAGAGGAAAAGCTTGGTGGAAGACCTCATAGGAACTATAACAGTTTCGATTTCTCTGAATTTATGGATGCTTGTGGAGGGATAGAGTATTGGTTTTACAGGCTCAAAGCTTACTTGGTGCAATAATTGGAGACCTAGAAAAAGGGTTTGGAAAAGGTTGGACAGGGTTTTCATTAATGACTCTTGGGCTCAAAAGTACAATTTTAACACTGTCAGACATTTGGCTAGAACATGTCCTAATCATAGGCCTATGCTTCTTAAATGTGATAATGGCCAAGCTAATGGTAAGAAGTACTTTAAGTTTTTAGAGTTTTGGACTCATCAACCAGATTTCCAAGATAAAATTACTGGAGAATGGAATCAGACTATTGACTATAATCCAATGCGGAGATTATAACAAAAGTTAAAAAAAATGTGGAAGATAGTTGTCAAAATGGTCTAGGGAATAAAGAGGGGATGTCCAAGTTGAGGCATGGGAAGCACAATGCAATATTTAGAAGATATGGATCTTATCAGCAGATTGGATAGTAGTAAAGAAGAGGTAAACAAAGGGCATGCAGAGTATGTTTGTTGGCTCAATAAGCAAGATAGTATCTTGAAGCAGAAATCTCGTATTAAGTGGTTTGAGGAAAGGAGATAGCAACACCCAAGTATTTCTACTCTATAATTAGAGAAAGAAGAAGGACATCTTCATAGAATTATGAATAACAAAGGTAGATGGATTTCGGGGGATGACAAAATCTCCAAAAGTGTTGTGAAGTATTTTGAGAAGCTGCTCACCCTAAGGAGCCTACTGTTGACCCCAGAATTTTGGATTGTATCCCTAACTGTATTACCGATGCTGATAACAGGTACGTGACTAAGGTCCCTATGGAGGAAGAAATCAAAGATGTCATGTTTAATATGAGCATTGATAGTGCGGCTGGGCCTGATGGGCGATGGCTTCAAAGGAAAGTTCTATCATAGCTGCTAGGATATTATTAAGAAGGGTGTGATAGAAATTATTCAGTTTTTCTTTTTGAAAGGAAAAATGACTAAATTCTTTCTCACACCCTCTTGGTTCGGATCCCAAAAGTGCATTGCCCTACTAATTTCTCTAAACTCGGACCGATAAGTCTGAGCAAATTCTCCTGTAAAATTATTACGAAGATCATCTCCAGAAGGGTCAATCACATGTTACCTATCATGATTTTGGAGAATCAAAGTTTCTTTCTCAAAGGGAGGCTGATGAAGGAAAACATACATTTGACACAGGAAATTGTTCAGAATTTCAATAGCAAAAACAAAGGGGGAAATAAAGGTGTCAAACGGGCCGGGCTGACCCGGCCTGACCCGGCCCGAATCGGCCCAAAACACCAAACCGGACCGGTTTGACCCGGCCCGGAAAGTCCTAGGGCTTTAGGGTACCGGGTCCCGGTCCGGTTTTTTTAAAATTGGGCCCGGTTAACCCGGCCCGGACCAACCCGGTCCAGGCCCGCCGGTTAACCGGCCCGGCCCGGCTCGGTAACCCAAAAAAATTTAAAAAAAAAAAAAAAAAAAATTTAATCTGTTGGGCCAAACTAGCCGTTGGCCCAACGGTAATATTACCATTTTTGGGTCCAAACGGCTAGTTTGGGCCCATTTGATTAAAAAAAAATATATATATATATATATATATATAAAATATTTCTTAATCCTCAAAATAAATCTATAAATACCCTACAACTTCAAATCATTTCTCACACAATTTTCCACTCTCTCACATCTCATTCTCTCTCAAATCTCAATTCTCAATTCTCAAATATTCAATATATTTAATTTCTTAAAGTGTTCACTTTAATTTTTTAATTTTTCGTTTACAAAGTAAGAGCGGAAGTTTCTAAAATCGCAATCTTCGGATACTTCCAAAATTTGGTATTGTCGTTCCATCTCTTACGTTTAATTTTTATTTATTGTATTAATTGTTTAATATTTAATTTTATTATATTTGTGTATTTTGAATATTTTTAGTTTAATTTAATTTATATTATGGATAAATTAAAAAACCTCGTTGCTAAAGGTGTTAAACATTTTTGTCCCGGAATCGGTAGTGGTAGTAAAAAGCGAATTATTAGCGGTAGAGGTAGTTCAAGTAATAGATATACCCGTGTGACTTCGCCTCCGGTACCGCTTGGTACACCTTTTGAGGAAGAAATAGGTGTAGGTGCTCACGCTATGGATTATGTAGAATTTCAAGAAAATTACGGTATAGAAGAAGAAAATGAAGTAGATGCAGTTAATGTAGACGAAGATGATGAAAATATTGCTGAAACACCCGCAGTAGGAGATGCTAACGTTAGATCTGAATCAGTTAATCTCCCTTCCCGTCCTCCCAGTGCCCCAAAACCCCGTAAAAGAACTAGTATTGCATGGCAATTTTTTGAACGTATATCAGATATTGAGGTGCAGTGCAATATTTGTCAACAAATATATAAGCATAGAAGTGGCGGTAAGCAAGGGGGTACGGGTACGTTAATGAGACATATAGCTGAAGATCACAAAAGAGAGTTAAATATTGCAAAAGGTGGTGGGGATGTTGGTGGGTCAACGCAAACTAGAATGGACCCAACAACCGGTCAAGTAGCGAAAAAGTATAATAAATTGAGGGACCGGGAAGAAATAGCTAAAATGGTAGCTGTGGGTTGTTTGCCTTTTACTTTTCCTTCTTCTGATGCTTTTATCCGTTATATACAAGCAATTTATAATCCTATGTTTAATGGTATTCCTAGAACTACTTGTCGGTCTGATATTTTTAAACTCCATTCACAATATTGTTTTTATTTATCAACATTCTTAAAAAATATTCAATGTAGATTGTCCCTAACTTCTGATCTTGGTCGTGCTGTTAATAAAAATGATTATTTAACCGTTACTTGTCATTGGATGGATAGTAATTTCATAATGCAAAAACGTATTCTTGCTTTTTTATATGATGAAGATCGCAAACATACTGGACAATTTATTGCTGATTCTATTATTAAAATTGCCGGATATTATGGTATAGAAAATAAAATTTTATGTATTGCTTTTGATAATGCTTCTAACAACAAGAATGCTATAACAAAAATAAAATCTACGTTATCTCCACCCTTTCCTGAAATTTTCCATATTAAGTGTGCATGTCATATCTATAATTTAATTGTAAAAGATGGTCTTGACTTTTTTGAGGTTTATATTGAAAAAATTCGTCTTGCCGTAGGTTTCATTCAAGGAAATAATCGTAGAGCGAGAATTAAAGAATTTAAAGTTAAATGTCAAGAAAATGGACTTACACCGATTTTAATGCCTGAGGAAATTGATATTAGATGGAATTCTACGTATGAATTTTTAAAAACTTGTTATATATATAGAATTTCTATTACACTAACTTTTAACCAACACTGTGGTTCTTTTGCTGATTCTGCTGATTGCATGTTACATAATTTTGATTGGGTTATAATTAATGATCTTGTTAAGTTTTTAGAAAAATTTTATGTAGCTACGGTTGAATTTTTCGGTGCATATTATCCTACTGTTTGTAATATTTTGGCATATATAGCCGATATTTCTGGTTTGCTCCAACAATATAAAAATAAAGAAGGTTATAAAGAAGCTGTTGACGCTATGTCTACGAAATTTAAAAAATATTTCTTCCTGATTCCCCCTATTTACTTGGTTGGTGCTATGTTAAATCCTTGCATGAAATTTAATCATGTGTCACTTTAGTACTCTTATTTATGCTAACTTAGAAATAAATACTAACCGTGAGTCTGAACAAGAGCAGCCTGATTTGTGGACGGCTACGGCTGATGCAAAAGATTATATAGAAAAATTATATAATCACTATGCTGATTTATTTGATTCAGCCGTACCTACAAATATCAGTCCAACTGTCGCTCCTCATCCTCCCGAGGAGCCATCATCTTCTAAAAGGCCGGCACATAGTGGTTTTCCTGATTCGTTTTATGATTTAACTTGTTGGAACAGTGTGGATGAGAGAGCTTACACATCAACTTATCGGGAAGAGCTGAAATATTATCTGCGGACGCCACCAGAGGATCGCAGACGACGGATCAACTCGCTGGATTGGTGCAGGAATAATGAATCACAATATCCTGTACTTTCAAGATTAGCCAGAGATATCTTGAATGTTCCAATGTCAACCGTTGCATCAGAGAGCGCCTTCAGTCAGGGACGACAGCAGCTTGGAGACAACCGACACTCATTGGGAAGCAACGCAATGAACGTTTTAGTTTGCCTTAGAGATTGGATTAGAGCAGAAAGAAGAAACCAAGGAATGGAACCAAAGCCAAGCGACGACCTCAAACTTGAAGAAATAATGACTTCACGGGAGAACTCAACAGAATCAAGTCCAATGCATGGGTTTGCCCCCGTTGACTTCGACTATCCTATGCAAATTCCAATTAATATTAACATGAATGAGTTGGAAAAAATGATGCATAATTTATAGATTTTTCATTCATGTAAATTATAAATTTTGGATCATTTTGCAATCAATAAAATTCCACAAATTCATTCACTCCTTAGTCGTTGTTTTTTATTTTTTTTTATTTATCAATTTAAAGTTTTAATATCTTCTATACAACTGTATATTTAATGTATACATGTGTATATGTTTATATATCTTATATAGAAGTGTATATTTAATGTATACACGTGTATATATCTTCTATAGAAGTGTATATTTAATGTATACATTATATATATCTTCTATAGAAGTGTATATTTAATGTATACACGTGTATATATCTTCTATAGAAGTGTATATTTAATGTATACATGTGTATATATCTTCTATAGAAGTGTATATTTAATGTATACACGTGTATATATCTTTTATAGAAGTGTATATTTAATGTATACATTGTATATATCTTCTATAGAAGTGTATATTTAATGTATAGATTGTGTATATAGCGTATATATAGTGTATATTTGACCGGTTTTTATCCGGGTTTGACCGGGTTTGACCGGGTTTTAGCGGGTTTGACCGGATTGGGTTAAGTGGGACGGTTCTGGGTGGGTTTTATTTTTTTACTGTGCGGACCGGCCCGGACCGGACCGGTTAAGGCCAAAACCGGCCCGTCACCGGCCCGTAACCCGGTTAGAGAGAGAGGGCCGGTTCCGAGTTGACCCGACCCGGCCCGTTAGACAGTCTTAGGGGGAAATGCGGTGATCAAGGTTGATATGATTAAACCTTATGGAAGGATGTCCTGGCCTTTTATTGAGGCTGTTTTAAGGAATTTGGCTTCTCTGAAGAAGTAACTAGCCTCATCATGGGCATAGTCTCTAATGTTTGGTACTGTTGGGTTTAATTAGTGTGAATGAAAAATGGAGGGACGCAGCCTTTGAGGAAAAGATATATTGTTTTAGAAAAGGAGTGACTGTTCGGATAGTTGCCTCTGTTCAAAAAAAGACACAATGTTTCAAATGAACAGACATGACTCTTCCAAAGGATACACCTTTTCGGATGAACCATTGGCACCTTTCGGAAGGGACACTTGATGGCTATATAAACCTTCATTTATCACAGGTTTTGGTACGAAAAAATTTCTGCAAAAAAGTTCTTTTTGTGTTCTGAAAATATACTCCGTGTGATCATCTAATCGTTGAGTGAGTTCGAAGAGAATCTGATCGTTTGAGGTACCACTACAGCCGGATTGTTACGCCATTTTATCCTGGGAGGAAAATTCCGCAACCTTGATACTTGAGGTGAATTATTTCCTCAAGGACACTTTGTGAAGTCGAAGGACTTGGCCTTTTCTATTTCATCTAAATTTCTGGAAAAAAAATACTTCCTTTTTTGATCTTGTGTTAAAGGTGTTATATAACTTTATAGGTGTTCTTGTTTTTAGACTTGTGTTGAAGTTGTTATGCCAAAATACAGATTCTTGTACCCAAAAACATTGAAAACAATAGGTACTCAATCATCATAAATGGCAACAGGAATGGGTTTTTTATATCCTCGCAAGGGCTAAAACAGGGAGACCCTCTCTCTCCCTCTCTTTTTATTAGTAGTGCCGAAGTGCTTGCTAGATTAGTTAATAAGTTGATAAACAATGAGCATTTTCTACCTTTCTCTATGTTGAATACAGGCCCTATTATTAACCATTTGTACCATGCAAATGAAATTGTGATTTTCACTAGTGGAAACACTAAATCCATCAAGATGACTGTGAAGCAGATTCAATGGTATGAGAGAAGTTCTGGCCAAAAAATAAACAGGAAAAAGTGTTTTTCCCTCTCTGCTCTGGGCACTGGTCCTAGTAGAATTGATAAAATCAGGGTGGCTACGGGTTTTTTAGATAAGCAATTTCCTTTTGAATACCTCGGGTGCCCCATTATAACGTTGGGAGCAAAACATTGAATATTTTGAAAAATTACTCTCTAAAATCACTAAGAGGCTTAAAGGTTGGCAGATTAATATTTCATCTTATGGATGAAAAATTGCTCTTAGAAAGAGTGTGCTGCAATCTTTACCTGTTTATACTTTCACTGCTCTCAGTCCTCCTAAGGGTATGATTGCTCTCATAGGAAGGCACTTCACTAGATTTTTTTGGGGTTCTACCAATGAAAAAAAATAAAGATAACTGGAGTTCTTGGGAAAATTTATGTTTCCCTAACGAGGAAGGAGGTGTAAGCATATGAAGGATGACAGATATTCGCGAGTCTCTTAACATCAAGTGGTGGGGGTTTCGGTGTCAGGATTCACTTTGAGCCAAGTTTACTAAAGCCCAAATACTGCATAAGAGCTCATCCGGTGTCTAAGGTATGGACTTCAGGTAATTCTCATATTTGGAAATCTCTGACAAAGATTAGAAGCAAAGGTTGGATTTTAGCTTTCAAATTGGACAAATAACAGAGAAAGAGTTGGAGAAAAATAAAATAACGTAATAGTTTTGTCAAAGGAAATTTTTAAATTAATAACTCAAAATATATATTTATAGCTAAATTTCTAACTACACTCTAATTTAAATTGAGATAACTAATTCTTATTCAAAAAATAAAGGGACAACTAATTCCTAAGTCATAGGACTCCAATAATTAAAAACTACTAAAAATATCTATTCCTACTTTATTTCTGAGACATATCAAAAATTATCTCGGCTTCAACTGAATTTGACCTCTTGAATAAATTTGTCAATTCGTCTTTGTTCTTGTATTACTTATGTGCATCTTCTATTGGATTAAATAAGAAACTTTTACCTCTCATATCAATTTGTAAAATCTTAAGATTAGTGGAATCAAAGATTCGACAATAGTTATCTCCAAACAATAGTTTAAATCCTTCTTCCATTGGTTGACCAACACTTAACAAATTTTTATTAATATCGGGCACGTAAAGGATATTTGAAATTATTTTTGTACCTGAAATTCTTTTGATTGCAACATTCCCTTTTCCTTCTGCAGGAATATAGTCACCATTCCCAATTCTGATTTTCTTATTTTCCAAAGGAAAAAATTCTTTAAAAAAAGTTTTGTCATATGTCATGTGGTTTGTACAACCACTATCAATTAGGGCTGGGCATATTTTGGTTTAAACCGAAAAATCAAACCAAAATTTAATTTTAGTTTGGGTTTTAAATTTTCAGATTGATTTCGGTTTTAAATTTTAGAAATTTGATTAAACGTTTGGTTTTTGGATTTACAAAAAAATCGGATAAATTGAAAAACCAAAATTATATAAATAATATATTATAATATATATATATATATATATATATATAATTTAATATATATGTAAATATATATAATTTAATATATATGTAAATATACTAAAAATATAATATAATCTGATATGACATATAAATATATCAATTATAATCATATAGGAACCCTAAATCCTAATATACTGCTTTTCTTTAGACCCTAACATTAACGTGAAGGCTGCAGCGGCGCTCAACCATCCTCAGTTCG
The DNA here is from genome assembly GCA_030864225.1 of Capsicum baccatum var. pendulum. Classification (NCBI taxonomy): domain Eukaryota; kingdom Viridiplantae; phylum Streptophyta; class Magnoliopsida; order Solanales; family Solanaceae; genus Capsicum; species Capsicum baccatum. Next base: position 193,101,712 of record CM061559.1, on the reverse strand, counting down.
TCAATTCATTTGAAATTTCAACATCGCCAACGACAGTCGTTTGCTCAGTTCGTCACTATTGTCGGCAGTCGCTGCTGAGTGCAGCCAATGGCGATGACTCAGCGGGGTCGATATTTATAGTTATTTCATGTGTGTTGAATTAATTTTATTTGGGAATGAAAAATATGTTGGAAAAAAAGATTATTTTTCTAGAAAAATCACCAATTTTAAATGCTCACTACTTTAATCTTTAAAACTGAAATAAGTGATCTTCTTCTTCTTCTTTGGTGACTTGAGCATATGCTTCATATTTTTTAGATGCGTTTTTGCAAATCACAACTTCATGGCCAAGTTGATTACAAATCTTGCATTGTGCATCTGGTCTCTTCCAACATTTAAATGGAGGATGACCTATTTTGCCACAGTGCTAGCAAGGTGGGTAATTCTTTCATGAATTATTACCCTTGCTTTGAGTCTTGTGGTTGGCTGTCAAAGCTCCTTCAACTATACCATCCTACCTCATAAGCCTTCTTTGCTCTTGTGCTTGCAACGTATTTAACAATTCTGTCAAAGTAATCTTGGACAGGTCTTTTATGTTTTCCAAGGTAGCTATTGATACTTTGTATCTTTCAGGCACTGTAACAAGAATTTTTTTAATAATTCTCGAATCTTTAAATTTTATTCCAAGCAATCTTACCTAGTTAACAATGCCAAGAAGATGGTCTGAGTACTCTTTGACAGTCTCAGATCACTTCATATTTTGCAATTCGAATTCCCTTATTAGATTCAATACCTTTATGCCTCGTATTCTTTCATCTCTTGTATATTCTTTATTTAGATAATTACAAATTTCTTTTACTGATTTAAAGGCCATAATTCTCGTGAAAATTGTTAGAGAAACACTAGCAAACAAAGTTGCTTTTACTTTTGCTTTTCTAATTTTCTTTTCCTTTTGGCTTTTGATCTGGACCACCGTGAGATTATCGGGCAGCGGAACAATATCATAATCCTCATCCACGGCCTCCCAAAGATCTTAAGCCTCAAGATAAGTTTTCATTCTTACTGCCCAAAATTGGTAATTCTCAACATCAAAAACAGGAGGAGCTATTTGTGAAAAATTATTTTCAAAATTCATCTCTCATAGATCCCTCAAGAAACTGGCTCTGGATACCAATTATTGGTTTTTAGCTTTGAAATTGGAGAAATAACAGAGAAAGAATTGGAGAAAAATAAAATATGACAATAGTATTGTCAAAGGAATTTTTTATATTAATAACTTAAAACATATATTTATATCTAAATTTCTAACTACGCTCCAATTTAAATTGGAATAATTAATTCTTATTTAAATAATAAAAGGACAACTAATTCCTAAGTAAGACTAATAATTAAAAACTACTAAAAATATTTATTCTTACTTTATTTCTAACACATATTTTCAACAAGAGACAAATATGATTTGGAAGATGCAGAATAGGCAAATTAGTTTTTGGTGGAATAACTGGACAGATTATGGTGCCATAGCGAAATATTGCCCAGACTGCGTGCATTCCATCAGAATCAAGGTGAAGGACTTCATCAACAACGAAGAATGGGATAACCAAAGGCTTCATAGCATTCTTCTAGACTAGATCTGTCAGCAAATCAACACCATCAAAATTGGCTCCAAGGAGAAAGAAGATTTCATCATCTGGAAAACTGCTACTGATGGTGCTTTCTCTTATAAGGAAGCGTGGAATAACATCAGAATTCACAGACAGAATGATCATTTTATCACAAGAGTTTGGCATAAAAGCATTCTGTTTAATAGAAGAATACCAATTTCTTAATAGATTAGTCTACCTAATAAACAATATTTTCATAAAAAGAATTTGGTTGATATTTTAATATTGCATTCATCTGCCAAAAAGGTTCATCGAAAAAGAGTAATAAACAAGATAAATTCTTCAAAACATATAAAATAAAAATACATGTATAATATTATTGCTTTTAAGATTATTTTAATTCTTTAAAGATAAATCAACATGTGCAAGATAGTTTTAAAATAATATCTTTTAAATTTTGTCATCGAATAAGTATTATCGAAATTTGTACAAATAATATTGTTTACAGTTGTTTTAATAAAAGTCATAAAATATAAGTAATTTAATAGATAAAATAAATTATTAGATATTTAATTTTTATATTTATCAATTGAATTAATTAAAAAATATGTAATTTATCAGAAACTGAATATTATAATGAAAATTTCTAAGAGAATTAATCAACTAGCCAAACTATTAAAAGCACAAAGAGAAACTCAATAAATAGAGAAGTTTATCATATTATTATGATATGCCGAATGCCAAGGCCCAAGTGGCAAGAAAATAAATGTATGAAAAAAATAATTTTATCAATTACATGTCACAATTTTGGAAGGAGAAAAGTAATTTTATCAACAACATGTCACAATTTTATAGGGAGAAAAATAATTTTATCAACTACATGTCACAATTTTAGATGAGAAAAGTAATTTACCAACATGTCACAATTTTAGAGGATTTTACAAAAATTAAAATTACCATAATCTTATCAATTACATGTCATAATTTTAAAGAAAAAAATAATTTACCAACACATATCTCAATTTTAGAGGATTTTAAGAAAATTAAGATTACCATAGTGTCGTTGTGAAGATTACCAAATTTTGGTATCCTCCCTTGTAGTATAATTTTAGTTTCATAAAAATATTAACTACTAATTTTTTTTATGAAAATAGTGTAGTCTAATCTATTAAGAAATTGATAGTCTTCCATTATATAATCCATAAGAAAAGTCAGATTGGACACAAATAAAAAGGGCAAGATATGGATAATTTATTATATTTTCTTAAATTAAAATTAAGAACTAATTAAGGTTGCCACATCATTTTTTCGGTGGGATTATTGTAAAATCCGATCATAGTCACTTTTGTGATGGTTAGATCAAAGTAAAATGACTTTTGTGTAATGAATGAAAGAAAAATGACTTTTGTGTAATAGAAACAAAGTTAAGTGACATGGATGAGATTAACTCACGAAGCTTCTATGAGAAACATACAGATAATAGAAAAACAGATGAAAGTAAATTTAGCCAAATACATGGAAACTAAAGATATAAAATACATAGAATTTCTTAATGAAAATATGCAAGAACTACTAAGACTAAAACAAACAACTACAAAATATTATAATAAAACATTTAGTCAATTTTAAATGATACATAATCTTAAAGTCTTAATCTTATATATACTTAGAGATATAGAAATTATAGATATTAAGAAAATAATATTAGAAAAAGTATTAGACTATGAAATTGAAACTATAAATTGGATAGCACAGTTATACTTGGATAATTACCTAGATGGATATTATTCAGATTAAGAGATGTTAGAATACATCAGAAAAACTAGAGAAAATCAAGATAATCTAAATGAAGAAATTAATTATAGAAACCGAATTAGAAAAATAATGGAGAATCTAAAAGAAAAATTAATATGGATAGAAGAAACCTTAGAAAATTTAGGAAAAAGTACATGTGATAGTTTATATAATTTAAAAAAACTCGCTACGAGAGAACAACACAAGATAATAAATAACATTGAAAATCTAGAATTAGATATACATTATAGTACAATTAGGATAAACTATTATACAAAAATCTGTAACTCTGCAATTACTACAGGATAAAATGATAAACTACGAATATTTAAAATATTGGAGACAAAATATGGATGAAATAATATTATTAGAAAAAGTTATGAAAGATAATTTAATTGGATATTTATCATCCCCCAAGATATGAATATCGATAAAGCTAACACAAATAGATTTAAAATAGAAATATATAGAGAAGTTAAGAAATATCCACGCACAAAGAAAAATGGTATCCGCACCCCCTCCAAATGGTATCAGAGCCCAGTTATTTAAAAAATACACCAGTAGATTATCTTGGGGGGTGATAAATATCCAATTAGATTATCTTTCGTAAGTTTTTCTAATAATATTATTTCATCCATATTTTATCTCCAATATTTTAAATATTCGTAGTTTATCATTTTATCCTGTAGTAATTGCAGAGTTACATATTTCTGTATAATAATTTATCCTAATTGTACTATAATGTATATCTAATTCTAGATTTTCAATGTTATTTATTATCTTGTGGTGTTCTTCTCGTAGCGAGTTTTTTAAATTATATAAACTATCACATGTACTTTTTCCTAAATTTTTTAAGGTTTCTTCTATCCATATTAATTTTTCTTTGGAGGGGGTGCGGATACCATTTTCTTTGTGCGTAGATATTTCTTAACTTCTCTATATATTTCTATTTTAAATCTATTTGTGTTAGTTTTATCGATATTCATATCTTGGGGGGTGATAAATATCCAATTAGATTATCTTTCATAACTTTTTCTAATAATATTATTTCATCCATATTTTGTCTCCAATATTTTAAATATTCGTAGTTTATCATTTTATCCTGTAGTAATTGCAGAGTTACAGATTTTTGTATAATAATTTATCCTAATTGTACTATAATGTATATCTAATTCTAGATTTTCAATGTTATTTATTATCTTGTGTTATTCTTCTCGTAGCGAGTTTTTTAAATTATATAAACTATCACGTGTACTTTTTCCTAAATTTTCTAAGGTTCTTCTATCCATATTAATTTTTCTTTTAGATTCTCCATTATTTTTCTAATTCAGTTTCTATAATTAATTTCTTCATTTAGACTATCTTGATTTTTTCTAATTTTTCTGATGTATTCTAACATCTCTTAATCTGAATAATATCCATCTGGGTAATTATCCAGGTATAACTGTGCTATCCAATTTATAGTTTCAATTTCATAGTCTAATACTTTTTCTAATATTATTTTCTTAATATCTATAATTTCTATATCTCTAAGTATATATAAGATTTAGACTTTAAGATTATCTATCATTTAAAATTGACTAAATATTTTATTATAATATTTTGTAGTTGTTTGTTTTAGTCTTAGTGGTTCTTGCATATTTTCATTAAGAAATTCTATGTATTTTATATCTTTAGTTTCCATGTATTTGGCTAAATTTACTTTTATTTGTTTTTCTATTAACTGTATGTTTCTCATATATTTTTCCAAAAATTCTAGATATATGTAATTTATCATGGTAAGTATTTGTAAGAGTAGTTAGGTAGGTATGGTATGTAATTTATTCTAGTCATATAATATTTACCAAATGCTTTTTCTAATATGATTTTTCTTATATCTACTACTTTTATATCCTTAAGTACATACAAAATAAGTATTTTAAATTTGTCTACCATTACATCAGATAAATAATTATTCATTTTCATAAAATTTCTATTTTCAAAATATTTCCTTCAATCATGTACATAACAAAATATGATCATCTTAGATTACTATATACTAGATTATTCTTAAATAATATGTTCTTCGGTCACTATTAGCATGGTAATCTGGATACTTTTCCTTTAAACAACGCCTCTACTCTGGTTACTCTCCACCACGGCTTCTTGCCTCATTGGTTTCACCTTTAGGATGGCATAGTTCTTAGGGATTTTTCTCCTTTTTCACTTTACTAATAAACTTCTTAACATATTATTCTTCAAATAATTCTACTATAAAGTAACTAATATAAATTTATTTTATCATACCATGATTGTTAGGAATTATGAATTTATCTATTCATAATCATAAATAAATATACCTGTTCGGGTAGGTTTGATATCTCTAAGGTTTGTTCCTCCATAACTTTTTCCATTGAAATAAATCTGTTTTTTAATAACTAAGCAAAATATTTGTTGTGGACAAAAGAGAGAGTTTTTGCTTCAACACATGAAGGCTTGCTTTCTCTGCTGCCTTCTATGCCTCTATTTATAATCAGAGAATGAATAATTTACATGGTTCTAATGTTACAAAAGAAAAAAGGTTATCCTAATATGTCTTTACACTTTTCCTCTATACATTTGTCCTAAGAAGACAATAATGGTGAAAGTTAATAAATGAAACAAGAAAAAGTCAAAAAGGCTAAAGCTATTTACATGATTCACGTACATTTCAAATTAGCTTTTTCTTTTCTTCATATGTCGCTTTCTTTCTTTAATGCTTTGTCTATTTTTGCTCCGTCTTCTTTTTATCTTTTGTTCGTATCTGTTGATTTTTTTATCTTCTTTCCAGCTGGCATGCTTATCTTCTTGATTTTTTTATTTTAGGCGGACTTCTGGGATAATATTATCTTCTCCATTACATCTCGAACATTGATGGTCTAGATATTTGTGTCCAATTATCTTTCAATATCTTGACAATAATCCGTCTGAAATAAATCCTCTCTTAATTGCTCTTGCAGTAGATTGTTTTTCTAGGTTAAGTAATGTCATTATCCATTGCCTAACATCTTCCATATCTGCTTGTCGTAGTTCCTTTGAATTTGAATAAATCATCTGATTGTCTCTTGAATAATAGCTCCATATTAGATTTTCATTTGTATAATTATTTGCTAATTCTTGAATAATTGTAGCTAGTTCAATGAGTCGTTTATTTGCGTAGAAATCAGGTATCACAATTCTGGGTATCTTTGGCTGCTGCATAATATCTTCCGGTATAATCATATCTCTGGTTAATCCTATTTTTAGACTTGTATAACTAATTTTATTTCGTCGTATAATATCTCTGCTGGTGTAGTATAACACTTTATATAAAATAGATTTTCTTTGATTATTCTTTTATAGGTGGTGAATATTTTATGTAATTCTTCCATAGTTGTTAGTTCTTCTCCATCTTGGGTATATATGGTATTTAATAATCAATAGTCAAAACAGGTTTTTATTAAGCTTGGGTTGGTTTGGGGTAGTGCAATTAGCTTGTTGTAACCTTGTAATTTTTGGGTTATATAATTTGTGTTTGGTTCTTTGATATTTGTAGCTTTGGGGTTAAGGTTTAGGAAAGTTTGTACTCTGTAGATATTTTCTATGTATTTTTGGGATGTACAGTTGTAAACTTTTTTATCTTGGTTCAGACTATCTCGGTATGTGGTAATTTGTGGGGGTATGAACAAGGGGTCTTTTTGTGTTTTTGGTATAAATGGTTTCTCAAATATCTTATTCATATTCATGTTCTACTATCTTTGTCTAGTAACTCCTCTGCTTGTACCTGCAGAAGTAGATTGATAAGCGTTATGTCCCATCGTCTTCTTCTAGCTCTGGAACTTTAATGTCCTCCGATCGACATAGCTCTGCACACCGCTGAGTTAGCTGATTTGTAGCTATAGACTTCAGTTTAACTTCATTAGTCTTTAGATTTTCTATTTCATTACCCATACTGTCCACTTTCATTGAAAGCATAGTTAGGGTGTTGAGTATTTTTTCTAGAGTATCCTCTTCTATTATATCAGTCTGTGTAGCTTTGTCTTGATATGTAATCTGCAATAACATTTTTGTTAGTAATAAATACTTCAATTATAAATGTGAAATTTAATATATTCAAGACTAGTCTCCGAATCTCCTTTGTTGCAACTGAATTTTGTATTTTCTTTGTTAACCACCAGCGTACCTGTGTATTATCCGTTTGTACAATAAACTTGTTATATACAATATATGGCTCAAATACTAACAAACATTTATATAATGAACATAATTCTTTCCTATTTATTTCCCATTTTATTTCTGTTTCATTGAACGTACCTGAGTAGTATCTACAATGGTGTTCTAATTTTTCTGCTTCATATCGGTATTTAAGTACTCCTCCATAACTACATTCACTAGCATCTGCTTCTACTATATATATAAATTTTCTATTTTTCAACTGGAAATTGTAGTTTTGGTAATTCTTTACAAAGTAATTTTATTTTGTGAACTTGCTTTTTATCTTCTTCATTATAATTATATTCTACATCCTTTTTTAATTTTTTCTGTAGTGGTTTTAATGTTTTTACTAATTTTGGAATATATTCCCTTACTTGGTTTACTAATCTTAAAAATGATTGTAATTTCTTTTTTGTATCTAATTCTTCTTTCGAATTTATTATCTTTTGTACTATATGTTGTTGCATTTTAACTCCACCCTTATCTATTTGTATTCCTAAAAATTCTATCTGATTTTTCATGATTTCAGCTTTCTTTTCACTTAGACTTATTCTTGATTTTTCGATTATATCTGTAAATTGTCCTAATAATTTTAAATGTTCTTTTTTAGTTTTTGTATATAATAATATATCATCTATATATACTATACAATTAGATAATTATTTAAAATAACTATCCATGAAATATTGATATCTACCTAGTGCATTTTTATATCCAAATGGTAATACGTTCCATTCATAAAATCCTTGTGGTACCGTAAATGCAGTTAATTCTTTAGATTCTTCTTCTAACTTTAAATGGTAAAATCCTAATTTACAATCGAATTTACTAAAATAATTATATCCCTGTATTTGTCCTATTTTTAATATCGTATTTGGTATTGGATAATTATATGTCATAGTCTTTGCATTTAAATTTCTATAGTCAATAACCATTCTACTTTTTCCTCTTTTTTGTTCACTGTGTTTATTTACTATAAATGCTGAACTATTATGTTTACTATTACTTTTTTGTATATATTGTTTTTCTAATAATTCATATATATGCATTTTAAATTCTTTTAAATCGTCAAAATTATATATTAATGGTTTCTGGGTTATTATGCAATTTTTATCTATGAATTCAATTTTTATAGTAGTTTTATGTTTTTCCCATCCTTTTAATGGATCTTCACTATATAATTGTTCTAATTTTTTCTTAATTATTTCTATCTTATTTATTAAAAATATAGTTATTTCTGTTTTATTTATCGAAAATACGACTAGTTCTATTGTATCTTCAGTATTTTTTATATTTTCTAACTTTTGTGTAATTTTTTCACTTCCTTTTATCCAATCAGTTTTCTTTCTTATTTTATTATTAACTCTTTTTGCTCTTACTTTCTGTTTACATAGTGTTGTAAACCACCAATCTGTTCTAGTTATTATATGTGGGTATAATTTATCTAAAAATGGCATTCCTAAAAGTATATCTTTTGATGTTAGTTCATAATTATAAATTTCTTCTATTGTTAATATCTTATCCCATACTTGTATTTTTACATTCCTAGCTTTATAAGTAATTAAGCTTTCTTCATTATTAAATCCTTTAACTATAATTGGTGTTTTTAATTTATCCCATTTGCTTTCTGTTAAGCAATTATATCTACATAGATTAGCTTCTGCTCCTGTATCTATCATAGGCGTATAATATCTACTGTAATATCCTTCTACTACTATCTTCATTAATACATATATTTTCATTTTATGTTAAGCCTCTTCTTAAGAATAATTTCTCTCTGTTATATGTTAAGGTTAATTGTGTATGTTCTATATTATATGGTTTTACTTGTTCTAGCCATTTTATTCCTAATATTATATCTACTTTTTGCATTTCTTCCTTTACTTCAAATTCTATTTTTATTTTTCTAATTCCTATTATTATTATTTTTCTGCTATATTTTTACTATTTATTAAGCTTCTTGGTAGATCTGGGCATATATCATTATCAGTTTTTATTTCTTCATTTTTTACTAGATATTTTGCTATATAATTTTCTTCTTGTCCTGTATTTAAGAGTATTAAATATTCTTTTTCATTTACCTTTCCTGTTATGTAATATTGGTTTAAATTATTTGTTGAATTTATTTCATAGCTTGTTCTTTTTTATGAGCTTGATGATTCTGGTTTTTCATCAGCTATTCTTTTCGTTGTACTTATTCTATCATTTATTATTTCTAAATTTTCTTCTATATCTATGTCTCTATAGCTATAATCATTATAATCTATTGTTTTTACAATTTGTTCGAATGGACTTTCTATTCGTATTTTGTTAATCTTACTTTTTCCTGTTATTTTATGTTTTGTTGTTAGTACGTATAAATTTTTGCATCTTGCTGTAAATATTTTACTTCCTGTGGTTAATTCTATTCCTGATATTTTCCAATATAATATTAATGATTTATCTATATTTCTATCTGTTACCGCTACTGAATAATTTGCACTTATTATAAATTTAAATTTTTTGTATATTAAATTTCCTTTTATGGCAGTTATTATGCTTTTTTTATAGGTTTTATAATTCTATCATCTGCTAAATATAATTCTATTGGTGTGTCTATTCCTTCTCTAAAACATGCTTTTATTAATATCTCTTTACCTCCAAGGTGTACATATTTTATTGGGTCTCTACTTTTTATATCGTTTATCTCTTTATTAATTATTCTTTTTGTTACTAGTGGTATACTAGCTTTACCTTTTGCATATCTACAGTCTATTACATGTTACTTTTGGCTTACTACATAATATTCTTCTTTTTTCTTAGTAAATAGATTTCTTATTGTTGGTATTTTAAATATTTTTTCTACACTTAAGTCTAATTCTTTTCCTTTTATTTCATCAAATATGTTGCTGTCAAATATTATTTTTTGGTCTGTTCCTTCATCATTTAAATATTCTTCCTTTGTTATTATCTTTATATCTTCTTCAGTCATTTGATTCATCTATTTCACTATCTCTTTCATTATCTGTTTTATTTTCTGAAATTTCATATAAACTATCCTCACTTTCTAATTCATAATCTATATAATCTATCTGCATATATTCTGTATTTTCTATTTTAATTTCTGATATTTGTTTATTTTTTGGATTTTTAGGTAATTTACAATCTCTAGCTAAATGTCCTAATTTTCCACAATTATAACAAGTACATTCTTTTATAAATTTCTTTTTTTCTATATGGTCTTTTGTATTTATAATTTTTTACATAATATCTTTTTCTTGGTTTCTTGTATTTATATTTTGATTTTTTATATTTATTATATTTCTTATGTCTTTTTCTTTTCTTATAATATCTTTCTTCACATCCAAATTGGGGTGCTATTTTATCCTTGCAACATGCTAAATTTTTTATCAATGTTTTTTCCATTTTTAATTCTTCTCTATATTTATCACATAAGTTTCTATACCATTATTGTAAAAAATTTATTTTTTCTCCTAGAGTATCTACTATTTTTGCTTCTTCCCAACTTTTTATTATCTTTGAACTAAATGGTTCGGGTAATTTATTAAAATATAATTTTCTTATTTCCTTACTTTCTTCTATACTATATGCTCCTTTATAATAATATTCTTTAAATGCGCAAGTATATTCGTCTATATAACACATATTACATATTGTTAATTTTATCATTAAATTCCTATTTGTATCTTTTTCTTCATCTTGTTCTTTTTCTAATGTTGTCATACTACCAAATTCATCTTTAATAGCTGTTTCATATTTTTTCAATTATTCTATAGGTGTTAGTTTAGTTGTTGTTGATGATGTTCCTTCCATAGGTTTATTAGTTCTTAATGCTTTTTTACTATTTTCAGTTAAATTTGTAAACCATAGTTTTACTGATCCTATTAGTGTTTTTTCTATGTATTCTGGTGCATCTGTTATGTTTATATTATTATCTAATAATTGTTTTGTCATATATCCTATCCATAATTGTATTGTTTTTTCTGTATCTATTACACAGTCTAGATCTAAAAAGTTATAATTTTTATTAACTATCTGTTTTGGTGTCCATTTGTCATATTCATTATATCTTTTAAATTTATTTTTATAATATATAGGTTTCCTTATTTCTGTAGTTTTAGGTATTATATTTTCATCTTCTTTTTTATCAAGAGTATTTATTTCTGTGTTAATATTTTATAAGTTTTCTTCATTAATTACTTCTTGTTTTTCATTGATTTCTAAATTTTTTGTATTTGTTAATATTTCTGTATATGTTTCACTCTCTTCTGAATCATAATTATCTGTCTCTTCAACATCTATATTATTTATTTTTAATTTCTTATTTTTTATTTCTTTATTGTTTATTTCTAATTTTTCTTTAAATTGATTTATCTCGTTTAGTAATTTTTGTTCTTTATCTTTTTCTTCCTTTTCCTTTTGTCTTTGTTCATACAAATCTTTTAACATTTGTAGTTCTTTTTCTAATTCAGCAATCCTACTATTTTTAGTTTCTTCTATTTTTCGTATTTCTTCTGTAGTTTGTTGTTTTATTTTTTCTATTTCCTTTTTCCTATCTATTTCTTCATTTTCTCTTTCTATTCTTACCATAGCTGTTAATTTATCTTCTAATTTTAATTCTTCTTTTTCTAACATTAGATATAAATGTTCACCTATTTTCTTTTTTCTTCTTTCTAGATTAGAAAATACTATTTTTATTTTTAATCCTTCGTGATTTTCATATATTTTTCATCTATTATAAATTCTTCTTTGTTCATTTTATTGTAAATAGTTCATGTTGATATATATATTCTAAACTATCTATTTGTGATTCTAATTTTAATATTTCATCTTTTTGTGTATTTATTGAGTTTTCACTAACTCCGGCAAATATATTATAATGTAGTCTTTCTATTCTTATTTTTAATTCTTTACGTTTTTCAGAAATAATTTGTTTTAGTTCTTTGTATTTTTGTACTTTATTCATTTAAATCATATTTATAATATTTTGATGGATATCTAAATTTGATTTTATCATAATTAGGTGGTATATGTCTCATTCTTTTAGATTTTAAATGGATTATTAATTTTGCTTAAATACTAGATATTAAGGTAATTAGGTAGGCTAATCTTTGTGGGTTTTCTTTTGTTTTATTTAGGCTTATATATTCTGAATAATTACTAATTAAAGATTCTTTAATTTTTCTAAAAGCTTATCTATTTTTAAATGGTCTTCTCATAATTAATTCTCTCTATTATCAGAGTGTCCATTCCATCTCCAATAAGGGCTATGCTAGTCTTCTTTTAGCAATTTGAATGTATTCTCGGTATGCGCCTTGTTTGATCTTGATATAGTATCGCTCAATACAATGATTCGTTGCTACTTGTATTGCTTCAGCTATAGTCCGGAAATCTCCAGACCCAACTTGAGAAACAACCGCATTCGGTGTTTCTGTCAACTGGCTTTCACTGCATATAAAAAAGATGGATAAAAGAGCTATAGCAACAAACGACATTATACGTCACTGATCCGGAAGAGATTTTCAACAATAGTGATTTTTGTGTTATTAGGGTGAAAGTTTTGTGATTTTGTTGTTAGAAAATGTATTTATGTTGCTTTGGTGAACTGAAGTCACCATTATATAACCATCTGTTGGATTCAGTGAACTAGTTGAAATAATTTGAGTTATGATTGTTTTAATTAGTAACGTTAAGAGATTGGTGGAAAAAAAAGTCATTTTTGCAACTCTTTCACAAGAAAACCAAATGTCATTATATCATTTTCTTGGCTTTTGTACAATTTAGAGTCCTGGACACTACTTACACAGTTATCAATGTATAATTGTAGGAAGATTTCAGACATGGTTTAATTATAGTATTGGTTACTGCTAGCCTATGCATCATTTCTTATTTCAGGTCTTTTTTCGGAGGGAATATCAACTTGTGAGTTTTATGAATTTAACATTGGGGTCTCTATCAAGTCTCTATCAACTCTTTAACAGCTGCGCTTTTGCTTTGTGTCATGCAGATTGAATATTTAATATATCCATAAATAAATAAATAAATAAATAAATAAATAAATAAATATATATATATACATACATACATACATAAAATAGAATTTTACTTTTTAAATTCTCAGTGTAAATTTTTTATTCGATTTCTACTTGGATCACCCATGTAACATATGCGACTCACTTTCAGCCCAACACCACCTACATGCACTTTATGCACCATCTATAAATTAATCTACCAAATACATCTTCTTTTATCTTGAGCTTTTGCTTATTAGTCCTTCCTTCTCAGCTTATATCCCACCGTTTGACTTACCACAAAATTTATGAACATTAAGAAGATTTTTGAAATTGCAGTTTAAAACATTATCTGACCATTTGTCACTAAAAATCATTTTTCTAAGGGTAAAAAGAAAATTTAACTTTTGTTTTCAATTATAGAAAGATAATATTCTTTTTTGGATGGACCAAAAAATATTTCTTTTGGGACAAACCAAACCAAAAAAAAAAAGTTTATCACATGAATTGGACACAACAGAAATCATTTAACAAAAATGGTTCTTGTGGAAACGAGGACTGCTTGGTGCGCTAGAGGAACACTAAAATGGAATTGGGATTGGACACGTTATTGGTGAATCTTTGTCTAGAAGTTATATTAACCTTTAGCTAGGTGACCACGTATAAAATATCTGATAATTTTTTATGAGGAACTTTGTTTGTACGTCCAATAATCCTCTCCTTACCAAGTCCCAAAGGTGGATGCCGAAGATTCATTGACTTATTTAGATACTAATTTTTGTGTCATTCACATCATCATAAGTATTGCCGCTAAAGGTCGTAGACTTTTTCTTGAATGGCAAAGGCAGTATGTAAACCCGATCCATATATGTAATGGAATAGAGTACCTTATTTTTTTTTATCGGGAGCACATACACAAATGGAATTCCTTTCTTGTACAATACAAAATGAATTTCACTCAATTACATTACCCTTAGAGAATCTTAACAACAAATCCAAAATGAAATGGGATCCAAATTGGTCGACAAAAAGAACCGCGCTAGTCGGAACTTATTCACATTATTACTCGGTCATTATCATATATGCTCAACTCTTCGAACTCGGCTCTAATAGCCGTTAATGAGCTAGCTCTGCCTGAAGATATAACATGGTAACAACGTCTCGTTTAATTTTCATTTCACCAAGTCATAACTTCACACAAATTTGGTACTCTTGAATTTACATCTTTTTACTAAACTGAAGAGATCAGTTTTAATCTAAATTGTAGTCCAGAAAAAAAAAGTATATATTGTAGTAAGATATTTGGAGAGGAAAAAAAATATCCAAGAAGATGGATAAAGGAGATTGGTATCATATGCACAAATTTATGGAGGTTGATTCAGGGGCGGATCTAGCATTGGGGGAGGGGGTTCCCTGAAACCCCCAAGCATTTACGTATACCTTATAATTATATTAAAAATCTATTAAATATATAAGAATTATAAGTGAGGAACTCATTGACAAAGTTGTTAGTTGGATCAGCGGTTCAAAAGTGTTAGAATATAAGATTTTTCTGAATAGTCTTTTGTTTAATAGTTTCTTTTAAATATTATGTTTAGCTTATTAAATGAATGGTAGTCCTTTTGTAAAGTGTGTCTTGTTAGATATTATGTGAAGTGTGGCTTGTAAGACTTATGTATATATATGTGTAGTCTTTATAATATGTCGTATGAATTAATGAATGAAAGAAGCTACTGCTGACCCTTATCTTTTCCTTCTCTTTAGTTCCAAATTCTAACAGTGGTATTAAGAACCATTCTTCTTGAGGGATCTGTGAAGGCTTAAAGATAAGTTTTTTCTTCAGTTCTAAGCTGAGAGAGTTGAACAACAATAATATGAAATCCAACAGCTTCTTGGGTTCAAGCCCTCCTATGTTTACATGAGAAAATTATCGCATATGGGTGATAAAGATAAAATCTTATCTCAAGGCTCATAGTCTATGGGAAGCAGTTGAAAGTAAAAATGATCCCGCTCCACTTGGATCAAATCCAACTGCTACACAAATAAAGAATTATGAAGATGCAAAGTCCAAGAAACCAAAATCTCTCACTTGTCTTCATTCAGCACTTTCAGATGTGATTTTAACAAGAATATGCCAGGACCCAAACCGAGGCCCTGAACGCGACGGGCATCCTGAACCTCGAAGGTCCAAGAGAACCCTTAGCATACTATCATAAGCAAAATCCATACATAAATCAAAATGCGAAAGATATAACAATGTTCATTGGAAAGCTTATAATCTGAAATGTG
This sequence comes from Capsicum baccatum var. pendulum, assembly GCA_030864225.1. Classification (NCBI taxonomy): domain Eukaryota; kingdom Viridiplantae; phylum Streptophyta; class Magnoliopsida; order Solanales; family Solanaceae; genus Capsicum; species Capsicum baccatum. Next base: position 193,085,823 of record CM061559.1, on the reverse strand, counting down.
TCACAAGATATGGCAATACAACACTTCAACTACCGTCTATGAAGCCTCTACTGAATACTAACCGTCTAGGCCGGGACAAAGCCCCTAGCTGGACCAGATACTGAAAAATTCAACATATAAATAACTGTCTTTCGAAAGATGGATGGCTCGCTAATTTTGTCAAATCCCAAGTGTTCTACTGATGCGATAGACCATGGGACTATACCGCATAACCTGAAATATAGGGGATCAATACACAAAGGTACTGGTACATAGAACAATCAAAAAATAAAAATATATTTTTATACAACATAGGTAAGAGCATTTCATAGAAACATGTCTGCATAAAACAATTGAAAAATACATGGGCACAATTTAATGTGCTTAAAAATATTTTCTTGTAATCATGACTCAACTCTTTATTTCTCTTCTAAGCTAGATGGGTCACCCTACATACATAGTAATCCACAGGCTATATGGATCCCGCCCATAAACCGGCGGCCAGGACTCCAATCCAAGTTTGTCGCAAGGATTGGATATTTATGAAAAGGTATGCCCACTTGCCGACATATCATGCTATCCAACTTGTCCAATAGCACGTAAAATACGTATTGACAAAACACGATTTTGGGTTAGGAGTTATATGAACTCAAGCCTTCTTCGAGTAACTAACTAGCTCTTTTTAATCCCGATTTTTAGTCCTTTTAAACCATGTTTCATGCTTTTAAAACATTTGTTTCTTTTATGTTAAGGGCAATCCATAATAGGTATCGTCATACCTATACTTGCAAGTCATATCATATCATATCACATTCTTAGCCCTTTCATTCAAAAATGCATAAATGACCTCTCTAAAGATTTAAACATCACAAGAGAGTTCTCATTTTAAAAGCATATGAAAGCTTATGTAAACAAACTCTCTTTTCAAAACCTAAACATGTAGTGGTCAATTCAATCATTTAATGCATGCTTTATTTCTATTAGGACATGAGAGCCTTTAGAACAAGAATGGCCTCCTTAAAAGTATATGAAATAATAAAGTATAATTGACTAAGAGTAATTTAAGACTCGAGAAAACATCATCCTTCATAAAGCAGCCCCAACACTTAGTTATACATAAATCAACAATCAAAAAAGGACTTAAAATTCATGTGCTCAAAAATAATTCACAATTCATACCATGCAAAGTTCATGAATTACATCACAAGAAAGGAGATTTCACAAATCACATTCATAAATCACTTTTCGAACTCAAATCACATATGCACGAGCTTATAAATCAATCTTATGAAAAAAAACCATGATAATTACGTACTTTCATCAAATTGGATTCATGATGCATGCCCTTAAAACAATTTCTCAAAACTCATTTCATATATGTACATATATAACTTTAAAGCATGTTAAAATCGTAAAATCTATGCACATGAGATTTAGGATAGAACGACATTACTTAATGACGAAGAAATCGGAAGAAATTGACCCTTTTAGCTTAAATGCTCAAACCCTAAGTTGTTTTTATCCTCTTATGCTTAAAGAAGATGAACTAGATATTTGAGAGTGTTAGTACGCATTTAGGGACCTTAATTTCGTGTATGGAATGTAAAAAGACTTTGTTGCCCTTGGAATAACTCAAAAATGGAGCCCCTATGCTACAAAATATTGGTTATGCGGTGCCCAGCCCATGGCCTAGCCATCAAGTGGGCGGCGCCTAGCCCATGGCATTCCCATGACGTGGGCGTCACCTTTCCCATCGCCTAGCACAAGGTGGGTGACGCCTAGGCCATCGCCTAGCCTTTTCAATGGCGGTAGGCTATGGCAATGCGATGCCTAATGATAACGCTCAAACTACAACTCTCGTAAGAGTGTAAGCGGTCGTTGTCAAATATAGAACCCAACTGGGTTGGGTGTCGAATCCCATAGAGAATACTTGGTCACTAAGTAAGCAAAGTTTATTAGACTTTTGGTGAAAGTTTAGTAAAAAGGGGGGATTGTAGCGTGCAAATAATGCAAATAAAATAGTAAAGTAAAAACGGAAAGCGGCAAAGTAAAAAGAAAGAATGTTTAGTAGGTTTTTAATCAATGAGAATTGAGAGTTAGGGTTATGTCCACCTTATGAGTTGTACGTATCTATTGGCTATGAGTTATGCGGAATTCAGACATGCATGCGCTTATAGAGAATTGTATTCTATAGTAAATCCAGGCGTCTTTCGACCTAACAAGGACTATTTCACTTTAACTATTTCGAGCTTAAAGCGTATCTAATGGTACAAATTCTCCAAGAGGTTAATCCAGTTACGGCACTAGCTTTTTAACAGGGGTTGGTGCCCTATTACCTTGACATTATCTCTTTTCCAGACATGTAACTTTTCTTTCGAATAAGTTAATGCTATACTGGCGTATTCTATATGTTTGCAACTACAACAATTTGAATTAAGATGAAGAGAATAATAATATAAGCAGCATACGTGTCAAGAATTCACAAACTCATAGCAATAGATAGTATCTCATAAGGCTTCCATAACCTTAATAGAGAAGTTTAGCTACTCATGGTTGCAACGAAGATCACAATAAACATCATCATGATCTCACGTTGGTCACGAGGGTCGTGCTTTCTCTGTCAAAAAGTGTAACGTGAATTAGGATCAAACGTTGAATGAAAAAGACTTGAATTAATTAATGAGTGAATAAGAATTAATTAGAATGGGAAGGAATAAAAGGGGGAATAAGAAGAGAATCGAATGCTGAAAAGTTTAGCAAAATAGGGTTTTTATAACACCCATATCCTATTCCTACAAAGCTACTGTGTACTTATCCTAATCCTACTAGGTTACTGCATTCCTTATCCTAATCCTACTATGTTACTGCTGATCCCCAAGTCTTTGTAAATGCTGTTTTTGCCCGGGACAAGTTATCCATGCATCACTTTCAGTCCATAGGCGTCCAAACGTTGCTTTCCTTCTTTCGTGAAGCTTCCTTTGGCATCAAGTTATTCATAAAATGCTGAAATCTTCATCATTTATACCTGAAAACTTGCTAATCATGTTTGTTAGCTCACTTACAGGAAAAAGGACTAAAAGTGCAGGAATTATATATTTTGTCCTTAAAACTTAGTAAAATATGGGTAAATTATAGTACTTTAGGCGTGTAAATACGCCTAACATCAACACCCCACACTTAAATCTTTGTTCATCCTCGAACAAAATATCATGTTCATATAAACATATACTTAGGGCTTCACAGTAACAGCACAAAATATTCATCACGACAGGCACAATAATTATTAACAAAGAGTAGTTTTCTGATCACTACTAGAAACAATTTAACCTCTAATCATAGACTCGAGATGATGGCTAATTCGTATCCATAAGTTAAGGCACAAAGAATCATACAAACTACCCAAAACTCATCAACCATGTGTATCTCACATAAGATTATCCTTGCTCTCACTCTCACAAAGAATTCATATGTTTCAACTGATGACCATAGGCTTGCCCTTAGTGTAATGCTCCACTAAATATCAGAATGCTAAGCTTAGGATCAAATAGGTCTTTTACGGGTTGTAATGTAGGCTGAGCGACGGGTAGGACTATTTATAGTGACTAAGTTCCCTAAGTGCTTTTAATACATCACATTATGCCATTAACACTTTCTTTCAAACAACCTTTCTACTTTCTTTTAATCTACCACCCTTTCTCACCTCTTTTGTTATTCAATTTTAAATAGAATTAACTTTTTATTTTTCTTTTCATTTTTCTCTTTTTTTTATAACACACCTCTATAATAGCCATTGTTTTTCATAACGAATTCAAGCACCAATAAACTCTAAGGCATCATACTCACCCAATTTCCTCTTATTTTGTAACATGACTTTGCAATTTAAAAGCACTTAGGAATTTGGATCAAATTATGGTCTTGAAAAAATGGATTAGGCTTACATATGAGGCTGTCAAAGAAAATAGGCTAAAGGCTCAAAGGGGGTTATCTAGGATGATGTCCATGGGTAGATAAAATGAAGGTAAACAATCACAGGTTGCCAAAGAAATGCCTAAATCATCTCCTAACTCACACTCTTTATTTCGCTTTACATACATACCAGGCAAGTTCTAGCATCAGCCACAAACATAGAATATACTATCATGTCACACACACAAGGAACATGTTCGACTTTATTGGAAGCAGTATAGACTCTTGACCCAACAAGTAAAGGAATTGGACCACACAATTATCACATAATGAGTCACAATTAGAGTCTAAACGTCTTAATAGTAATGATATTATCACAGACTCTTGTCATAATACCATGCTGCCCCTTAGAATAATTTCATACAAAAAAAATTCTTAACTACTACTAAAAAAATTAACTACTAACACACAAAACAACAAAAATAAATAAATAATGCAGATAAAGAAGTATAGCATGTAAATACCAGCACCCCACACTTAGACGGGACACACTGCCCTCAGTGGCAATTAAATAAAAAGAACCTGGTTAGTCGGACTCCTTCTCTATGTCTGGGGTCATACCCCCTTCATCGGAATCATCATTAGAGTCATCGTCATCAGAGTTCTCCTCCACGTCGGAGTCTGGCATTCGGCGATCATCATCGGTTGGCACATCGTCATCAAAAGGTTCCTCGAAATATACACTGACTCCACATATCACCCTTGCATGCTCGTTCATTGGGTAGTCATAATCCAGCTGTTGGAGCTCTGCAGCAATTGGAATACGACCTCCGCTCATCATGGTAAACCGAGTCATGCCATAGAGATGGCGAAAGAAACTCTCATCCTGAGCATGTCTTTCTGCAGTGGTAAGGTTGATACCATGCATGGTTTCAGCATCTTTAACCTTTGTGAGGTCAACCTTCTTTGGGTTATGCGGGAGTTTATGATCAGCTGGTTCCTCTTCGATGTCATCCTTCCTTAATATTGCAGTCAACGGATTTCCAAAGCTGAAGTGGGACCTCTTGTTTAGCCTAGCCTTACGCATTGTAGATCAAATAATTACCCCAATGTTGATAGGGACATTCGTCATCAATACGTACACCAAGAACACTCTATCTCATGTTATCTTTGTGTACTACGTCCCTGGAATCAGGCAAAAGTTGACTATTCGCATCCATATCCTAGCTTCCCTATTCAAGAAAGCATATGGAAAGGTGTTGTGCCGACCGGTGTCCTTGTGTCTGCTCCATCATGCCATAGATCTTGTTCCACACAATGTGTGTCTAATGGCTCTGTACGGAGGTCTGTTATACAGCTCCCTGAGTGGTGATGGATCAACAGATGGTAAGCCTAGAAAGGAGTTGAATAACTCCGCATTTAGTTGCAGAACTTGGCCCCGAATCTTTACTTCACTCCCTGTAGTTTTAGGTGACCAGTTGGCATAGAATTCCCGTGTTAAATTGAGATTTCACTCTCCCATATCTCAGAAAATAAAATCAAGATATAACGCCATTATCTTGGCCAACATACGGGGTTCTTTCTTTGCTAGGCTCTCCTTGTGTATCAACTCCACATAAACATATTTCTTCTCTTTGTTGTTCCTTTACCACTCCTTTCCTTCCTCCTCGAGGACCCATTTAATTCTAAACATGCGGTGAGGTACTTGCATTGCGGAGGATTCTCCTTGCTCTTTTCGTCCCCTTTTTGGCCTTTTTGTGAAGTGGTTGCTTTTTCTTTCCCTTGTCTTGCTTTTGGTGCCATTGTTCCTGAGATTAAAATAATAGTCATGTTAGCTTCATCTCGGTGGATACAATCAATAAACAAGCAGTAGTGGCACCACCCCACACTTAATTTGTTGGCATGAACTAGTGAAGTGAACGATGTCGATTACTCAGATTTCATCGCTATACGTTTAGGTGTTATGTTCCAACAATATAATAAGTGAAATCATACTTTTCTTATTAAATTAACTTTCCTTTCTCAATTCTAGATCATGTAATCTTGATAATGCTTTCATGTTTTGGACTTAATGCATCACATTGAATAAAACTACTACATAGATATTGTATCAATTTATGGCTTGGAATAATCTCAACATCTTATGTTTGTAGTTAACCATGATTTTCATCGCAATAAATAAGTCATTCGAGCAAGCTTTCAAGTTACAAGGTTATGCAATGTTCTAGACTATGTCAATTCCGCACAAGTATGACAGTGTATCAAAATCAAATACAAGTTGGAAACAAGTCAAGAGTATCCTTACGTATTCTTTCACTTACTTGGTTGCATCACAACAAATCAACCATATTCAAATCACCAATACTACTTCAAGATTTAACAATTCATTATAGGCGTAGTAGTGTAGTACTTTCGAAATATAAATGAAGAACATAGAAGTACTTACTTGGTTGATGGCCTCGGAAGATGTTCTTGCAAAGTAAAAAGAGCAAAAGGAAAATTTTTGGGAGAATTTAGAGAGGTAGGCGGCGCTTTAGGGTGGAATTGCAATGTGTTTTTGATTTAAGACTAAGGTTATATTTATAGGACAAGGTTGGGTCGGGTTTTGACCCGTTTGGAATCGGATTTGGAGACCAAAAGTGACCATAGGCGGCGCCTAAAACTTTGCCTATGCTTGGCATAGGCGGCACCCTTTGCATAGCATTGTAGAGCATAGGCGGCGCCTATGCTATGGCATTGTTAGGCATAGGCGGCACCTATGTCATGGCATATGAGATTCAGAGACAAAATGCTTTTGCATAGGCGCCTATGCTATGGCATTGTTGAGCATAGGCGGTGCCTATGCTATGGCACTCTAGAATCTGAGAGCTTAGGCCATAGCATAGGCCTTGCCTTGTTCTTGGTCTATATTTATATAGGCCTTGCCTTGTTCTTTGCCTATATTTTCCTAAGCAATGCCTAACCCATAGCCTTTTGCTTCTTCATTCCTAGCTTACCACCTTCAACATGCAATACTTCCAAATTAAAATTTGAAATCAATCTCCTCCTTTACACCTCTTGCACCCACATTCACTCAAAAATGACAAAAACGATTAGAACGATGGGTTGCCTCCCATCAAGCGCCTTAGTTTCTGTCGTGGCTTGACTTTTCTTTTTGGATTTTTCTTTTGTAAAAACAAATGCAAAGAAAACGAAAAAAACACGATGGGTTGCCTCCCATCTAGCGCTTGATTTATTGTCGCGGCACGACATAGTTACCTCGAGTACTTAGACTTTGTCGAGATAGATGGTGGCCATATAGTTTATCGAGTCAAGAGGACCGACATATGGTTTTACTCGTTGGCCATTCACCTTAAAGACAACACCATTATTATCTTCTAGTTTGACTACTCCAGACGAGTAGACTTGGTTGATTTTGTACGAACCAGACCATTTGGACCTTAACTTACCTGGGAATAGCTTTAGTCGTGAATTGAAAGAAGTACCATATCACCCTTTTGAAAGTTTCGTTGAACAATCCGCTGATCATGATACTTTTTTGTCCGCTCTTTGGAAAGGTCTGATCTTTCATATGCATGTAGACGGAATTTATCCATCTCATTCACCTGCTCCAATCTCAGACTCATAGCATCATCCCAATTCAAATTTATTTGCTTCAGCACCCACAATGCTTTATACTCAGTTCAATGGGTAAGTGACAAGCCTTCCCATAAACTAGTTGGTACGGCGACATGCCAATTGGCGTTTTGAATGCAGTCCTATAAGCCCATAGTGCATCGTCCAGCTTCCGAGACCAATCTTTCCTATTGGCATTTACAGTCTTTGAAAGGATTTGCTTGATCTCTCGATTGGAAACCTCTACCTGTCCACTAGTTTGAGGGTGATAAGGCGTGGCTACCTTATGTTGCTTGACACCATATTTTGCCAACACGGATTTGAATAGCTTGTTGTAAAAGTGTGATCCTCCATCGCTTATGATAGTACGTGGTACCCCAAAACGAGAGAAGATGTTTCTCTTCAAGAATGCAACAACACGTTTTCCTTCATTATCAGTCAATGCTACTGCTTCGACCCATTTTGAAACATAATCTACAGCAACTAGGATATATTTCATTCCAAATAAATTCACGAATGGACCCATAAAATCGATACCCCATACATCAAAGAGTTCTACTTCTAGGATTTTCGACATGGGAATCTCATGGTGTTTCGAAATCGCACCTTGTCTCTGACATTGGTCGTATCTTCTGACAAAGTCGTAGGCATCTTTAAATATCGAGGGCCAATAATAGCCACTTTGCAATACCTTCCTTGCTGTCCGATTACCTGCGTGATATCCCCCAACTTAGGAAGTGTGACATGCTTCTAATATATTCGGCACCTTAACATGGGATATGCATCGTCTGATAACACCATCCGCGCATCGTCTAAACAAATATGGCTCATCCCAGAAGTAGTGTCTCACGTCATGCATGAATTTTCTCTTTTGATGAACTGATAGATTCGTAGGCATCACATTACTTACCACAAAGTTTGCAAAGTCAGCATACCATGGTAACTCCTCCATCATCGTGGATAAAATCTCTTCATCAGGGAATGTATCGTCAATCTCAAGATCTGGTTGTGCGATATGCTCATTCTCGAGTCTAGAAAGATGATCAGCCACTTGGTTTTCGCAACCTCTTCTATCTTTTACCTCGAAATCAAATTCTTGCAGCAACAATACCTATCGAATTAGCCTTGGTTTTGCATCTTTCTTTGTCATTAGATATCTAAGGGCTGCATGGTATGTATGAACTACCACTTTGGTTCCCAACAAATAAGCATGAAATTTTTCAAAAGCATACACAACTGCTAGAAGCTCTTGTTCTGTGACAGTATAGTTCTTTTGGGCTTCGTTCAAAACCTTACTCGCATAGTAGATTGGATGGAATAACGTTTCTCTTCTCTGGCCAAGTACAACACCCAAATCTACCCCGCTAGCATCATACATGACTTCGAACGGTAGAGACTAATCTGGTGCTACCATGATAGGAGCTTCAATTAGCTTCTCTTTGAGGCATTCGAATACCTTCACACAATCTTCATTGAAGTCAAACTTTGCATCTTTATCCAAAAGTTTGCATAATGGACTAGCAATTTTGGAGAAGTCTTTAATAAATTTTCGGTAGAAACCTGCATGCCCGAGGAAACTACGAACTCCTTTGACCGAAATTGGGGGTGGTAGTTTTTCGATGACTTCGATTTTAGCTCGATACACCTCAATTCCTCTTTTGGAGATTTTATGCCCAAGAACAATACCTTCTCTCACCATAAAGTGGCACTTCTCCCAATTCAGCACTAAGTTGAATTCAACACACCTCTGCAATGCCATACTTAGATTTGACAAGCATGAATCAAACGAATTACCCATCACTGAAAAGTCGTCCATGAATACATCCAAAGTGTCTTCCACCATATCGAAAAAGATGGACATCATACAACGCTGAAAAATGGAGGGTGCATTACATAGTCCAAATGGTATACGTTTGAAGGCAAACGTACCATATGGGCATGTAAACGTTGTCTTCTCTTGGTCTTCTGGAGCAATACAAATCTGATTATAACCAGAATAACCATCTAAGAAACAGAGCCATCCTTTCCCTGCTAATCGATCAAGCATTTGGTCTATAAATGGCATTGGGAAGTGATCTTTAAGTGTCCATGAGTTCAGCTTACGATAGTCCATGCATACTCTCCATCCTGTGACGGGTCTGAGTGGAATAAGCTTATTCTTTTCATTCACAACTACCGTCATGCCTCCTTTCTTGGGAACATATTGTATCGGGCTTACCCATTTACTATCGGAGATTTGATATACAACCCCTGCATCTAACGACTCAATAATTTCTTTCTTCACCACTTCTTGCATAGGTGGATTGAGACGCCTTTGATGTTCAATAGTGGGTATGCAATTTTCTTCAAGCTGAATCTTGTGTGTACAAATCCCAGGCGGAATACCAATAATGTCAGTGATGGTCCAACCGATAGCTCTTATGTACTTCCATAGAACAGTAGTGAGAGTTGCAAATTGCTGCTCTCCCAAATCTGATGCCACAATAACCGGAAGTGTGTTACCGCCTCCTAAGAATGCATACTTTAGATGACTAGGCAGCTCCTTCAATTCTAACGTGGGTGGTTCTTCAATAGATGGTTTAGCTGGTGGTGTTGGTTGATTTTTGAGATCAAGATCCAGCTTCTTAGGAGCGTGAGGATATGACCCTAATCCTGTTAGAACAGAAATAGTTTCTTCATAAGTTTCAGCATCCTTACTCTCAGCATTCATAAGTACAACCGCCAATAGGTCATCAACAAGTTGCTCCTCTACAGGTAGATCTTTCTCATCATCAAAATAAACATCAGCTACCGAGAACACGTTCAGATCTTTGGGTTGCTTCATTGATTTACATACATCAAAGCGGACTACTTCGTCATTCATCCGGAATAGAAGCTCATTAGCTCGTAAATCAATAAGCACACTTCCTATTGCAAGGAAAGGGGGCCCCAAGATTATAGGAACTTCTGAGTCTACCTCGCAATCCAAGATAACAAAGTCTACCGGAAAGATGAATGAAGAAACCTTCACCAATACATCACATGGAATACCAACAGGTCGTTTTACCGACCTATCATCCATCACAAGCTTCATATTGGTTGGAGTGGTATCACCCAACCCCAACTTTTTATAAATGGATAATGGCATCAAGTTGATGCTGGATCCTAAATCGCATAATGCCTTGGCAAAATTCAAAGATCCGACAGTGCAAGGAATAGTGAAGGCACCGGGGTCGGCCTTCTTCTGAACTAGTGATCGGGTAGCGATTGAACTACAATGATGAACAACATCTGTCAACTCACCACTTGCTGCCCGCTTATTTATTAGAAGATCCTTCATAAATTTTGTATAGCCTGGCATCTGTTCTAATGCCTTAACCAAGGGAACATTAATGGTCAGCTGTTTTAACATTGACATGAATTTATTGAACTTGGTATCATTAGCTTTCTTCTTTAATCTTTGAGGAAAAGGAGGTGGTGGAAGGGGAATCATTTTCTCCACGACTTTATTTTCATCATGCTTTGGTTCGGAGATCTTTTCAGGTTGTGGACGTCGAGAAATGACATCATGAACTTCTTCTTTGGCTTCAACGACGTCATCTTCGTCTGTATTTCCTACGATATCATCGTCCACTTGCTTGCTTTAGGATGAATTTTCTAGCACTTTACCACTTCTAGTAGTAACAACCATGCATGTTTCATCGTTTCTTGGGTTTTGCACTGTGTCGCTCGGTAAGGTGCCAGCTTTTCTTTGATTTAATGTGGCTGAAATTTGACTCAATTGTTGTTCCAGCTGTCTTATTGAAGTGGAATGTGAGTCAACAAATTGCTTTATTGAGTCCAAGTCATTTATTACCTCTGTTACTCCAGTGTTGGTTGCTTCCACTCCTTTCAAAAGTTTAGCCATCATATTTTCCATTGACATATTTCCCGAACCAGATGCAGTGGCCTCTCGTCGTCCAGGAGGAATATACACGTCACTCCTGTCAGTTTTGTTCTTCCAACTACCTTGATCACGGTCTTTGTTTCAAGAATTATCATAATAGTTCGTACCTTGGTTTCCTTGGGCATTGCCTCGGAAACCCCCCTGATTGTTCACATAGTTGGCTTCTTCCTCAGAATCGGATTCCTCTCTTCCTTTTGATGCAAATGCTTTGACTTTTTTGGTTTTCCCTGATAGTAGATGCTTTGTAAGAAGATCCACTTGTGTTTTCATGTGCGCTAAATCTTGATCATGTTCTTATTCTCTTCTCCTTTGTTCCGCAGTTATGTCTATAGACAAAGTGGGGCTTGCTACCTCAGAATCTCTGGTATGCCACGCCCTACTTTGCTTTGTCATCCGGTCTAGCATATTACTTGCCTGAATAAAGGTGAGGTCCATAAATGATCCTCCAGCCACATTATCCACCACTGGTTTAGTTACCGAATTCAAGGATCTATATAGTATCTTCATCAAGTGGACGTTGGTCATGTGATGGTTTGGGCACCTCATAAGCTTCTTCTTGAATCTCTCCCATGCTTCGTGGAGGGCTTCAGTTGGAATCTGACGAAAGTTGCTAATTTCATCTCTCAATTGTGCTCTTTTGGATGGCGGAAATAATCTTTCTAGGAAAACGTCTTTCAATTGCCTCCAATTTGTAATCGAATTAGGAGTCAGCTCATTCAACCATAGATTTGCCTCCCCAGATAGAGAAAATGGAAATAAGCGCAACCGTATTGCATTCTGTCCAATGTCTGGATTGTCGAATGACTTGCATGTAGAGATAAAGTTGATCAAATGCATATTCGGATCATCACCTGCGAGTCCACCAAATAATCCCTTGAGTTGCAATAACTGAATCATGGTGCTAGTGATGTTGAACTTGGCTTCGGGCGCTAAGGGCATAGGAATAATGGCTCCTGTGGCACCAGCTCCATCAAGATCATCATCATCATCATCGAATGGTATGGTTCGACGTTCAGGCCAAAATCTGCCTTGACGATCTCTTCTGTTAGCAGGTGTCACCATCTCAGCATCACGCCTAGGGTTTAGGAACTCGTCATCACCTAGGTCCTCATCATCAGGATTTGTTGCTCGCCCAGGATTATCAATATTCTGTTGGTGCACTTGAGCGGTGGCCAGAGCAGCTAGTCTAGCCTATTCCTGTTGAGCCGCCCTTCTTTCAATTTCCTATTGAGCCTTCATTCTGCCAATTCGATGTGGTTCAAGATTGAAAGGTAATAACGGTTGACTAGAACTTCGAGTATGGGGCATGCACTGAGTAAAAATCTGCAGAAAACAAAAACAACAACTAAAAGTAAAGTACGAGAATCTTTGACCAAAGGGTCTAGTAACTATCAAAAACTTAGTAGACAACCGTATTCCCCTACAACGGCGCCAAAATTTGATAACGCTCAAACTACAGCTCTCGTAAACTTAGCTAAAATATGGGTAAATTATAGTACTTTAGGCGAGTAAATACGCCTAACATCACCTAACCATAACCTAGGCTCTACTTTGCGGTGCCTACTTAGTTTTGAGGTCCTAAAACACTCCCAACACCTCCCAAAATGTCAACATATGATCTACCATCACTACTGGGTCATAAAGGTCATTTTTGACTCATTAAAAGAGTGTTACGACTATGGGGTGTTACATTATATCCCCCTTGGGATCATTTGTCTTCAAATGATGGGTAGAAACTTGTTGAAGCTCTAAAAGTATGGAATAAGGAACATAATCTCACATTGAACATTTTTCCTTAACAAAATATGCAAAATCATCAGAAGAGCTTCATGATAACCGTTAGTGAAACGTGTAAGCACAAAGCGTGAGATAATAAGGATTGACATAGAGATGACCTTGCACATGATTTCTAGGGATCATAATCATCACAACATAAGGCATGAGTTTATTTGGTGATAATAGGCCTGATTTACATTGGTACAATCATGGAATAAGATTTCGCGGGATATAGAAATAGAAGCATTCTCTACCTTGCAAGATACAACGAATAGACCTTAAACTTAGAAACACTACTCATCTATACCCCAAACAATAAATAAGATTCTTCATTATTTCCAACTTACAATTCTCCTATCACACATCTAACCACAAGAGTTTGAGTCCCTTTGTATAGTACTTCTATATTGAAGCCTAACCTGGAGTGGAAAGGTTCTATCTTAAGTTACGAAACCATGTACATGTATCCTATTAAGAATATTACTTCACCTTATTACTACCAATAAAACACTCAACTTTTAATTCAAGGAGTACCCATCACATAACATATTGGTTTGCGTTTTCATCAATCACCACATCCAAACCTATCATTACTACACCCACTTCATGGATCTCCCCACTAAGTCCAGCAAAATTTAATCACTCTCACAAAGATTTTTGCCCCATATCTCCTTCCTAACTATTTCATGTAACAAAAGATCATCTCCTTCTTTCACCGTTCACCTATAACCTTAGCTCAAGAAGTCACATCAAAAGTTTTACATTCAAGAACATCTACTCCCCCTACCTAAGTCACTACTCTTCCATAACTACTATCATACTATCATACGGAGGGTCATAGAGGGACCCGAGCATAAGCATAATGAATGGTAGTAACAGTATCAGATTATAACTTATACTTATTACACTGCTCAAGGAGGGACATGAGGTGAAGATACGATCCAATAGATATGGAGTGCTCCATTTATCAAGTGTCTGGATTATAAATAGAGAGTCATTCGGATGTAAACCTACACAACATGAGTTCTTAGTACTGGGCACAGTGAGAAACATATGAGAATATATCATTAGTGATATGACATAAAAGCAGAACTTATGGGGTTAACGACTGAGATAAGGATTGTCACTTGAAGCTATTGCTTCTTATTTTCAGAGCTGAGGTAGTCATGAGTTTGCATAAACTTTATCGCTTTGTCTAAATGAGACATAGAATCAATCGGTGACATATAGAAAATATATTTTCTTAGGACCAAGCATGATGTAAGACATTGATTTTCTTTATGAATCATGAGCAACATAATATAGAGCTTGAATACTTAAAAGATTGGGTTACTGAGACATCATTGCTTTTTATTTGGAGGTTGGATCATAACATAAGTTGCATAGATAACTCGAACCTTGGACATAGGCATGACTTGAATACATAAGACGTGAGCAGAGTGGCCTTTTAAATTGAAGTAGTAGGAGTTTGCCTGAATAGGAATAGATTTACCATGACTCTTCCCTGAAATTTGCCACCATAAGAAAAGTCAAAAACTACCTTAGTTTGTCATCTCCCCCTTAGATCAAAGTCACAATCCTAAACTAGCGGATATATCCCCTCATCAAATCTATAAACACAACTCTCAACACAATGGGGGTATCAGTATACACATGAACATAAACTCCCCTCAATAATTTTAATATAAAGACACTAAATTCTTCCTAGTGCATCTCTTCAGGGACACTAAACATAACTTTCTCCAACCCCTAACATCATCGACTTATGACTAATATTATCATGGGCATGGACATCCATGTTTCTCATTCTATCTTTAACTCCTTAGAATACTAGCATTAGACCTCTAATCACATAACTTACAACTTAATAAAATTTGTACAACTATACCAATGGCGCACATTGCCTATCTATATTTCCTCAATTCAACTCTAAAGAGCTCTATACAACAACTTCCCAAACTTCTCCATACTACAAAATTCAAGAACGTGAGCTAGGTATACATAACACTTCTACATAGAAAACCTTATCTAACAACATGATACCTGGGGGTTCAACTTATTCTTATACACTTATGCCCTTACCCATGTAATGACTCAACCATAATTCATCGCTTTACCCTAGTTCTCATGTACATATATATCATAATTATCCACTTCTTTTTTCATAAGATGCCAATCTAGGCTATTGCACACTCAAATCAATCCTAATACTCATTTCCATAAGACATGCATCATTAATCTTAAGCTACTATTCTTACCACCACAATTCACATCTAAAGTTCAAGCCTATTGTCTACCACCAATCACGTACCACTACTGAAGCATGCCACATATTATACTAGTCCATCATATAGGGAAAATCAACCCACATTCCTCATTTTACTTAGCTACTACCTATAATCACATCCCCTCCATGACATAACTACCATACCTCAAAGTCCACCATATACCTTATCACATGCAGTACTAGCCTATAGCTGCTATAGAAAAGACAATCAAGGGGGTAAAGTCACATAGTAAGAATAGTCAATCTTAATCTTAAAATATAACCCATTACCATTTTATCAACATTATCTATTCTCTCACTTCAAATCTACTTACCTAAGAACACATTTAAACTACTTTCAAAATTCCTTAAACACCTCTAGATTTTCCCCAAGATAGTCTATACTTATAACTTACTAGCTAACCTACCCTTTTTGTTTACCATCTGTAATTGATTTCTACAACCACCATAACTATCCATTTTGGATCCTTCCCTATTTTGAATAAATAACAATCATAGCCAATCTTTTCCTTCACAGACTACCATACAATCTATAAAACTTGCTACAATATTAGTCTATCACTATAAAATGGCAACCCATCCCTCAATCAAAGGTTATACAACTAAAACTAGCTTCTTCACGCAAAAGTCACCCTCATTTTGACTTCTACATTTGACACTCCATATCATTAACTTTTGGACCATCTCACTACTAATAGGTCATGACACTTTAACATATACTACTATTTGGGTGAAAATATTGTTTCAACATTCTGCTACATCATGTTACCCTTAAGAATAACATCTACAACAAGGATTCTGAAAGGAATAAATACACTTTGAACCTCAGGCTGAAAAACATGATTGCATTAAGATAGAGGTTTACACTCAAATCAATACACTTTGAAGTACAAATGGACTCCTCTTGAATCCTTATGCTATCTCATAACATTATGAATAACTCAATCAGAAAGAATCGTATCGTTAGGAAATCTAAACTCTTAAACTTGTATCACCTCGACAATGAGGCATGGACAATAAAATTAGATCAAGAAAGGAATTAGGATAAATTTTCTATGGACGACGCTATAGCATGAACTAGAGAATAAAAGAATTAGAAGCACTCCTAAATGCCCGGTAGCCTCTTTAATATAAGTGTGGTGCGCAACATACCCATAAGCAAGACTCTACTATACACGACATCGTAGACACCCTAGGACCATGAATCATGCTCTAATACCAAGCTATCCACGACCTGAACTAAGGCCCTGTCCGCAATGGGTATCCCGAACCTTGAACGTCCAAGAGACCCCTTAGCATACTATCATAAGAAAAATCTATACATAAATCAAAATACGAAAGATATAGCAATGTTTATTGAAAATCTTATAATCTGAAATGTGTCACAATTTATGACAATACGACATTTCAACTACCGTCTATGAAGCCTCTACTAAATACTAACTATCTAGGCCTGGACAAATCTTCTGGCTGGACCATATACTGAAAAACTTAACATATAAAAAACTGTCTTTCGAAAGATGGATGGCTCACCAATTCTGTCAAATCCTAAGTTTTCTACTGATGTGATAGACCATGGGACTATACCGCATAACCTGAAATATAAAGGGTCAATACACAAAGGTACTGGTATGTAGAATAATTAAAAAACAAAAAAATATTTTTTCACAACATAGGTGAGAGCATTTCATAAAAACATGTTTGCATAAAACAAATAAAAAATACATGGGCATAATCTAATGAGCTTAAAAACATATTTTTGCAATCATGACTCAACTTTTTATTTCTCTTCTGAGTTAGATGGGTCACCCTACATACATGGTAATCCACGAGCTATGTGGATCCTGTCAATAACCCGACGGCCAGGCCCCCAATCCAAGTTTGCCATAAGGATTGGATATTCACGAAAAGGTATGCCCACTTACCAACATACCATGATATCCCACTTGTCGAATAACATATAAAACCCGTATCGGCAAAACACAATTTTGGCTTAGGAATTATCTGAACTCAAGCCTTCTTCGGGTTACCAACTAGCTCTTTTTAAGCTCAATTTTTAGTCCTTTAAAACCATGCTTCATGCTTTTAAAACATTTGTTTCTTTCATGCTAAGGGCAATCCATAATAGGTATCGTCATACCTAGACTTGCAAGCCATATCATATCACATTCTTAGCGTTTTTTATTCAAAAATGTATAAATGACCACCCAAAAGATTTAAACATCACAAGAGAATTCTCATTTTAAAAGTATATGAAAACTTATGTAAACACACTCTTTTCAAGACTTGAACATGTGGTGGTCAATTCAACCATTTAATTCATGCATTATTTCCATTAAGACACGAGAGCCTTTAGAACAAGAATAACCTTCTTAAAAACATATGAAATAACAAAGTATAATTGACCAGGAGGCATTTAAGACTCGAAAAAATATCATACTTCATAAAGCAGCCCCAACACTTAGTTATACATGAATCTACAATCAAAAAGGGACTTAAAATTCATGCTCTAAAAAATAATTCACAGTTCAGACCATGCAAAGTCCATAAATTACATCATGGGGAAGGGGATTTCACAAATCACTTTTCAAACTTAAATGACATATGCATGAGATTATAAATTAATCTTATGGAAAAAATCCATGACAATTACGTATTTTCATCAAATTGAATTCGTGATGCATACCCTTAAAACAATTTCTCAAAACTCATTATATATATATATATATATATATATATATATATATATATAACTTTAAGCTTGTTATAATTATAAAACCTATGCCCATGAGATTTAGGATAACCCCGTGTACCTTAATGACAAAGAAATCAAGAAGCAATTGGCCCTTTTAGCTTGAATCCTCAAACCGAAAGTTGTTTTTCTCCTCTTGTGCTTAAAAAGATGAACTAGAGATTTGAGAGTGTTAATACGTATTTAGGGACTTTAATTTTGTGTAAAGATGTTTAGGGACGGTTATGAAATGTAAAAAGACTTTGTTGCCCTTAGAATAACTCAAAAATAGAGCCTCTATACCCCAAAACATTGGTCATACGGTGCCCAGCCCATGGCCTACCCATTAAGTGGGCGGCGCCTAGCCTATGTCATAGCCATAACGTGGGCAACGCCTCGCCCATCACCTCGCACAAAGTGGGCGACACCTAGGACATCGTCTATCCTTTCCAATGGCGGTCGATGATGGCAATATGATGCCTAGCCATCGCCTAGGCTCTAGTTTGTGATGCCTACTTAGTTTTGAGGTCCTAAAACACCCCCAACACCTCCCACAATGTCAACACATGATCTACTATCACTACAGGGTCCTAAAGGTCATTTTTTATGCATTAACAGAGTGTTATGACTACATGGTGTTACAGAATAATGGCTTGTGAAACACGTAAAGAAGTATGAGAATCTAAAAGAAGAATTTGATTGAAGTGACAGAATGAGAACTATCAAACTCTTAACTCTCAAAAGAGAATTTGAGATGCTAAGGATGAAAGAAGGGGATACTATGATAAAGTACTCTACCAAACTTCTGGAAATTATAAACAAGATAAAATTATTTGGTGAAACTTTCCCAGATTCATAGGTGGTAAGAAGATGATGATAAGCTTACCAGTAAGGTTTGAGTCCAAGATTTCAGCAATAGTGAAATCTTATGATTTGAAGACTTTATCTGTTGCAGAGCTGATTAGCAACTTACAAGCCCAAGAATAAAGATTAAGTATAAGAGATGAAGTAGCAGAAGTGGCATTCCCAACAAAGCATAAATGCAAGCAACCGGTGAAGAAAAATAGGAGGATGGAAGGAGATAAAGTAGCAAAGATAAAGCCATGGACGAAATCTTCACAGAAAGAAAAGTTTTCACCTTGCATCCACTGTAAAAGAAATAATCATCAAGAAAAGTATTGTTAGTTCAAGGGAAAGACATCAATTCAATGCAAATTTTGTAGAAAAATGGTTTATATTGAGAAGAATTGTAGGGCCAAGCAGAATCAACCACAACAACACCATATTCAGTATGCAAATTTCACTAAAGAGTCAGAAAAGGAAGAAAACTTATTTATGGATACTCATGAAGAATACAAATCCAACTAATCCAAATAGTTCCTAGATAGTGGGTGTATGAGTCATATGTCATATAATGAGCTCATGTTTCATACACTTGGCAAGTCACTCAAATCTAAAGTTAGGATGGGAAATGGTGCAACAGTAGAAGCACATAAAAGGGGTTCAGTTGCCTTTCAAATTAAACAAGGTAGAAAGTTTATACATGATGTGTTATATTTTCCTTATTTAGCATGTAACCTGTTAAGTATTAGCCAAATGATGTCTAAAGGTTACTACTTATTTTTTAAGGAAAAACATTGTTTGGGTTTTTAATTCTGATGATACTTTAATTGATAAAGTAGAAATGGTGGATAGGATCTTTCCAGTAAATAGAAATTTTGATAGTGCCAATTTTTCAAGGTTAGATGATTCATGGTTATGGAACAGAAGATATGGGCATTTCAACTATGCTTCTTTAAGATCTATGTGTAAGAAGGGCTTGACAAAGGATTTACCTGAGATCTTATTATCTAAAGAAGTTTGTGGATTATGTTAGATAGGTAAGGTTCACAGGAAAGTATTTCCTAAAAGTGCTATCTGGATGGAACTGAAAAACTTAAACTTGTTCACATTAATACATGTGGACCTATAAAGACATCATTCTTTGGTCAAAATAAATATTTTGTGTTGTTTATTGATGACTTAACAAGGATGAGTTGGGTGTATTTTGTGAGTAAAAAGTCTCAAGTATTTTCAATTTTCAAGAATTTTAAAGCTTTCACTAAAAGATAGAGTGGCTATAAGCTGAAGGATTTGAGGTCAGACAGTGAAGACGAATACACTTCAAATGAGTTCAATAAGTATTATGAAGATGTAGGGATTGATCACAAATTAACAGTAAATTATTCACCAAAATAGAATGGAGTTTTAAGGAGAAAAAACAGGGCAGTAGTTGAAAAAGCTAGATGTTTGTTGCTTGAAAAGAAACTACCATAAATTTTTTAGGCAAAAGTTATTTTTATTTCAGTTTGTTTGTCAAATAGGTTGTCAACTAAAGTTATGGGTGATAAAACTCCTATTGAGGCATGGAGTGGGAAAATACCATCTTTTAAGCACTTAAAATTCTTTGGTTAGATATGTTATTCTTATGTTCCTTCAGTCAGAAGAAGCAAGCTTGAACCGAAAGGTGAATTGGGGATCTTTATTGGTTATTCGTCGCAAGCCAAGGGTTATAGAGTTTTTAACTTGCAAACAAAAAGTATTTCCATCAGAAGAAATATAGTAGTGGATGAGTATACTTATTAGAACGAGGATAAGGAGCATGTTGAGAAATAAAATGTAGGTTATCTGAACTTGCATCCACTGCCTGAAATATAATCATTTGGCTTTGAAAAACTGGAAGTAGCTGGAGGATCAGATGATGAATCCTCACTTGATTCATCAATTTTGAAGACAAGGTCCCTTTCTGAGATATATGAAAGATGCAATATTTCTATCTTGGAACCCAATACCTATCAAGAAGCATTAAAACATGAAGTTTAGATTGAATCCATGAAGGAGGAAATTGGTATGATAGAGAAGAATAACACTTAAAAGTTTGTTGATAAACCCAAAGATAGAAATGTAATATGGGTGAAATGGATTTATAGAGCCAAACTTAATCCAGATAGTTCAGTTAATAAATACAAAGTAAGGCTTGTTATGAAAGGTTATGCACAACTTATAGGCCTAGATTATGGAGACATATTTGCGCTTGTTTCAAGACATGATATGATACAACTTTTATTTGATTTGGCAGCTCATTCAAATTAGAAGTTGTATCATCTGGATGTGAAGTCGGCATTGTAGAAATAAATTTATGTTGATCAATCGGAAGGCTTTCAAGTTGCATAAATGGAGAATAAAGTTTACAGATTACCTAAGGCGTTATGTGGATTAAAACAATCTTCTTGAGCCTGGTACAATTAGATTGATTATCATCTCATTCATTTTGGATTCAATGAAAGTGAAAATAAAGCCACTTTATATGTGAAAAAGGCTAAAGATAGAGATGTGTTTCTGGTATCACTCTATGTTTATGATCTTCTGGTAACCTAAAGCAATGAAGCTATGGTGAATCAGTTTAAGCAAGAAATAGAGGAAAAGTTTAAGATGTCAGATTTGGTTTAAATGAATTACTTTCTAGAAATGAAGACTCATCAAGCTACTATGGAATCTTCATTTCTCAGAGAAAATATTCATGGTATATTCTTAAAAAGTTCAAGATGGAGAGGTGTAAGCCTATATCGACTCCTCTAGTTCACAATGAAAAGATCTTGAAGTTTGAAGGAGGTGATAGGGATGATCTAATAATTTACAGAAGTCCAATTGGTAGTTCGCTATATTTGACAGCAACAAGACCTGGTCTTATGTTTGCATCAAGACTTTTTTTGAGATTTGTGCATTCTCCAAGTCAAGTTCATATTCGTATTGCTAAATGAACATTGAGATATATGAAGGGAACTGTTGATTATGGTATTTGGTTTAAAAGGGAGGAGCAAGGGTAATTGATGGGTTATTAAGATAGTGATTGGGCAGGAAGCGTTGATGATATAAAATGCACTTATGGATATACTTTTACACTTGGTTCAAATAAGTTCTCATGGAATTTAAAGAAGCAAGAGGTGGTAGCTCAATCATCTGTAGAAGAAGAATACATCGTTGTTGCTGGTGCAACTAATCAGGCTCTATGGTTATGAAAAATTCTATGTGATCTAGAGCAAAATCAAATTGAATATATTATTATTAAGGTTGACAACAAGTCATCAATTTCTATGGCTAAAAATCTAGTATAACATGGTCATAGAAAGCATATAAATATAAAGCTTCATGCTATCAGTCAAGCAGAGAAGGATGGCAAAGTTAATCCTGTTCATTGCAGCTTAGATCAGTAGATTGCACATATTTTGACCAAGGCTCTTCCTAAAGGAAAATTTGAAGTTCCAAGGGATAAGCTGAGAGTATCCAAGAAAAATATCAAGGAGGAGTGCTAGAATTTGAGATTTATCTAGGTAGTCTTTTGTTTAATAGTTTCTTTTAAATATTATGTTTAGTTTATTAAATGAATGATAGTTCTTATTTTATGAAGTGTGTCTAGTAAGATACTATGTGAAGTGTGTCTTGTAAGACTTATGTAGATATATGTGTAGTCTTTATAATATGTTGATATGAATGAATGAATGAAATTACTGCTAACCCTTATCTTTTCCTTCTCTTTAGTTCTAAATTCTAACAAAAAGGGACTTGAAGAAGTGGCTCATATACTATACCCCAGTTGGAATCCCCTTGGAAAGACCATTTTTAACTTCTTTTGGTATATTATTTATTTTATTGGGAAACCACAATCTTAAAATCTTGGATCCGCCTCTAGGTTGATTGAGTTGCCAAAAAGTCCCACATTACTAATACACATCTAGTGATATCCTTCATCGAACTAAGTCCCACAAGGTGTATCACCAAGATTTATTGACTTGTCAAGATATTAATTGTGTGTCACTCATATCATCGAGTATGTATGGCTGCTAAAGATCATAGACTTGTATTCTTACATGTATATTCCTACATATGGGCAAAGGAATTAAACCAACCTAATTCACATCTTCGCGGGGTGTTTCCAAACTAGTTTCATACAACCAAACTCTAATATCGGTTACTAGGCTAAACCCACCTAGAAATACTTATAATTTGGTGTAATAGTGGATGGCATTTCGGTACACCAAGTTGCTTCAAACTAATTTATAGCAAAGATGTTTTGAGAAAAAGAAAAAATGTCCAAGAAGATGGATAAGTTAAAGAAGAAAATTGTATGATACTAATAGTACAAGAGTAACCCCAAATAAACTCAATTGATATCACATTTTGCAGATGGATCAAGGAATTGAAAGTTCTCCAAACTCATATAAGAAATTTTGGAGTTCAAGGGGAAGAATATAGAAGACTGCAATGAAGTTGCTTGATAGTGTTATGCGAGACACATTGCCAGTTATAATAATGAACTTTTTGCTTCCTATAAGAACAAAGAATTTTATGAATTATTATTACTACTGTAAGTTACTAAGTTTCTTTCTTGAAAAATAGCAATCAAAACAAGGAAAATAGAAATAAAAATAATATTTTATTTCAAAATATGGTCGGGGTTACAATCTTTATAAAATCTTAAATAAAAAGATGTAATCCTCTAATTCTTCTCCTCTTGTTCTTAGATTTATTCTTGATTGACAGTATATTTGTTAGAATTTCACCACGAATGTGGAGCCAAGGTTTGTTCACAATCATGGAGGTGTGAAGGCTTGCAACTCACCACTTGGAGACGAAAACTTCTTGGTATACAAAAGACTTGCAAATCACCAATGAAGAGCAGAAATTTTGTTGATGTGTATACGCACTTTGTGTGTCTCTTTTCTTCTTTGATCAAGACCCATCTATATAGACGTGATTTACTGTTTGGGAGTGATGTCATCCAAATTACAGCTCTAAATAAAGTATAAAGTAATCGTTGATCAAATATTGAACTCAACTATGTTGGAGTCGATACCATGAGGAATAAGTCAAAATCTCTATCAAATGTTTATCTAAGCAATTAGTAAATAATCTCCAGTAAAAAGGAGGGGGTTTTAAGTTAGTGTTTCAATAGTAACAATTACTGATTTCATTGGATTTGTAATCAATATGAGAGAGGCACTAGGACTGTGTTTTCCAATAACTTCATAATTTTATAGACTTTTCGTACTTGTGATCTCTAGGTTCTTAGCATGAAGAATCAATAGGTTATGTATACCAAAATGGCTTTCTGCACTTGTGTAAGTAATATCCTTAAGTAAGTTTTCTCTTCTCCTAAGCCTTGCATTACTAACCCCTATCTTAGATCCTAGATTAGCTTTCTCAGATTATCAGCTTAAGTTATTAAGTGAAGTTTGATAGCTCGATGTCTCTATTTTTTATTTATTTTTCTCATATATTATCCCTTATTTTGTACAAGTAAATATAATACAATTTCTAGCTTCTACAACCGCTAAAAAGAAATCATAGCGAAGGAAACAACAATACACACATGAACACCATTTGAGAATCACTTTGTACTATGGATACTACTTTGTAAATCCATTGTGGTCCCACAATTCTAGTTGTGGTGTTTAGCTACTCATAACTGTAAGCACACAATAATAATTTTGAGAAGGAAACATGATTAGGAGCTTACAAGAATAAGATGAAAACTCCAAAATCTCACTTTGAATTAAAACCATAAAAATTGATGTTTATACTTTAAAGAATAATAATATGTCTCAAAAGTTTTAGTAGAGTGTAAACTAAAACAATAAACCTAATAAGAGTATTTATAGACAAACATAAAATCTATCCTAAACACATAGGTTTATTTAGTCGGCACAACGGACAAAGGAAGGTATGATTGTGGATATCTACCACGATCATCCATGGTGCTCGTATGTTGGCTCTTAAATTTTGAATCTTTTAGATCTTGGTTGGCATGATGCTCAGTACGAGCTTGTGGTATCAGTGTAATTCTTTCGTAGCTTCTACCTTTGATTTTCACTTTGAAAAACACTTCTCCCACAATCCTTAGTACAATCTCGTGGTATCATTCCATGATCGTGAGATTCTCTTCACACTTAACATCTGCAAAACTTAATTCTGAATTTCCTTCCCATGATCCAATTGTATGATCATGACATCTTGGTACGATCGTAGGAAGATTTCGTCTGATTATCAACTCTTTGATTCAACCCATGACAGCTATGGTAAGATCCCATGGTTGTGGAAAGGTTTTGTATGATGTCTTTTAAGTCTAAAAATTTGTATTTTCTTTCTGTAGACTTGTTTGACCTACAAATGCCACAAAACCATCTCATATTCATATAGAAATGTCTTTGTACTTGCTAATATCTCTAATTTTAAGCATTGAAAGTGTCATAAGTTCACAGCACATCAAGGGGTAGTTTGGTCTCCAAGTAAACCTAGCAGACCTTGGGCTTGAAGAGCATGAGTTGAATTTATTTTGTCTACTTAACATGTTGGGTCAAATATAATTGGACTTCATTAAAATTATATAATTTTAAGTTAAGTATTAAACCATTTATATTAACTAATAATTTGACTTGGTCAACATGTCGTGAATTTAAGATTTAACCCAAAATTTAATACAAATTTATCTGATAAAATTTTACTATCTAAAAGTATCCCCATGTTTTAAGGCTTGTTGAGGTGGATGATTTGATCGAGCCTTTATAGACGAGACTTGAATTATTTGTGAAGCAAACTTTTATGTAATTATGTTCTTGTAAAATGTTTCAAACTACAAGAAATGACTATGTCAACATGTTGAAGCTATCCAAGCCAATACATGTCAGAGTCTATTGGTAGCTATTTAATTTATAAGATATTCGCTTGACTTTTGATCATTCATTGTCATGACCAAAATGATCATAAGTGGCACCAGCCCTAACCTATGGCAGGAGAACCACACTGATCTCACCCTTAGTAACTCAAGTGTTACTTTATCGTATATTAATCCTTATGTTTTAAACAAGTTCATAAGGTTTTCATTCAATAAGAAATAATTATCAAATGACATTAATATCCATAAAACGAATAGAGTGGAAAAAATTCTATTTATTACAACTAGTATTATTACCTGTGTGATGCGCGGTCGATATCAAATGAAACTAATTATAAAATATTATTATCTAATTTATTTGATATAATAAAAAATTATCATATATCATTGATTAATTTAAAAATATATGATACAAAAAGTAACTATTATATATTGAAATTTAATATCATTAATAATGTCAAACTTATATCAATTTTTTTAAAAATTTGTACTGGCATGATATGAAAATAATATTAAATTATAAGTTCACATATTAGATTATATTAATTTAAATAAAATTGAAATACTATCTTTTAATGATTAAATTTGTATCGGTTATTGCTCTACATAGCATATAAAAATCATATCATTACCAAAAAAGTACTTATTTAACATGATTAGTACATAATTAATTCACTTTAGAATATAGTGAGGAAAGTAAATAAGTAATGAATGGTAAGTTTCAAAACCACCTACATGATGTTTTATGTTTAATATACTTTTTAAAAATTTTAATATGCTTTTTAATTTTTTACTTTATTTATGTGGTATTAATTATAATATAAATTTTTTTTAATTATAATATATTTTAAAATGTTTCATTTTAACTTTTAATGAATCTTTTAATCTGAGAGAAACACTTCAAAAGTAACAAGGTAAATATTTTGACTAAAGTTAGAGTTGTCAATACGGGCTGGCCCAACCCATCCGGGTTAGTCCACGTGGGTTTTGGAGTTTGATAGGGCAGGCCCATCAACATAACAAGTAAGAAAATAGCAAGCTCAACTCATCACACTGTGGGCTGTGGGCCTCCACGGGCCAGCACACTTTTTAAAATATATTATTTTTATAATCTTAATTTAAATTTAAATTGTTAATTACATAAATATGTACAATATAATATTAATGAAGTTACTACTTGTTAATCAAGTCTCAAATTTCCAAAAAAAATCAAATAATCTGTGAAATTAAATAACTTTTGACACCAATTCAAACCAAATAGAGATGTTGAAAGACAAACGAAATTGCTAATGAGTAATAATATAACTAGTTAAATAATATTAACCTATTTTTATTTTAATTAATCACAATAAAACACAGAGAAATGTCAATATTTAGTCCATTAAAAGTGAAAATAAAATTCTGAAAAAAAAAATGTCATGGCACTTATAAGTTATAGCGTGTTCAACATCGCCGCATTATCTTCATCAAACATATTTGATTTCGTAAAAAAATTAGTATTTTAATTATTGATATATTTTATAAACATATTTATTATTTAAATATCCAAATAGACTTTAAGTTTTGACTCTTTTTTTAATTCTTGGTACTTTATTCTATTTTTAAATATTTTTTATTTGGCTCACGGACTAGCCCAGCCCATATTGTTCAAACCCCACAGGGCAACGGGCTGAGCTAAAAAACCCTATTCTTAAACGAGCTGTAAAAATCATAACCCAGCCCTATCAAGTTACATGCTGGGCCAGGCTAGCCCAACGGGCTGACCCATATTGACGGCTCTAAGTAAAGTCTAAGCTGGCCCATATTGACGGCTCTAAGTAAAGTCTAAGCAATAGTCAATTTTCATTATCATTTTTCCATAAATAACTTATAATGAGCCACCCAAACTCCCATTCGAATAATCTCCCAATATTTACTTATTCACCTACAACATAGTCATTTTGTGTGTGTGTTTTTTCATTTAAACAGGGCAAGGCCATCACCCCCATTTGTTTTCTTTTGAAAAAAAGTTCCAAATGATTCAAGATCAATATATATATATATATATATATATATATATATATATATATATATATATATATATATATATATATATATATATATATATATTGTTTGTTTGTTAATTAATTAATTATTTGCTTTTCAACTTTATTTGTTAATCAATTCGCACATGCTTCCTTAATTTACTCAACCAAATGAAATCATGGATATTTGTTATCGTACAATATATTTTTTATATGATAATTCCTGAAAGGTAAATATTTTAATTGCTTAATAATATACAGTTGTGATATGCAAATTTAATTATTAAAGAATGTTAATTATTTTTTTTCATTTTTTTTATAATTAGTACGATTAGATTTTTTGATAGTATTCAGTGACTTGTTGACTCCATCATATGTTTTTCATATATGTAGTCTTAATTATTAGATGAATATTCCTCACTCCTTAATTTTATTTCTCAATCAATATATTGTAATTTAATGTATTTAATTGAAATCATGAATATCTTTATCATATAATACTATAATCTATTTTCCCCTTACATTCAATGAACCTTATAAATGAAAAAGGGGATATGGAAAGAGGCAAATCAAGGTTATATTTTGTCCACTAAATTAATAATTCTCTTGTGTACACAGATTATCATAAAAATAATACATTTTTCTTCAGTCAGAAGGCAAAAAATATAAACATTTTGATAAGGTTAGTTATAAATACAAAAATAGAAAATTTTAGTAGCTAACTTAATGGTAACTTGAATTTTTATATTGTTGATGAGAGTTCGATTTTTTAATTTTCTCCCCTATTTTTTTCTTTTCCTTTTCTCAAATTTTCCTAATATATATATATATATATATAAAGCATTTTTAAATAGAAGTAAATCATTTAAATAATACTTGATCCCTCATGATCGTTGGCATAAGAAAAAACATGAATTTATTCGCCATCAATCTTTGTATTTTGCTAAATAGATAGACATAATTATTGAATCAAAAAATCAATAATATTCTAAAACAGAGGCGGAGCTAGCCTATAAAAGGGGAGTTCGGACGAACCCCCTTCGACGGAAAATTATATTATTAATACATGATTAAAATTATTTTTATTTATATATTCTAGATATTGAACCTCCTTCGATGAGTTTTTCTTCAGATTTTGAATTGAACAAGCAAAAATCTTGGCTCCTCCTCTATAATCTAAAATGAAGTTTTGAATGTGAAGATAGGTGATTTATCTAATTACCTATTCATATTTGCTAAAATTAAAAAGTAAGAACTTTATAGTGTGATATCTATCAAAAAATTATTTCATGTATTACAAATATTGTTACAATATTCACTCATGGTATGAAATAACTATTCTGTAATAATTACAAGCTAAAAAGTCTAATTGGTTTTAAAAATTGATGAAGTATGATCTAAACAATATAAAACAACTGAATCACTAAATATGCAAGACTTTGAATCTTTAGTCCCAACATTTGGCTTCAATCATGAGATACTCACCCAACTCATGGTTCTTGAGATGTAGTTGTAGACATCTAAAATTTATGGGACTCTTCAAGAAGAATTCAATTTCTGTTAGAGTTCTAATAGACTACTTTACCCTAAATTTCATCTATTTAAAGGGTAACATATTCCCTGAAACAGGCATCTTCAATATCCCACAAACTGATGGGTATTCGTAGAAAGATTGGGATCTCTAATATCCCACAAAATCATGAAATATTCATAAAGATATCATCCTATGTTCGAGAAATACACCACTAACTGCCCTCGAATTACAGAGAAAATCAAGAGAAGAATCAAGGGAGGAACAGATTTGTATCCACCTCGTTTATCAATAAAATTGTTATTTCTTCATATTTTTATTTGTGGTTGAAGTTTATTTTTTCATGAATTAAATTATATTGGAATCTTCAAAGTCCCAATAAATTCACGGGATATTCACAAAAAGATATTTGTATCTTTAAAGTCCCAATAAATTCATGGGATATTCATAAAATCAAAACCCTCTCTTCTTGATAATCAAATACATCAAGAAGATAAACCCTCCATGGAGATCAAATCCAAATATTCCTACGTTCGAGAAATACGCCACTAACGGCCCTCGAATTATGGACCCTCCTTTTATGGAATCAAATGCATCTCTCTTCTTGATAATCAAATCTCTCTTCTTGATAATCAAATACATCAAGAAGATAAAACCTCCTTTCACGGAGATCAAATTCAAATATTCCTACGTTCGAGAAATACGTCACTAATGGCCCTTGAATTATGGACCCTCCTTTCATGAAGATCAAATCCAAATATTCTTACGTTTGAGAAATACGTCACTAATGACCCTCGAATTAAGGAGAAAATCATGAGAGAAGAATTAACGGAGGAACAGATTTGTACCCCCATCGTTTATCAATAAAATTGTTGTTTCTTCATATTTTTATTTGTGGTTGAAGTTTATTTTTCATAAATTAAATTATGTTGGAAATAAATTGGCACGCCCAGTGGGACCAAATCTACCCTTCATCTTTTCTCTCATAAATCAAATCTGCAAATCTGTAGCCGCCGTAAAAAGATGAAAGCTCTATTGGTACTTCAAGACTCGTCATCAAATCTACAGTAGCTTATTGAATCACTTGGATAATTCACCTTTACTAATACTAGTGTTTATCCCCGCACGATGCGCGGATCATTTAAAAGCAAGAAAAGCCACCAACATGTTTATCATATGAATTATGTACCGTCATCATCAATATAATTGTTATACTTCACATTGCATTTAATTAGAAAAATCTTTGAATTTTAAGTCCCATAAAATATTAATCTCTAATCAAATAACAGAGTATTGTAATTTATCTCAAACACAATAAATGCAATCTATCTAGCAGATCTTGTCTCTCAAATAATATCGCAATTTTTAATTTATAAAAAAAAATATTGGTGAAAGACGTATAGTTTAAAGACGTTATATTTCTTATAGAATATGGTTTTAGTTGGTGTCTGTCAAACAAAGAAAGGTAATAATATTGAAGATAAAAATTTAATCAAAATAAAGGCCACAAATTATAAATAGTGACACATTCACTAAAAAATATTTCTTTGTAGCCAATATTTATTAAAATAAATTGATAAACCTAACATAAAAGCAGAAAAAGAAATAATAGTAACTTGGTCCTCGGCATCTTGCATTATACCCACAATCATCGGGCATACTATTGCTATCCATAATAAAAAAAGTATTTGCCTATGTATATAACGGATAGTATGGTAGACCACAAATTGAGAAAATTTAAACCTATATTAAATATTAGAGGACATATAGAAAATGATAATAGATCTCATTGTTAACGTTAATATTAATAAGAAAATTTAAATGCTTATGATTCATTAGTGGGAGGGTGATCAAAGAAGGCAACTATAAAAAAAAAGAAAAAAGACATAACAACAAACAAAGAAATTCAAATGCTAAAAAAAATATCAAACAAATATGTGAATGATAGAAACTTACATAGATGTTAGATGCAATTAAAATAGTAGTCTAGGTAAACGTGATTTACTATTTCATTTAGACTAACATTGTCAAATCTCTATAAATTAACAAAATAAAAAAAATACAAAATAAATGTATTATAAACAAATTTACAAACACAAAAAACAGTACTGACTATAGAAACTTAAAAATGACCAACATAATTGTAATCTTTCATGATTTTAATTTTAGCAACAGTCTTATAAATTAAGATCATCTGACCCATTGTATCTTCTAGGAAAATTTGATCAAGAAAATTTTTGACTTGATCTCAACTGGTTGTTTGAAGTCCTTCTACTTCTCAGCAATTGGCAATTTATTAGATCAACATTTTATGCAAAAGATATTTCAAATATAACAAAAATATAAATAGGTATAGAGAAAAAAAATAACAATTGAATGCATATTATGTTTTCTCCTTTGATATATTTATTTTTTATTCTTAAATGGAAAAGAATATTTTTATCAACGTAGTAGAGAAAATAATACAAATTAGAGTATACAAATTAGTTTACTATTTTTTCTTTATTCAATTTTTTTCGTCTATTTTTTTATTAGTTTACTAAATGTGACTTCATTAGCTTGTTAGGTGTCTTTAATATCATTATTATCACCACTCTCATTTTTAAATATAAAATTGGTATAGAATTTTCCGCTCTTGATCTATTATTTATACTTCTATTCTACTATTTAATTATATATTAATTATTTAATTAATTAAAATTTTAAAATTAACTCAAGTATAGGATCCTCACATTATTATTGTCTCCCCTTTTGTTTACATATTTCTCTACCATAATATTGTAGTTAGTTTTAGTTGTTTACTATTTTACATTGTATATAATGAAATAATATCAAATCTAAAACTGATTTGTTATTTTTAATTTGTTTAAACTTATTTATAAGAATTATTTTAATAATTTACCATAAATTATATCAATTTTTTACGATATTTTAATAATCTCATAAAGTTTTAAAATTAATTTTTTAAAAAAAAATTGATAAAAAAGAGTATCTTTTGATAAAAAATAGTAAACAACTATGTAAAACTCTACTACTACTACTCAAATGACAGAAGCAATACATGTTTGTTACTTAGAAGGCATAAAAAATACTGATTGCTCTTATTTTTGTATTTCTCTACTATAATATTTTAGTAAGTTTTAGTTGTTACTATTTTACATCATATATAATAAAATAATATCAAATCTAAATCTGATTTGTTATTTTTAATTTGTTTAAACTTGTTTATAAGGATTATTGTAATAATTTACCATAAAGTATATCAATTCTTTTTACGATATTTTAATAATCTCGTAAAGTTTTAAAATTGATTTAAAAAAAAAAAAAAAGTATCTTTTGATAAAAAATAGTAAACAACTATGTAAAACTCTACTACTACTACTCAAATGACAGAAGCAATGGATGTTTGTTACCTAGGAGGCATAAAAAATACTGATCATCCTTATTTTTGTATTTCTAAAGTTTCTTACATGCTTAGATGAAAGCATAAATTTATTTAAATATAAAAAGACTAATAAATACATAATTAAAAGGCAAAAATAAATAAATTAGATAACAGATAAATATGTCTACAAAAATTTTAATTTTTCCTAAAAAATTTCAATTAATTTATACGCCATCCCTCATTATAAAGTAAAGATAGAGAGCACTTGACTCTAATTGATTCCTTGCATCGACTCGTTAAAATTCTATGAATCAAATTATATTGAGATTATTAAAAGTAATGTTGATTAATAAAGAAAATAAAATTGACCAAAAACTTCAGTAAACTTATACACGGTATAATTAAGTTCATGTTCCTCTTTAATGCATAAGCATAAATAAAAAACTTCTTTAATGTGGAATCAATTTGTAGTGATATCTACTTTATAGACTAAATAAATTATTTATATGCAAACTTGATTTATGTAACATAAATATTTAAATGTGTTAATGAATCAATAATACTCTTAAAAAACAAAATAATTAATCATATGATAATTGCACAAAGATGTCAAATATGATTATTTCTTACAAATTACATATACATTTATCTTTAACTTTTTTTTTTTTTGAATAAAGTCATTGTAATATAAAATTTTTGCATTTCAAATTAAATAAATACAGATAAGTTGTTATGATTTATATATAAAACTTACACCTCTATCGTATGATAACCTATATGTTAATTAAATAAATCAAAGAAGTGGATTTTATTTTTAAATTATCGGATCTCATCAAATCTCTTATGATGAACTTCTTATCAAATATTTATGAGAAAATGGTCAAAGACCCCCCAACCTTTACCTCAAATCCCAACTAGACACTTATACTTTGCAGGGGTCCTATGACCGCCCTGAACTATTTTAAAGTAGAATATTTACACCCCTAAAATCTCATGCCCGGACAATGTTTCAGGCAGTGAGATGCACTCGCTGCCACGTTATTTTTTCTCTTTTTTTACTCTAAAAAATTAATTATTTAACTTTGTATATTTTATTTTATATATTTTACTTTTCTCTTTATATATTATTTCTCCTTAAGAAAATTTCTCTCTCTTTCTCATTCCCCAATTTGTTTCATTTTTTTTCTTCAATTCAATTTCATTTCTATAATCCTCAAATCAAACGACTCAACTGCACAAGAGCATAAACTAAACATTTCAATAGCTCGTATGTATATCTCGACAGTTCGAGTACATTGTGCTTACTACCTCAGCTGGTATCATGGACCATGAAGAGGCTAGGAGTAAAAATATTGGTGGAAAGGTTCTTGATTTTTTTATTGAGTCATGTTGGCAAGGATAAAAACTTTGATTTTGTTGTTTGTTGACCCTTTATATCCACCTTTTGTTGTTTTTACCGCTCCCATCAAATTGTAGTAGGAATTTTATTAAAAATTTTGAGGCAATTATTAGATTTTGTTGAAAGAGTTTAGTGCTTGTTGACATAAAAAAAAATGGCTTGTACAAAGCTCTGTTGTTGCTGCATTGCAAATAGAATGGTGAAATGTTGACGTAATTATTAATTTTGCTATTTTGATGAAATTGAAGGTGACCCATTTGATGTGTGTGTGTTGAAATAATAGTTAATTGAGTTATTTTTTATTGAATTATAGAATTTGGTGTGTGTGTGTGGAGCAGTCATGGTGTTTTGTTGAAGAGAAGAAAGAAATAAAGAAGTAAGAAGAGAAAGAAGCATCCATGAATGTCGGTGTAATTGTTAATTTTAATATTTTGATAGAATTGAAGGTGATCCATTTGGAGTGTGTGTGTTGAAATAATAGTTAATTGAGTTATTTTTTATGAAATTGTAGAATTTGGTGTGTGGGTGTGGAGCATCAGAAAAAACATCCATGGTGTTTTGTTGAAGAGGAAAGAAAGAAGAGAGGAGTGAAATAATACACAATTAAAAAAATAAATTAAAAATTAAAAATTAAAAAATTAAGAGGTTAAAACGTCTGCACTCTCTCGAATAGAGTGTGTTGCACCTTCCGTGCCACCTCAGCATTCAAGGAGGTATATATTCCATTTTTAAATAGTTTAGGGGGGTCATAGGACCCCCGCAAAGTATAGTTGTGTAGTTAAGGTTTGGAGTAAAGTTGGGGGTTCTTTTAACCATTTTCTCAATGTTTATTAATGTTATATTTGGTTATATCTAAAATAACTTATATATCTCTATAAATACAAAGAAATTTTATGGAGCCGTATAAAGTTTTAATATTGATTGTGGTTATTTTAGTTATGTATGATAAAGCAAATAAGTATGAGAGATTTTAAATTTTTTAATAAAAGATTAAAACATTGATTGTTAAAAATTTAAACTTTAAAAAAGATATATATAATGAAAAGTGTGGCAAATTAAGTAATTGTAAGAAATTGATTTTTCATTAAATTCTAAAGGAGTAACTGAAAGTATAAAAAAAACTACAAATTAATTATAATTATAATGAATAATTAATTATATGTCTTTGTGGAGGACGTGGGAGGAAAGTATAAAAATAACGTGCATGTACTACAATTGATTAGTATATATTTTTCTAAAATATCATTATTTTAATTTTATTTTCTATTATATTGTCTTACCTTTTTAAAATGTAGAAATTAGTTTTGAAAATTTGCAAAAAATAAAATGATGATTAAAAGAGAGAGATATGTATTATCCTAAAGATAAAGCGAGTGACAATAATCGAGTATGAAATAATTTTCTGATTGAAATTTCTTTCATACAATTTTAACATCTTAGTGGAAAAGAAAAATAATGAGTCCAAAGAAAAAATAAATTTGAAATATTAGTAAAACTTGAATGTGATCAAACTGAACAAAAATCGAGTTCTTCAACATATTAATATCATGTTTTTTTTTTTTTAAAAAAAAAACTAATTACTAATTGAAGAGAGTTGTGTGAAGAAGTTAACGGACGTGAGGATTTAAATTTACTCAAAACATAACTTCTAAGTAGTTGTTTTCTTTTGCACAAATTAATTATATTTATTGGTGGACTTTCAAATTTCCAAGTAATTCTCAAAACATAACTTCTAAGTAGTTGTTTTCTTTTGCACAAATTATTTAGATTTATTGGTGGACTTTCAACTTTCCAAGTAATTATGCAGTTAGAAGTAATATTTTGAACGAATTTTGCTATAAAGGAATAATTGTGGAAAATTTATTTAAATATTTAATATAAATAATTTGATAAATTTTCACAAAGAAGTATTCTGTTCTTATTGAAATTTAATTTTTAAGTTTAAATAATATACATTACTTTCAAAAAAATGGAGCAACAGTTGAAATACGTAAGTTTAATTAAGAATTAATTTTTAAAATAAAACATAAATATTTAATATTAACAATCTGTAACTTCCCAACAAAACAAAAGAGTCATAAATGTGATTTGCAAAGAAAAAAGTAATAAACGTGCGTGGAGTTAATTTCCTAGATTTTAGGAGAAATCGTGGAAAGTTAATTTAAATATATAGTACTACACCCGAAAATATTAATTGTCTCTTTTTGCTAAAAATAATTATTTTATTATATTTATTTAAATTTTAAAATCAAGAGTATTTTATTGTGTTTTTTACAATATTATCCTTATCATAAAATGATTATGTAAAATGTATTTAATTATATTTATATTTTTTTCAGTACATAACAGGGTTACTTTAGTAAAATAAACCTCTATTAAATTTTTTTCTTAAGGTGAGTGTCAAGTCAATAAGAGTCAATTAAAATAAAATGGAGGAAGTAATATAAAATATCTATCATATTACTTGACATATTTGTTAAGAAATTTTGTCTTCAAAATAATTGAAATATTTAAATAATCAAAAGAAAATTGGATATATTTTTTCAATTTTACCCATAGTAATTTAATGAAAGAGTAATTAACTATATTTAATGTGAATTTAATAAAGTCATATTAGTCAACTTGTATTCTTACTAAAAGTTGTATAAAAAAACATGCCATAAATATGAGAAACTAACTTCGTACAAGAAAAAAAAAACAAACTAAACGTGCTAATTATCCCAAAAAACAATGTAAACCGTTTGCAAGTTTTATTTTTCTATAAAAAGGAGCAAATAGATAATCATTGTAATGATGAAAAATAACTGCTAACTTTTTTAAAAAAAAAAGTACTATAAAATACA
This sequence comes from Capsicum baccatum var. pendulum, assembly GCA_030864225.1. Taxonomy (NCBI): domain Eukaryota; kingdom Viridiplantae; phylum Streptophyta; class Magnoliopsida; order Solanales; family Solanaceae; genus Capsicum; species Capsicum baccatum. The sequence continues at coordinate 193,048,711 of CM061559.1, read as the reverse complement.
AATAACTCAACATTTATTAAAATTTTAAATTAATATAAATAATAGTAACTAATAACTAATTTTGACTAATTTGTCCTAAAATTAACAAATACATTGTTATAGGCTGACACTTGATAACTTTTAAAGCAAAACTTTCTTGCTATTTAGTATATATAAATACGATGATAGAAATTAAGTGTTCTTTGGATACAACCTTTATATATGTGCTAAATTAATATGGCATTAGAACTTTTAAATTAATCATGATACAATAATTGTAATTTTTTTCTTTTGAATTAACTTTGTGGAAATATTGTTTTCCATGCATATTTCTTGAATGTTAATTGATTATTTATTTTCCTCTTATTCTTTTCAATCAATCATGTCATGTCTCCTTGATTAACTCAATTTTAATGAAATAAAAAATATTTTATCTTATAATATTATAAAATATATACTAATATTTAAAATGTAAATATTTTAATTTTATTTGATCTTACAAAAATTTATTAGAAATTAATGCTGATGTTTTACAATTAAGAATTTTTTAGTCATATCTTGTCTTAACAACAAAGAGGTAATATATTTACTTTTTAGTGGCAATTTAATTTGATCTGCAAATTCATTTCCCTATACATTATATTGATACAAATTATTGGAAGATTTAAGCGTACAAATTTGGTAGAAGATAGTTTAATGTTTTTCATCAATTTTTGTTCATAAAAGATGGCATGTTTTAAATTTGATTGTTTTTCTCTTCGCTTCATATTTTGATGTATCGTAAAATTAAAAAATGTAACTTTTGTCCTAATAAGTAATTGAAAAAATATTAAAATCAATTTAGTATTTAAATTAAGAGATTGTATCTTTATAAGTGCCATAGATTGTATTCTGATAGGGGTTTTTATTTTTGGAATAACTCTTGGTCATATCTTTTCCATATATCTCATTTAAGTATAAAAAAACATTTTATTACGGTTAACAATTCTATATCTTATTTAGAATCTTACCAATTTTAATTATATACTTACTAGAATATTAGGAGTCAAAATATTATAGTTTTCATTCAATAAGAGTCAATCTTATTTTCTTGTAACACTTTTTGATTACTCAATTGTACTGGAATCATTTATATTTATTTTTTAATAATATTTTTATATAAGAGAGAAGTTGAATATCTATTTGACAAAAATAAATTTAAGGACAATTCTTTGTCATTTTCATTTGATAGGAGCCAATCTTAATTGTTTTCATCCAATAAGAGTCAAACTTAGTTATTTTTTTTTTTATCATAATATGAAATAAATATGAAATAATTAATAATCTACGAAATATTTTTTGTTGTAAAATGCTAGTTCTAAAGATCACACTTGGCATAACTTCATGCTAGACTAATCTGCTTTATTATATAATTTTTGAAATAAATATGAAATAATTAATAATCTACAAAATAATTTTTGTTGTAAAATGCTAGTTCTAAAGATAACACTTGGCATAACCTCATGCTAGACTAATCTGATTTATTTTATATATAGATATGAAACAAATATGGAATGTATATGAAATAATTAATAATCTAAAAAATATTTTTTGTCGTAAAATGTTAATTCTAAAGATGACACTTGGCATAAACTCATGCTAGACTATTCTCCTTTATTATATATATATATATATATATATATATATATATATATATATATATATATATATATAGATAGATAGATAGATAGATAGATAGATAGATAGATATAGATATAGATATAGATAGATAGATAGATAGATAGATAGATTTATATACATCATAGAATTTAAGTATGCATCTTTGATGAAGATAATTTTAAGTACATATCTTAGTTATGTTTTTATCTTAGTTATGTTCATCCAATAAGAGTCAACCTTAATAGTTTTCATCCAATAAGAGTCAAATATAGTTGTTTTTTACCACAATATGAAATAAGTATGGAATAAATATGAAATAATTAATAATCTACAAAATAATTTTTATTGTAAAATGCTAGTTCTAAAAATGACACTTGACATAACCTCACGCTAGACTATTCTCCTTTATTATATATAGATCCTCAAAACCTGAAGTAACCGTACAAGAACACCAAAAAATCAACGAAGTATAAAAATAACTAGAATATCCAAAAAGATAAGCAATAGTGAATCATCTTAGTCCCGATACAAGGGATATCAACATCAATAAGAAGATCTAAAGGTTGTCTAGAGTTGGTGCTCACCCTCAAAATTAAATCTGAACAGCTAACTAGAGTCAAAGTTGCATGTGCAACCACTGAAAAATGGTCTACACTCATCAAAACAAGAGTACAGGTAGCATCAGTATGCAAAAAAGTACTGGTAAGTATTATAGGCCAACTAACTCGATAATGTACAAGTAAGCAAGCCAAACAAGTATAAAAGTGATCATAACAGAACTCATAATCAAAGACATCAATAACTATACACATTATATATATATATATATATATATATATATATATATATAACTTATACGTTTACTTTCATAGGCTTTTGTACTTAGTCATTTTCATCAACAACTCATCACCATATAAAATTATCGTAAAGACACTCAATGCATATGAATGAGTGTATGAGTGCAAGATGAGCACATCATCTCTTACTCTTCTCAACCTCATCAACAACATCATATTGTGCCAACGTGGTACCTGATCCATTATAAGAACATATCATATCTGTACCAGCGTGGTACCCTATCCTTTATTCCAACATATCATTACAATGCAAATGAAATGGAATAGAGTCATTAAATTACAAGTTGTTCTATAAGAAATTCATAGGTGTGTAGTTTACAAATGAGAACAAAGCTAAGAAAGTCTAAGTGCTACACTAAGACCACAATCTACCTTAATTCATTTTCTCAAGGTCACCTTTAAGTCATACTTTGCCCTTTCGATCTCGTACTTGATTTATAACAACAAGAATGTGTGCCCATTTCAATAAATCATCCCATTTTAACTATTAGGGACCAAAACCCCACTAATTTTAGCCATAACTTCACCATATTTCATCATATTAAGATTTTTCTATCTCTTAACCTTATGAATTTTATATTGGGTTAGCATGAATAATCATAATTCTAGTCTCATTAGTGTTTCCTAACACCCCAAAATCATTACCTATTGAATATATACACATTACCACCACTTTTCATCAATTTCCTTGAACTAGCGCTGACCCCAAATTCTATCATTAATCCATTTCTAGTGATTTTCTAAGGTTAGCAAAGTAAATTCAGTTTAGAACGTAATTACTTACTTTCAAAGATGAAAAACTTCAAAAACTATCTCAAAATTGCCTTCCCTAAAGCTCCTTTACGTTTTTTTTCAAAAAGAGGGGAATAAAAATGTTTTATAATTTTTAAAACTATTAATTACTATATGTTACCACTGCGACAGATAATTACTATTGTAGTAGTTCGTACCTTTAAATTGAGGTCCGCCGCTGCGGTTCCTTGCACCATTGCAGCGACACTACTATAGTAGTTGTTTCTTTTCACTATAGTGACCCGTGGCAAAAACTTGAGCCTTAGTTTTTATCATTTTAAACACACCACAAAGTATGGCATCACAAACCAAACCCTTCACGGCAAACTTTATAACAAAAGTTCTATAACTCCATTTTCGGTGTCGAAAGTTATTACATCCTCCTGTACTTGTTTTTTATCTAATTATCATATCAAAGTCTGCTACCACTAAGTACATTGGTTTCAGATATTTTTTGACCACCACACCCACCTAAATTACCTCATTCTATATTAGCCCTAAATTTCTCAAAAATTAGCCAAAGGGAGTCTAGGTGTAATTTTACCTTTTATTTCAACATAACAACAATTTAGATTATTTCATTAGATAAAAATTTAACAGTTGTTCATCCCCAAATGAAAACTAGTGAAAGACATAATAAAATAAAAAATAAAAGTGTCTGAGCCAATAAATAAGTGTGGATACCGCTTATTCATGTATGCTGTTGTCTCCCAAGTAGCCTCCTCAATGGTACGGTTCCTCTACCGAACCTTCACACTAGGAATGACCCATGTCCTCAACTTACTTACATCCTTAGCTAAGATAGTAATTGGTTCCTCTTCATAGGCCATCTCCTTATTAAACAATCCAAAGAATGATGTAACTATGTAATGCCCCGAGTTTTTACCCTAAACGCTACACGCTGCTTACGACCCCGATGGACCACAAGCTAACCAATGATTGATATCTATTGTGAGCACTGAATATTAATACTATAATAATGTAAAAAATAGGCTGAAATGCCATAAGGTTCAAAAGCTGTACATACTAATAAAGAATATCAACTGTAATAATAATCTGCAAATTGAATACTATCTGAAAGTCTAGTCTAAAAAGCCTTTAACTAAATTGTCTGAATATGGAGTTGATGAGATAATTCCTTAACTAACTCCAACTACTGAAAGACTGAAGCTACTGAAAATACTAAAATAAAAGCATATCCTCGATAGATGAGGACTCACTACTGAATCTGCTACTGCTAACTGAATCAGTCTATGCGCAGTCAGGAACCTGAGCGTCCAAACCTATGATATGAGACATAATAGAGTAAAAAACGTATGCGTCAGTACGTGGAATATACTGATATGCTAGATGAAGTAAGGCTGAATGCAAGGGTTCATACGCATGAACAATAACTGACTGAATGATATAGAGTAACTGAATATGAGAATGCATGGATAACTGAAATTATTGGAAATAATGAGTATGCAATACTGTGCACATACGTGTATACTGTAATTGAGCTTTTATTGAAGCTAAGTTCTGAGTTCTGATAACTGAGTAATTGATATTTGAGATTACTGATAACTGAGTTACTGAAACTGATTGACTGTATCTGCCAGTCCAAATTCTGTAGAACCAAACTGAGTTCTATACTGAGACTGAACCAAACCAATAACACATAAAACAATTAATCATGGATTAAAACTCAATTAATGTCATGAACATGAATACAATCCCATTTCAACCATGTAAATCATGAATCAATAATCTTGAGATTTTAAAAATAGACTCTTGGACTCTATGGGTTAAAAGAACCCATACATGAACACCTAACATACCTTGAAATAATAATTCTTGAAGGTTCTTGGAGGAATTCTTGAGTTTGTTCTTGATTTCTTGAAGTTAGAGTTTTGTAATTTGAGAGAGAATGTTTTAATTCTTGAGAAAAGGTGAGGAAATAATGATATAATAGGGTATTTAGGGCTTTAATCCCGTGTTTAGGCTGACTGGGGTTAGGAAAAAGTACTTAAAAGCCCTTGGAATTAAAACTCAGAATTAACTGAAGAATCTTGATTTAGCAGGCTGGCATGATGCGGTGATATTGCACCGTGTCACTGAAATTTGACAACTGCGCCCTGGAAGCTTGGCGCGATGCGATGGAATCGCGTTGCTTCACTGCATAGGAATTTAGCCCTTGGCGCGGCGCAGTGGAATCACGATGCCTCACTTGAAATTGACAATTGTGAACTGGGTCTATGGCGCAATGTGTCAATATCATAGAGCAACATTGAAATTTGATGATTTCCATTTGGCTGGCCTCCACGATGCGGTGGAGTGCCAATTGGCACACTGCTTTACAAAAATGGCCTTAACTCTTCGCCCGGGTATCAGATTTGGGTAAATTTTATGTCGTTGGAAACCTGACTGAATTTCCTACGCAATGAAAGGCGATAAACTGAAAATTACTGAGTATTTAGAAAAAATTATATACAATAACTCATGTACTGAGAGTTAAAATGAGATAGGGAAATACGAGGTATTACAAATTACCATCCCCATGATATTTCTTTAGCATAGACACATGGAATACCGGGTGAATGCCAAACATACTAGAAGGTAGCGCCTACTTGTATGCTACTGACCCCATTTTCTCTAAAATCTCAAAGTGTCAAATGTACCAGGCAACCAACTTTCTCCTCTTGCCAAATCACATTACACCCTTCATATGTGACACTTTCAAAAGTATATTTTCCCTCTTCTCAAACTTTATATCTCTCACATTTTCATTCGCATATTCCTTCTGTCGTATTTGAGTCGTTATGATCTTCTCCAATATAAATCTTACCTTTTCCTTAGAGTCTTTGAGCATGTTGGTGTCCAAAGGCCTTGCCTCAAAATCATCAAACCACCCAATTAGAGACATATATTCTCTACCATATAAGGCCTCAAAAGGGTTTATATCGATACTAGAGTGGTAAATATTATTGCAGGCAAACACATATAGTGGTAAGTATTGGTCTAAATGACCTCCAAAGTCCATAACACAAGCATGAAACATGTCCTTGAGTACCTAGATAGTCCACTCTGATTGACCATCGGTCTGTGGATCAAAAGTTGTGCTCAATCCAACCTAGAACTCAATTTCAACTGAAACCTTTCCCAAAAATTAGAGGTAAATTAACTACCCCTGTAGGACACAATCGACATGGGCACACTATGTAACCTTACAATTTTCTCTATATAAATCTTAGCCAACTTGATTGCACTATAATTAACTCTCACCAAAATAAAGTTGGTTAATTTATTCAACCGATCTTTGATGACTTAAATGGATTTAACTTTACTAAATGTTTTTGAAAGTAAAATCACAAAATCCATCATTATCCTTTCCCATTTCTACTCCGAATGGGCATTCTTTGAAAGGTACCAATAGGCTTTCAACGTTCGTACTTGACCCATTGGAAATTTTGACACTTGCTCACAAAATCTACAATGTCCCATTTCATTCATCGCCACTAATAATGTTGCCTCAAGTCCTTATACATTGTGTTGGCACCCTAATGTATAGAGTACTTAAAATTATGAGCCTCGGCCAGAATAGTTTTTAAAATTATGAGCCTCGACCAAAATAGTTGGAATCAAGTTGTCGACTTGGAGTACGCACAATCGCCCCCAATCCTCAATGCTTCTTGTAGGTTAATAAGTATTGTTGCGGTGGTCTATGAACACCTTACACTTTACCCCATAGAGATAGTGCCTCTAATTTTAAGGCAAACACTACAACTTCCAATTCTAAATCATGTGTGGGTAGTTCTTCTCATAGGGATTCAGTTGTATCGAAGCTTCGGAAGTCAAATTCTGATCCTGCATCAAGAAAACTCCTAAACCCAATCGTGAGTCATCACAATATACAATCAAATCCTTACCCTCAATTGGAAGGGTTAGTATTTAGGCCTAAAGTCAACAAAGTTTTGAGATTTTGAAAGCTCTCCTCACACTTATCATCCTACATAAATGAAACTTTCGTTTGAGTAAGACGAGTCATATACAAAGCAATAGTAGTAAATCCTTTAAGAAGTCGATGATAATAACTAGCAACCCCATAAAACTATAGATTTCTATCACTTCGTCACTCTAACCTAATTCTTAACAACCTCAACCTTTTGTGGGTTCACCATAACCCCTTCCTTAGAAACCATGCGCCCCAAGAAGGACATTGAAGAAATCCAAAATACACACTTAGAATACTTAGTATATAACTACTGCTCCTTTAACAACTTCAATACAGTACGTAAATGAGAATATGGAAAGCCATGGGTATTGAGACACTATATACATACATGGTGAACTTTCCACATGAGACCCCACAAATTATAGAAAATTATGGGTAGTTTTCATACATATATAATGAGTTTTTTTTCCAAAACTTTCCATATTTGAACTCGAACTCAAACTTTCCATAGTTTGGCTCCAATGAATACTACCACATTTGGTTCCAACAGAGATTTTTTCAGTATTGGGTTCAAAGGGCAAACTTCGATTATTTACTTCCAATGGAATTTTCCATAATTTAGCTTTTGTAGGAACCAAACTTAGGTCACCGTCTTTTGACATCTACGATGGTTGTTGTCAATTTGAGACACCGTCCAGCTTAATTGAGTCTGTATTCATAAGGTACTCCTCGTATATATAATTTTCACCATTTTTAATAGCTCTGCACAATAGTGGTAGAATATTCATATCTTCAATATAAATACTGAAATTTTGATCCGTTTAATGTTGTAGAAACAAGACTCAAAGAGCTATGACAAAATACGAGGTGAAAGAATGAGCAAAATCGGGCAAAAAAGTGCTATTTATACTTGCACTAGGTTGCTAGAAAAATAAGGCATAATTCGGGTTCCTCAAATGAGTTTTACACTTTGTTTTCCAGGTTGCACCAACAACCTGGTGCACCAGAATTTTAAGTCCAAAACGATCTTCAACGGGGTGTCCGGGATTCATTTGGAGTCCGATATACGCAAACGAACTATGTAACCATAAAAAAATTTATACTCCAAACTCAATGGCGATATCAGATTTTTGATAAAATATCATTTTCACATAGTTAACCCCCGAAACTTGAAATCATAATTTTCTAATTCGAGGATCGAAATGAGATTTAAGAACAACAAAATCCAACCAAACATGTTACCACACTAAAATCAACGTTCCAAATCTGTTGGCGTAGTCCGTTCAGCCATCCGTTGTACGGATCAAAAGATAACTACACGGGTCCATAATAAGACTTTTGAAGCCACCAAAAACCACAATATAGCATAAAAGGTGCCAAAATACATCGAGAACCATGACAATTACCCTCACAACCTAGAAATACCATGTGTAACTATAGGGAGGGGTAAAATAGTCAAATCACTAAGAAACAGACTTTTCACATATTTCATCTAATTTTAAGTCATTACATCATCCACCACTAAAAATCTAGTTCGTCCTCAAACTAAAGGCAAAGAAATACCTAAATCAATGAAGATCTAGGGATAAGAACTACGGACATCAAACTCGACTCCCAAGTAGCTTATATATAGCCCGATGTCGCCACTGAACTTTAACCACAGGGATGACTCTAGAACGCAATCATCTAACTTCCCTAGCCAATAAAAGATGGGATCCTCAATAAATGAATCGATAATCTAACTAAATCAAAACCCAACGAATGACATGAGACTCATCCAGAATATAATAGTGAAGCATAAAAACATAAAAAATGGACGAACAACCAATAGATCAGGGAGAAAAGCTAACTCACAAGACATATCACCAACAGTCCAAAAAATCTCAAATTGACGAATATACCTGGGGATAAGCTTGCCCTTCTTCCCAACCCTCATAATTTCCTTTATAGGTGAAACTTGAAGAAAAACATGATCGCCAACACTAAATCTCAAGGAACGAAGTCTACGATCAGCATAACACTTCTGCCTACTCTGACTAGCTCTAAGTCTATCCTGAATGATCCTAACTCTATCCAAAGACTCATGAAGCAAGTCCATACCTCGAGGAATCACCTCTGAAACTTCAAACCAACCCACTGGCGAGTGACAACGCCTACCATACTATGCCTCAAAAAGATCCATATAAATATAGAAATAGTAGTTATCATTATATACAAACTCTGCTAAAATCAACTATTGCTCCCACTAGCCACTAAAATTCATCACACTAGCGTAGAGCATATCCTACAAAACCTAAATAGTTCGCTCTGATTGACCATCAGTTTGGGGTTAAAATGCAATGCTAAGATCAACTCGAGTACCCAGCTCATCCTAAAAGGTCTTCCAAAAATAAAATGTGAACACAGAACCTTGATATGAAATAATGGACACTAATACACCATGCAGACAAATAACCTCATGGATATAGATATGGGCCAACCTCTCAGCACTGAATAAGACATGAACCAGAATAAAATAAGCTGACTTGGTCAATCGATCCATGATGACCCAAACATTGTTAAAACCTTGCGATTTATGAGGCAAACCAGTCACAAAGTCCATGGTGATTTTTTCTTACTTCCACTTGGGAATAGGTAACCTCTAAAACAAACCACCATGTCTTATATGCTCAGCATTCACCTATTGCAACACAGGTAATGAGCCACAAAATCTTCTATATCTCACCTCATACCACCCCACCAATAGTGTTGTCTCTAATCACGATACATCTTAGTCACACCTGAATATATGGAATATCTAGAATAATGGGCCTCCTCCAAGATCAACCTAATCCAGTCACCCACTCTCAGCACATAAACTCGGCCTCCAATCTGAAAAACTCCATCTGAATCAAGTGAGGCTTCCTTAGCCTTCCCATTCAACACTTTATCTCAAATCAACCTCAATCCAACATCATCAAACTGATGAGCTCAAATTTGCTCCATCAAAAAAGATCTAGCCTCCATAAATGCCAAAACACGTACAGGTGTCGAAATATCAAACCTAGCCATCTGGTTTGCTAAAGATTAAACCTCTAAGGCCAAGTGCCTCTACTAGGTCAAAAGATTTGTCAAGCTACCCATGCTAGTCGAATTCTATCTCAAGGATCCGCAACCACATTATCCTTGCTCGGATGATAGAGAATGGTCAAGTCATAATCCTTAAGCAACTCAAGACAATGGAGCTACCCCATATTAAGATATCGCTGGGAAAAGAAGTCCTGAAGACTACAATGATCCAAGAAAATATCACAACGGACTCTATAAAAGTAGTGCCTTCACAACTTCAAGCAAACACAACCACGCACAACTCAAAATCATGGGTAAAATAATTTCTCTCGTGAGGTGTAACAGCCCAATCTCGCCGGCGCATGCGAAATTGTCCGCTTTGAAGCCTCTAGATTCTATCGATCCGTTAAAGCATAAGTGTAATTCTAAGTCTCGCTAGAACTGGCAACTCTTGTTTCATTTCTAGCATGACCCGCAGGTCATGAGCCCTTACCAGAATAAGATACCAGTGACGATGATGCAACAACTGATCTCGAAGGTCGTGCTACGCCACCTGCGCCCCTTTATAGTCATTCTCTCATCATATGCCTCGTCATACCACACCAATAATAGATATTTGTTCCCATTCGACATACGCCCATATGATGCCTTCCATATTTATTGCATGGCTCTCGAGGAGGTATCGATTGGCTCATATTCCCTTGCCTATGATAACCCACAGATCGCGAACTATGACCCTCACTTCTTTGCCCAAATTGACTGCCTCTAAACCCCTGATGCTGTGGTGGAGCACTAGCTGCAGAATAAGAAAATAATGGCCTAGGTGGTCTAGCAGAAAATTAAGGTCTAAAACCTCCCTGTGGCGCTATAAACTGCCCTGTAGATCTGGCCCTCTTAGAAGATCTGCTTTCAAATTCCTGTGTTCTTTTTCTTTGCCTCTGATCTTCCGTTTTATGTGCAAATGCTTGGATCCTAGCTATATTCATGTCTTTATTCAGTGCAACAATAGTACAATCCCTAACCAAATACGGATCCAATCCATTCACATACCGATGAACTCTGTCATCCATAGTAGCTATAACATTAGGAGCATATCTGGACAAGGAATTAAATCGAAGACTATACTCCCTCGCACTTGTATTACCCTGCCGAAGATTTAATAACTGATCCGCACGGGCCTGACGAGTCTCATATGGAAGATAATGATCAATAAATGCCTCTTTAAACTCTTTCCAAGTAGCTGGGGGTGCATCAATGCCCCTTGACCGTTTCCAATCTTCATACCAATATATAGCCTCACCTTTGAATGTATACGCAGCTAAATCCACTGTCTCTCTACCCGATACATGCATCACCTCTAGGGCCCTTTGGATCTGATCAATAAAGTCCTGTGGATCTTCGTTAAGATCGGATCCGGTAAAAGTAGGCGGATCCATCTTAAGAAAATCTTGCATCCGAAGACTAGCTGCCCTATCAGTACCGCTAGAACCCGCGTCAGGAATAGCTTGCCCTTGGACTTGCCCAGCAACTATACAAGTCAAAAGTTGCACTGCATTTCAAAGATCTTGATCAACAGCATTAATAGGTGGCTCTGGAGATATAGTTCTCCTCTCCCTTATTTCTTTCGGACTGGGGGAAGTTTCTGATGCATGCTCAGCTGGAGCCTCACCGGTATTCTTGCTTCTGGTAATCGGCATCATTACTATAATAAGAGAAACAAACTGATTCAGTGGTCAACTATGACTTCATATACAATATAAGCTCTATCGTACGATCTAAGACATGAAGAAAAAAATAATTCCTAAATGTCCATAGCCTCCTGTTTATAGATGTGGTGCACAACACACCTATAAACAAGACTCTACGTAGACACGGATTTATAGACTCACTAGGACGAATTGATCCTAAGTTAGGTATATATGAGTTTAAGTATGAGTATTGATTATTTTGAGATGGTTTCAAGTGTATAGTTTGATTATATGTGTATAGGAATCGACTTTATTTATACCAAAATTTTCCCATCGATGTTTCCATACGAAGGTTATTGAATAGTCTTTCCAACGATATAAAGATTTCCAAAAACGGATAAGTTTTGAATATAAGCGAGCATGTTCGAAACTATAAAACGGTGGCCGGGATGTGAACAGTAAATGTGCAGGAAAATACTGAGGCCTGCCAGTTTTGGGTTAACTTTGAACAATCATAACTCCCTCAATATAATTAACTGGGAGAGATACCACCTATCAAAATAAATATATTTGAGTCTTCTTTCCAATTCAATTGGTTTCATCCAAATCTAACATCTGAGTAAGGAGTTATACTCGTTTTACTTCAACCTCTCAAAACAGATTTTTAGGGTCAACTTCAAACGATCATAACTCCTTGTACAGGACGAACTGGGTGTCCTACTTTATATGAAATGAAAGCAATTTGAATTATATTTCCAATGATACCAATTGAACCCAAATCCGATATTGGAGCAAAGCGTTATGGTCTATCTACTTTAGCTTGTCAAAACAGTCCACCGGAGGACATATTTGACATTATTTAAATTTTAAAGGCACTTTGGTCATTTCCTATGATATTATGGACGGGAATATGTGTATATATACATTTATATGAGTTTAAAAACTCATATTCATCATCAATCATAGGAAATAACAAACCCTATCCTAAATTCAACTCTAATTATCTTGTGATTCAACCGTGGAAAGTTCAAATTGATTCTGTAGTTGTGTTCACCGTCTCAAGGGCTTCGAGAAGCACCCCTTATTTGTGCCAACAGGACTTCAAAATCAAAAGGGCCATTTTATGGTAAGGATGTAAATTATGTTGGTGTTATTTATATGGATATGTATATATATATATATATATATATGCTTGTGGGCATAAGAAGTATGTTATTTGATTGTTGTTGAAAGATGATTGGGAAATGATGTTGGATTATTCTTGTGCATGGTTGGATTATGTTGAATTGTGAAGGGATTTTGTATTGATGATGTGGTATTGAAATGATGATTATATATATATATATATACATAAACCTATTGTTCAAGTTGGTTTTTGGAATGTTTTGCAAATATTGGTTGTATGGAATTATGGAAGAGAATTGTGGTATTGGGTTGCTAATACTAGATGCCAAACATTTCATTGTAGATAAGTGATTTGTAAAGGCGGGAAGTGGTGTTGAATTGGTATCCGAATCTACAACAAGGTATGTAAAGCATACTCTAACGATGTTCTTTGGCATGAAAACACCAATGTTCCATCAAGTAAGATTCCGAGGTTGTCCAAAAACATGTATTGTTCTACGTTACCAACGAAGTTGTTTCCATTCTATAAAGTGTCAAAATGTTTCATTGATATACCAAAAGGCTCCTATTTCATTGTTGTGATATTGATGATTCTGAAACACACTGTTGATGTACCAATGAGTCCTTATTGCATCGTTATTGTATAGAAGGTCTATTACTTGGGTCCTATTGATGTATCATTGTTCCAAAGGTACTCTATTGGCATGAACAGTAATGTAATAATCTCAAAATCTTTTGAACTAAGTTATTGGAAAGATCTCTTATGTGTGTTACTTGATATACGTGTGGGTGGTATCCCAGGGGAATAAGCCTAGCATGGGTCGATCCCTATTTATGTGTTTATGGGTGGTATCCCAGGGGCATAAGCCTAGCATGGGTCGATCCCAATTGATATGTACTAGAGGCAGCCTAATGGTCACAGTACGGTACAGTATTGATTATTGTTATGTGGTTGGAGGTTCGGGAGGAGGAGGTAATGGTGAATGATAATTGTAAAGAATGAAATGAACGAATGTATACCGTTCCACAAATGTGTTTGAATTCTAGAACCCAGTTCAGATTAACGATAATGTTCATGATCCTAAAAGTGTTTATGAAGTGTGGTTCACTTCTATTATGATTTATTCACATGTGTATGATTTTCTTGATCCCCCATATCACATATGATTATTTACAACTTTACATACTCAGTACATATTTCGTACTGACGTCCCTCATGGTGGACCTGCATTTCATGCTGCAGTCATAGGTACCTCAGCTCATACACTGCACAAGTAGGAGCCAGGTCATACAACTACTGTTGGTGAGCTCCAGTTTGCTTCGGAGCTTTCCGAGTCGGTTCCTTATATTTTGTTATTGTACAGGAGTCATGTGTGGGCGAGGGTTTGTACCGACCCTAGTTATGTCATGTATATCCTAGAGGCTTTGTAGACATAAGGAAGGGTAAAGTCATGGAAGTTTATATAGTGATGTTATATTCATATATGTGGTGGCCCCGACGGCTAAGTATTATATATATATATATATGTATCTGTGTGTGTTGTGTTGATACATGTAATTAGACCCTTTTATATGCAGCGAAGTGCTGCCCAAATTTTTGGTGACATGTAAGTGAAAGTATAGGTATTTGAACGGGTTCTCCCGGGCCTTCTCGGCTTCGGGTGCAGTCCGGCCCGATGGGATTTCGGGGCGTGACATTAGCATAACAGAGACAACCTATTACTCTTAGGTGCTCACAAAATGGTTTAGTACCATACAATTTCTCATATGGAGTATAATGATATATACTTAAACTTGGTAACCTATTTATGAGGTAAACAACAGCTAAAACAAAATATCCCCTAAAATTAACAGGTATTATTGCTTGAAACCTCAATGCTCTTGTGACCTCCAGGATGTGTCTGTGCTTTCTTTTAGCCACACCATTCTGTTGAGGTGAATAAGAACATGAGGTGTGATGTCAATACCCTTTGTTACAAATAAACTACTGCATAATGAGTTCACAAACTCAGTTCCATTATCAGTTCTAATTACTTTCACAGTTTTGCCAAACTGTGTCTTAACATACTCAAGAAATTATTGTATCTACGCATACACATCTGACTTGAGTCTTAATAAGAACAACCAAGTAAACTTGAACAATCACCAACCACTGTTAAGAAAAATCTGTTACCATTCATAGTTGGAATTCTATAAGGTCTCCATAGGTCCATATGTATTAGATCAAAACAACATGCAGACTGAGTATTACTTGTAGGAAAAAGAAGTCTGGTTTGCTTAGAACAAGGACATATAGTACATTTCTTTACTCCGTCTTCTACTATATGAAACTTATTAGGTAGAAACTTTAGAAGTATATTAGAGGAGGCATGTCCTAATAGTCTATGCCACAAATCAACCTCAGCTTGGGCTTTACTCTCATCAGCTTTAGTAGAGACTTTTTTTGTTGCTGCTGCACCCTTCCTTTCTTGAGTATTCACTAGGAGATATAGACTTCCATCAAGCTTACCAATAGCCCTCACCTTTCCAGTATGAAGATCCTGGAAAACACATAAATCAGGGAAGAAATTCACTGAACATTTCCATTCCTTGGTTAGTTGTGCTACTGAAATCAAGTTGCATGTAAACTGAGGAATATGATACACATTTGTTATACTATTTTCAGCAGACATATAACTAGATCCCAGATGTGTAACTTCAGTCAGATCACCATTAGGTAAATACACCCTTCTTGGCTTATCTAGTTTTGTTATGGACTCATCCACTAGTAAGTCTAACTTTCCAACCATGTGATTTGTGGCACCAGTGTCAATTATCTAATTTCTTGACTCATATGAAGCTAGAAATACACTAATACCTGCATTTGTAGCATTTGTTGTCTCAGTAGATGTGCTAGCACCATTATTTTTATTGATCATCTTCAGGATTTAATCATATTATTCCTTAGTAAAGGCTACTGTTCCCATCTGACCTAGTTGATCCAGCTGCATTTCAGACTCTTCTTGATGGCATCCATCATTGAACCAGTTTCTTTGGACAGATCTTGAATGAGAACCTTACATTGTAGTCATTTCTATAGTATCTTGAGAATCAGTAGCCACCTTGTATGATGCATTAGCTCCTTCAGACCTAAACCTCTTTTTTGTACTTGTGATCTTAAGGATATCCAACTAACTTCCAACAGTTTTCCTTAGTATAACCTTTTAGCTTACAGAAGTCACACTGCAGGTTGTAGTTCTTCTTGAATTTATGTGTCCCATTTCTTGTAAACATGACTAAGTCAATGTTGACACCCAATTTTTACTCTCCGTTCCTAAAATTAACGTCTTCAGGCTTCTTGATCGTTAAAGGGTACAAAATATAATTTTTCACATCATTTTTATAATTGTTGACAAATTATTGATAATCATCCTTACTTTAGGATTTTTATCAATTTGTTGTCGTATTTTTTACTTTTCATAATTTATTAATAATCCTCCTTATAATAGGATTTCTATCAATTCATTATCATTTTAAACATTTTACAATTATCTGCATACGTACATGACATCACATTTTTATAATATTTTTAAATTACTTTTTTTAATATTTTCAACATTCTTTACATTTTCCATAATTATAAATGAATACCTGCATTTTGTACATTTTTATGATTCGCAAATGCTAAGTCGGATTAATTATTTTTACACAGTATAATAATTCAATGTCTTGTCGCATCTGATACATAATAATATCTTGTCGGATCTGACTATGACTGCACATAATCTCTTATCACATCTTACAATGACAACTCAGTGACACTACTCTTTGGACAATAACTCTATTCATTGGTCAAAAGGATGAACATCCTTTGGTCAATATCCTAAGGGATAAAGGATGTGCTACTATAAAAAAAGGGGGACACCCCTTTTATCCATTGGATAATAGAGAGTGCGCAATTTTATTATAAATAGACAAGGGTGGAAGATAATTTTATTCATTTTTTCTCTCTACACACACATTTTCACACACCCACACATATTTTTTCTTTCTCTTAAATACATACACAAAAACACAAGAAAAGTCTTTTCTTATTTTTCATTTTCTCTCCCACAAAATACACAAATGCATATGCACATTTTTTAATCACACACACATTATATTCTTCTTTCTCCCCTCTCACGAGAATAAAAAAAAATACACATAAATTTTTCCTCTTTTTTATCTCTCTAAAACGCACAAAAATACACATAAAATAAATTAAATTTTTGCTCCCTATTTTGGTGAAATTCCACCATTTTTACTAGGGATTATGTTGGTTATATTATATATATATATATATATATATATATATATATATATATATATATATATATATTTCTTAAGTGTTGTTGTTTCTATTCATATTTTCTTACTGTTCATGGTCGAAACTGTGTCCCAGTGACTTTCTTTCCTTTATTCGTTTCCATCATTCTTCGTTATATTTTTTAAGGGTTTTGTTGGTTGATATTTTACATGAATTTATTTTCGTATTTCTTTGTTTATGGATGCTTAATGATAGTTATTGTCACTTCTCAGTGAATGTTCACGTTTTTCAATCATGTTTGAACTATTTCTATTTTATTCTATTACTTTGTTACACAATTAAGAATTTTACTCTATTTTTTGTTATTTTCAATTACTTCATCATGGCTACATCATTTTTATTCATTAACTTTGACCTTTTTTATCATTTTATTATTTTAATCATTGATGATCGTTTGCATTACTATGTATGATTTTGATATGCATTTAGTGACTTTGTTAGTTTTATATTATTTTTTATTATTATTAATTACCATTAATCAATACAATGGCCAATGACATTATCTCTCCGTTAGATACTTGAGGCCACCCCAATACAAAAGGTGGATCTTTACTTTCCAAGTTATTTATTTTATATATAAAAAATAGACACATGGCGGATGAAATTATCTTTTCGTCGGATATTTGAGGCCACCCCAATATAAAAAATGGATCTTTACTTTTCAATTTATTTAAAATAGATATTTGGCCGATGAAGAAATTCTACGTCGATTTTCGAGGGCTCCCCAAATAAAAGACACATTACATATACAAATACGTAATAAAAATAAATAAATATGGGCAATGAGGAAACTTTTATAACACCATGACAACACAAAAGGTTTTATGATTCGTATCTTAGCAAGGCGATTTAGGACGGTCGATTAGTCGAGCAATCACTTCGTAGCCATGACGAGTCTAAAACTTAATCCGAACCCACGTTATAACATTTTTTTTTATATGTACATCTATATGTACATGTGTTCACATTATTTCACTTACTTTAGTAATTGTTTGTCCATTTTATTACTTTATCAAGCACTTTTGCATAATTCTCGAGCTTTATGTTTGTAGTTTATTTTCATTTGTATAATTGTACATAAAGATAAAAAAAATAGTGAAAACTTTACTTTTTGGGTGCCAGATGGAGATATTCTTTATTTACATAATTTCATCGCTTTTAGGCAAAACTTAGGCCGTTAATATTTACATAAAAGAATCAAGTTAATCAAGTAATTAACGTATTGTGTAGACTTTTTTCTCAAATAAATTTTACTTTTTCATAATTTAAATCAAATAAAAATATTACTTGTAAATACCTTTTCTTTTCTGCAACATTAGAATACATTTCTTTTCATACTTTTTTTTTTTCACATGTAATTTATACATTTTATACATATCTTTTACATGTTTTTATTTATATAGTTAATATACATATACTTTTACATGGTTTTAAACATTTATATTTTTTTCAAAGAATTATTTTATACTTAATATACATACACTTTTATATTATTTTAAATATTTATACCTCCTCCCTCATTGATAAGTTTAGTGTAGCCGGGTACCACATTTGTGGATCCTGAAGGGTGCCTAACCCCTTTCCTTCGGGGTAATTTGAACCCTTACCTAGAGTCTCAATAGGTTTTCACAAACTAAAACTTTAATCATACATATTAACAAATAAATAGGTTTCCTTATTTTCCTTTAAAAATCAGGTGGCGACTCTGTAAAAATTTTCAACTCTTTAGAGTACAATAAGTCATGTTTTTTTTACCTTGGCGAAAATAGGGCATGGCGGTCAAGACTTCCACCAGAACCTCCAGGACCAGATCCTAGAACACCTGCATTAGTAGCTACAACTTTGTGGCTTTCATCACTCATTATCATGGCATATGCCTAATTCACAGTAGGCAGAGGAGTCATAAGTAGTATTTGGCTTCTAACTTGTGTATGTGTCTCATTTGATCTTATGAGAAATTGAAACAACTTTAGTTTTTGGAGATGTAGAATAAACTCCTTGGATTTTTCACAATCACATCCAGGAGCAGGCACAAGGGCCTCAAATTCCTCCCATAGATATTACAGTTTTGAGAAATAACAGGACACAGAAGTTGTTCCTTGAGATATAGTGGCAATTTTCTTGTGCAGATTGAAAGTTCTAGTACCATCCACTTTATTGAATCTTTCAAACAACTCATTCCGCACAACACTTGCAACTTATGCATACATGATTCCACCTAGTAACTCTTTGGACACAGAATTTATAATCCATGATAACACAATAGCATTCACTCTTTCCCAGTTATTGCCCAATTCAGAAGAAAACTTTTCTTTAGTTCAAGAACCATCAACTAGTCCTAACTTGTTTCTTCCTAGTAGGGCTATATGTATAGATCAAAACCAGACAGAGAAATTTTCCACACCTGTCAACTGAAAAGAGATGATTTGTGTGCCACTAACATATGAGGAACTGAGAAAGAGAGGATGATTGTAATCCATTGCAGTTACAGCTCCTGCACTGCTGGTTGATCCACCACCTACTTCGACACCATTTACACCATTAGCCATTACTTGAACCTTCAAATTTTGACTCAAGAAATCCTTCAAGAAACTGAGAAAACCAGAATTTGTGATTGAGCCCTTTCTTCAATCTCCAGAATCGACTAAGGTAGCTAGTTTTAATCCAGCGAACCTAGCTTTGATACTGTGAAATTATTCTTAAATCAGTGCTTTAACTCTTAACAATGAGTTATGCACTGAAGAGGAGGAGGAGGAGGAGGAGGAGGAGGAGGAGGAGGAGGAGGAGGAGGAAGAAGAAGAAGAAGAGGAGGAGGAAGAAGAAGAAGAAGAAGAAGAAGAAGGACAGAGTAAGTAGAACAGAGAAGAAGTTTTGGAGAGTAGAATGAGAGATCTCGTGTATTCAACTTATTGTTGTTAATAGTACATAGTCAGTTATCTATAGGAGAATTAACTATCACTCTAACTACTTCAACAACTAGCCGTTAACAAGAGTAAATAATTGTTTCTAGAAAACAGTTATAACATATTTTTCAATTTTCTTGCACATAGCATATTCTTCTAGACTCTTCCAGCTTGTGATTTTTCCTTTGTCTTCAACATATTCAACATTTTTCAATCAAACAAATCAAAAAGGACCATCGTTTTATGCATGTATCAAAAGAGACAGTCGCTCACGCATGAACCCCTTTATCCTTTTATCGTAATGCATTCACAAATGAGCAAACTACAATTAAAAAAAATGAATTATACTTTGCCCACAAATGGGCAAACTATAAAGAAAAATATATATACGGATTGAGGTTTGCCAGTTTCTAGGTGAACCACTTCTAATTTTTATTTTTTTTTAAATTACATCGTTTGACTCCATTAACACATGAAGTAACAGTTCATCCAAAAAATGGGCAAACGGCCCCTTTTGGTACATGCACGAGGCAGCGGCATGTTTTGATATGTTAGATTGAAAAACTGTCCCTTTCAATTTCGAATTTCTTGTTTTGTGCATGTTGTTACCTACTTCGTCCTCTAAATAAAAAAAAGAAGTAAGGGATACATCTCAAATCTAGACTAGAATATGTTCCCTGTTTCTAAGTTGATAATATTTTGGAAGTATTAATTTCTTGCTGAATCTCCTTTATTTCTTAAATTAATAGTAGTTGTTCAAATTCATATTATTATTGTCTATGTATATTGTATCTCGGCGTGCGACGAAACAATGTGTCATTGCGGTCGCTAATCTTGATCCCGAAGGAACTTATCCATAATTTAAACTTAGTAGTTCTCTGAAATTATTGGGTTAGATACTATAATACATTAATGGTTTTTTGAGATTTTCTCAAATGTTTATTGATTCAATGGCATGAACAAACAATTGATTTTAATTGAATTTGTCTTCAACATTGTAGATTTGCCCCGACATGATTGTGGTAGAAACAATGCAATATGTTTCATCTCTCATAAAATAGTATTAGGTAGAGATTCAACGCTTAAACAATATATTACTAAGTTAGATTATACTTCAAACATTCTAAGAAGGGATAAAACATTATTGTAATATTAAAATATTGTTAGCTAGGTGTAACAAGTAGTTTCTGTAGTATAGTGGTAAGTATTTCCGCCTGTAACTCGGGTTACCTGGGTTCATTCCCCGGCAATGGCGTTTTACTTTTTTTAAAAAAAATTCTGGGTCTGTGTTTTATGTTATTCTCAAAGTTCAGAAAGTTGTGTAGCTATTAAGCTATATTTTGGTATCTCCTGAAGTCGATCTACCTGGAAAATAAATAAATTAAAATAAGCCGTTTTCGTTTTCCACACAAGTTTATTTCCTAAGAAATTCATTCATATATCTAGGAAGGCAAAAGGCCTTCCATCAGAAAATTTTATATGAGATTGATTGTCGTCTTCTTGAAAATTTGAAGGGTTTGTTGAAAAAAGTAACTCAATCGCATGTTGGCTCCCCAAAAATGGCTAAAACAAAGTAGATATCTCACGTCTCATGCGTAATAGCACCAACTTGTCATGTACTACTGGATTGTATTCAGCTTATTGACAGTTTTCCCATTTAGCTGAGAAGCTATTGCAAAATGTAAATTTAGTGAGTGGTAAGTGACTCACCTGCAGCCGATAGGGCATTTCTGGTGGTATGATTCTCGCTTAGGGTGCGAGAGGTCCCAAGTTCAATTCTCGGAATGCCCCATTTAAATATATTTGGTAATCGTTTGACCATGAAAACTAAAATTTTTCGGAGTTGGAGTTGGAGTTGAAGTTGAAATTGGAGTTGGAGTTGTGTTTGACCATGTCTTCTTTGAATTTTTTTATTTACTTTTGAAAAAACTTTTTTAACTATGATTTTATGCCCTAACTTTTACAAACTATCAAAATCACCCAACTAAAATTTACCTACTAATGAAAAAAAAACACAATTAGTCACTATTATAAAAATAATGGAAAAAATTCAGAAGTAGCATACTTAAGAGCCTAATTATTAGTTTTATAGCAACAGTTTCATAATTACATTTCATAGCAACTTATATTTTGTATTTTTAAAAAATGTTGCTGGAAAAATACATTTATAAAAAAAGTTACTGCACTTAATTAACTGAAATTAATTGAGCTATAGATGGTATAATTACCAATCAAGTAATTATGTAGATTCCCTTTCCATTTAAAACTCTTAAAAAACGTGACATCCGTTATAACTTGCAGAATTCAAATTTCAGTTTTTCTCCATTAACAGCTGCATCTTTTCTTAACAATTTTTTCTAAACCAACCCTGTTGTTGTTGTTGTTGCTGAATCAAATTGGACTGATTCTTCTTCGAAATCAACAACAATTGCAAAACGATGCAGTAATTTGATTGAATCAAATTCAATTGTTGATTCATCTGTTCCATTTGTTTGAATTCAACTGTCAGTTGAAAATTCAACCATTCCTACTGTTTAAGGTACATAATCATTATTGTTATTCAGTTCGTTTATTTTTAACCATTACTGATGTGCCTATCTAGTTTTGGTTGTCGTCGTTAATTTGTATGTGAAAAAATTGTAAAACAATTTCGAGTTAGAATCAAGACAGCAGTAAAATTGAAATTCAATTATCTGTTGCAAATTTCAGCTTTAAACTTGTTTCAAGGGGAAAAAATCAGTATTCGACTATTGATTTGAGGATTGTTTGTTGTTATTTTGATTGTCTTAGTAATAGAACAAATTGTAAACAACTTTCGAATTGAAGTTTATTCAATTATTTTCTGAAATAGTAGATAAAAAAATGCATATGTATTTTTGATATGGTTAATGTTAACAGTGCATATGTATTTTTGTTTTGTTGTCGAAATTTTATAGTATAAATGTATATTTGAAAAGATATTTTACTTTAAGCAAATGTTGTGTAAATATATTTTTTAAATTGAGATGTTGGCTGTGTATCTTTCTTTGCACTTAAATCTGAAAAGTACGTGTTATAACAACTGACATTTGATAAATATGTATAAAACATATTAAATTACAAATTAGGTATGCTCCATATGTATTTTTTGATATGTTTAATGTTAACACTGCATATGCATTTTTGTTTTGCTTGTCCGAATTTGAGAGTATAAGTGTATATGTGATAATATATTTTGTACCTATTTTACATCCGTTTGATTAAGTAGTTTCTGTATTTCGTTGAACACTTTTGCTTTGTTTGTATTTTAATTTAAACAAATATTGTTTAAGTGTATTTTTTAAATGGAGATGTTGGCTATGTAACTTTGCCTGCACTTAAAGCTGTTTATTTGTTTATTTATTGGTTAAATCTAGTAGAAATGAGAAGCATACCAGTCCTTGTGAAGCACTCTGGTCGATGGACGTACGAAAAGAACATCGAAGAATATGTCACTGACGCAACACTGTTGAGCACATCAGCAATATTCATTGAGCTGCACGATTTTTTGGCATCTCACTTAAGTGTAGATTTAACTAGCAAACGTATTCTAGTAGAATATTAAATCACTGCTAATGCATGGCAGATAGAAATACATAATGATATGGGTTCAAAGGTGTTTATATTGCAGAAAAAGCTGATACAAGCCATGAATTGTCTTCCTTTATATGTAAGCACTTTGAATAAAGTTGTAGGGAATAACTTGACAAGTTCATCTATATGTGTTGCTGAAAGAAGAATCAACTGTAACAACTTTCAAATAGGGTTAATACAACAAATGAAGGAGCTTTGGTGGTTTGTGAAGATACACAAGCATTAGATTTTTTTGAGATGGATACTGTTGAGGTGATTATCACAGACCCACATCACAAACATGTTGAGGACGACCAGGTTTACTTGACAATTTTTTTTTAAAGTCAATCATGAAGGACTATGCAATTAGGGAGAAGTTTCAAACACACAGTAAAAGGTCTAGTAAGAAAACATACGTACATTCTATATCACTCTGATTTTGTTTAATATTATTTATTATATGTATTTTGAATGTATTTAATCATGTTTGATGCAGTTATACATTGTTTTGCAAATCAAGAAACTGCGAGTTCTTAATGCGTGCATCAGGCATGAGAGACACTGGAATGTTTAGAATTAGAAGATTCATACTTGAACATACTTGCCCAGTGAAGGACAAGATCTATCCAAAGGTTTATGCTACTAGTATGTTGATATCTGGTATGGTTAAACAGAAATTCAAAAACCACAAAAATACAGTGCGACGGAAATAAAAAATGACATGAAGGAAGATGTTGGTATGGATTTGACATACACTTTATGTTGGAGGGCCAAAGAAAGAGCATTAGAAGAGTTGAGGGGAAAGCCATCAACATCTTATGGGAAACTGCCATCACACTTATATGTGTTGAATACTACTTATCCTGAGTCACATATAAGAATGAAGAAGATAGCTGAGAATGAGTTATTGTATGTATTTATCGCTCTATATGCATTCATTAAGGGATTCGATTATTGTAGACCAGTCGTAGTTGTTGATGCTAGTCATCTGAGAGGAATGTTTACTAGGACATTTGTAACAGCATGTACGACGGACAAAGCAGGTTAGTATCACTTAATAATAATTACATTGTATAACTTATTGTATTTTTTTGTATTTCTGTTGTTGACTTGAAAAATACATATGTCCAATTCATAAATACATTTGTATGTAATCACATATATTTTTAAAGTTTCCTGAATGAAACAAGTAAAATTGATTATGTTTGATAGTTAGGTGCATGTAGATTTTATTATATATAATTGATATCATTTTTGGCAGATAAAATATACATTTTAATTGACCTATATTTGTAATAAATACATATGCAGTTCCTAACTGTATTAAAATCATCCTACACAGATTTTTTTAATATGTGCAGTTCATATATTTTCTTTGGTATATGGTGTGCTTGATTCTGAAAATGATGAATTATGTATACAGGTCATATATTTTCTTTGGCATATTGTGTGCTTGATTCTGAAAATGATTCATCCTGGACGTGGTTCTTCGAGAATCTAAAGGAAACGTACGGGGTAAGAAAAAACATGTGTGTTGTGTCTGATAGGAATTCAAGCATCATAAAGGCTGTTGGTGATGTGTACGAAGATGTTCCACATTATGCATGTATGTGATATCTATGGAAAAATGTGAAAAAA
Source organism: Capsicum baccatum var. pendulum (assembly GCA_030864225.1). NCBI lineage: Eukaryota > Viridiplantae > Streptophyta > Magnoliopsida > Solanales > Solanaceae > Capsicum > Capsicum baccatum. Next base: position 193,023,152 of record CM061559.1, on the reverse strand, counting down.
CTTTACAGAAAGTCACACGATGCATTGTCGGAGATCTTTTATATAATGGTCAAATCATATTCAAAGTTAGAATTCCACATGTTAATGGAAAACGTTGAGGCAACTGATATTAGGGTGAAGAAATATTTGGAATTGGCGGGTTGCGAAAAGTGGGATAGGTCTTATGCAACAGTTCACTGAGGATGGACTTTAACTTCAAACATTCAGAGTCAATAAATGGAGTTCTTGTATCAGCTAGAGATATGTCAATTTATGACTTTCTTGAGAAAGTTCGATTACTATTTGCGAAATGAAATTGTGCAAATAGACAGGAGACTTCATATACCTTTACAACACTCATTGAAAAGTTTAATAACATACTCAGTGAGAACGAGATTTTGTGTACCCATATGACGGTATGACCTTTTAGATTTGTTGAAATTATAACTATGAAAACATAAATATGAAAATACTTTCCATGAAGTTGTAAATTAATGAAAAGATATACAACATAAAAACTATGAACATTTAAAAACATAATATGTATTTTGCAGATGAATTTGTTGTAGTAAAAATTAGTAACAACTACATATGTATTTGGCTGCTCTGTATAAATGTACTCTGCATATGTATTTTTATTGCATAAGTATTTTTTTTTAAATTACTGGTGTGCTTATAACATATCATGGAATATGGAATTCATCTTTTTGTATCAGTGCATTTAATTTTTTATTTTTATGTCAGGTTGTACCAGTCACAGAATATGTGCATACGATACACGACAAACAAAAGCACTTCATTGTTTGCATCAAGAAAAAAAAGTGCTCATGTAATGCTTTCCAAATAGATGAAATACCATGTGCACATGCTTTTGCATTATTGGAGAAAAAGAATTTTGAGAAGGGACCATACCGTTCTAATTTGTTTAAACGAAAAATTGTTTCGAAGATATATGATGTTCCAATCTACCCGTTTCCACACAATGATGACTGGATAATTCCAGAGAGCATACTCGATGAAATAGTATTGCCTTCAAAATTCAAAAAACCTCCGGGAAGACCTGCAAATAAGGATCGTGGAAAATCAGGTTGGGATATATTTGGAAAGAAGAATATAAACTCATGCGGTGGTTGTGGGGCTAAGGATCACAATAGGCGTTCTTGTAGGAAATATCGTAAATGATACATTTCTTCTTCTGTATTATTTCTTATTTTTTTTTTCATTTTTTATATTGATGAACTAAGTCAGTTTAATTAATGCATTTTATAAATCATTTGACCATGGAAGACAATATTATCTGAATAATGGAGATTTATATGTTTCAAAATATGTACATTACACATGTATTTTCAAGCAGTAGTTCATATGTATTTTTGACATAGTAAATATATTTTAGGTTAAAGGTGGTAACTTTGATTAACCAATCAAGTTCCTAATTGTTCAAAGGTTTAAATATATGTGACATATTCAACAAATATCTGTTTGAATTGCATAATGTTATTACTGCATATATATTTATATTGTAAAAATACATTTGATGTATAATCCATATGTATTTTTAACTAAAATCAAATCTATAACTGCATTAAAAAAATAAATTTACCTCTAATTCAAATTTTCTCGTATAATAATTTTAAATGAACACATATCAAAATTACATATTAGGTTTGATCTCTATGTATTTTCCAACAGCTTCATATTAACACGACATATGTATTTTTTGGGAAAACATTTTTAATTTAAATTCCATATGTATTTTGTAGCAATATCAACACTGCATATATATTTTGTAAATAACTACAATAAAATCTCTAATTTCACTTTAATTTAAATCCTAATTTATAATTATAGGTAATGAAACTATGCTAAAAATGCATATTCTGTATGTTGCAGTTATATTTTTGTAATGTTTGATTCTAACATTTCATATGTATTTTTATGCTGAAAAATAATTGATTTATACAACATATGTATTTTTAAGCATAATAAGAAAACTACATATGTATTTTTTTTTACCTAAATCTCACAGTAAAAGGTGGAACTCCATAAATCTCACACTACATGTTATATTTAACAATATAGGAAGATGGTGAAAAACTTTAAAGAACAATAATAACATACTAAAATGCATATTAGGAATGTTCCATATGTATTTTTTCAATATTTGATTTTAACACTTCATATGTATTTTTCGGCTAAATACAATTGATTTATACGATATATGTATTTTTAGACATAATATAAAACTACGTAAATATTTTTTAACAAAATCTCACAATAAAAGGTAGAACTCCATGAAATAGAACCAATTCAAAACATAAAAATTAGTCTGTACAATCAAAACCTACATCCATAAACTAGTTTCTAAATTACAAAAAGTCAAAAATCTATCAACCATCATACATCAACAACTTCAGTGACACTAGTTATTCTACTTTGCCTTGCAGGCCTCAAGGGTACTTCGACATCACTAATGGTATTTGCGTCTTGTTTTCAGATCCTATAGTCTCACAAAAGTGCAGTATATCTTGTACGGAGTGAGTTGGGGTCGAACTCAGTCGCAATAACTTTGTGACCATAAGAAAGGCACTCTGCATACATAACCATAAAGACACCACAATCCCTACAAATAAAAAATAACAAATTTGATTAAATAGTGAAATAGATTTTGTACAAACATACAATTTTGGCATATATAAATTCAAAGCTTACAAGCTTCCACTCGGTTGTTGAGGCAAATCATCTTCAAATAAAAAATCAAACATATCTGAGGATTCTTTGTCTTTGTATCTTGGATGGTTTTGAAGATCAATTCCTTTCTTAACATAGAAATCACAAGCTTGGAGACACAATGGAATAATCTTTGCTATTTTATCGATCTCAACAAGAACAACCACATAATGACCACTGGATTCATATGAATCATACAAGAATATACACCTCTCTAAAAATAATAAAATCGCGAGAACCTAGTGATGTTTTTCCTTTATATTGATCGAAATAAAAATGTCTTCCATTGTATGCCATGGCACTGCAGCATGCATACGGAACCCATTGATGTATTCAATAAGATGGTTCTCCTGTTCTCCAGCATTAAGGTTTTGATGATCCATAGAATATACATCATTCAAAGATCTAATTACGTTCATAAAGTTGCAGTCAACTGTACTATATTTGTATGATTTGTTTGCCTCATTTTTGTACGAACTGTGTGGCCCATACTTCGACTTCTTCCTTAAGTAGTACAAGCAGACATCAATATGCTACATTAGTGAATACCACATAATTTAGAGCATTCAAAAAAATTGTATTCTAAATATTATAGTGTATGCAAGTACAAAATACATATGCATTTTTTAATATTAATGTAGAAGACTTGTGTATCTAAAATTTCATTCTTAAAGTTCAGTTACATGCAAACAATGTTATCTAATAGTATATGCAACAATATGTGATGTAGTATACTATATCATACTTTGAATTCTTAAAAATACATATATGTTAAACCATATGTATTTCAATGTAACCTACTATGTATTTTTAAGTTTTGTAATATACGAAATGCAAAAATTTTCAAAATAATATATTAATCGAGTCTGTCTATGTCTGATCTGTAAACGTCATCGTATAGAATCAATTTTTGTCTTCAACAGTCTCAATACCAAAATGCATCTTTGGAATTTCTGATTTTCCCCTCTTGTAATGATCCATTTTTCCTTACCTAGGTATTTTAAGGAGATGATAAATCATGAAAACATGTATTGATACCAAAAAATAATTTCAAGAAACTCAAAAGAACTACCTCTTGACACTAGCTTTTAATAGGTCAACAGAAATCCAGTCCTTGAAGTTATTGACAATCTTCGTATCTATTATCACATCAATCAGGTGATATAAAAATGGATGTTTCTGGGCGAATATATGTATTAGCCCTGTTGATATCCCTATGTAATTATAGAATACGAAAACTTAATAAATACAAACGTATTTGCAAGACATAATACATAAAAATTATATATATCTTATTGTACTTACCAGCTGCTGAACCAAATTTTTTGGTGTATGGCGATTCCTTGAATTTTGATCGTTGCCTAATCCTTAAATTTGTTCTGGGATTTTTAACTTCACAATTAGCGGATGGATGAATCATGATGCTTGTTTGATCGTAGACATTCAAGCTAGCTAGAAACTCATCCGGGATTGTGTTTTGTGAATCAGGCCACAACTGTTCATCCCTCTGTTTATCACTGGTTACTTCTTATGTATTCAGAGGTGTCCTAACTTGCTCTTCTGTAGCAAGTTCAACCTCTAAATTCACCAGTGAATTTGAACTCAAATCGGTGATCCCTCTATTTATCTAACAAAAAATTTTTAAAAAGAATATTACTTTTTTTCTATCAAATTGAACCTAAATAAACTCTAAATATATTATAGCAAGATACATACTTGAGCATGATCTTCAATAACAGTCGCAGAAGTTTTTGCATTCAAAATTTCATGTTCTTCTTGACGGGTTGCCGATGGATGCATGATGATTCTTTTTATTTGATGGGTATTTAGGCTCGGTAGCATCTCATCAGGAATTGTGAATTGCAAATCAGATAAAATTATTTCATCAATTTTCTCATCGCTGATCTGCAAAAAAATAAAAGAAAAAATTTAATTGTCCTCTGGATTATTACATGACATGAAGATAAAGTTAACATTACTATACGTACTCGACAATCATGTTGCGCAACCTTCTCAGAATGTAAGTAATCCATATTTATACTTCGGAGAAGCTCATCAGGAATTAATTGTTGAGAATCAATTTCAACATTCATTTATTTGGAATGTAAATCAGTGCACCTCTTGAAAACAAGTAAAAAAATTAAAACATCAAACAAACATGTACTTGTATCTGTTTATATATGTGGATTCAAATGAATATATATATATATATATACATATATATGAAACTTAATTCTTTACCTTTTTACCAAGAAAATTTGACTCCGATTCATGATCAACCTCCGAACTTAGTCGTTGTGGTGATCTTTCGATACCAACATAATCCATATTCTAGAGGTCAGGATCTTTATCTGCATGTTATTGCTACAAATACATATACAAATTCAAATAACCTATTAATAGTTGAGTCAAACAAAATATGTTTTTTTTTTATGAAAATGAATATATGTATATACAAATACACTAAAAATACATATTGATATGTAACATCAAACCCAAAAATACATATTAAATAACATAACAAAAAAACTACTCTTTGTTAAAATACATATGAAAAGTTAAAAAATACATATGAGTAAAACTAAAAATACATATGCAGTGTATAGAATACAGTAAACATACATATTGATATATAACATAAAACTCAAAAATACATATTTATGAACATAACAAAAAAAAACTGTGTTAAAATACATATGTAGTGTTAAAAAAAATATATGAATAAAACTAAAAATACATATGCAGTGTGTAGAACACATTAAAAATACATATTGATATATAACATCAAACTGAAAATACATATATTTGAACAAAACTAAATACACACTGTGCTACATGTTATAATGTTTTTAATAAACTAAATTATATGTATTGTTATGTGAGCATCATAAAAAATGTATATATACACTACATGTGATGTAAAAAATAATTGTATTTAATGAACAATGCATATGTATTTAATAAGTAAACAACACATAAAAAATTAAAACTTGCATATCATACTAAAGTCAATCTTCAATTCAATTCCAAATTTGAAAGTTCTATTAACCTCAAATGTATTTTGAATATAAAATTTAAAAGTACAAGTAAATATATATTTAAAACTTTAATATTTACGTTTGTATCGTCAGAAATATTATTCGAAGATTGAACAACATCAGGACTGAAATGTTATCCATATTGATCTAACCCTCCATCATCAATATTTGGCGTATCAGCTTCTATATCTACAATCCGATCCTGAAAAAATTGAGTTCAATAACCTAATGAGTTATTTAACAAATATGTTGTATTTGTATAAGGCAGTACAATAAGTATACATATTCAAATCAACTAAGATTTTCAAAGAAAAAATCTAACTTACTTTGAGCAAATGCTTTCTTCATCTTTTTAAATTTTTTTCTCATTAGTCCACGAATTCCTTTAAACTCGCGATGAACAAGTTTTGATACAAAATCAATAAACAAAATTTTTCCATATAAAATAAATATTTGCCAAAAAATAATTACCTCATCGCGGAATTCATCAAAATCTTTCTTAGAAATAAAGGCTTCTTTGTCAACATGACTCTCAGACTTTGACAAAACTACTTCCTCTACATGAATATCTGGCTTTGACTGTACCTGAGGAAAAATAACTCGAGCTGTTTGCTAAGAAGATGCCTGTCGTGTTGGAATTGGCTTTAAAACTGGTGTCTTCATTTCATCAGCCTTTGCAGCACGAGGAACTGGTGTCCTTGTTTGGGTATGCTCGTTTACTTGCTTTTTCCTTACAGGTTTCTTCGCTACTGGTGTTGATGAATCAACCTTCTGTTTCTTCTTTGAATGTTCGTTGATCTTTCTTGGTGATGGATCCTGTAAGTCGTCATCAGAATCAACAAAACGTTCATGTTGTATTGCATCCTTCTTTGGTATTTGCAATTTTGCCTGCTCCTTTTTCGTTGGCTCTATGTTCTTAAAGACAACCTAGAATAATAGGTAAATAATATATATTAAAGAATCAGTTAAACAATTGTAAATGAAAATGTATATATGTATACTGTAAATTACATATTAATACATATGTATGTAGTAACAACAAACCTTGACATTGTCATTGAACATAGCATTCATCAAAAACTCAAAGCGTGGACGAGGTGCAATCGTCTTCCAATTTAATAATCGAAGAATCCGATTATCAACCTTCGATGCATTCTTTGGCGGGACATTTAAACAACACTCATAAAGCCATACTTGAATAGCCAGTGACATTCCCTAAATCAAATAAAATTGGCCACCAGCTTTCAACCAGTTGTTCAAACTTCTAGCTAGATCTTCAAAAGATAAAGAACCCCATGGAAAATCTTTATATCTTTTACTATCAACCAAATCGAAATGAAGACGGGGTATAACCACAATTTCAACATTAGATAACACAAATGAATATAGGAAATACAGGATTGCAAATTTCTCAGCATCCTCATCATTGTTCTCCCCTCATACTTTCTCCGTGAATGCTAGAAATAGTTGCCTTTTCTGTATAATTTATGCTCCATTGAAATACTTCTCAACCATCCTATTTGGTACACCCTCGTCAAAAATAAAGTCATATCTATTCGACACATAATTTAATCCAGTTATGATAGCAAATTCCCTGAGAGTAAAATTAAGAAAGGTGCCATTAGCACAAATCAGAATCTCAGAAGAAGAACTACCCTTCATCTCAAGCGTCATAACATATCTGCACAATTGTGCTTGCGCTACTCATTGCTGCTTCTTCATAAAATAACCAAAAATATTATTGTCGCAAAACTTTTTAAACTGTTCCTTGTTTAAAATTACGTGTATGCTTCCATAAATATCTTTGTCACTGTACGAGCACATGCGTGGTGCAAATCTTGAAAGTTTTCTGACTATGAATATTTCGTCCCGCATTACCTATACAAAGTAATACTACCACTTCTTAATCTGTAAACAAAATACAATCATACAAAAAAAATAACATGCAAGCAACACTGAAAAAAACATATCAACTATAATCAAAATTACAAGCAATACTAAAAAATACAAATCAAGTATGCTAAAAATACAACCAACACTGAAAAATATAAATTAATTATGGTAAAAATACAACGAAGACTGAAAAATAAATATCAAGTAAGCCAAAAATACATATAAAAATACATATGTATTTTATCAATCCAAAATATAACAAATTCTTAAAAAAAGACATAATAAATATAGAAAAATACTTATAGCAAAAAAAACCTGTACATGAGCATTAACCTATTTATTAATAGTAAATTTTCACAATTATCCTATCATCTTCACAAATATGTTTTCTACTAAATTTGCCCTCCATATATCATGAAAAACATAAAATACAAATTCAGTATTTCAAAAAATACATATAACTTACAACTTTAGTAATATCTAAACTTATAGCAAAAAACATTTACTTAAAAAAAATACATTTACACCCAAAAAAAAAAAAAGAACTATACCTCTTCATCACTATCTTCTTGAGAATCGTCAGCAAAAGAATTCTGCACTTCCTCATCAACCTTACTACTCAAAACTTCAATTTCTTGAGCTTTTCTTTTCTTCTCTATTCCTTTTTTTAATTTTTGTTTTCTTTGGAGAATGCTTTTTCTACAACGTTTTGTTTTTCATAATTTCTGTCATCTTAACCGGATCGTTGCGAAATTTTGATCTCCTTTGATCTATGAGATTTCTTAAACTGTATAGAAGATGAAACAACTTTAACAAATTCTTCTTGAGTTAAGCCGATACTAAAAGACGATCCACAATCTGACACCAAATTTAAATTTCGTATACCAGTAGTTTTATTTTGTGATTCTAGTGTTTGTTCATCCATTAAAACGAAAAAAAAAAATTAAAATATGATTTTGAGATGTGTTAGAGTCGAAAAATTCCCCCCAAAAAAACACGCAATAGCTAAATTAAGTGGTACCTGAAATAAATAAAGATTTGATATAGCTAAAATCGTGCAAAAGAAAGTAAAATTGAAGCTGGAAGATTTTGTTAATGGCAAAAAAAAGGAAAAATATCTTTCAAAAATGGAGAGAGAAGGAATATGGCGTGAAAATAGAGATAACTGAAGGTTAATTTTTCAATGCGGTAAAAATAAGAGAAACACAATAAAAATATACCATAAATGCTATAAAATGTAATTTCATAAAACTAGTGTTATTTTTTTAAATTTAATACATTGATATGTTACTTTATGTATTTTTCTCCAAAATAATTACATATACATGACCATATTTAATGAATTTCAATTATGACATTATAATATTTACATTAATAGTCGTTTTCTCATATTTAAAAATTTTAAATATGAATGTTATATTAACAGATCACTGCTTCCTGTTTTTTAGGTAACAATTATTATCTTTCAACCAAATTTATTTTCTTAGAAATTTATTTAATTTATTTTCTTCATTTTTCGTTTCTAAAAAATAGGAAATGATGGGTTGTTACTAAATTTTAAGGTGCCGCTAATTTATTTCTTTAATTTTCTTATACATGAAAGATTTTACTGTGTGTGAATAAATTATTTCTATGTAAAACATGCTTTGCATATTTATGGTATATTATATCATATACCATAAATATATAAATATGCTTAGTATGTTTCTTTATATTTTGTATTTTTATATATATGTGTATATGGTATATACATGGTATAAACTTCATATATAACATATTTTGTATATTTATATTATAAATATGCTTAGTATGTTTCATAATACTTTGTATATTTATATATGTGTGTATATGGTATATACATGATATAAACTTTATATATAACATACTTTGTATATTTCTATTATAAATATAATACTTTATATATTTATGGGTATAAATATAAATTAGCAATAAAATAATGTCTTAAATAAGGGAGAAAATTAAATAAGAGATAAAAATAATGATGAGAGAGAAAAAGAGATATATATTAATTAGGATAACATTAAGTTTGAAATTATAATTATGTTATTCTTTAAAACTGTTATATACTTAATATTGAAAGATTGGGGTTATATGTAATAATAATAAAAGGTGAAATTGGAGTTGGAAAATTGTGAAAACAACAAAAACCAAAAATTTTTCGGAATTATTTTCCAAATTTTCATGGCCAAACTTCATAATTTCCAACTACGAAAAAATTTTCCGGAAAAAAGGAAAAATTTCCATGGCCAAACGGGCCCTTACTTTTTTCTTGGGTCTTCTAGACTCATGCATAGTGGGAGTTCTAGCGAATTGGACTTCCGTATCTTGTTCTTGGCTTGAGAGCTAGCTCATTGGAGGGTTCAAACCGCATGTTTACTTCTGTCAAGATCCTTGCTTTTCTCAGTGAGTTCACTAAAATGAACCATTCTGCACCAGAACTTTTGGCCAATGGCCACCATGTCTGTTTTTATTATGATTCTCTTCGCGACCCAGGGATCTTTACACAATAACTGGTCGGAGTCACTGTTTACTTTTTCTAGCCGTGTACATAGATTATACACTAATTATACATTTACCTTTTAGTTAAGTTTATTGGTTGAGTTGGCAACTACTCCAGTTAATTCTTCTATTTATAATAGAACTCCTGATAAAATGTTCTTTTGACAAAGAATGGAAGAAGTAGTTTTGACTTCATATAAAGCCACCAAATAAGAGTGAGGTTGAATAAGCTCAAAGATACCTATATTTTTGTTGATTTTATACAATAAGAGATGCTAAATCAGAACTGAATAATGGTATGCATACAATTTTCTACCAAAAGGGATTGTTGTAAAGAAGTAGATATGTACTAAATTACAATGAAATCATGCAGCTGGTGCACTAGGCTTATTATGCTTCCTTCTGGTTGCTCTAATGTAACAGACTATTAGCCACCAAGAATGTACTGGCTAGCCTCCAAGAATAACTCCAACTCCACAAATTGACTTGTCAATTGAATGATGATGCTTCTTCTCAATCCCATTGTGCTCATTTGAGGAACCAACCTCCTTAGCCTTCTTTTCTTCTTCTTGATGTGGACTCAAACCTGGTGCAGGTGCACCACTAGTAGAAAACTTAACCAATTTTTGATGGTGCTTTCCAAGTTTTCGAAACGAAGGCAACGAACTAGCAGCAGGGGAATTCGCAGAAGTTATTGGAGTATCAGCCCTGGCTAGAAATACAAAAGCACTTGTCAAGAACAAACAAAGAAGAAAATATTTTGCCATTGTGCTCAATTTCTTGATAGTCTTGAGGCAATGCATTGCCAATTGTGTCGGAATGCATTATATGTCATAACTATACTATATATCTTCATATCTATTATGCAAAGGTGACTCATATAAAATAAGAATATACATATGGATCAGGTATGTATTCTATAAATACATATGCAAAGCTATATATGGTGTTGGATTTGTCTTTGAACTATACATACTATGTCATTTTAGACGGTAACATATGTACTTATTTGTTTCCTTTTATTGTTTAAGATATGTATCATGTATTTTTTTATTACCTAGATGTATATGTATAAATTGTCATTTTTGTTATAGAGATTTTGTGTCCTATATGTTTATATATACATGTGAGTCAGATATGTATTTCCGTAGATACATATGCAGATATATATATGTATTTTTTTATCGTAAATACATATGCAGATTTGTATGACTATTTATTTTGTATATTTTTTGAATATGTAAATATGATATAGATATTTATCTTTTAAAAATAGAAGATAGAGATAGAAGATTAAAAAAAGAAAAGAAAACAAAAGAAAAAAGCAAAAACGAAAAATAAAAATAAAAAAAAAAGTGAAAAGGGAAAAAAAAGAAGAAAGAGAAATAGAAACTGGAAATAGAAACTATAAATAGAAGTGTAAAAACAAAAATGAAATTTTTTTTTAAAAGAAGAAAACGAAAAAAATACGAGAAAAGGAAAAAAAAGAAAATGTAAAACAAAAAAAATAAATAAATAAACGAAAAAAAAAGAGAAGTAGAAGAGAGAAATATAGTGGAAACAAAAAAATAAAAAAATGAAAAAACTAATAAGAAAAAATAGTTAGAGATATAAGAGAATGATATTTTGAAATTTTGAAAATCATGAAAATAATAATCTTCATATTTGAATTTGATTTGGAAAAGGAATCTACTACTTTAAATTAGAGTAATTTTTGAGAATTTAATTAGATGAGATAATTATTCCTTATTTAACTCAACTAATTTGAGTAAAACAAGAGCAGTAAATCTTGTTGTATATGTATTTATATAACAATAGTTTACTTAAATACAAAATACAATTTGATATTTTTCATAATTATGAAACTGTTACTATAAATGTTACAATTAAGACTCTATAATTGTTATTTCTGAAATTTTATGACTATATTTGGGGGAGGTGAAATAGTGGAGTGTACATAGGAAAATTTAAAATGGTGAGAGTGAAACATGCACTTGACTAGTTAATGAGTAAAATAATGTTACTCTTGCTATAAACTGTAATTTTACAAATGTGTTGCTATTTATTGTAATTATAATCTTAAATATGTTACTTTGTGTATTTGTCCTATCTTTTACCTCTTTTTTTTATCTTATTTTTTTTATCATTTTATATTTTTATTTTTACTTTATTTTCTCTCTTCTATTTTTTTTTTCATATTTGAAGATAATTATCTACATGATCTTCAAGGTTTCAAAATAGAACATCATTACTGTCTTTCACTCTCTTATATCTCTACCTTTTTTTCTTGCTAATTTTTTTCATTTTATTTTTTGTTTTAATTTCTTTTTCTTTTTCTTTTTTCTTTCCACTTTATTTTCTATCTTCTATTTCTTTTTTTTTCTTTTTCATTTTTCCCCTTTTCATTTTTTTTTTCTATATTCATTTTTTTATTTTTTTCTATTTTATTTTATTTTTTTTTTCTTTTATATTTACACTTCTATTTCTCTTTCTTCCTTTTTTATTCTTTTTCACTTCTCTTTTTTTTTCGTTTTTTTCTTTTTATATTTTTGTTTTTTTTGTTTTTTTTACTCTTCTATGTCTAACTTTTATTTTGAAAAGACAAATATGTATATCACATACACATATTCAAAAAATATACAAAATACATAGACATACTGATCTGGATATGTATTTATAGTACAAAACATACATATGTATTTACAAAATACATATCATATTCATATTAAACAATAACAAACATAACTATACTATATATCTTCATATGTATTTGTGAAATACAAAGGTAACTCATATAAAATAAGAATATACATATAGATCAGGTATGTATTCTGTAAATACATATGCAAAGTTATATGCATTTTATACGGTGTTGGATTTGTCTTCGAACTATACATACTATGTCATTTTAGAGGGTAACATATGTACTTATTTTTTTTTACTCTTTAACATATGTATCATGTATTTTTTTATCACCTATATGTATATGTATAAATTGTCATTTTTGTTATATATGTGTGTGAGTCAGATATGTATTTCTGTAAATACATATGCAGATATATAGGTATGTTTTTTACCTTAAATATATATATGCAGATCTGTATGACTATTTATTTTGTATATTTTTTGAATATGTATATATGATATAGATATTTGTCTTTTACAAATAAAAGATAGAGATAGAAGAGTAAAAAAAAAAGGAAAAAGGGAAAAATAAGAAAAAAGAGAAATAGAAACTAGAAATAGAAGTGTAAAAACAAAAGCAAAAAAAAAATAAAGAAGAAGAAGAAGAAAAAGAAAACGAAAAAAATATGAGAAAAGAAAAAAAAATCAAAAATAAAAAAATAAACGAAAAAGGAAAAAGAAAAGTAGAAGAGAGAAAATAAAGTGGAAAGAAAAAACGAAAAAAAAAAGAAATTAAATTAAAAAAAATAAAAAAAATGAAAAAACTGACAAAAAAAAAATAGTTAGAGATATAGGAGAATAATATTTTGAAATTTTGAAGATCATGGAAATAATAATCTTTCATATTTGAGTTTGATTTGGAAAAGGAATCTACTAATTTAAATAAGAGTAATTTATGGAAATTTAATTAGATGAGATAATTATTCCTTATTTAACTCAACTAATTTGAGTAAAACAAGTACAATAAATTTTATTGTATATGTATTTGTATAGCAACAGTTTACTTAAATACAAAATATAATTTGCTATTTTTCATAATTATGAAACTGTTGTTATAAAAATTAGCATCTGAAATATTCCCTGTTTAAATCGGGTATGACTGATAGAAAATGCTGTTTTTCTTTTTAGACAAAATTCAGTTTCTATCTATTTATTTTAATTTTATTTATTTTTGAAGTGAAGGGTTCATGTTAATCCAAAATAAGTAAATCAGTTTTTAAGTTGGAAAATGACAACTTATAGATGAGTTTCTCAAAGACACTCTTTTATGTAGCTTCATAGGTACAAAAAAGAGTCGTCTACGCAGCAGCAACAACAACAATGCTCAATATATTTCCACCAGTAGGGTCTGAGGATGAATGCATGCAAGTCTTATCTCTACCTTCATCTATGCAAAATTGATAAATATAAATATACAATCAAAAAATAAATATTTTTCAAAATACAGCTACACAACCAAGAAATAAAATAATAAAGGACCGCATGAGTACACTAAGTTCCAACTATGCACCAGAATTGTGAAAGGGCCACACCATTTTGCATTGCATGTATTCAGCCAGCCTTACCTTGGTATTTTTTCAATTTCTACAATTTTAACTCGTGAACTCCCTGCTACAAGGGAGGCTATGCAATCAATAGACAAGGATAGTTGTCAAGTTAGTCCTTGGCCTAACTCACACTCTAAAAAACTGACTCAGAGGAAGAAGTATTACTCAAGCCTTACAAAAAAACTAGAGTTCTCATTCTTCACCGATGTGGGATTCATTCCATTCATCAACAGTTCATTCTTGATAGACTAAACAGAAGCAGGGGCGGATCTACAGAGGGTTCACGGGCGGCATGGCACCCGCAAACTTCAATCGCAAAACTGTGTGTATATATATATATATATATATATATATATATATATATATATATATATATATATATATATATATATATATATAAACCGGTATATTATTTAAGTGCCACTCGGTGCAGCAGTTGAGGAAGTAGTGTCAGTGTCACGTAGTATACCAAAGTTCAAGTCCAGACGCCAACAGTATTTTGTTACTTTTTGTTCGTTATTCTATTTTCTATAAGTTTTTTTCCTCTTGACTTAATCTTTGTTTGACTCCTTTTTTGGGGTAATCTTTGTTTAGGAATTTTTAACTTAACTGTAGAACATAATTGAAGATTCCTTCTTCCTTCAAATTTATAGTTAACCTCTCCTCGTAAATCATAATAATGATGTTTGGCTTGATGTTATAATTTCTTAACGATAGAATGGGAATATACATTGAATGTTGGCAACTATTTTGTACTTTCACGCTGACTGATAAGTTGAATTTAACTCTTGTTTACACAATTTATAGTAATAACAACAACAATGAAAACAAACTCAGTATATTCCCACATAATGGGGTCTGGGAGGGTAAAATGTATGCAGTCCATACACCACCTCCGGAGAAGTAAAAAGGTTGTTTTCGATAGTATTTATAATAATAATCACATTTTTATTATTTGATCTATTTGTCTATACAAATTGAAAAGACAAATAATCAAATCGAAACCCAAAGTCTATAAAATCGATAAAATATTTGTCTTATTTGGGAAAGTGTAAATAGCAAAACGTAAAGCAAAAAATTAACCGATTTTCAACTGAATTCGTAAAAATTAGGTTCTTCGATAATGTTTCAATGAAATTTTTCTTCAAAAATCTCTTACTAACAAGCCAAATTTCAGTGGGACGCCCATAAAAATTATCCTTTTTGAGTAGTAGCTTTAACATTAAAAGTGACATGGCACCTGCAACCTTGAAATTCTAGATCCGCGCCTCTGATATGTGATTCTTTTGTTTGTTGCTGGAAAACTCGATGATTCTCTTGTTTGATGCTGGAAAGTATGTGTCACAGGAATGAAGACTACAAGTAGCATTTCTTTTAGAAAGCAACAGACATGAGTCGTATTAATTTTAACATTCTTAATAGTTATAAAGCTTTGCAGAGCTGCAAACCCTTTGTTTATCCATTTTAATTAGTATACTACCTCTCAAACGGCAAACATAAGTTGGAAATAAACTAAAATAATCCGGCAGTATATTCCCTGTCAGTGTACAGACTTTGTATCATA
The DNA here is from genome assembly GCA_030864225.1 of Capsicum baccatum var. pendulum. NCBI lineage: Eukaryota > Viridiplantae > Streptophyta > Magnoliopsida > Solanales > Solanaceae > Capsicum > Capsicum baccatum. The sequence goes on along the minus strand of CM061559.1, from coordinate 193,007,196 downwards.
ATGAAGTATGTACTTAATTTCATTGGCTCTAGACAGAGATATTTGCTGGCAATGACAATGGCCAGCTTATGATTCTGAACTAGTCAAAAACCAGACGTGTTTGTTAGTTGCACGTGCACAGTGGTCACTCTTGGACATCCCCCAAGCGTGGACATTTTTGAGAAGCAACTGGGGAAAGGCCACATGACCTCAATATTATTTTGCGAAAAGAATTTTCTCACGGTAGGTGTACTTACACCAACCGAATGAATGAAAGGTATGTACCTTTACACCAACCGAATGAATGAAAGGTATGTACTGTTGGGTTCATAGTGTGTTGAATGGAAAATGGAGAAATCAAGTGAAGGGAAGGAGACACCCAAATTGAAAAGTGTACTCTTTAAATTGGAAAGTTTACTCTACTCCCACATTGGTGGAAGAAGAGAACTTTAAAGTGTTTATAAAGTTAAACACTTACTTCACATGGTAAGTGAGGCAAGGAAATAGAGATGCCTCGTGCTGTCGTCGTCCTCGCTTGCTTGGCTTTGGATTTGGTCAAATGATTGATCGATGATATCTTTCTTTTTGGACAAAGTTTATTTGACGAAAAGAAATATCAATCCAAAACCATTAATTCATTATGCACGCAGTAACAGTGGCACTGCTAACTGAACTGCTGCAGTATTTCGAACAGGTGTTTCAGAACTGATGCGTTGGTTTGAAAGGTTGCACTGTTTAAACAGATTGTTGCTTCTGTTACAAAGGGTTGCACTGTTTCAGATTGTTGCTTCAGAAAGTTGCAACTCTTCAACGAAAATACACACTATTTCGTGAAAAGGTGTGTTGTTTCAACAAATTATTGCAGACTATTTTAGCAATAATAAATACTGCAGCCATGCATTTTTCAGAATAGACACACCTCTAAGTTGAACCGTTGCCACCTTTACAAAGAGGCATCTTATGGCTATATAAACCTGGTTTCATCCACATGTTTAGTACAGAAATTTTCAGATTACAAACTTCTTCTTCTAGTCTTAAAAATACTCTTAAGTGTGATCATTCTAACCGTGAGTGTGTTCGAAGAATCTGCCTATTTAAGGTACCGCTATAGTCGGATTGAAGGCCATTTTATCCTGGGAGGAAGATTCCACAACCTCGGGTACAGTGAGGGGAATTATTTCCTTAAGGAAAGTTCGTGAATTTGGACGACTTCGCCTTAACAACTTTCTGTTTCATCTACTTTCTGAAAAAGAAAAGAAAAAATACACCTCTTTGAAAAATCATTTTGATCTTGTGTTGAGGGTATTTGTTCAACTTCTTTGTGTTCTTGTTCTCAAGAGTTGAAGTTGTTATTCTATTATACAGATTCTACGTACCCGTATTGTCGAAAATAACAATCTTAAGGAAATAATCTACAGAATCTGTATAACTTGTTTTTGGAGATTAAAGCTTATGCTTTCTACTCCGTCTGAATTTAACTTGTGATTAGAAGACATAAAATCTTCATCAAAAGTTGAAGTTCACTCGATTGACGATTTGAAGTTATAAAAACTTCATCGTTAATTAGAAACAAGAAGGAAAAGTTGTAAAGTTATTTAACTTTATTAATAGTATTCTGAAAAATACTAATTTTTCTGTCTTGTGGTGACAGGAAAAATGACAACTGAAAGTCAAATGATGGATGCGACAAAGTCTATGGGGGCAACTAATATTTCCACATCAAGTTGCACAAATGCTCCGCCAACGATGGCCCAGACGGAGAAGCCCGAAAAATTTTCTGGCATCAACTTCAAGCGGTGGCAACAAAAGATGTTCTTTTACCTTACCACGTTATGTCTACAACGGTTCACTAGCGAAGAAGCTCCCGAGGTGCCCGAGGGAACCTCGGACAAGGACCGCTTCGTTATTGTAGAAGCTTGGAAACATTCAGATTTCCTTTGCAGGAACTATATTCTGAGTGGTCTCCAAGATGACCTCTATAATGTCTATAGTGGAACCAAGACATCAAAAGAACTGTGGGAGGCACTTGAACGAAAATATAAAACGGAAGATGCGGGAATTAAGAAATTCTTTGTTGCACGATTCCTGGACTTCAAAATGAGTGATAGCAAATCTGTTGTCTCTCAAGTACAGTAGTTGCAAGTCATCATACATGATCTCCTAGCAGAAGGTATAATTTTGAAAATTACCTTAGTTGAACAAATTAAAAATGTTCATAATACTCACATAAACTGTTTTGTAGGTTTAATTGTGAATGATGCTTTCCAAGTAGCAGCAATAGTTGAGAAGCTACCACCTTTGTGGAAAGACTTCAAAAACTACTTAAAGCATAAGCGTAAGGAGATGACCGTTGAAGATCTTATTGTACGACTTCGTATTGAAGAAGACAATAAAGTTGCCGAAAGAAGGTCAAAGGGAAATTCTACAATGAGTGGAGCACATATTGTAGAAGATGGCCAAAACAACTAGAAGATAAGAAAGAATGTTGAATATGGAAGCAATCATCCCAAGTAAAAGTTTAAGGGAAAGTGCTTAAACTGTGTAAAAGTTGGCCACAAATCAACAGACTGTCGAGCCCTGAAAAAAGGGAAGAAAAGGGACCAAGCAAATCTGATTGAGTCCAACAAGGATTATGACGACCTGTGTGCTATGTTCACGGAATGCAACATAGTCGGCAATCCACGCGCTTGGTGGATGGATTCAGGGGCCACACGCCATGTCTATGCAAGCAAAGAGTTGTTCTCGACATATGCTCCGGCTCAAGCGGAAGAAACAATTTACATGGCCAACTCCGCGACTGCTAAGGTGGAGGGAATAGGAAAAGTTTGCCTAAAGATGACATCCGGAAAGGTTTTGACACTGAATAATGTGTTATATGTTCCGGAGTTACGTAGGAACTTAATTTCTGTTTCACTCCTAGATAAAAACGGTTTCAAATGTGTAACCGTTTCTGGAAAAATAGTAGTTAGCAAAGGAGAAATGTATGTAGGAAAAGGCTATCTCGAGGAAGGCCTTTATAAGATGAATGTAATGACTGTTGAAATGAATAAACATTCAAATTCTTCTTACTTGATTGAGTCTTATAATTTATGGCATGAACGTTTAGGCCATGTTAATTACAAAACGTTACGAAAACTGATTAACTTAGAAATTTTGCCAAATTTTGAGTGCAATAAATCTAAGTGTCAAACGTGTGTAGAATCAAAGTATGATAAGCATCCTTGTAAGTCTGTTGAAAGGAATTCCAATCCCTTAGACTTAATACACACTGACATTTGTGATATGAAGTTAACACCATCACGTGGTGGAAAAAAGTATTTCATAACTTTTATTGACGATTGCACTAGATATTGTTATGTCTACTTGCTAAATAGTAAGGATGAAGCAATAGATGTGTTTAGGCAATATAAAACTGAAGTTGAAAATCAATTAGACAAAAGGATCAAAATGATAAGAAGTGACAGGGGCGGAGAATATGAATCTCCCTTTGCGCAAATATATGTAGAGAATGGAATAATCCATCAAACTACGGCCCCGTATTCATCTCAATCTAATGGAATTGCGGAAAGGAAAAACCGAACTTTGAAGGAAATGACGAATGCCTTACTAATAAGTTCTAGTTTACCGCAAAACTTGTGGGGAGAGGCTATCCTTACGTCCAATCGTATACTCAATAGAGTTCCCCATAGTAAGACACAATCAATTCCTTACGAAAAATGGAAAGGAAGGAAGCCCAACTTGAAATATTTCAAAGTGTGGGGGTGTCTAGCGAAGGTTCAAGTTCCTATACCTAAAAGGGTTAAGATAGGATCTAAAATGATGGACTGCGTGTTCATAGGATATGCTAAGAGTAGTAAAGCATGTCGATTTTTTTATTCAAAAATTTGAACATTCAGATATAAATGAAAATACGGTAATTGAATCAGATAATGCTGAATTCTTTGAAAACATTTATCCGTATAAAACTAGACATGAACAGTCTAGTGGAGGATCTAAACGACCCTGAGATGAACCAAGTGAGAATGTACATAATGAAGAAAATCCAAGATGTAGTACACGTCAAAGAATGTCAACTTCGTTTGGATCGGATTTTGTAACATTTCTCTTAGAAAATGAGCCTCGAACGTTTAAAGAAGCGATGTCGTCATCAGACTCATCCTTTTGGAAAGAGGCAGTCAATAGTGAGATTGATTCAATCTTAAGTAACTATACGTGGAAATTGGTTGATCTTCCTCCAGGAAATAAACCTTTAGGTTCTAAATAGATCTTCAAAAGGAAAATGAAAACGGATGGTACTATTGACAAATACAAGGCAAGACTTGTAGTAAAAGGCTTCAACCAAAAAGAAGGTCTTGATTACTTTGATACATACTCGCCAGTGACAAGGATAACCTCAATTCGAATGTTAATTGCCTTGGCGGCAGTATATGATCTTCAAATCCATCAAATGGATGTGAAAACCGCATTCCTAAATGGAGAATTGGAGAAAGAAATCTATATTGGAACAACCTGAGGGTTTTGTGGTTTCAGGAAAAGAAAATAAGGTGTGTAAACTTGTTAAGTCACTTTATGGACTAAAACAATCACCTAAGCAATGGCATGCAATGTTTGACCAAACCATGTTGGCTAACGGATTCAAGATAAATGAATATGATAAATGTGTATATATTAAGGACACACCAAATCACCAAGTCATTGTATGTTTATATGTGGATGATGTGTTGATCATCAATAGAGACATTTGTGACATAAATGCAACCAAACGAATGCTCAAGAGCAAGTTTGATATGAAAGACCTCGGAGTTGCAGATGTGATCTTAGGTATAAGAATCCATCGAACTCCACTAGGGTTAGCACTGCCACAGTCTCATTATATCGAAAAAGAACTTGACAAGTTCAAGTATATGGAATTCGATATTGCCAAGACTCCATTGGATGCGAACTTTGCACTTCGAAAAATGAAGGTGAAAATGATTCTCAGTTGGAGTACGCAAGAGTATTGGGATTTTTAATGTATATAATGAACTGTACACGACCAGACATAGCATGCACTATCAGTAAATTGAGTCGGTACACGAGTAATCCCAACAAAACTCACTGGATGGCAATGAAAAGAGTTTTGGGTTATCTTAAATACACTCAAGACTATGCTTTGCATTATAATAAATATCCTGCAGTACTTGAAGGATATAGTGATGCAAATTGGATCACCGGATCGAACAAAGTAAAATCCATAAGTGGATATGTATTTACTATCGGTGGAGGAGCAGTTTCTTGGAAATCATCGAAACAGACTTGTATCGCTCGCTCTACAATGGAATCTAAATTTATCGCATTAGATAAAGCCGGTGAAGAAGCAGAATGGCTCCGGAATTTCATAGAAGATATTCCTTATTGGCCCAAGCCAGTGGCACCAGTATGTATACACTGTGATAGCCAAGCGACAATAGGTAGGGCAGGGATCATGATGTACAACGGTAAGTCTCATCACATACGTTGAAGACATAATACCGTTTGAGAACTTCTCTCTAGTGGAATTATCACTATAGACTATGTAAAGTCAAAGGATAATGCGTCGGATCCACTTATAAAAGACCTATCTAGAGAAGGAGTAGAAAGGACATCCAAGGGAATGGGTTTAAGGCCTAGGACAAGTCAGCATGGCGGTAACTCTACCTAGCAGACTGGAGATCCCAAGAGCTAGGTTCAAGGAGATCAAATAAAGGTATGTCTGACAGGTTCAACATTGTCATTTACCCAACCCATTCTCATGATGTAGATAATGTATAGTAAACAAGGATAAGACTCAAGGTGAAAAGTCTTTTAATGATTATCTAAATTTGGCAGATTTGACCAAATAGTTCAATCTAAAGGATTGAAACGTTTATAAATCACCTATGTGAGGGCGAAGTGGTAGCCGCTTCATAGAGAATGTTACTAAAGGCCAATTCTCTAAGATCTCATGAAAACCGGGACGTGTTCATGGCTAAAAAGAACAAAACCATTAGAACCATAAACAGTAAAAGGCTGGTTGTGTGACATGTGTTGTCTAGGTGTACAATAAAGCTCGACGGTTCAAAGATATCAAATCTATCGATTGACCAAGTACATCCGATACATGTTCACTAGGAAAGTTCAAAGGAAAACCCACTTATCCAGATGCAATCAGTCTTTGCTTGATGATCACATACTGTCCGTAAATGTTTTACGAAAAATAGCCATTCCCCATTCATGTGGGGGATTGTTGGGTTCATGGTGTGTTGAATGAGAAATGGAGAAATCAAGTGAAGGGAAGGAGACACCCAAATTGGAAAGTGTACTCTTTAAATTGGAAAGTTTACTCTTCTCCCACATTGGTGGAAGAAGAGAACTTTAAAGTGTTTATAAAGTGAAACACTTACTTCACATGGTAAGTGAGGCAAGGAAATAGAGATGCCTCGCGCCGTCGTCGCCGTCGCTTGCTCGGCTCGACTTCGGCTTCGGATTCGAATTTAGATTTGAATTTGGTCAAATGATCGATCGATGAGATCTTTCTTTTTGGACAAAGTTTATTTGACAAAAAGAAATCCAGACTGAAAATCAATCCGAAACCATTAATTCATTATGCACGCAATAACAGTGGCACTGCTAACTGAACTGCTACAGTATTTCGAACAGGTGTTTCAGAACTGATGAGTTGGTTTGAATGGTTGCACTATTTAAACAGATTGTTGCTTCTGTTACAAAGGGTTGCACTGTTTCAGATTGTTGCTTCAGAAAGTTGCAACTCTTCAACGAAAATACACACTGTTTCGTGAAATGGTGTGTTGTTTCAGCAAATTACTGTAAACTATTTCAGCAATAATAAATACTGCAGCCATGCATTTTTCAGAATAGACACACCTCTAAGTTGAACCGTTGCCACCTTTACAAAGAGGCATCTTATGGATTTATAAACCTGGTTTCATCCACAGGTTTAGTACAGAAATTTTCAGATTACAAACTTCTTCTTCTTGTCTTAAAAATACTCTTAAGTGTGATCATTCTAACTGTGAGTGTGTTTGAAGAATCTGCCTATTTGAGGTACCGCTATAGTCGTATTGAAGACCATTTTATCTTGGTAGGAAGATTCCACAACCTCGGGTACAGTGAGGGGAATTATTTCCTTAACAAAAGTCCGTGAATTCAGACGACTTCGCCTTAACAACTTTCTGTTTCATCTACTTTCTGAAAAAGAAAAGAAAAAATACACCTTTGAAAGATCATTTTGATCTTGTGTTGAGGGTATTTGTTCAACTTCTTTGTGTTCTTGTTCTGAAGAGTTGAAGTTGTTATTCTATTATACAGATTCTACGTACCCGTATTGTCAGAAATAACATGTACCTTATACATGAACTTTTGGTAATGTTGAAAAAACAAAAATAGAATGTGTGGAATGAACTCTGCCAGAAAATTGGAATCCAAATACAGTTTCCTTATCGATCAAGCGGAATCAGTAGATATTTATCCAAATACAGAAGATACCAAAATATATATAGAAGAACGGATCTACTTAGCAAATATATATGTCATTTCCATTTTCAAGTTTATTTCCCAAGATATTCATTCATATCTAGGAACGAAGGCACCAGGCCGTCTTCCCTCTGAATGTTTAAGTGCATGAGACTGTTCTGCATTTTAAGAATTATTTCTTGAAAAAGAAAATCAAACTCAATTACATGTTGCCTCCCGAAAAATGGGTAATTAAACAAAGTAGATACCTTACGTCTCAAATGGAATGTTACCAAGTAGTAAGTAGCCATGTATTTGCTTATATTGAACTCATTGACAGTTTTCCCATTTAGCTAAGAAGCTACTGCAAAATGTAAATTTATTAGTCTAGTATATGTTGCAACAAATTTTCGTTAAGATGAAAATTAACTGCAAGCAAAAATAAAATAAACAAAAAAGAAAAAATTTATTTAAATAAATCTTGTGAGTACAATTCTGTTGTTCTCTCCTAAGTTTTTTCAGTGATTCGAGGGTCTGCCATAGCGTGTTTCTCGAATGTAGGATGATTTGAACTTGAAGGATCTTCCGTAGCGTGTTTCTCAAATCTAGGATGATTTTAACCTCCTAGAAATGCGTTTGGATATCCAAGAATGTCAGACAACACTTTATCTTGTCGAGTTGATCTCCGGGCAGAACTCCGTTAGTCAATTCTTTGAAGAGTTGTGTAGTCAATGCAGAGCTTTCTCCAATGCTTCCCCAATGACCTCAGAAAATTATGTAACCCTCCTTTTTATAGCCGTAGGAGTAGGCAGTCCAAGTGTAAATAACTTATGCCTTATTCTGATTGGTCCATTTAGTTTTCAAGCTTATCACAAATGTTATGTTACAAGGTTGCTTGTGATTGGCCAAAAACATGTCATTTGGGACACTTGACGATGTTTCATTGTCTCTTGAACTTGACTTGGATTACCATATCCTTTGAGTGTGTGACCTTGTCTTGTTGGTCTTTGATTTGACTTGGATGCCACGTTGACACGTGATGTGAATTTGGGCCTCAATGTGAGATGGATCTTAATGAAGATAAAATGGGCTTATTATTTTTTACAGTCCAAAATAATTTGACCCAATAAAATATGGATCTAATTCAAATTTTATATAAATTTGACCCAATAAATTTTACGTGTCTACAATATATTGTAAGTAATCCCACCTACAATAGAAAGTGCATTTGGCCTAGTGGTATGATTCTTGCTTAGGACGCAATGCTTTGGACGCAAGAGGTCCCGAGTTCAATTCTCAAGATGCCCCTATATTATTTGAAAAACTTTTCGCTGAGTTACTTCCCAGTTGAAATGGAGGGTTCAAACCCCACGTTTATATTCTGTCAAGATCTTTTCTTTTCTCACAAATTTACTAAAACAAGTCATTCTGCGCCACATCATTTGGTCACCCTGTCAATTTTTATTATCTTTCTCTTGGCAACCTAATTAAGTACCCTCAATAAAATGTTCTCTTGTGACAAAGAATGGATAGAGGGTTATTCTGATGGTAAGCATCCTCCACCTTAACGTCACCCTATCAATTTTTATTATCTTTCTCTTCGCAGCCTAATTAAGCACCTTCGATAAAAAGTTCTCTTATGACAAGGAATGGATAGAGGGTTTATTCTGATGGTAAGTATCCTCCACCTTAACATTATGGTTGTGAGTTCAAGGTAATTTTTATTATCTTTCTCATTGCAGCCTAATTAAGAACCCTCGATAAAATGTTCTCTTGTGACAAGGAATGGATAGAGGGGTTATTCTGATGGTAAGCATCCTCTACCTTAACCTTATGGTTGTGAGTTTGAGGTAATTTTTATTATCTTTCTCTTTGCAGCCTAATTAAGCACCCTCGATAAAATATTCTCTTGTGACAAAGAATAGATGGAGGGGTAATTCTGATGATAAGCATCCTCCACCTTAACCTTATGGTTGTGAGTTCGAGGTACTAAAGGAGAAAAAAGAGTAACAACTAAGAAATGTAAAAGTTTTGAATCCATATGAAAGCATAAAAGTGACGTTAAAGAGTTCAAGATCCCTATATTTTTGTTGATTTTATACAATCAAATCAAAACTGAAATAATGGTATATTTATAATTTTCTACCAAAAGGGGTTGTTGTAAAGAAATAGATATGTACTAAAATACAATGAATCACGCAGCCGGTGCACTAGGCTTATTATGTTTCTTTCTAGTTGCTCTAATGTAACAAACTGTTGCCACCAAGAATGCAGCGACTAAGCCACCAATAATAATTCCAGCTCCACAAATTGACTTGTCAACTGAATGATGATGGTTTTTCTCAGTTTGCATATCCTGTGCTTGAGTAATCCCATCGTGTTCATTTGAGAAATCGACTTCCTTAGCCTTCTTTTATTGTTCTTTATGTGGACTTAGACCTGGTGCGGGTGCAGAACTAGAAGAAGACTTGACCAATTTTTGATGGTGCTTTCCAAGTTTTCAAAATAAAAGCAATGGGTTAGCAATACCAGAACTTGCAAAAGTTTTAGAAGTATCAGCCCTGGCTAGATGTACAAGAGCATTTGTCAAGATCAAACAAAGAAGAAAAATTGTATCCATTGTTATCAATTTCTTGATATCCCTAAGATACTTTTTAATTCTTGAGGCACTGTATTACTCTAGGACAGAGCCTTTGAAACCTTATATATAAGAGGTATAGAGTTGAAGATTTAACAAGGAAAGTTTCCTTTGTCTTGTATATTTAAAATAGATTCTGATAAATAGTTTAGTGTTTGTTTGCTATGGAATTGTCTGCACAGTAGAAAAAATCAACCAAGATGTGTTGAAGTCCCACATCGGTGGGTTAAAAGGTCCTTGGTCTCCTTATATGGTCTTGGGTAATCCTCCCCTCACGAGTTAGCTTTTGAAACAAGCCCACCCATTTTATTATTTTCGATGTTGGTCCCCCCGTCTTATATTGTCTAAGCTCCAGATGTCCAGCCCTGGGCGTACGAAGGGGTGTTAGAGTCCCGCATTGGTGGGTCAAAGGGTCCTTGGTCTCCTAATATGGTTTTGGGATAAATGGATAGTGTTTCGAACTCCTCATCTTCTGGTAATTCCACCATTTTGTCTAGAACTGAGTTTTACAAGGATAACTACACTCACTCGTATCATCTACTCTACGTTCATCCCTCTGACTTCTTAGGGGGCTCCTTTGTTGCAGTTCCATTTGATAGAACTGGTTACACCAGTTGGAGACACATTATTTTAGTAACTCTCTTAGTATGTAACAAACTTGAGTTCGTCGATGGTAGTTTTTTGTGACCTCCTCCAAATTCTCTTTTAGCCAGACAGTGGTAACGGTGCAACAATCTTGTTTTGTCATGGCTCCTTAACTCTTTAACTAAAGAAATTAGTAGGAGTGTTGAGTACTCTATATATGGCAGTCAGGTTTGGAATGAACTAGAAGATGTATATGGTAAGGTCGATGGTGCTAGACTATTTGAGTTAATGAAGGACCTTGCACATATTTCCCAGGGAGTATTGGACATTCCTTCATATTTCAATAAGATCAAGCAACTCTGGGATGAGATCTCCTCTATATCCACAAGACGAGCTAGGTCCTGCACTTGTGGTGCCAAACTCTTGTATCAGGAAGATGAGGATGAACATAAACTTTAACAGTTCCTTTTGGGACTAAATGATACTTATGCTCAAGTTAGGATCCACATACTCCTAATGAAACCCCTACCTTCTGTTAATGTGGCATATGGTCTTCTTTTGAATGATGAGAGGCAAAGACAAGTTTTCATTTATCCATCCTTGTCTTTCTTCTCACCCTCTACCTCTTTCAGTGTTGGAGTTGTGCATGGCCCTACTATCTATTCTCAAGTTAATTTTGATACTCCCAGCACTAGGTCAACTCTGATTTGCAAGTATTGCAAGAAATCAGGTCACATTATTGACAAATATTACAAATTACATGGGTTCCCTCTGGATTTAAGTTCACCAAACCAGTGGGTTTTAAGAAGACCGCAGCACATGCTGAGGCTACAGTTCCCACCATTCCAGAACCCAGTATTGGGCTTCCTACACTTACTCCTTATCAGTATTCTCAGTTACTAAGTTTACTATAATAAACACAGTTGTATCAACCCACACCTGCTGCTTCTCTATCATCTTTTCTAGCATCTACTGCTTTTACTGCTAAGCTAGTGGACTCTACTCTTATATCCCAGTCTTGTATGCTCTCTCATGTAGATAGATTTTTATGGATACTAGATTCTGGAGCCTCTGATCACACGACATCTCATAAAAACCTGCTCTTTGACATTCAAACCTTACCTTTTCTAATTCTTGTTTCCCTTCCAAATGGATACAAGGTAAAAGTTACTAATAAAGGTTCCCTAACTCTTTTTTCCAACATCATTCTTCATGATGTACTTTTTATTCCAACTTTCCAATACAATCTCATTTTTGTTCATAAATTTCTTGATCAACTTGATGGGATTGTTTACTTTACAAGAACTTTGTGTGCTATACATGCCCCTTCTCTAAAGATACCTCTGGTTCTTGGTAAAGTAGATAATGGCCTCTACAAGATAGTGATGACTTCCTCAGCTTCTCCTCCATCTCATGTTCCTATTATTTCTCGTATGTCTTCTGTTTTTATTCCAGTACTTCTACTTGTAATGTTTCTAGCATAATTACAGCTTCTGTATCTAATTCTGCACCTGTTTCACCTAATGACAAAATAAAGCCCATGTTTTTTGGCATTATAGACTTGGACATATTTCTTTGTCCAAAATGAGACACATTTCTGCTGTCCAGCCTCTTGTATGTCCTAAACAACACTTTATATGTCCTATTTGTCCATTAGCTAGGTAGTCTTAGTTACCTTTCCCTGATAGTTCCATCAAAACCATTACTCTATTATAGTTAATCCATGTGGACACCTGGGGTCCTTATTATTTATCCACTTTTGGTGGGTTAAGTTATTTCTTGACTATTGTTGATGACTTCTCTAGGGCAACTTGGACTCATTTGATGGGTGCTAAGAGTAATTCCTTTGACCTTCTTAAAGCTTTCATCATTATGGTTGAGACTCAGTTTAGTTCCAAGGTCCTTACTATTAGAAGTGATAATGCCTTTGAGTTAAGATCTAGTGTTCATGGTTCTACTTTGTTTACTTCCCAAGGCATTCTTCATTAGACTTCTTGCTCTTACACTCCTCAATAAAATGGCGTTGTAGAAAGAAAACACAAACACCTACTTGATACTCCTAGGGATTTGCTTTTTCAATCTTCTCTTCCCATTAGATTTTGGGGGGACTGTGTTCTCACTGCCACTTACCTTATCAATAGATTTCCTTTTCCTATTATACAAAATTAGAGCCCATATGAGGTTCTTTACTCCACATCTCCTACTTATTCTCATCTCAATGCATTTGGTTGCTTGTGCTATGCCTCTGTCACCATCCCTTATAAAGATAAATTTGCCCCCGAAGCCATTCCTTGTGTGTTCCTTGGGTATCCTTTTGTCATGAAGGGCTATAAATTGTACAATCTATCCACTAAATCATGTTTTGTATGTAGAGATGTTGTGTTCTATGAACACATTTTTCCTTTTGCTCTATCCAAGTCGTCTTCTTCACCCTGTTCTCAAGTTACCTTTGTCTCTTGTTTTGATGACTTGTTTTCCCCATTTTCTTTCCCTTCTGGTCCTACTGACCCTACTTTTTCTGTATCTGACCATACTTCCACTGTACCTTCTACTTGTGATGCTATTCTTACACCTACTTCTACTAGTGATGGACACTATACCCTTCTTGTTTCTCCTTCTACTTGTAATGTTGTCCCATCTTCCCCACCCCCTACTATTCTTCCTATTTCCCTTAGACATTCTTCTAGACCTCGTTCTGTACCCAAGTACCTCAATGATTATTCCCCCCTCTTATCTCAACCACACAGCTGGTTAAGCTTCCAGTTCTGTTCATCTTCTTTCTTTTACTGAAGAGCATACTGTAGTGGAACCTCAAACTTATGCTCAAGCTGCTGCCATCCCTTCCTGGCAGGATTCTATGCGCTTGGAGTTTGAGGCTTTAACTGCTACTGGGACTTGGGATATTGTCCCTTTTCCACCTGGAAAAAATCCTATTGGTTGTAATTGGGTTTACAAAATTAAACATCGGGCTGATGATAGTGTTGAGAGGTATAAAGACTGGCTGGTTGTTGGGGGGACACACAGGTTGAGGCGGGGGGTTAAAAGGGTCCTTGGTCTCCTTATATGGTCTTGAGGGGAGGATTGCCCAAGACCATCTAAGGAGACCAAGGACCCTTTAACCCACCGAGGAGAGGCTTGCCCAAGACCATATAAGGAGACCAAGGACCCTTTAACCCACCGATGTGGGACTCCAACAAGATGCACGTGTGGAACCTATATAATATTTGCATTACATCTCTCACTTAACAAAGGGAACATGATGATTAAGAACTGATGGTCACAAAACACACCTAAATTATCCCCTATACCTAGAATATCACCAATTATTTATCAAAACATACCTTAACTACCAATTGTTCCATTTTATATCTGAACTATCACCAACTATTTATCATGGTACACCTCAACTATAAATTATTTCCGTTTCTGAACTATCACCATTTAATTATCAAGACACACTTCAACTATCAATTATTCTCATTTCCTACCTGAATATTATCATCTCTTCGGTAGGGAATTCGAAAAATTAATACGGCGTATTTTGATAAATATTTAGGGATAGTTTTCAAGTATAAAATACAAATATCTGATAATCAGGTACAAAACTAGTCGAAATACCTGAATAATTTAGGTTTTGCTTTTGGCCCTTCACTTTATGTTTAAATGTGAAGTTGTGAAGCTGTTTCATTGAAATATAACGAAGTTTTGACTAATATACGGAACTTCCTCAGTTCAATAAATCTATTACTATTTGCTAGTTTGCTAGTTTAATATGTGGCTTCTTTCTTTAAACTATGTATCTCCTAGAATTATGGCAGTTAAGAAAATCGAGCCTCCACCGCCTTACAGCTGTGGCAACAGTTACAAAATTTTTTTATTCAATTGGAGAATGGACACTTAATAATGTACCAATACAGCCAGAAACTGAATTTTAATATCAGAGGTGGTAGATAAATTCCTAGCGGTACATCTTTAAAGGCACAATACATAAACATTCCCTTTAACTTGGTCTTAGATTATATCTATGACCTCTAATTTTGGGTGTGTACAAGTAGGTACATAAACTTGTACAAAGTTGAACAAATAGATACATATGTCCTATATGACGTTCTACGTGGCCAATTCTTGTCCTACATGGTGTCCTACATGAATTCTGTCACATAGGACGTGTGTGTCTACTTGTCAACTTTAAATAAGTTTAAGTGTCCACTTGTGCACATACCCAAAGTTGGATCTCATAGATATGTTTTAAGGTCAAGTTAAAGGACATGTTTTATGTATTATGCCATCTTTAAATTATTAATACTTATTGAATATAAAGAACAAAACGCATTTCGACTCAATTATTGTTCTCAATCATTGGCACCGAAAGTGGCTGAACCATCTAGAGTGGATGGATTTATTCTTGAATGTTACATTAATCGGGTAAGACTGATACTGGAATGTTGTTTATTTAAATTTATATATTTTGAAGGACTGGGTCCAGGTTAATCAACACAAGTAAATGAGTCTTTAGGATGGAATACATTCATCTATGTAATTTTGGTAAATTATATAAATTTACAATCTAACAAACGAAGAGTTGACAAAATAAAACTACACAACCAAGAATTAAAAAACTAGAGGACCGCACCGGTGCTCTTAGACATGTGTGAGGGTTATGGAAGAGCCAATTCATATTGAGTTTATTTATGTAGTATTGCCTTGAATATAATCTTCTGTAATTTTAAGGACTTGAACTCGTGATCCCTCTGTCACATAGCGAGAACTCTTACATCGCACCTAGACTCCCCTTCTACGAATCTAGTCCTAATAGAATATCAAATATGAGGCTAAGCAACCAATAGATTAGGGTGGTTCATTTTGGATAGGTTAAACAGATGAAATTAGGTGATTATCTTGTTTGATACTAGAAATTATGTGTCACAGTATCACTATCCAAAATCATAAGTCGTGATGACACCTATGTTTCCAACCTATACTTAAGACAATCCCATGATTTTATAAATCTAATTTAATTAATCAAAAGGAAACGTAAGAGACTAACCAAATATCTCAAATACTACTAACCAAATATCTCAAATACTAAATCTTTCATAAATAAAATGTGGAAAAACTGAAATACCATCCAAGGTTAGTGTCATAAGTATAAAAGTTTCTACAATATAATACAAGTCTGAAACTGAACGATAAGTCTAGATTTTAAGAAATACTCCGTCTGAAATAAATGACGGGATAAATAAATGATAAAGAAGGTGTGGACTACGAAACAACCAAGCAGCTCACCACAACTTCAAGTAATTCAAGTTCGAACTCAGAAAGCCCCACGAGATGTGCTGGTGCTTAGAATCAAATTTCTACAACAAAAGAGTGTAACAAATGTAGTATGAGTACGAAACCACGTCTACCCTGTATGTCTCATAGACCGACAACGAAGAAGTAGCAACCGAATTTTATAAGAAAATCATCCTTTAATTTGTACAAGTCTAAATTACACTTAACAATCAAGTTTTTACTGAAATAGAGATAATTAGGTCCCAAAATATCAAACACCAATAAAGTACAAATAAACAAAATCAAGTAAAGTAAAGATGGAGATGTAATGCGATGCAATGCAATGTAATGAGATGATATCCTTCAAATCCAGTAATCTCTCAACCGTATATATACGATACTCCTTAAAAATATATTCAGAGTTTGTGACTCATGGGAAACTCGTCAGGTCCATATACAAGCACAGGTGATCTTCACGTGCTATCACAAAATCAATAAATCCCACACGGATGAGAGTCCGGAGCCTAAAGGGCAAGTTTTTTCATTCAAACTTCCAAAGGAGCATATGGAAATGGAAAATTTTCAAAACGGACAAAGTAAATACGGGTGTTTACCTTGTCCATTATATAGTTAACAACACTAATCACATGATAAAGTGCAAGATAAAATCATGATTTTATCTTACAAGATAGATAGAGTCACTTACCTTATTTTTTGACTGAAAAAGTGGGGAGTAAATTCTTTTAGGAAAGATTCTTCATTAACATTTTCATCATTAATATCATCAGCGTCATCATTAGAAGATTGATTATCATCTGACGATTCAAATTGTAAAGCTTCATCACTTTCAAACTCCACTTGTACGTCGTCGTTGTTGTTCACAATTTTTGTGAGTTGAATGACCGTACCTCCACAATCATTAAATCTACAAAATGGATAAATCATCTTATTAACTGTAAGGAAAAAAACTACTTAATTAAATAAAATGGGTTGTTTATTACCTATCAATTATCTCCATCAAAGATGGATATTATGGACTATTTGAATTAAAAAAATTCAAATTCATAGACGCATTGTAGGTCCTCCCATATCGAAATTATTCACAAGTCCAGGTAAGTTTTGATAATGTATTTCAAATCCACCATCAAATTGTTATTTCGTTGCTATTCTTAAAGAATTAATATTCAAATTCGAAGAATTTTGACTTACTCGAAGATCAAACTCACTAACCGTGGGTTCTTCAACAATAAGGGAATGTTTAATAGATGCATACATTTCAAGCGTCTGTAGATTAAGGCGATTACCAAAAATTTCAATGGTACGAAGAAATAAAGATAAAGAATCATCATTCTAAATAGGAGTTTCACCAAATACTGATTGTCGGTTGGACATAAAATAATTTAGATATCCACCAAAAATAACCACATCATCTTCCAGATATATAGTAATACCCATTTTACTCCGAAACAACCTTTTCAAACAATCATACTTCACAGATAAAGAAAACGATTGAACCACTATAGAATGCCAGTTATATCGCACAAAATCTCCATCATGCAAAACTTTACCACCCAAATATAAATTTACTCTTACCTTATTGTCATCCATCTTAAAGTAAGTGAATAAGGTTCAACAAATATTTAAGTTATGAGCTTTGACAAAAAACTTTTCAATTATACAAATGAAAGAAACCTACACTCAGACTCTTTATATAGCACAGTGAATTTTGAAACTGTTACCAGACAAATATGGGATCCTACCTTATAAGGTGAACATGAGATTCTGCCTTACAATAGTCCATACTTGACTTACAATAAGCCAACAAAAGGAAATTTATTCTGCCCCTTGTCAGCAGTAAATCTCATCTTGCAGACAGTCCTTTCCTAGGGGAATTTATTCTCCACTTTTTCAATCAAAGGATAAGGTAAGTGACTCCATTTATCTTATAAGGTAAAATTAAGATTTTATCTTACACTTTTTCGGTCAAAGGATAAGATAAGTGACTCCATTTACCTTATAAGATAAAATCACGATTTTACTTTGCACTTTACCATGTGACTAACGTCGTTTTAGAATTTTTCATTTTTATATACCTCTTTGAAAATTTGAATGAAAAAACTTGCTCTTTAAGCCTCGAACTCCGAATGATCTCCACGTGCCCAACTGCTAATCATAGAACGATAGTAGCACGAATGGTCTCTGCCCGACCTTTTCAACTCAAACTCAATGTCAATGCATGTGCATACTATAATATGATTGGAGTGCGGGATAATGTTATATCTCAATTCAGTCAAATAACGGCATGAAATACATTCACCTCAACTATAACAAATATACAGATTAAATGAAGTACATGAACACACAAAAGCAACAAGTCAATAATGCATCAGCTAATGCCCATATGCTTTGACATTCTCAAATTACATAGTAATAACCTCTCTTTTTATAGCATCGATACTCGTACAAATGCCGGTCACATCATGGGTACGAGATCCCCATCTTTCACCCTTACCATTACCTATTCCTTTTAAAATTTTTATTTAGCGAAACGTCCCTCAACGCAGTCCATAAAGTCTACATACCTCGAACGTCGAACACGTGTCACGAATCTTCAAGATTTCACCTTTCCCTTCCTCAAAGTTTCGAAACGCTCCTAACCAATCAAATATATATTATTTTTAAGTAAGCGGGTCTATAGACATAAATATTGCTATACTCCTAACCGGGACCTCAAAAATCATGAATTCAAGCGTATAACAATATTTCATTACCACTGTGGGCAACAAAATTTTATTAAATTGAAATCCGTACGAAATTTGGATTATGTTAAATTCAAATAGATTAGTTCCAAATAAATATTGCGAATTAATATAACTAGATTAATCATTTAAGTCCAAACATGTATGGATTTAAATAAAGTCCAATCTTTATTGGGCTAGTCCATTAATTTGGGCTACAAATTATGAGTCCACTTTGTTAAACCCAAGATATTGTCATATTCTAAAGGCCTAAATAAGCGCCACAGGCCAAATGAAGTGGCATGCCAAGTCAAGAGACAACAAACACATCTAATGTCGTTTGTATCAACTTCAATGTTTGGATCTTCAATTCAAAAAGAACGAAGTCCAATACAAGTGCTTCGAAAGAAGGAAACAATGTGGCAGAATCGCTTAAAAGGACTCTAGCTCTACTTGAGCACTCTGGTTCCAAATACTCTGGTGCAAAGAATGATGGTCGTTCAACAAATGTGTCATCTCCACTAACACCGTATAAGTTGAGAACTTTGAAGATCAAATTATGCAACAATCCATGTTACTCTCTGATATCTCCAGTAATCATGCAAGTAATGGTGATTGATGCCTCTTCTATGGAGGAGCAACTTGCGAATCTGACAAAGTCAATTGAGAGCCTAACCAAATATGTTCAAAATCAAAATGCTCAGATTGATAAGATAATGGATAGGGTGGAAGGTCTGATAGACAGAGAGTCTAGCCATGCACCTGGAAAATCTTCAAAGGTTCATGAGACAAAATATCCTGTGAAACAAACACCACCAGCTAAACATGTATAAGTTTTTTCTGAGAGAATGATCCCGATTGAGCAATTGAAAAAATTCATTGAAGGGACCCTCAAAGACAAGTATGATGTTATCACCAAGTCTTCCCTTGCGTATGCCAAGCCCTACACTGTGAGGGTAGATAGCCTCAAAATATCAGTCGTCGGCTATTAATTCCCTAAATTTCAATAACTTGAGGGCAAAAGAAACCCAAAATAACATGTCTCACACTTTGTTAAGACATGTAATAATGTTGGAACTTACAGTGACTATCTTGTCAAACAGGTTGTTCGTTCCCTAAAGGGAAACACCTTTGATTGGTATACGAACCTCGAGCCTAACTCCATTGATAGTTGGGAGAAATTGGATCACGAGTTCCTAAATTGCTTTTATAGCACAAGGCATATAGTGAGCATGGTAGATCTCATAAATACTCTGCAAAGAAAGGATGAACCAATCATTGACTTCATCAATTGATGGAGAAATGCTAGCCTAAACTTTAAAGATAGGCACAACGAAGCTTCTGCAATAGAGATGTGCGTGCAAGGAATGCATTAGGAGTTTCTCTACATCTTGCAAGGCATTAAGCCTAAATCTTTTGAAGAGTTAGCTACACATGCTCACGTTATGGAGTTGAGCATGTGTTCTACTGAAAAGGGTGCAACGCCTATCCATGACCCTCGAAGTGGAAAAGATAAGTAGGAACCCAAAAGATGGGGCAAGTTTGTCCCCAAAAATAATAATAAAGAATTTATGAATATTGATGTGCTCCTGTGAAGATCACCACGAATGTGAGCAAGAAGCAAAGTATGAAGACAACTTGTAAAGCATGTCCAAATCAAAAACTTTAAAGGAGATGCAAGAAAAGAAATATCCCTTCCTTGATTCTCATGTTGTCAATATTTTCTATGAACTCTTTGAGCATAAGCTTATTGAACTCGAGAGATAAAGCAACCCAACGAAGCTGGAAAGATCAATGACCCTAATTATTGCAAATATCATAGGCTTGTGAGTCACCCTCTCGAAACGTGCTTTGTCTTTAAAGACAAAGTCATGCAATTGGCAAGTGAGAAAAAGATTTTCTTTGACAATGAGATGGCCAGTTCTCATCAAATATCTATCACTTTTGGCTCGCTCGACCCAGTCTAAATATGTGTTGAAGATCATAATAAGAAAATATTAGATCCTAACAGGTCTTCAGTTAATGAAGACGATGATAAAGGTTGGACTCTAGTAACCAGGCGCAGATACAAGAAGATGAGTCTGTAAAAAAAGACGTTCGACCAGTCAACCAGAAGGAAAATGATGAAGAAACTAAGGAAAAGGAAGTTGGTTGAACTTCCAAAGAAGACGAGGGTGACGGATATTCACCACCAAAAATGACAGTGTCAAGTAACTTTGGAAGAATTCTTACTAAGTTGGTTTCTTGCAAAGACTGCTCAAGTCAACCTTGAGGCGTCTTATTTTAATACTGCAAAAAGGGGGTAAAGGGTGAAAATCCACCTGTGGAGGTTCCTATATCTTCTGAAAATCCTATGAAGCCACTTACCAAGAGGCACATATATATGATACAAAAATTACATTTATAAATAGAGACCTTCTGCTTGGAGGAACCCTACATAATCGTCCCTTGTACATAGTAGGTTAATTTCTAGGAAAAAAGATAAATAGAATCTTGATTGATGAGGGATTCAGAGTTAACATCCTGCCTATCCGCATAATGAAGGAACTGGGCATCGCTACCGATGAACTGGACGAAAGCCATATAATAATCCCAAGGATTCAACCAAGGGTCCAAAGGGCCATGGGAGCTGTCAAGTTGGGGATTTGTATGAATGATTTTTAATCAAATGCATTGATGCATGTGATTGATGCCAAAACTTCATACAACATATTACTTGGTAGGCCTTGGATACATGAGAACAAAATTATCTCATCCTCCTACTATCAATAATTAAAGTAACCCAAAGGTGAAGTAGAAAGAAAGATAGTTATCAATGACAAACCATTCACTGAAGCCGATTCATGCAAAATTCTACTTAAAGAATTATGTTGTGAATGAGAAAAGGGTTGAAGATGTCACTAAGACCAAGTGTGATAATCTTGAATCTAAGAAGGTCATGGTGACTGTCAAAAAAGTCACCACCAAGAAACACCTCTTCACTTCGAATAAAAAAAGTGTTGCACTTACGAAAAAAGGCAAATCTCATTCTTCGATACATACCAAAGGTAAAGAAAGAGAAAGGTCACCCATCTGATGCCCAAGATAATATGCTAAAAGGGCTAAATTTACCTATCAGGAGGATTGACGCGATAAATCCATCCTCAAGACTACTTGGAGAGTCTGTGGCTCAAAATTTACCATAATATATGACACTCCCTACGAAACGTATGAAGGATGGATTCGACCCAAATGCATACAAGCTATTTGTAAAGGCTGAATATAATCCTAATGAGCCATCAAGGTTAGGTAAACTTTCATCAAAGAGTATAACCAGACGGGCATATAAAGGCCTAGGATACACGCAACCACCTCCAATTCACATTTCCATAAGAAGGGCAGTTAGTAATAACATCACCATGGAAGAAGAATCCATTGATGCTAATAAAAGATTCTTTGTATTTGATCGACTTGGAGATTCAACCGTAAGAACTTTTGTGTTTGAAAGGTTGGGTCCTCTAAATAAGAAGAAAAATAACAAGCGTCAGAGAAGTCATCAAAGTACAACAATGCACTCCTCGCCTAAGATCTATAAGGATTTCCAAAGTTTAATTCCTTCTAGAATGAGGTGGCAGACGGAACTGGTAGTTTCATGCAATGAGGTGTTAAAAGCAAAGGCTCATACTATAGTTTCTACCAAGCAATACGAGGAATATGAAGGGAGTGTTGGCTTCTCATATTATGTTATGACTCAAAATGAGAAAAATGTCTCATCTCAAATGAAGGTTAATAAAGAAATAGAAGATTATTTTTGGTGTTATCATATATCCGTCAATGACAATGATCCTCAAGAGGAGAAAGATGCTGGAGATGTTCCATCACAACTTGAAGAAGGAGTAAAGTCCACAATAGATCCCTTGAAGGAAGTTAATCTTGGAACTGATGAAGACCCAAGACCAACTTACCTAAGTGCATTCTAGAAGTGGAGGAAAAAATTGCTTATATGGACATACTCAAAGAATATATGGATATATTCACTTGGACCTATAAGGAAATGCCTGACTTAAATACAAAAGTAGCAGTCCATCAGTTGGCAGTCAAGAATAGTTCTCGTCTTATTAAGCAAGCCCAAATATGTATTTGGCTGGAGTTGGTTACATTAATTGAAAATGAAGTTAACAAACTCAGTGAAGCTGGCTTTATTCATAAAGTCAAATATACTACGTGGATTTCAAGTATTGTCCAGTATGAAAGAAGAATAGCCAAATTCGAGTTTGTGTCAAATTTCAATCTCAACAACTTCTGCCCTAAGGATGACTTTCTAATCCCCATACTTGAGTTGATGATTAATTCCACCACTGTTTATGAGGCAATGTCCTTCATGGATGGTTCATCCAGCTATAATTAAATTTGCATGGCTCCAAAGATGAAGAACTCACTGCATTTCACACGACCAAAGGTATTTATTACTACAAGGTAATGTCTTTTGGATTAAAGAACACTAATTCCACTTATCAATGGGCTATGCATAATATATTTGATGGTCTGCTCCATAAAAATGTTGAATGCTATGTGGATGATCTAGTTATGAAGTCAAGAAAGAGATACGACCACTTGAAAGACCTAAGAATGGTGTTTGAGTTACTTTAAAGATATCAACTTATGATGAATCCATTAAAGTGTGCCTTTGGAGTTACTTCTAAAAAAATTCTTGGTCTTATTGTGCGACACAGAGGAATTAAAATTGATCAAGCCAAGGTCGATGCAATTTTGAAGATGCCCGAGCCTCAAAATATTCATGAGTTAAAAAGCCTTTAAGAAAGGCTAGCATATTTAACGAGGTTCATCCCAAGATGAAAAATGCCAACCATTAAATCGTCTCATGAAGAAGTACACTCCATTCGAATGGGACCAAGCTTGTAGTAATGCCTTTGAGGGTATCAAATTATACTTAATGAAGTCACCAGTTCTTGCGGCACCCATACCTGGAAGACGTTGATACTCTACATTGCGGCACAAGAGAGGTTAGTTGGAGCTTTACTAGCTTAAGAAAATAGTGAAGGCAAAGAAAACTCTCTTTACTATCTGAGAAGAATAATGACACCAAATGAGCTAAAGTATTCTCCAATAAAAAAGTTATGTTTGGCATTAGCCTTCTCAATTCAAAAGATAAAGCACTACTTTCAGTCTCATATTGTTCGTCTTGTGTCTAGGGAGAATCCCATCAAGTTAGTAAAGTTGAAACCAGTCCTTAGTGACTGACTTACAAGATGGTACCTTCAATTTCAACATTTTGAGATTGTGTATGTTCCCTAAAAGTCCATAAAGAGACAAAAATTGGTTGACTTCTTGGTAGATCACCCGATACCTGATGATTGGGAACTGAGCGATAAACTTCTTGATGAAGATACAATGGTTATTGAAGCCATACCCCCATGGAAGATGTACTTTGATGGTGTCACACATCGAGATGGAGTTGGTGTCAGTGTGGTGTTCGTCACTCCACAAGAAGAGGTCATCCCATACTCTTTTACCCTAACAAACAGTTACTCTAATAGTGTTCTTAAATATCAGACATTAATACTTGGACTTGAGATGGCAGTTTACATAAAACAACTGCAATTATAAGTCTTTGGTGACTCTCAATTGGTGATCAAGAAGTTTTTGGTAAGCTATGAAGTCAGAAAGTGAAACACCCTGAATCTGGTCCTCGGAACGCTACACAGTGCTCATGACCCCGAAGGACCATAAGCTAACCCATGACTGATATCTGTAACTGAGCACTGCATAATATACTATATAAATAAGGAATAAAAGGTTGAAAGGACATAAGGTTCAAATATCTAATAAAATATAACATTTGGAGATATGGTATATCAATTCCAAAATAACTAAAATAACTGTCTGAATATGCTAGTCTGAAAGCCTCTAAACTGTCTGAATAAGGAGTTGATGGGACATATCCCCAACTAACTCCAACTACTAAAATAAATGAAGTACTGAAAGAATAAAATAATCAAATAATAACATCCTCGAATGATGAGGACTTGCTGCTAGTCTGTCTGCCGAACGGCTAATCTACTAAGGATACTCTGGAGCTCGTACTTCTGAACCTATGGTATAAAACACCATAGGGAAAAAGAAAAGTATGCGTCAATACGTGAGAATGTACTAGTATGTAAATAAGGTATGCTGAAAGCAAGGGTTCATATGCATGAACTATAACTGACTAACATGAACATAAATATGACTGCGTAAGAATACATGCATGAATATGTGAATTGTAACTGAAATCATGGTAATACTGAATCTGAATACTAATAACATAAGTTTCATATTAATCGAGTGACTGTGTCTGACAGTCCTGATTCTAATGGAATTAGCTGAGTTTCGTACTGAACTGCATGACTGTATCTGACGGTTCTAAATCTGAAGAACTATCTGAGTTCTTTTACTGAGACTGAGACTGAGACCGTGGGAAGTATTTATCTAATTGACATGCCCCAAATAAAGAAATACAACTGAGTTGGGGTCCAATCTATAACCCCAATTGAAAGGGTGTCAATACCGCGCCACTGGTAAAGACAAGTTGTGAGTGACCCTCATCTGGCAGTGCCCCCAAAGGAGAATAGTGGGACCCCCGTCCAGCAATATTGATCCACCTCATCAACCCTCAGCT
Organism: Capsicum baccatum var. pendulum; assembly: GCA_030864225.1. Lineage (NCBI taxonomy): Eukaryota > Viridiplantae > Streptophyta > Magnoliopsida > Solanales > Solanaceae > Capsicum > Capsicum baccatum. Next base: position 192,981,854 of record CM061559.1, on the reverse strand, counting down.
GACAGTGTTGATGTCTCAGCCTATGATGGCTACATAGTTTTGGAATACAAGGATTTCTTCTAAGGGTCACACCCTCTACTATCAGTGTGTGCCCTCATCCTTGGGTTTGGTCGGAGTGGAATTCTACTCCCAACTGAATAGATACTGAACTAATTATATTGAGAGGAACTAGACTGAGTTTATTGAGTTTCGTAGACTGATAGAATGTTACTAAATTCTATTAACTGACTGAGTTTATGAGATTACTGAGTTTTTCTGAGTCATGTAACTGACTGAATTCTACTAATAATGGTGTGACTGAGATTACCATGAAACTGACATTTTCTCTAGGAATAAAACTAAATTTTCGAATGAATGGGGATACATATAATCATTGTAGATGTACAATAAAGGCTATACATATATCCTTAATTCATTGACTAAGACATTTCATCAAACACTTGACATGCATTGACTTGTACATGAATGGCAATTTCATATAATCATACTATAATGACATTTTTTCTTCACATAGGCATTTAATCAAACACATGGGGAGCATAATTAGTTTATACCATCATCAATGAATCTAATTATCGTGGTTGCATAAATAAATTTACAATTTGAAGGATTTATCATTAATATTATGCAAATCATCACATACTAGGATCAATCATTGGAACATCTAATTTAAAACATGAATCAAAATCCAACAACAATATGGGCATGAATTTCAATTCAATTAAATCATGAACATTCATAAATACACAATCTTTGAAATTTGAAAACTGATTCTTGAGCTTCATGGGTGAAAGGGACCCATGAATCAACACTTGACATACCTTGATTGTGATTTTCTTGAAGTTCTTGGACTTGAAGAACTTGAATTTCTTAGTTTCTTGAAGAAGAGTTTGGATCTTGTTCTTGGGGATTGATCGTTGAGATAAACCCTAATTTGGTGTTGTAGATGGATAATAACGTTATGAGCTCTGGTCTGGTATAATTAGATATTAAAAAGGGTAAAAAATATCCAAACATCCATATAAAAAATGTCTTTAAGTTACTGAACAGGATCTGCGATGGCTTGGGCGATGGTTCATCGTTCTGTCCGTCACAGTTTAGCCAGAAAATGGGTTGCTGTCTTATTAGCGATGGTCCGTATCTAGATCGACGGTTTGTCATTATTTCCATCGTAGTTTGGCCAGAAGATGGTCTAACTACCTCACTTACGATGGTCTGGGCGACGGTCCATCACTAGCTCGACGGTTCGTTGCACTTTCTGTCGCTCCTGGCAGTTCGGACAGTTTTTTGTTAACGGCCATAACTTTTTACCCTGATACCGGATTTAGGTGAATTTTGTATCGATGGAAAGCTTATTCAATTTCTCACATAATAAAAAATCAAAATCTAAAAATTTCCACGTGTATAAAAATGGATTCATCTTTTAAAGCAAATCTTTAATATTTTTGGGATGATTTTTAAGCTAGGCAGAAGTACGGGGTATTACAGAAAGCCTGAACTACGATTATATCATGATTATGCACAGAAGTTAATTTGGTGGCTTGGAGAAGTAACCCTCTAACATGTTCCAAGGAGAGAAAATAAATAAGTTGATGCCCTATCTGCCTTGGCCTCAACCCTGACTCTTCCAAATCAGATGCAAGTTACTATCTACCAAGAATGAGTAGTAACTTCGTCAAATGAGGATGTAGAAAATAAGGTTGAATACCTCGTTTCCATGTCCGAAGTTGTAAAGGAAGATTAGCAACAACGTATCATTGATTGTTTGTTTTATGGGATGCTTCCAGAAGTTCCAAGGAGAAGGACTGGCATTCGTCGTCGTGCACCTCACTTCTTTTACTACAAATACACACTATACAAAAGATCACTTGAAGAAGTATTCTTATAGTGTTTGGGAGAGTAAGAAAAAATTTAAGCTTTGCAATAAGCACACTCCGGAGTTTGTGGATCGCATCAGTCTGGACCAAAGCTTTATTTTCACATTAAAAGGATGGGATACTATTAGCCAACGATGGTGAAAGATTGCTTGGACTATGCTAGAAGATGTAAAGTTTGCCAATTCTATGCAAATTTTATTAATCAACCTCCGGAAGTACTACACCCAACTATAGCATCTTTGGCCATTCATTTCTTAGCGAATGGATGTGGTTGGTCCACTACCAAAATCTTCTGGTGGACACTTATACATCTTGGCCTCAACAGATTACTTCTTAAAATGGGCCGAAGCTATTTCTCCCAAAGAAGTAAAGAAGGAAAATATTGTGAATTTTATCTGAGTGAATATCATCTACCGCTTTGGAATACCTCAATATATAATAATTGACAACGACAATCCATTCGATAACAAATTGATGAAAAACATTTGTGATCTCTTTGGCTTAAAGCAGCGCAAGTCTTTAATGTACTATATTGCCGCCAATGGTTTAGCCGAAGCATTTAATAAGACTTTATGCAATCTATTGAAGAAATTCATCTCCAAGTCCAAGTGAGATTGGCATGAACGAATGGAAGAAGCTCTATGGGCTTATAGAATGACTTACCACACACCAATACAAGCAACCCCATACTCACTTACTTTTGGAGTTGAAGCAGTCCTGCCACTTGAGTATCAAATACCTTCTTTGAGACTAGCTATTCAAGAAGGGCTCACTGATGAAGAAAATTCTAAGTTATGTCTTACGGAGTTAGAAGATCTTGATGAGAAGAGGCTGGATGCACAACAAAATCTTGAATATTACCAAGCCCGTCTATCTCGTTCTTTTAACAAAAGAGTTCGATTGAGGTGCTTCCAAGTTAGAGATCAAGTTTTTGCAGTGAGAAGGCCCATTATTACTTCTAAAAAATTTTGGGGAAAATTCATCATAAAGTGGGATGGACCATCTATCGTACAAGAGGCATATTCAAATGGTGCTTACAAGTTTGTTGATGCAGATGGCGTGAAAATTGACCCTATCAACGCCCAATTCTTAAAGAAGTACTATCCTTGTATCCTTAAGATACGAGTATAAATTGCATGTCCACTCCTAGCCCACAAGAATATAAATTGTGTATGGCTAAAAAAAGGGAAGTCTACTAGGTTGAAAACCTCAAAAAAGGCAGCCTACGCAAAAGTTAGGATGAAAATAAACACTCACTCCAGAACTACGTTGTAACTTGATCCTCTTTACTGAGGTACATAGGGGCTTGGAATTTCATTCTAATTTTAATTGCATGAGTGTCAAAAAATTATGTTCCTGCAGTATCTACCATATGGATACCAAGTATGAAAACATTCTAATTAAATTTTGAACTCACTTCAAGTATTGGTGGCTCAATGAGGGGCAAACTCCAATGAAATATGAGCTTCATTCACATAAAATGAAGTCTCCAAAATCCCCAAATTTGAAAGTTGAACCACTCAAAATGCCAAATTTGGGAGTGAAAGTTGAAAAAAATTCCAAGTCTTCAATTCACGGCCTCCAAAATTTTCATGCCTTAAGGTGGACAAAATTTATCCCTTTGCACCTTAAGCCGGCCTCATATGGGTTTATACTTAAAAGAATCTTAAATTTTCATGCCTTAAGTTGGACAAAATTTATCTCTTTACACCTTAAGCTGGCCTCTTTCGAATTTACCCTTAAAAGGATCTCAAAATTTTCATACCTTAAGGTGGACAAAATTTGTCCCATTGTAACTTAAGTTGGCCTCTTATGGGTTTATCCTTAAAAGGATCTCAAAATTTTCATGCCTTAAGATGGACAAAATTTGCCCCTTTGCACCTTAAGCTGGCCTCTTACGGGTTTATCCTTAAAACGATCTCACAATTTTCATGCCTTAAGGTGGACAAAATTTGTCCCTTTGCACCATAACCTGGCCTCTCACGGGTTTATCATTAAAAGGATCTCAAAATTTTCATGCCTTAAGGTGGACAAAATTTGTCCCTTTGCACCTTAACCTGGCCTCTCACAGGTTTATCATTAAAAGGATCTTAAAATTTTCATGCCTTAAGGCGGGCAAGATTTGCCCCTTTGCACCTTTAAGTTGAATGTTAAAAGGGCTCATACTTGAAGAAAACCATTGCATCTTCAAAAAAAATTGGTCGGGTCTTGAGGTGACGAAGCCTTGCACCTTAAGCCGACGTCCATCGTCTTCAAGCAAAATTGGTCGGATCTTGAGTTGACGAAGCCTCGCACCTTAAGCCGACGTTCACCATCTTTAATCGAAATTGGTCGGATCTTGAGGTAATGTAGTTTCGCACCTTAAGCTGAAGTCCACCGTGTTTAATCAAAATTGGTCAGGTCTTGAGGTGACGAAGCCTCGCACCTTAAGTCGACATCCATCGTCTTCAAGCAAAATTGGTCGGGTCTTGAGGTGATGAAGCCTCGCACCTTAAGTCGACATTCACCGTATTTAATCAAAATTGGTCAGATCTTGAGGTGACGAAGTCTTGCACCTTAAGTCGACAGCCACCGTCTTCAAGCAAAATTGGTTGGGTCTTGAGGTAACGAAGTCAAATTAAACTCTTTCACCTTAAGCCGACGGCCACTGTCTTCAAGCAAAATTGGTCGGGTCCTGAGGTAACAAAGTCAAAGTTAAACCCTCGCACCTTAAGTCCACGTTCACCATCTTTAATCAATGGTTGCATATTGTTATTTTCTTTAACCCTACAAAAATAAAAAATATATACAAGGAAAAAAAGGGAATGAAGTGGAAAAAAGGAATGTTCAAATTACAGATGGATCAAATTACACCCTTGAGTTTGATTACCTACCAAAAATATTGTAAATATTAGAGTTTTATTTCCAACAAAAAAGGACACTCGCAATTTCAACGTTCGCACGCCTAGATATGATTTGTCTCGTGAAGCCATGCAAACCTGAAATTGAAAACGTATCAGCATCCAGAGGCAATTTCAAAAAAATTATCTAGAGCAATTCTGAAGGTGTTAAATCATGAATTTTGGATGTGTTATATATTTTTAGTCTAATTTCAAAAAAATCAAGCGGTTCATAATTTCATCGCTCCTACTTTGAGATATGGAAGTTTTAGTAAAGACGTGTAGATTTGAAATTTTTAGCATAATTAAATTTAGGGATAACTTCAAAAAATTATCATGAATTATATTGAAGTCGTTTAATGCTGAATTTTAGATATATTATAGATCTCGATGTCTAGTTTCTGTAATATTAAACGGTTCATGATTTCGATATTCCTACAATTAGATATGAATTTTCTACTACTAATATGCTGTGCTGGAAAAAAAATGACGAAAATAAGAGAAAAGTAGGAGGAAAAGAAATTACCTCAATATTATTGATGGCTTGGAAACCCCAAGATTGATACTGAAAAATTGGAGAACCTACATCCTTTTATAGAGTTGTAGGATGGTTATTTTCTTCTCCCATACAAATTCAAATTAGAGATTGTTTCCTTCTCCCATACAAATTCAAATTGGAGGTTGTTTCCTTCCCAATACAAATTGGAAGTTTCCATCTCCAATACAAATTCAAATTGGAGGTTATTTTCTTCTCCCATACAAATTCAAATTGAGGGTTGTTTCCTTCTTCAATGTAAATTCAAATTGGAAGATTTTTATTCTTGATTAAGTAAGGTAAAAAGTTTTTCAAAATCTTTTGGAAATGGGATGTCATGCCTCACCAATGGGTCTTACGTGCAGAAGATTCATGAAAAAAATAAGAGATTTTATTTTTTGAGAGGCAATATCAATATGTAAATTGTATGGTTCAGCTTTATGGAAATCATTGAAGAACGAAGAAAGCATGTTTAAATAAATCATACTTCAAGTCTAGTCTCAAAAAGATTAAATATCTCGACAAGTCTTGAAATAGGGGGCATTTTGTGGGTAACAAAATTTTATTAAATTAAAATCCGTACGAAATTCGGATTATGTTAAATTCAAAATAGATTAGTTCCAAATAAATATTGCAGATTAATATAATTAGATTAATTATTTAAGTCCAAACATGTATGGATTTAAATAAAGTCCAATCTTTATTGAGATAGTTCATTAATTTGAGCTACAAATAATGAGTCCACTTTGCTAATCCCAAGATATTGTCATATTCTAGAGGCCCAAATAAGCGTCACATGTCAAATGATGTGGCATGCCAAGTCAAGGGGAGGAGCCAATAGGGTCATGTCACATGACAAAATGATGCAGCAGACCCAATGAAATCAAAGCCCATAAAAGGTTTCATGTCACTTAAATCTGATTGGTCAAAGGAAGTTCATCTTCATCATGACTCTTTCCCTTTTCACAATTATAAATAGGGGTCTCATAATTCAGAAAAGGACCCCCGAAACTCTAACAAGTATCAAGAAAAAGCTCGTGGATTAAACGCTCATTCAAATCAATTCATCAAGATTCAAGATCAAGACTGCAATATTCAAGAACAAGCTCAAAAGCCCTTGAATTCAAACACAAGTCAAGATCATGTCCCTCGAATCATTCAAATCAAGTTCAAATTCAAGATCAAACTTTAAGCCCTTGAAAATTTGCGAATCAGAGGATTCATAGAGATCGTAACACTCACATATTGATTTATTTGATGTTTAATAATCTGTCTCGACATATTTTTCTTTTCGACAATTGTTATGAAGAAATTAATCAGGGATGCAAATTGACTATTACAATCATATTAAATTCATATTAAGTATTGTCATTACTTATTGAAATTAATTACTATTCCATTAAATTACTAAGAATAAATTTGAAAAAATGTATTCAATTATCTTTTGATTTTTTCAATATGTCAATTATTTTACAATAAAATTATTTAGCAAATATGCTAAGTAATATGAGACGGTGGTAGTAATATATACTCCCTCCATTTCAAAATAATTGAATTGTTGGAGTATGACACACCTCTTAAGAAAAAAATTTTAGGATATAAATTGTAGGTTACTTTCCACTGTTACCCTTTTAATTGTTCTTAAAGTGCTCTCCTAGAAAATGTAAAGTACTAAAGAACCTCATTAAAAGAAAGGATAAAATTGAAAGAAATTTTTAATATGTCTCTTGAAGAATGAACAATGCATTTATTTTGGACATTGAGAAATAGTTCAACAATTCATTTATTTTGAAATGAAGAGAGTATTGAAAATGATTTGAACAATAAGTAATTAATGCTAAGGATAAAACATAATTTATTTATTTTTGTCTGTTCTTAATTTGTCAAAATGACAAATAAAATGAAAATGAAAATCAAATTACCCGTATTCATTGATGTTTAGTAATATGTATTAGAAAATGATTTGAACAATAATGTTAAGGCTGAACCTTGAATATTTTTTTTGTCTTTTCTTGATTTGACAAAACTAACAAATAAAAATAAAAATTAAATTAGAAAAATAATGATAAGTAAATTCTAATAGAGGAAGTAGTAATATTCCCTTCATCCTACTTCCTCCATTCCTTTTTATATGTTTCTTTCTTCTTTTTTTAGAGTCAAACGGGATAAATTTTGATCAACATTTTAAATTATATTTTTTAATCAAATGGAAAAAAAAGGGAAAAAATACAATTTATAATATTTTTTTATATATTTTTTGAATATCTAAATTTTAGTTTTTAAAAATTAAATTAATCTAATCTAATTTAGTTTTGAAACTTAGTTAAATTAACTCACAAAAAACGAAAGGAACATATAAAAATGAATGAATGCAGTATATTAGTTGATCACTTTATTAAAAAGAATTTAAGTTTTGTGCACTATCAGGTACAAAATATTTTACACTGTCAGATAAACTTGACTTGCTATTGCAAGTTAGCTAATTTTTTTCTTTTTAAATATTTTGTAAAAAATTGAGTAACATGAAATAGCAGGTCAAATTTACCCGATAGTGTAGCACAAAACTTAAACTCAACTAAAAATTCATATCCCAAATTACTTGTTCACTTACTAAATTAAGATAAATTAATTAAAATTTTCTCATTTTATCCCTACAATTAATCTATAATCTATATTTATCTAAAATAATATATTAAAAGTGTAAAGACCCTTAGAAAAGTGATTTGAACTTTTTGTCCTTCATTAAAAGACCCTCCTTTAGACAAAACTATTTTTTTAAATTTATTAGTTAGTTATTTTTATTACATTAAGTAGACTTCTAAAATATATGGAATTCTTAAAATATATGGAAGGAGAATCAATTAATATTTTCCTTTGTACTAATCAATTAGAAAAATACTCCTAAAATAGGATAGAAAAATACTCCTAAAATAGGACTCTATTAAGGAAATATTTCTATAAATATTGGGATGCACGTTAAACTAGAGAAGAAACTAGTTTACTTATTGTGAGTTTATGATTGATGCTCATCTTTTAACTTGATTCGGTTGCATGTCTGGATTGATGGATACTTAATTTTATAACCCCCAACTTCTCCACTATTTTGTCAATATAATAGAATTCAACGTGTGTGTGTATATATATATATATATATATATATCTTCTTTGTTTTCATTCAAGTCATTCTTTAGTGTAAAAATTTTCGCTCAAATAAGAATATTTTCATCAAAACTCCAATTTTGGGGTCACTATTATATTACTTTATTGTAGTTTACAAGTCGTAGATGAATTTACAGGTGGTAGATGAATGTCGGTCGTCTTTGAGAAATTTTTTTAGGTAAAGGTTAGGTTTAATTGTATTGTTTTTATATCTCTGTTTTGAGGTTTTTCTTTTGGGTAAAGGTAAAGTTTAGTTGTGTTATTTTGATATCTCTATTATCGTATTATTTTGTTATAGTTTACAGGTGATAGATGAGTGTCAAACGGCTTTGAGGAAATTTTTGTGTAAATGTTAGATTTAATTATATTGTTTTGATGTCTCTATCATCGTATTATTTTGTTGCAGTTTACAAATGGTAGATGAATGTCGATTGTCTTTGAGAATTTTTTTTTGGTAAAGGTTAGGTTTATTTAAATAAATATCTTATTTAGTGTAAAATTTGAAATCAATTAAGTGAGGTACATGTGCGATCCACGTACACCTAAACTAGTACTCTCTATAAGTGCAAACAGATATTTGTAATGTTTCAAGTTTCCAAAAAATATCTTAAAAGGTAATTTTTAGTAAAATATCTTTTTTTTTTTTATGATTTCTTAACAGACATAAAAAAAAATGAAATTAAATTGATAAACTAATATAGGATGTAGGCAACAATAATTGAATCCCCCTCCAGCAAACAAGATATACATATGCAAGGATTGGAGTTTGGCCAGACTTACTGGGACGCTTGTCTTCAATTTCCAATTTCTCTCGTCTATGTTCTCTCTTTTTTTTCTTCGGTGGTTCAGAGTATGAATACCTATTTCCATTTTAAAACCTAGCTACATGGACAATAACACTTAGTTTGGATGGTTATTGCCCATGGTATTGAATTGTATTGTTATAAAGTGTTTGTTTTAATTGTTACTTAAAACATATAGTATGGTATGATTCGATTTCATAGTTAGGTAACAGTGAACTCTCATTTTATGTAATCATAGATTTGGCAGTATCGCATCGTTACCTTTATATATTTTTTTTCTCATTTTACCTCTAACTATTATTTAATAATTCTATTTTATTCTTTATCCTAGCTTTTATAGTTTCTCTATCCCTCATCCTACTCTTTTAATAGGTTTATCTTCAAATTATTAATATGTAAGATTGTATAACGACGAAAAACAAACAATCTACCAAACGGTGTATTCATTAAAATAATATTGTACAATATAATACATTATGAAACAATACGTAACGACCATCCAAACAAAGTATAAGGGAGTAATAGGTATGATCAGAGGCGGACCTATGTGTAGCGGTGGGGGTGCACGTGCACCCGTTAATGTTGAAAAAAATTGTGTGTATATATGTGTATATACCTTGATAAATTGGAATATATACTATAGTGCACCCATAGTTGATAAATAGTGCATCTTGGTGTGCTGGTTGATGCCTACACTTCCACCCACGCGACCAAGGGTTGATTCTCGGGAATTACACAACGTTTTCTCTTTTATTTTTAGTTCTTCAGATTTAAAGGCTTATTAACAACACTTGATGAAATGGGGATTCAAACCAGAAATTAGTACCTAAGGTGAACTCTCCTTCACCATTGACCTACCACAACTGATTGCTAAAAATTGATAAAAGTAAACTATGGGGATTCGAACTCATAACCAATCCCTATGGTGAACACCCCTTCATCACTAACCTACAACAATTGATGGTTATAAAAGTAAACTTTATATTATAAGAAAGTAAAGTTATTATTTTAGAACTCATATTCGTTCGATATAATTATTTTTGCATTATTGTTCATGTCTTTGGCGACCAATTGAATATGATAATATCTTTTAATCTACACTCAAAGTTTTTCTAACGTCTTAAGATAATATTGGTGCACCACAATATTATCAAAAGCAATAAGCGTAAAAAAACTTCAAGGTCTATTGTGTTTAATCACAAAGTACAAATAAAGTGTGAGATTTAACAAAAAAGATATAAAAGAAGAAAAAAATATAACTATAAATCTAGTCCAAGACTAATAATATAAGTATAAATAAGAAATATATGAACAAATTTTTATTTTTTTTATAAAGTGAAATATCAGTTGTTTAGCCATCGTCTAGGAAAAGTATGTATTAGAAATTAGAACCTAATTTGCACATTAAGCGAGACGAGTGCTCAACACATTTTGAGTCTTACTTCGAGGCGTATGCGCACCTTTGACGATACTGGTGTACCCACAGATTTTAAATTCTGGGTTCGCCTTTGGGTATGATCCACATCTAATTTTAACAAAATTATATTTTCATTAATAACGAACTAAACAAATTATTTAAAATTATTCGTCAATTAAATAACCAAAAAGAAATAGTTCAAATTTCCATTAAAATTTGACGAGAAGAACTTTTTAGGGAACAGGAGTTCCACTGCTCACAACGACCAAATGGGTAAACTACACAGGAATGGAGGACTTCAAGTAACTTGTGTTGTCGAAAGAATCGACATGAGTTATACTTAATATTATTTTTAACAAGCTTATATATCCAAGCAAAGGTGCGAACCCTTTGTTCATTTTAATGATAAACTAGATTGCCTCTCGAATGGAAAACAATAGATATTCTAAAGAAGTTGGAAATAAACTATAATAATTCTATAGTATATTTCCTCGTCAGTGTACCGTCTTTGTATCTGTAATGAGGTTTGTGAGTCCTATATCCGTGGGCATTAGGGTCCTTTTGAATTTTTAAGTATATGATTTTAGGTAATTTTTTATCTCATTAGCTAGTTTTTTTAAGGTAGAGTTAGAGACAAGATTTATATCTTATCATGGTAACAAAGTTATACCAAACCAAATTTATTATATTTCAGAACTCTAGATCAAAATAAGTCATTTTTTAAATCAATTCACTAAAGTAATATGTTTTTTTAAAAAAAACTTTACCAAACTAGTATAAATGTTGTTCCCAGTAACGTACTATGCTTTAAAAAAAAGTTAACGGATCAAAAAGAGTTGTGGACAGCGTTAAAATAGAAATCGTTACAGTCAGTAACGTTTTTGACCTAAAATGGTACTGCCAGTAACGTTTTTGACATACAACGTTACTGTGAGTAACGAGACTCTCTGCAACTTTGCCACATCAGAATCTTTGTACAAATCTGACGTTAAATTTGTTATTGCCAATTATGTTTTAGATTTAAAATATCACTCCGAGTAACGATACTATTAAATCAACTGAAAACACTATGGCGTCGGAATTTTTGACATTAAAATCGTTATCATTAGTCATTTTTTAAGATAAAAATGTTACTATGGGTAATGATTCTATTGAATCAAATATAGACCGACAAAGTTGGAATCTTGGTGATTGATTTACCAATAAAATGTTACTGCCAATAACATTTTAGCTCTATGATGTGACTGACAATAACAATTAACAACAAACGACATTCCAACAAGTGACAACAAATTATTTTCAGTCACATCTTAGAGTTGTCATTTGTTGGAATGTCGTTTGTTGTTAATTGTTATTGTTAGTCACATCTTAGAGCTAAAATGGTATTGGCAGTAACATTTTATTGGTAAATCAATCACCAAGATTCCAACTTTGCAGGTCCGTGATTTGATTCGATAGAATCGTTACCCATTGTAACGTTTTTATATTAAAAAGTGACAACTGATAACGACTTTAATATCAAAAATTCTGACGCCATAGAGTTTGAGTTAATTTCATAACGTTTTAAAGCTAAAACGTACACTACAAAAACCAATTTTCGACGACAAAACCGACCAAAGTGTGTGGTCGGTAAAGTAGTGGTAGTTTTTTAAAAACTGATCACTTGTGGTCGGTTTTTTAAAAAATATATATATTTTTAAAATTCATTATTATTTTATTAAAATTAAAAAAAATAATTTTAGGAAAAAAAAAACGACCACAAGTGGTCAATTTTCTATTAAATTAATTAATTTATTTATTAAAAAATCGACCACAAGTGGTCGATTTTTATTAAATTAATTAATTAAATTTAATATAAAACCGGTCACTTGTGGTCGATTTTCTGCAAAAAAATTCAAAAACCGACCACTTGTAGTCGGTTTTTCTGGGAATATAAAAATAAAAATAAAAATCAAAACTCAAATACAGTATGCAACAACAACAATGCAATACAACAGTAATCAAATGAAATATAACAACAACAACAACCAAAAATCAAACGTAAATACTTTCAAAAAGTTTACAATAGATACAAAATGCACAACAAAAGTGAGTAACAAAAAACTACAACAATAGTTTCAAACAACAAAATGTCTAAATTCAAAATACAACACATACAACAATAAAAAAAAACTAAAAGTCGTCATCATCGAATTCATCCTCGTCTTCCATATCATCATCTGTGCTGAAATCATCCAGGAGGCCTACACCTTTTGCAGCCCGAACTGCACCACCAGGACACAGAGGAATAACCCCCGCAGTTTGAATGAAAGAGCTGAACCGCTGCTGCAGCATCCTAGTTTGCGATGTTGTTGCCTCCTCCGTCTTCTTCTGCCTCTCTCTCTGTTCAGCAAACCTCTCTCTGTGCAGAAAGCTCTTCAGTGAGTTTAGAAATCATATTTTCTAGTCTTTCAATAGTTTCTTTATCAACTGAAGAGTTAGAGTATGTAGCGTTGGACAAACACCTAATATTATCGCCAAAAAGAATTTTGTGGTATCGATAGAAGTGGTCTCTATTTGCAAGACCCACAACTTTTGCCCATGACTCCTCCTCTACATGTTGGGGTATTGGGTCACCCTGACTTTCAGGAGGCTGACTACTACGATACCCACCAACAAGATGCGTATATTCTTCTTATATTCAAAGTAAAGTTAATATTAAAAGTCAAAAAATATTAAACTAGTTATAATTGAATAATATCAATTTTGAGAAAAAGATTCATAAATTCAAAATTTATTTCTTACGTGGACAACTTTTGCACGAGTTTCAACCTAGACATATTCATCAGTCGAATTCTTTTTCTTTTTCAGATGAGTCTCCTCGAATAGCTCATCAACTAGTATTTCCCTACCCTTTTTTTCCTGCATATGAAAAAAATTATCAATGTTCAAATAATAAAACAATTTAAATAGAAACAAACAATTTAAACTATAAAGTTACATATCATTTTTTCCAGTACAGCAAGAGTACTCCTGGCACCCGCAGTATGTAGGGAGCCATCCTTGGTTGATGCCCGGTCTGTCTTTCCGTTTTCCCTCAACAATTGATAATCTTCTCTACTCCAATAGCAAATATACTGTTGCCATGCGGCTTCAGGAATTCACTTAGATTTTATCAATTTGGATCGGGCATAATCCAAGAGACCGTTAAATCTGGCTCTGCATCTTATGAAAAAGTTCCTCTTTATAAGAAATATTTTTGCATCATCTCACCAGTAAAATTTCTACAATAAAATATAATATTCAATCTTTTGTTCTAACAAAGTGTTAATAAGTAGTCGATAAATTAAATCCTTACCTTAAATTCTTGAAACATTCTTTCCCTATCAATTTCTGGAACCTTTTGCCAGCTGGTCCAGTAGCCGTTGAAGTGCCAAGAAATGCGTATTTGTGCCTTTTGTCCAACTCCAGCATCCGGCCTAAATCTACAACACAAGATCAAATAGTAATTTAATAGAGCATAATAATATAGTAATGAAAAATGAATAATGATTGTTGCAGGAGGGTATCAATGATGGTAGAAATCTGGATGGGCCAGCGGCCGTTTGATAGTACTGTCCTAGCGGTGACACGGGCATAGGAGCAGAATGAGTCTGCGTAGGAGTAGGTATCAAATCCTCGGACGACATAGAACATGATGGTCGTGCTATCACGTTAGCAAACCAAGCCTCAGATATATGAATACCTGTCGGTCGTCTATAAGGCGGAGGTTGTCTTTTATTTTTTGGTTTCGTAGTATCAGCTTTTTCCTTACCCTTGTCACCTCTGCCTGACATTTAAATTATGTTAAGTTAACAAGTAGTTAGTTTCTACAAAATGAATATATAAGAAAACATTCCAAGTAACTAATTTCAAGTTACTAATTCACATTCCAAATCACTCCAACAACATGGGATATAGATAAGAATATTTTTATTACTATATAAATCATGGAAAATTGAAAATAACAATCTTAAACAGTATATTATATATTAATCTTAAACACGAAACATAAAGGTAAATATATAGTACAAAGCACAAAGACATCAATACATAATAAATACAACCTACACAACTAATCCTCCTCTTCCACCCTCAACTTAAAACAATTGCTTGTCCTCAAGCAACTGTATAACACCATATTATGATACCTAACTAAGAGAAACATAAGATACCTATGACAGTTGATTAACAATTTTAGCTCAACACACATTACCCTCTCCATGTTCAATCACTTTAAACCCAGTTGTGTATATAAATAAAGATCAACAACGTGGCAGAAAGGAATCAAGACAAGGCATAAAATTAGCAACAATAACCATGCATATGTACAAGTTATACTACCCAAACAAGTAACCAGTGAGAAATGCAAATGATGTGCCCTTACAATAAAGAAATCCCTCTTCACTCATATTTGAAATCAAGCACTTAAATATAGGGATGGTCAAGAGACACTTACTCTCAGAAAGAAGTTTCATTTAATGTATGTCAAATACCATAAGCTTGCCCTTATTTTCATCACTGAGGCATTTAGACAGTTAATCTAGGATCACTATAGGACTTTTCTTCAGCTTGTAATGTAGGCTTGGGGCTGGTATGACATGCAAGAATATTTAAAGTGACTAAGCTTCCTTGGCACTACACTATTTTTAGGGTCTCACTTATCAACCTTCAACTTATTTCTCTTTTTCTTTATTAAAGCACATTCAGGCTGGATGGGATCCTTTAGTCTTTCATTTTCTTTTTTTTTCACAATTTTTCTTATCTTATTCTTTTTCTACCACACCCAGCCTTGCATTTTTTTAACCTTCTTCATACTCACTTTGCATCATACACCCCTATGATAGCGACCCTCAACTTAGGTGATTTGCCTAAGTCAAAGTGCACAATGCCCAAGGAGGACTAGGTCTAAACAGGTTCATTGTGATCCAAGTAGGAAGGTGATAGGTATAATAATAATAAAAATATAGGCATTCAAGCTCAAAATAAGGATCACGGGATATTATTCAAACATGGAAGGTCATTTACGTTAAAAGTGGATAAATATAAAAAAATGGCATATGATCCTTTCCTAACCACTCTCCTACAATAAAGGAAAGACCAACCGGGCAAGTTCTAGACTTAACACACAACGGGAACGAGGTAGTATCTCACAAACTCATGGAACAAAGGTAGATCACAATCTACTACCTATCCGGTTTATGCAATTGTTAGCAATGATTATCATGTCCCTAATACCAGTGCCATAAAAAGATTCATAGTAGTCGCATATAGATGCACATCAAACAGTTACAAAATAGACAATTGGAGAGGTATTTATCATTCTAAAATCAACAAAAAAAATATGTCAACTGCCCTAGATACTTAATTATCTTCCAATTAACCACAACACCTCACAAAACAAAATACATTACGCCTAAACATACTGGCTCTACTAGTAATAAGACTCCGGAGAAAAGAGGCATGGCAATAAAAACCCCAAGAGGACATTAACACCCACAAGCAGTCTCACCCTCAACTTACAATCATGTATTGTCCCCAATGTATCAAATTAAAACAAGAGAGTTAGAAACATACATGTGGTACCATAGGTGTAGAGATCTGAAGACAATCACATAATATAAATACAAACAATAAAATGCCTTGGGTTGCCTCCCAAGAAGCGCCTGATTTAATATCGCGGCATGACTAGGTTATCTTGACTACTCAAAATTCATCAAGATACCTTGAAAGTGCTTCATCTCTTGATGGTGAATCTTTCTCATCTTCATAGTATACATCAATGATCGAGAAGACACTCATCTCCTTTTGGTGTTTTATGGATTGATGCACTTTAAAACTAACTTCTTTCCCGTTGAGCCTAAACTTTGACTTATTCAGCTCCATGTCAACTAACACTCTTCCAGTTGCTAAGAATGGTCTACCTAAAATTATGGGCACTTCAAAGTCTACCTCACAATCAAGGATCACAAAGTCATCAGTGAATATAAAATTAGCCATCTTTACAAGTACATCATGTAGCATACTGATCGGTCTTTTCACAAATCTGTCCGCCATAACTAGTCTCATATTGGTGGGTGTGGGGTCTCCCAAACCCAAATTTTTATCAACCACTAGCGACATCAGATTAATGGTCGCTCCCAGATCACATAAGGCCTTAGAAAATTCCAGAGATCTAATAGTACAAGGAATAGTGAACGCTCCTGGGCCTGCCTTCTTCTGCACCAAGGACCTTGTAGAAATAGCACTACAATGATGGAGATTATCCATAGGTTCGTATCTCACTTCTCTTTTCTTCGTCATAAGATCCTTCATAAATTTACAATATCCTGGCATTTGCTCAAGTGCTTCAACTAAAGGCGCGTTCACTATCAATTGTTTCAACATAGCCATGAATTTGTTAAACTTTCCTTCATCTTCTTTTCCTTTTAATTGTTATGGAAATAAGGGTGGTGGCCTTGGGATTCAACTAGGGCAACTTTTACCTACATTTTTATGTCGTGCTCTACATCACTAACATACAATTGTCAATTGTGGTGGCCTTGGGATTCAACTAGGGCAACTTTTATCAATTGTCTCCTACGTTGCTCTACTGATATTACACTATACCCAGTACTTCTTGCTACCACAAAACCTCTAGTAAGCCAACCTCTACTTGTCTTAGTCATTGTTTCTAGCATGTCCACAACCTCAGTAAAGGTGAGCTTCAAAAAATCGTCTTCTACAGCAATATCCACTATTAGCTTTATAAGTGAGTTCAAAGCTCTATAGAATATTTCCATTAAGTGTTCATCAGTCATCTTATGGTTTGGGCATTGAGTCAAGTTCTTTTTAAACCTCGCCCAAGACTCATGCAAAGCTTCATAAGACAATTGCCTAAAGTTGTTGATTTTATCTCTTAACTGTAACATTCTGGAGGGCGAAAAAAACCTTTCTAGGAAATCTCTTTTCAATTGTCTCCAGTTTGCTATAGAATCAGGAGTCAGCTCATTCAACTACATAGTTGCCTTTCCAGATAGAGACAGTGGGAAAAATCTCAAATGAATATCATTTTGTCCCACTCTAGTATTATCAAACAACTTATAAATATTGATGAAATTCACCAAATATAGATTTGGATCATCTCCAGGTAATCCATCAAAGAGTCCTTTCAAATTCAGCAGTTGGATCATAGTACTGGTGATGTTGAATTTCACCCAGGAGCTAGTTATGGTAGAATGATTGCCCCTGTAGCTCTAGCTCTATCTAAATCGTCCTCATCATTATCAATATCAAACTGCACAGCTTGGCGGTCTAGCCTTCCTCTAAATGGATGATTTTAATTTACAGGTGCAACTACTTCCGTTGCACGCCTCTTATTAGCTGAGTCAATTAAATCATCTCCCAGGCCCTCTTCATTCGGATTTGGTTCCCGACCTGGGTTATCTATATTCTGTTGATTTAACTGAGCCCTAGCCAAGGCGGCTAGTCTTCCTCCTTCTTGTGGGTCTTCCATTCTACCAATCAACTGAGGTTTTGAATGTATTGGTAATAATGGTTCACCTGAACTCCGTGTACATGGCATACACACTAACTACCCTGCAGAGAACAAAAACAACAAATAAAAGTAAAGCTAGGAAACTTACTACGAGTTAATTATCATAGATATTCTCAATTTTAAATCGTATTCCTTGGTAACATCGCTAAAATTTGATACGCCCAAATTACACCTCTCTTACGAGAGAGTAAGCGGTCGTTGTCAAATATATAACCCAACTAGGTTGGGATCGAATCCCATAGTGAATAAGGTATCACCCAAGTCTATTTGTGATTAAAATAACTGATAGATAATGGTTTCCTTTAATTGGGGGTTTTATCAATCAAACAATAATTAAAGTTTCGACTTGCTTTAGAACTCAAAGCTAAAATTTTAATGGTCCAAATCAATGATAGAGAGAAACTAGGGTTGTGATTGATGATAGGCGAATTTACACGCCTATATCAATATATTTTGCCCATATTTTAGCCTAGTTTTGAGAACAAATTATATATTTCATGCACTTTTAGTCCTTTTTCCTGTAAATGAGCTAACGAACATGATTAGGAAAGTTTCAGGTATAAATGATGCAAAATACAGCATTTTATGGCTTACTTGACGCAAAAGAAAGCTCACAAAGGAAGGGAAGGAAGTCTACACGCCTAAGGACCAAAACTGCTGCATGGAAAATCTGTCCCGGGCTAAAACAACATTTCTGAAGACTTTGGGGACTTACAGATACAAAGCTGGATTTTGACAATGATACATTAACCTAATACAATTGGGTTATGTCTTTCATTAGTTTATTTGGATTAGGAGAATGTTACATTAACCTAGTACAAATGGGTTAAGTATTTCCTTAGTTTAGTAGGATTTGGTTATTTATTTCATTAGCATAGTAGGAGTAGGATAGGAGTATTATAAATACCCTATCATGCTAGAGATTTTTAATTAAGTCCTCCCTTAGTGGAGAGGCAAGTCCTCCCTTAGTGGAGAGACACATTCTACTTCTCAATTACAACTCTTCTAATCTTTCCATTAATTCTATTCTTCACTTAATTCAACAATTAATTTTCTTCCATCCCTCTCATCTTCCACCACAAACACTTCTAATCTTTCCATTACTCAACAATTAAATTCCACAACAAGAGAATCATTACTTGCTAAGGAATCACGCCTATCACCCAATCCACACGCCTATCACCTAATCCACACGCCATTACTCAACAATAACAATGCAAATCGTGATCTCCTTCGCACTCATGGGTAACTAAACTTCTCTGTTGGGGTTATGGAAGCCGATAGAGACGTATGCCTCAGAAGGTGGACATAACCCCAACGCTTCAATTCTCATTGTTTACAACTTACGTAACAATCTTTCTCTCTTTACTTTGCTATTTTCAGCCTTTACTTTATTGTTTTCGTTACACATTACAATCCCCCCTTTTACGAGACTTGCACCAAAAGTTTAGTAATTTTGCTTACTTGTTGGCCAAGTTATTCCCTGTGGGATCGACACCCAACCCAGGTTGGGTTCTATATTTGCTAACGACCACTTTACACTCCCACGAGAGCTGTAGATTGAGCGTTATCAAAAATTGGCACCATTGTCGGGGAATACGAGTGTCAATTAAGTTCGTGATAATTACTAGACCCTTTGGTCAAAGATTCTCGTACTTTTACTTTTAGTTGTTGTTTTTGTTTTATTCAGGTTCTATTGACAGAATGGATGCACAACGTGAAATTGATAGGATGGCTGCTCAAGTGCATCAACAGAATATTTATAACCGTAGGCGAGCAACAAATTTTGACGATGAGGATCTAGGCGATGAAGAGCTACTAAACCCACGGCATACTGCTGAGATGGCGGAACCCATGCAGAGGAGAGATCGTCAAGCACGATTGAAACCTAATTGTCGAACTGTGCAAATTCCTTTTGATGATGATGATGACAATTTGGATGAAGCTGGTGCCACAGGAGCCATTGTTCTGCCACCCTTGGCACCTGGAGCAAAGTTCAATATCACTAGCGCCATGATTCAGCTTTTGCAACTCAAGGGATTATTTGGTGGACTAGCAGGCGATGATCCGAATATGCATCTGATCAACTTTATTTCTACATGCAAGTCATTCGACAATCCTGGCGTTGGACAGAATGCAATTCGACTACGCTTATTTCCATTGTCTCTGTCAGGGGAGGCAACTCTATGGTTGAATGGGCTGACTCCTGATTCGATTACTAATTGGAGGCAATTGAAAGACGCTTTCCTAGAAAGATTCTTTCCGCCATCCAAAAGAGCACAGTTGAGAGATGAGATCACCAATTTTCGACAGCTTCCAACTGAAGCTCTCCACGTTACATGGGAGAGGTTCAAGACGAAGCTAATGCAGTGCCCAAACCATCATATGACCAATGTCCACTTGATGGAGATATTATACAGAGCTTTGAATTCGGGGACTAAGCCAGTGGTTGATAATGCGGCTGGAGGATCATTTATGGACCTCACCTTTGTTCAGGCAAGCAATATGCTAGACCGGATGACAAAACAAATTAGAGCTTGGCATACCAGGGATTCTGAGGTAGCAAGCCCCACTTTATCTATTGGCATGTCTGCAGACCAAAGAAGAAGAGAAGAAGAACGTGAGCAAGACATGGCGCACATGAAAACACAATTGGATCTTCTGACAAAGCACTTATTATCAGGGAAGACCGAAAAAGTGAAAGCTGTAGCGCTAAAAGGAAGAGACGAATCTGATTCTGAAGAGGAGGCCGACTACTTGAACAATCAAAGGGGTTTCCGTGGGAATGCCCAAGGAAACCAAGGTCGGAACTATTATGATAAATCTGGAAGCAAAGACCAAGGTAGTTGGAAGAAAAATAATGAAAAGAGTGGTTTGTACGTTCCCCCTAGTAGACGTGATACCACCACATCTAATTTTGGGAGTATGGAAGACATGATGGCTAAGTTATTGAAAGGAGTGGAAGCAACGAGCGCAGGAGTTAAGGAGGTGATTGATGATTTTTCCTCCATGAAGCAACTAGTTGATTCTCATTCCACTTCTATCAGGCAAATAGAGCAGCAATTGAGCCAACTTTCAGCAGCATTCAATCAAAGAAAGCCTGGCACCTTACCAAGCGATACTGTGCAAAACCCAAAGAATGATGGGTCATGCATGGCCATCACTACCAGAAGTGGTAAGGTGCTGGAAACTTCAGCAAAAGGCAAGCAAGTGGTTGACGAAGTTGTAGACATGGACATTACACCTAGTGACGTTACAAAAGGAGAAGAATCCGCAACAACTACTCCCAACGCCAGGGACGTTTCACCTAGTGACGTGCAGCCTAAAAAAGTGGAAAAACAGAAGCAAGAGGAGAAAAAAACCGTGGAGAGAACACTTCCATACTCACCACCACCTTTTCCCCAAAGATTGAAGAAGGTGGCGGATGACACAAAGTTCAGCAAATTCATGAATATGTTAAAGCAGCTCACCATTAATGTTCCATTGGTGGAGGCACTTGAACAAATGCCTGGGTATGCGAAATTTATGAAGGATCTCTTGACAAAGAAGCGGGCAGCAAGTTATGACTTGGCGGATAATGTTCATCATTGTAGTGCAATCGCTACAAGATCGCTAGTTCAAAAGAAGGAAGATTCTGGAGCTTTCACTATTCCTTGCACAATTGGATCGTTGGATTTTGCTAAGGCATTGTGCGATTTGGGAGCTAGCATCAATTTGATGCCACTATCTATCTACAGAAAGTTGGGGTTGGGAGACCCTACACCAACCAATATGAGGCTCGTGATGGCTGATAGGTCGGTAAAACGACCTGTGGGTATCTTGAATGATGTGTTGGTGAAGGTTTCTTCATTCATCTTTCCTGCAGACTTCGTTATTCTGGATTGTAAAGAGGATTCTGAAGTTCCCATCATCTTGGGACGTCCCTTCCTTGCAACTGGAAGTGTGCTTATTGACATGAAAGATAATGAGCTTTTGTTTCGAATTAATGATGAAGTGGTACGGTTTGATATATGCAAAATAATGAAGCAGCCCAGCGATATGAATGAGTTATATGTTCATCATGAGGATACGAAAGAATTATCTATAAAGAAACAGTCTACTGTTGAGCCATTATCTGCTGTGCCACTGAAAGTTGAGCATGAAGATAATGAAGGTTATGAAGAACTTATGAGTGCTCTAACAGAAATAGAGCCTTATACTCCTAAGCAACCAGATTGTGATCTCAAGAATCAACCAACAGCGAAGACTCCCATTGACGAGCCACCAATGCTAGAATCGCAAGAGCTTCCCGATTATCTAAGGTATGTGTTCTTGGAAAGTGGAAGTATACTTCCGATAAGTGTGGTGGATGATTTAAGTGAACAGCACGTGGAGGCTCTCATCTCTGCTCTGATGAGGTACAAGAGAGCTATGGGTTGGACTATTGATGATATAATTGGTGACTCTCCGGAGAAACGTACGAGCCATCTCGAAGAAGATCGCATGCCCACAGGTAAGCCTCATTGCCGTCTAAATCCTTTTAGAAAACGATCCACCATTTACCTCGACGAAGTCTGAGTACTCGAGGTAACCATGTCGTGCCACGATAATAAATAAGGCGCTAGATGGGAGGCAACCCATTGTTTATCGTTTTTCATTTATCGTTTATCGTTTTCTTTCATTCTAGTACTTGTCTTGTTTTTAATTAATGAAAATCCAAAAATAAGAGTCGTGCCACGACCAAAACTAAGGCGCTTGGTGGGAGGCAACCCATCATACTGATCGTTTTTATTGTTTTGAGCAAATACAGGTGCAAGAGGTATTCAACGAGGAGATTGGTTTCAAATGATGATTTGGATGTATTGAATGGTAAAGGTGGTAAGTTAGGTATAAGGATGCATAAGGGTATGGATTGAGCATTACTCATGCTTAAATAGGCATCGAGGAAGGCTAGGACTAGGTAAAACTAGGCCACGAACAATTCAAAACCTATCCTATAGCCTAAGGTCACGGAATCTAGTGTGCTATACACTATGCGCCGCCCATTCCTAAGTGTGCTTTTGACTATGCGCCGCCTATGCTATAGCATTAGGTCTCAGGATCTCATATGCCATAGACTATGCGGCGCATATGTCTCTAAATGCCATAGACAATACGCCGCATAGTGTATGGCATAGTGTATGGCATTCTTAAATAAATGCATGGCATATGCTATGGCATTCTGCTCAACTAGGCAAAGCATTAGGCACCGCCTATGGTCACTTTTGGTCTCCAAATCCGATTTTAATGGGTCAAAAATCAACCCAACCTTTTCTTACAAATATTAGACTTAATCTTGAACCAAAAACACATTGGAAACCTAGCTCATGCACCACCTATAGTCTCCAAATCCTATCAAAAAGTTTCCTTTTGCTCTTTTTCTTCACAAGAACATCATCCAAAGGCTTCAACCAAGTAAGTACTACTTTGTTCTTCATTTAAATTTTGTAAGTACTACTTTACTACACCTATTGTGAATTGCTAAATCTTGAAAAAGTATTGGTGATGTGAACGTGTTTGAATTGTTGATACAAAACCAAGTGAGTGAACATGTACGTTAGGATGCTCTTAACTTATTTCCGACTTGAATTTGATTTTGATGCATTGTTATACTAATTGCGGAATTGCTATAGTAATGAACATTTCATAATCTTGTCACTTGAATACTTACATGTTAGAATATCCCATTCATCGGAATAAGACTTATAACTACCTACCGACATAGGAGGTTGAGTTTATTGATAGAAACTATACCAGGTGGTTACCCCTATGTAGTAGTGTTGTTATATCTACCATGAAAGTAGTCAAATGGCTGCAAGTAAGTGATGCATTGCTGAGTTTCTTGTCAGAATATAATCCTAAAACGTATGTCGATGAAGTCTAAGTAATCGACCACTTTCACTTCACTGATTTGTATCAACAAAACTAAGTGTGGGGTGGTACCCCTACTGCTTGTGTATAGATTGTAACCATTGAGATTGTGCTACCATTAACACTATTTCTAGTCTCAGGTACAATGGCACCCAAAGCAAGACAAGGCAAAGAAAAGGCTACCACTTCACAAAAAGGCAAGAAAAGAGGCCAAAGAGAGCAAGGAGAACCCTCCTTGATGCAAACACCTCAACTCACTCTTGGAATTAAGTGGGATACTTATGAGGAACTTCTAAGGATGATGACTCTGATGATGATTCCGATGCAAGGGGTATGACCCCAGACATAGAGAATGAGTCCGACTAACCAGGTTCTTCTTATTTATTTTCCACTGAGGACAGTGTGCCCCGTCTAAGTGTGGGGTGATGGTATTTGCATGCTATACTTCTCGATCCGCATTTGCATTTATTCATGTTTGTTTGCTTAGTTTTTTTAGTAGTAAATTGTTTTTAGCTTCGCATGAAATAATTCTAATAGGCAGCATGAGATTATAACAAGAGTATGTTCTACAATTATGACTATTGAGACGTTTAGGCTCTAGTTGTGACTCATTATGTGATATTGAGTGGTTCAATTCTTTCACTTGTTGGGTCGAGAGTCTATATTACTTCCAATCAAGTCAACCATGTTCCTTGTGTGTGTGAGGTAACAGTATATTCTATGTTTGTGGCTGATGCTAGAACTTGCCTGGTATGTATGCAAAGCGAAAATAAGGAGTGTAAGTTTAGGAGATGATTTAGGCATTTCTTTGGCAACCTATACATGTTTACCTTTGTTTTACCTACCCATGTACATCATCCTAGTTAAACCCTTTTGAGCCTTTAGCCTATTTCTTTGACAACCTTGTATGTAAGCCTAATCCATTTTTTTTTCAAGACCGTAATTTGATCCAAATTCCTAAGTGCTTTAAAGTGAAAAAGTCATGTGACAACATAAGAGGAAATTGGGTGATTATGATGCTTTAAATTGTAATGGTGCTTGAATGTGTTATGAAAAAGAAAGTGCTATCATAAGAGGTATATTGTGAAAAGAAAAAAGGAAAAGAAAGCTGAAAAGTGAGTTGTGCTTAAAATTGAAAAACAAAAGATGAGAACAAGGGTGGAAGAATAAAATAAAGAAAGGTTGAAAGAAAAAAGTGTCAATGATACAATGTGATGTATTAAAGTGCTTAGGAACTTAGTCACTATTTCTGGCCAAAATAGCTGATCCTACCCTTCCCTTAGCCTACATTACAACCATCAAAAGACCTACTTGATCCTAAGCTTAGCATTCTGACATTTAGTAGAGTACTACATTAAGGGCAAGCCTATGGTCATCAGTTGCTACATATGAATTCTTTGTGAGAGTGAGAGCAAGGACATTTTAATACCCATGTTTGAAAAATATGCTATATTTGTGAGTAATTATGGGTACTATATTGTGAGACACACATGGTTGATGAGCTTTGGATAGTTGTATATGATTCTATGTACCTTAACATTTGCATGCGAGTTGATCACCATCACTAGTCTACGCTAGAGGTTAAACTGTTTCTACTTATAATCGGGAAGCTACTCTTTGTTGATAATTTTTGTGCTTGTCTTGAAGAATGTTTTGTGTTGTTGCTGTAAAAACCCTAAGTTGATGCTTAAAAGGACATGATATTTTGTTCGAGGACGAACAAAGCTGCAAGTGTGGGGTGTTGATGATAGGCGAATTTACACGCCTATATCAATATATTTTGCCCATATTTTAGCCTAGTTTTGAGAACAAATTATATATTTCATGCACTTTTAGTCCTTTTTCCTGTAAATGAGCTAACGAACATGATTAAGAAAGTTTCAGGTATAAATGATGCAAAATACAGCATTTTATGGCTTACTTGACGCAAAAGAAAGCTCACAAAGGAAGGGAAGGAAGTCTACACGCCTAAGGACCAAAACTGCTGCATAGAAAATCTGTCCCGGGCTAAAACAACATTTCTGAAGACTTTGGGGACTTACAGATACAAAGCTGGATTTTGACAATGATACATTAACCTAGTACAATTGGGTTATGTATTTCATTAGTTTATTTGGATTAGGAGAATGTTACATTAACCTAGTACAAATGGGTTAAGTATTTCCTTAGTTTAGTAGGATTTGGTTATTTATTTCATTAGCATAGTAGGAGTAGGATAGGAGTATTATAAATACCCTATCATGCTAGAGATTTTTAATTAAGTCCTCCCTTAGTGGAGAGGCAAGTCCTCCCTTAGTGGAGAGGCAAGTCCTCCCTTAGTGGAGAGACACATTCTACTTCTCAATTACAACTCTTCTAATCTTTCCATTAATTCTATTCTTCACTTAATTCAACAATTAATTTTCTTCCATCCCTCTCATCTTCCACCACAAACACTTCTAATCTTTCCATTACTCAACAATTAAATTCCACAACAAGAGAATCGTTACTTGCTAAGGAATCACGCCTATCACCCAATCCACACGCCTATCACCTAATCCACACGCCATTACTCAACAATAACAATGCAAATCGTGATCTCCTTCGCACTCATGGGTAACTAAACTTCTCTGTTGGGGTTATGGAAGCCGATAGAGACGTATACCTCAGAAGGTGGACATAACCCCAACGCTTCAATTCTCATTGTTTACAACTTACGTAACAATCTTTCTCTCTTTACTTTGCTATTTTCAGCCTTTACTTTATTGTTTTCGTTACACATTACAATCCCCCCTTTTACGAGACTTGCACCAAAAGTTTAGTAATTTTGCTTACTTGTTGGCCAAGCTATTCCCTGTGGGATCGACACCCAACCCAGGTTGGGTTCTATATTTGCTAACGACCGTTTTACACTCCCACGAGAGCTGTAGATTGAGCGTTATCAGTGATCACTATGCTTATTAATCTCCATTGAATAATAACTGTAGTATTGGGTTTTCATGACTTGTAGGAAACACCAAATTATCACTTTCGACAGTCCATCTAAGTGTTTCTTAACCTACATAGATGTTGAACTCTCTGATTCTCTTGAACTTCGAAAAATATTGTATTCATATTATTTTATCTTGATTTTATCAATCTTGTTACAACATTAATCATTAGATTATAACTTAACCTTAACAAATCCTCATTGATAACTCACTACCTTTAGTTTATTTCTCTGTTCGAGGAAATCAACATAAGGCGGGATCTATTGTTTGCAACCAAAAGATAACTATCATTACAAAGGAATTATCAAGATGTCCTTACAATCACTCAAACCCTAACTAACTATTAAATCCATGGAGGAATTATCATAGCTCCTACGACCCCAGTTGTTGGATTTAGTTCCGCATGATATAGAAAGAGATAGCAAAAATTATATTCACCATTTAGAGAAATTAAACTTACAAAAAAAGAAGTCTAAAGCTGATTATCTTCCAAGTTCAAGCAGAATATCCCTCAACTCAATCAAAGAAATTGAAAATTGAATTTTAAGTTAAGAGGCCCAAAAAGAGGTGACTTCACGTTTGGAATAAGTTCCAGTTGCCGAATGAAACACTAGAAGTTGCTATTTATATCTATAACTTAAAGGAAATTCAAAACTAAAAATTTAGATGTTCGCTCCTTTAGATGACAACATTTGTGATGACTTATCACAAATCTGACGACATGTGTGACACTTATCAGGAGTCTAATGACTTATCGGAAAATATCATCAACTCATCTTCAAATTCCTTGTTTGTTGCCTTCGGCTGATGACAAGTCCTGATGGCTTATCAGGAAGTTGACGACTTATCAGAAAATGTTGTCAGAAATGCTTCACCTTTCTTGTTCTCTGCTTATCAAACCAAGTCGTCGGATGAAATCTTTTGAACTTAATTTCTTGCATCTTTCACCAAAAATCATCTTTCTCTACGTAGCTTTCCTATATGTTCATGCATCTTGACTTTCCTACAAAATCACATGAAATACGATAAAAAACAACAATAGTTACCTAAGAACTTACAATTATTCCAAGTTAAAAGCCTTAAATGTGCTAACAGAAGGACAACACATCAATGACTCTCCACTAAACTACTATTCACCCTCTTCGGAGGTTTCCTCATCTCCTACCCACTCAGACTCTTCTTTCACAATATTAACTTTTTTAAATATATTTTTCGGGTGATTCAATCCGTCCACTAATTCAACATCCACTAGCTGGTGATCAATCTGCATTTCATTTTGATATGCATTATCCAGCACATTCTCAACTTCCACTCAGCCTATAAGCTTTGTTTTGATTACAACCCACCAATCAGACTTGTCATTACGCAATGAATAAGGAGCATAATACACTTATTTAGCATTTTGCGCTAGAAACAATGGATCGTAAATAGGATACGGACTATTGTGCTTCACTTCAATGATATTATGATCCTTATGTACTCTTGTACCACTTGTGCTTGGATCAAACCACTTACATCGAAAGAGGACAATTTTTTTTCTTGGGAAACCAACATACTCCAGTTCTAAAATCTTATGTATGATGCCAAAATAATCAATATCACTATCACCCTTAGCCCAAACACTACTATTATTTGTGTTCGTTGTTCTGGATTATTGTTCGGTGAAAAATTTAAACCCATTTACTTTGATTGGGACATTGCATTAGCTTCAACTGGACCCAAAGAAATATCTCTCAAGATTTGATCGTATGCGGCTGCATTCGGTGAATGGTAGACCTAAAAATATTATGCTTATATATTTTTTAGTTGATAAATGTGTAAATATTTAAACTTTATAGAAATATTAATACACTTATGAACCTCATTTTTAAACCATGTTTTAAAAGATGCATACACTTGCTTTTTGTGGAATTGAGTCTTAAATAAATTGAACATCCAACATGCTAAACACAATTAGTTTTTTTAAGGGAATGGGTAAACAAATAAGCTATGTTAAAATCTCATTACTTTAGAAAGGCCTCAATTTTTGGGTAATTCAGCAAGACATACAAAGTTGCTGATTTGCGCTCCGTGGGAGTGAGCCGACGAGGTATCATCTTTTTAGCCTTACAACCACATTGATTGAAAATTGATATCGGTTGCAAATGAGGCTCGTCCACATCATCCTGATGGCGATTCAGTCGATTTCTTGAACAAGTAACTTCATCACGAAAGTAGTATGATCAAAATTGAGAAGTTTCTCTTGCAAGATATGCCTCAAATATAGAGTCGTCCATCCTATATTTGTTTTTGGGACCCCTTTTCAATTTTTCAATTGCCCTGTACAATCTTAAGGTTAGATGTTTACTATATTTAAAAAACATATGTATGAATTTAAATATGTTGCAAATGATTACCGTTAGAATGGATACATCCACCTAGTTTGAACTGGACCGCCTAGCTGAGCTTAGTGAACAAGGTGAATAGGAAGATGTTCCATCACATCGAAGAACGTTGGCAGGAAAATCTTCTCTAGCTTATTGGTGATAACAATAATATTACTTTCCATTCGCACCAAATTTTCTTCTTTTAATGTGGTGGCACATAAGTCTTTGAAGAACAAAGTGATCTCTGCTATTAATTTTCATATGTTTTCTGGTAATACAATAAAAGCAATTGGAAGTAATTGTTCCATGAAAACATGACAATCATGGCTTTTTATTCCATGCAAGATTCCTTGTTCCATATCAACCCTCTTTCCCAAATTTGATCCATATCCATCGGACATCTTGAAACTGTAAACCCACTCATATATTTGATGCTTTTGGTCTAACTTGAATGTAAATCTAACCTTGGGCTTAAGAATATTGTCGTTGGGCCTCTTCTATAAGTGTAATTCTCTGCGGTTGCAATATTTTGGTAAGTCAAGTTTGGCCTTAGGATTATCCTTTGTTTTGCTGGTGACATCCATAACTGTGTTGAACAAGTTGTCAAAATAGTTCTTCTCAATATGCATGACATCAACATTATTTCTAAGTAAATTATCTAGCAAGTATTCTAACTCCCAAAATATACTTTGCTTAGTCCAGTTATGCGAAACGTCATATCCATCAAGCCTGGACAATCGTTCCTCGCTGGCTTTAGGCAAATCCTAAACTATTTCCCAAATGTCATGACCAAACAGCCTTGGAGGTGGACCATCATGTTCCCTTCTATTCCTTCTGAATGCATTCTTGAGTTTCCTAAATTCATGATCAGGTGGTAAGAAATAACGATGACAATCAAACCATGAATTTTTCCTGCCATGTCTCAATATGAAAGACTTTGTTTTTTCCATGAAGTATGGACAAGCCAGTTTTCCAGCTATCATCCACCTAGACAATATTCCATAAGCAGGAAAATCATTAACAGTCCACATTAGATATGCACCCAGATGAGAATTCAGTTTAAGAGAAATCTCCTAAGTTTAAACCCCCTCATGCCATAAAATTTGAAGTTCATCAATCAAAGGTTGCAAGTAGACATCTATTCCGCATTTTGGATTATGCAGGCCAGGAATAACACAATTCAGAAATATATAGGGAATAGTCATCAATATTTCAGAATGAAGATTGTAAGGAGTGATAAATATAGGCCAACATGAATATAGCACGCCTCCAACTGAAAAGGGAGAGAACCCATCCGCACATAACTCCAGTCGAATGTTTTGTGGCTCAGCTGCAAAATCTAGATAAGTTGCATCAAAATGCTTCTAAGCCTCTCCATCAGATGGATGACACATAACACCAATGGGCCTTCAATTTTTACTGTGTCATGTCATATGAGGAGCTAAGTTGTTTGAAGCATACAACCTCTTCAATCTTGGTAGAAGAGGTAAATAATGCATCTCCTTAATAATAATTTGATTTTTAGTAGAACCACGCTTATATCGAGAGTCCTGACAAAACTTATAGAACTCTAGGTTAGCATCTTTCTTAAAGTATAACATGCAGCCATTTTCACAACAATCAATGCAAATCGAGGAGAGACCTAACTTTGACACCAATCTTTTTGCCTTATAGAAAGAATCAGAAACCCCCAAGCTGGGGCAACTAACTCTTTAATAAGGTCTATCATTGAGTTCATTCCTCCTTCAGTAATATTCCAGTCAGATTTAATACTTAATAATCTAACAGCAACAGACAAATGAGAGTGCGAACACCTGTCAAACAAAAGATGACTAGAAGAATACAATTCTTCGTAGAAATTGCCCACTTCGCTATTAGGAACATCTTCAACATTTTCCCTAAAGTCCACCCCGTGTTGCATCCCAAAAGCATTGTGCACCATTTCTGTCATCCTAGTATCTTGATGTTCATTATGCCCTGCAGACCTACTACTTTCTTCAACAACAAAGTTATTTTTGTGCAACATCCCTATGAATACCACGTAATCTTAAAAAGTCCTCGTGAAACTCCTTTCTATAAAGATGTTCCTTTACATCTTCTTCACTTACAAGATTTATACCATCACATATAACACAAAGACAATGAATAACCCGAAAACGTGTCCAAACATCAAGTGTCTTAGCATGTTCAGCAAAACTTTTGACACCTTCAACAAATTCCTCCCAAATACCCATTCTATTATCATTGTTTCGTTTATATATCCATCTATAATCAGGTTCCATCTATGAAATCAATCAAATTCAACTAATTAGATCAAGTCACAAAAATTTAATTATCACTAACCATAAGCACATTAAATAAAAAACCATTAAAGTCCCCACACTTAATATTTTTCAACCTACCAAATCCCCTTTAAAGTCCCTAAACTTAACTATATTCGAGTGACTAAGTCACCAAACAAACCACATTCAAAACTAAAAAAAATCCCCATTAAAATTCCTAGACTTAACCATTTTCAAACAACTAAGTCACCTACCAAACCACATTCAAAACAAAAAAATCTCCTTTAAAGTCCCGAGACTTAACCATTTTCAAGCAACTACGACACCTACCAAACAACATTCAAAACAAAAAAATCCCCTTTAAAATCCCTACACTTAACCATTTTCAACCAACTAAGTATCAAAACAAACCCACATTCAAAACGCAAAATCCACTTCAAAGTCCCTATACTTAACCATATTCAAGTGACTAAGTCACCAAGCAAACCACATTCAAAATAAAAAAATTTCCTTTAAAGTCCCTAGACTTAACCATTTTCAAGAAACTAAGGCATCTACCAAACCACATTCAAAACAAAAAAATCCTCTTTAAAGTCCCTACACTTAACCATTTTCAACCAACCAAGTATCAAAACAAAACCACATTCAAAACACAAAATTCCCTACGAAGTCCCTAGACTTAACAATTTTCAAGTGACTAAGTCACCAAGCAAACCCCATTCAAAACAAAAAGATTCTCTTTAAAGTCCCTAGACTTAACCATTTTCAAGCAACTAAGTCACCTACCAAACCACATTCAAAACAAAAAAAATCCCCTTTAAAGTCCCTACACTTAACCATTTTCAACCAACTAAGTATCAAAGCAAAACCACATACAAAACACAAAATCTCCTTCAAAGTCCCTAGACTTAACGATTTTCAAGTGACTAAGTCACCAAGCAAACCACATTCAAAACACAAAATCTCCTTCAAAGTCTCAAGGCTTAACCATTTTAACGCGACTAAGTCACTAAGAAAACCACATTCAAAACAAAAAAATTCCCTTTAAAGTCCCTACACTTAACCATTTTCAACCAACTAAGTATCAAAACAAAACCACATTCAAAACACAAAATCCCCTTCAAAGTCCCTAGACTTAACCATTTCAAGTGACTAAGTCACAAAGTAAACCACATTCAAAACAAAATATCCTCTTTAAAGTCCATAAGCTTAACCGGTTTGAACCAACTAAGTCACCTACCAAACTGCATTCAAAATAAAAAAATTCTCTTTAAAGTCTCTACACTTAACCGTTTTGAACCAACTAAGTCACCTACCAAACCACATTCAAAATACAAAATCCCCTTCAAAGTCCCTAGACTTAACCATTTTCAAGTGACGAAATCACCAAGAAAACTACATTCAAATCACAAAATCTCTTTCAAAGTCCCTAGACTTAAACCAAGCAAACCACATTCAAAACAAAAAAAATCCCCTTTAAAGTCCCAACACTTAACCATTTTCAACCAACTAAGTATCAACATAAAACCACATTCAAAACACAAAATCCCCTTCAAAGTTTCTAGACTTAACCATTTTCAAGTGACTACGTCACCAAGCAAACCACATTCAAAACAATAAAATCCCCTTTGAAGTCCCTAGACATAACTGTTTTGAACCAACAAAGTCACCTACCAAACAACATTCAAAACAAAAAAAATCCCCTTTAAAGTCCCTACACTTAACCATTTTCAACCAACTAAGTATCTAAACAAACCCACATTCAAAACACAAAATCCACTTCAAAGTCCCTATACTTAACCATATTCAAGTGACTAAGTCACCAAGCAAACCACATTTAAAATAAAAAAATTCCCTTTAAAGTCCCTAGACTTAACCATTTTCAAGAAACTAAGGCATCAACCAAACCAAATTCAAAACAAAAAAATCCTCTTTAAAGTCCCTACACTTAACCATTTTCAACCAACCAAGTATCAAAACAAAACCACATTCAAAACACAAAATCCACTTCAAAGTCCCTATACTTAACCATATTCAAGTGACTAAGTCACCAAGCAAACCACATTCAAAACAAAAAAAATCCCTTTAAAGTCCCTAGACTTAACCATTTTCAAGCAACTAAGTCACCTACCAAACCACATTCAAAATAATAAAATCCCCTTTAAAGTCCCTAGACTTAACCATTTTCAAGCAACTAAATCACTTACCAAACCACATTCAAAACAAAAATCCCTTTTAAAGTCCCTACACTTAACCATTTTCAACCAACTAAGTATCACAACAAAACCGTATTCAAAACAAAAAATTCCCTTCAAAGTCCCTAGACTTACCCATTTTCAAGTGACTAAGTCACCAAGCAAACCACATTTAAAACAAAAAAAATCTCCTTTAAAGTTCCTACACTTAACCATTTTGAACCAACTAAATCACCTACCAAACCGCGTTCAAAACAAAAAAATCTCCTTTAAAGTCCCTACACTTAACCGTTTAGAACCAACTAAGTCACATACCAAACGACATTCAAAACAAATAAATCCCCTTTAAAGTCCCTACACTTAACCATTTTCAACCAACTAAGTATCAAAACAAAACCACATTTAAATACACAAAATCCGCTTTAAAGTCCCTAGACTTGACTATTTTCAAGAAACTAATTCACCTACCAAACCACATTCAAAACAAAAAAATCCTCTTTAAAGTTCCTACACTTAACCATTTTGAACCGACTAAGTCACCAAACAAACCACATTCAAAACAAAAAAAATTCCCTTTAAAGTCCCCACACTTAACCATTTTCAATTAACTAAGTCACCTACCAAACCACATTCAAAACAAAAAAATCTCCTTTAAATTTCCTACACTTAACCATTTTCAAGTGACTAAGTATCAAAACAAAATCACATTCAAGAAACAAGCGACAACAAGGCCTACAAGATGTCAACAACAATGCTAATGAATCGAACAAGACAACACACGGCTACACTAGAGTTCAATATAAACAATAACAAAAAGATAACAACAATGCTAGTGAATCGAACAAGGCCACACACTGCTTCACTAGACTTCAATATGAACAATGACAAGAAGATAACAACAATTGTGATTCGAGAGAAATTAACTTACCTTTGCTTGGCCTAAATTAAAGTGAAAGAGATAACCGGTCACCTAATAAAGAACCTAAAAAAATTAAGACAAAATATTTCAACTTTGAGTGATTTAGCAAAACTCATATCAAAAACAACAAGCTAAAGTGCTAACCATAAAAGTAAATCCATTCACTTTAAAGACAACAAGCTAAACCCTCATAAAAAACAATTAGCTAAACCATAAAATTCATTCAAGAATAAAAAACAGCAAGCTAAACAAGCAAAACTAGTTCAAACAATTATGTGTATAGCTCAAAAATTCCGCAAATAATTAACAAAATTCGAGCTTCAAACAAGCTTAAAAAACTAGTTCAAACTAATCTAATCTTCACCATTATAAATTTCGCAATTATATAAATTAGTACACCAACAAATCAACCTCAAAAAGCACAAAACCCACAAAATACAACAAAATTCATACCTGAGATGAGTTGTGATCGCCCGAACAGTGAATGGAGCACTCGTCGGAGCAGTGGTTAGGGTGATTTTTGCGATTGGGAAATTAATTTGCGTATGTTTAAGGTTTTGCATGATTTTTGTGTGTGTTTTTGTATTTTGGTGTTTAGATCGACTTAGGATATAGTTTAGGTCGGGTCGGGTCATGTGGGGGTGGGGTTGGGTAGGAGTTATATAATTAATTTTTTATTATTTTTTTGAAAACCGACCACACGTGGTTGGTTTTTAACAAAATAGTAAAAAAAGTTATTTTAATTACTACAATTAATAAATCAATAAATTAATATATTAAAATTAATTTTAAATAAATTAATTTTTTAATAAATTCTATAATATTTATAACAATAATGCGAGTAGTATATTTCCTCAATCGTATAATAATATCAATGAATTTTTTAATTTACGATAAATTTTTGTTTAATTAGTATTTAATTACGATATTATATATGTATATAATATCGTAATTAAATACTAATTAAACAAAAATTTATCGTAAATTGAAAAATTCACTGATATATATATATATATATACCTCTTAATAGAATATGTTAATCAAATAAATTATTGATTACTTGTCTTATGTTATTACAACTTCAACAATATATGTGTATCTACATATTGACACTAAATAGTATATCTATTTCTTTAATAGTATGATATCAATGTATTATTCAAAATATTTTGATATATAGATTCAGTTATCTAGCTTTCGATTACTGCATACGTCACTACACGAGATATACATATATATACATATATTCAATTGTCTATCAACTTTTAAATAAGTACTATAAACATCACATAAACGATTTTAATATACTACCCCATAGTAATAATATATTACGTATTTCACATATACTGATTAGATGAATTATCGGTTAGTTTTATTTTATGTCATTAATATACCTTCACTATATAATTAATATTATATATATATATATATATATATATACATATATATATATATACATACATAGACACACACACGCATATACACACTATAAACTACATCAAGTTCTAAATACGTACTATATATATCACATACATACACAAGTATATTATCCAATAATATAATGCGACGTGTTTCATATACATACTCAAATGAGTGCTCGATTAATTATATATTTGATTAGCTTAATATACTAGGTTTTGACTAAATCGTTCATCAATCGATCACTACATGATATGTGTGTGTATATATATGAACTCTTGAATGTGTATATATATATATCACATCCACAAGTATATTACCTTATAATAGAATACGTTCATTATATTCTAATGAATTATCGGTTATATATTACATTATTATGATTGAAATAGGAACATAATATCATTATCTCAAAGGTATGATATATATATATATATACATATATATATATATATATATACATATATATATAAATATTCACACAAATATTCATTATACAAATTATGCATGTTTAACGTAATTTATATATTGAAACATAAATAAAAGATAAAGATTATGTTTAACGTAATTTGTTTATTTTATTTGATATATTTTTAAGTGTAATTTATTAAAAAAATTTAAGAATGATTGATTTTATTATTATTATTATTATTATTATTATTATTATACTGATTATCAACTACGTGTGATCAATGTAATTTCAAAAAATTATATATATATTACATTATATATATAATTATTTTTTATGAAACTAATATATATATATATATCTGATTACATATACATAATTATTGATTACATATAAAGATTATGTTTAAAAGTATTTTCTTTTATTTTTAAATTAAAAACCGACCATAAGTGGTCGATTTATTGAAAAGTATTCTCTTTTTTGTAAAAAATTAAAAATCAACCACTAGTAGTCGGTTTTTTCCAAAAAAAGTTTTTAAAAATATTTTTTAATTATTTTTTTTAAAACCGACCACTAGTGGTCAGTTTTGTTATTTTATTTTAATTTTTATTTATAAAATAAATTATAATTAATATAAAAATTATTGAAATAATTATTTTAATTTTTTAAAATATAAAAGTAACCACATATGGTCGCTTTATTGAAAAAAAAATTAATTTAAAAACCGACCACGTGTGGTCAGTTTTTTGGGATCGATTTTTTTTTAGTAGTGGTAATTTACAGTAACGAATTTAACGTCAGATTCATACAAAGATTCTATTGTGGAAGACTTGCAGAGTCTCGTTACTCACAGTAATGTTTTATGTCAAAAACGTTACTGATGGTAAGGATTCCTATTTTAACGCCATCCACAGCTCTTTTTTGGTCTATCAACTTTTTTCAAAGCATAATACAAACTTTTTTAAAAGCATAATACATTACTGGGAACAACGTTTATACTAATTTAGTAAAGTTTTACAAAAATAAATTACTTTAGTGAATTGATTTTTAAAAATGACTTATTTTAGTCCAGAGCTTTTATATTATACATGCTCACGATATCTAATCTTGGACGGGATGCGACTTAATTGCATCGGCGTTAAGCGGATATATTTGCTGGAAATTATGCCAATTGCTAGCTTATGATTCTGAACTAGCCAAAAAACATCAGGGGAGATGTTTCTGTTAGCTGCACAAGTGCACAGTAAAAAAGACAGTGACTCTTGGAAATCCCCCAAAGCTTGGACATTTTCAGAAAGCATCTGGGAGGCGGCCACATCACACCTCTTTAAAATGCAAAATAAAAATTTCTCACTTCTTATACAGTAATAATAGTAATAGAGAGTTAATTATGACTTAGTGGTTAGGGAGAACTTACAAAAGGAAGACATGAGAAGCACTTCTATAGTCAAAAGGAGAATAACTTCCACTTCATTTGGTGATACCTGGCACGTACTTCCCGCTTTTATTCATTTTTTCAAATGGCATAATTGCTCTTGTGGTTGTATATATAAGAGCCACATTTGTACGACTTCTCAAACAAGCAATTAACAAAGCATCAAAAGTCATTCATCAAAGTGACTATTCTAAATTTGTATCATATAGTACCATGGCCTCTCTTAATCCATGGGGAAAGCTGGACGAAGTCCAGAATAAGAGGCTCATGGCTCGTCGAAACACGAGGAAAAGAATTACATTTATTATAATATCTTCCATTGTTCTTGTGTCCATCATTGTGGGCGCAGTGGTTGGTGGTTTTTCTCACAACAATAACAAATCTTCCCAACAAAATGATAATGTGTTGTCAATTTTCTCAACCATTAGAACGGTATGCAAGCTAACCCTATATCCAGACTCCTGTATCTCCAGCCTTTCCCCATATGCTGCAAAAAGCAATGCTCTCAAACCTCAAGACATCTACAAGATGTCCGTTTTAGTCGCCCTCAACGAGCTTTTTGGTGCCTCCGACAAGTTCTTCAAGAGTGAGACATTCAAGAACATTAACAAAGAATATTAAGATTTCATTGTGTTCTTGTTCATACTTAAACTAGAGTTGAAGTTGTTGTTGCAATATATAGATTCTGTATACCCGAATATATTGTGGATATAACAATCTTAAGGAAAAATTATTACAGAATCCGTATTGCTTGTTTTTGGAGATTAAAGCATAGTCTTTCTACTCCGCTTGAATTTAACTAGTGATTAGAAGACATAAAATCTTCATCACAAGTTAAGGTTCACTCGGTTGATGATTTGAAGTAATAAAAACTTCATCGTTAACTAGAAACAAGAAGAAGAGTTTAAAGTTATTTAACTTTATTAATAGTATTCTGAAAAATACTAGTTTTCTGTCTTGTGGTGATAGGAAAAATGACAACTGAAAGTCAAATGATGGATACGACAACGTCTATGAGGGTAAATAATATTGCCACATCAAGTCGCACAAACGCTCCGTCAACGATGGCACCGACGGAGAAGTCCAAAATATTTTCTGGCATGACTTCAAGCGGTGGCAACAAAAGATGTTCTTTTACCTCACCACTTTATGTCTACAACGGTTCACTAGAGAAGACGCTCCTGAGGTGTCCGTGAAAACCTCGGACAACGACCGCTTCGTTATAGTAGAAGCTTGGGAACATTCGGATTTCCTTTGCAGAAACTATATTTTGAGTGGTCTCTAAGACAACTTCTATAATGTCTATAGTGGAACAAATACATCAAAAGAACTGTGGGTGGCACTTGAACGAAAATATAAAATTGTGGATGCAGGAATTAAGAAATTCCTTGTTGTACGATTCCTGGACTTCAAAATGATTGATAGCAAATCTGTTGTCTCTCAAGTACAGGAGTTGCATGTCATCATATATGATCCCCTAGCAGAAGGTGAAAGTGACTCGCAATTAGAGTACGCAAGAATAAACAACCAGACATAGCATACGCTACTAGTAAATTGAGTCGATATACTAGTAATCCCAACAAAACTCACTAGATGGCAATGAAAAGAGTTTTGGGGTATCTTAAATACACTAAAAACTATGCTTTGCATTATAATAAATATCCTGCGGTACTTGAAGGATATAGTGATGCAAATTGGATCACCGGATTAAACGAAGAAAAATCCACAAGTGAATATGTTTTTACTATCAGTGAAGGAGCAGTTTCTTGGAAATCATCCAAACAGACTTGTATCGCTCACTCTACAATGAAATCAAAATTTATCGCATTAGATAAACCAATGAAGAAGCAGAATGGCTCCGAAATTTCTTGGAAGATATTTTGTATTGGCCCAATCCAGTGTCCCCAGTATGTATACACTGTGATAGCCAAGCGGCAATAGGTAGGGCAGGGAGCATGATGTATAATGGTAAATCTCGTCATATAAGTTGAATACATAATACCGTTAGATAAATTCTCTCTAATCGAATTATCACTGTAGACTATGTAAAGTCAAATGATAATGTGTCGGATCCACTTACAAAAGGCCTATCTAGAGAAGGAGTCGAAAGGACATCCAAGGGAATGGTTTTAAGGCCTAGCACAAGTCAGCATGGCGGTAACTCTACCTAGTAAACTAGAGATCCAAAGAGCTAGGTTCAACGAGATCAAACAAAGTTGTGTCTGATAGGTTCAACATTGTCAATTACCCAACCCATTCTCATGATGTAGACAATGGTTAGTAAACAAGGATAAGACTTAAGGCGAAAAGTCTTTTAATGATTAACTAAATTTGGCAGATTTGATCAAATAGTTTAATCTATAGGATTGACCATTTAGAAATCACCTATGTGTAGGCAAAGTGGAAGCCGCTTCAAAGAGAATGTTAGTAAACACCTATTCTCTAAGCTCTCATGAAAACCGGGACATGTTCATGGCTGAAAAGAACAAAATCCTAAGAAACATAAAATGGTAAAAGGCTAGTTGTATGACATGTGTTGTCTAGGTGTACATTAAAGCTCGACGGTTCAAAGATATCAAATCTACCGATTGATCGAGTACGTCCGATGCATGTTCACTATGGAAAGTTCAAAGGGAAACCCACTTATTCAGATGTAATCAGTCTTTGCTTGATGATCACATACTTGTCCGTAAAAATTTTACGAAAAATAGCCATTCCCCATTCATGTGGGGGATTGTTGGGTACATAGTAATAAAAT
Organism: Capsicum baccatum var. pendulum; assembly: GCA_030864225.1. NCBI lineage: Eukaryota > Viridiplantae > Streptophyta > Magnoliopsida > Solanales > Solanaceae > Capsicum > Capsicum baccatum. The sequence goes on along the minus strand of CM061559.1, from coordinate 192,940,988 downwards.
TGTGTTGAATGGAAAATAGAGAAATCAAGTGGAAGAGAAAAATTAAGTTAACACCAAAAATAGAAAGTGTACTCAATTTTGGCAAGTTTACTCTTTCTTCCACATTGGTGGAAGAAGCGAACTTCAGAGTGTTTATAATGAGAAACACTTACTCCACATGGTAAGTGAGGCAAGGAAATAGAGATGCATCGCGCCGTCATCGTCTCTCGCTTGGCTCGGCTTGGCTTAGAATTTAATTTTTCAATTTGGATTTAGATTTGACAAATGATCGATCGATGAGATCTTTCTTTTTGGAAAATTTTATTTGACAAAATCTGAACAATGATGAAAAGCACAGGAAGTATTTCTGAGTTTTAATCCTCTATTTACATACAGCAACAGAGACGCGATGCTACTATTTTATGTGAACAGTGATGCATTAACAGTGACGCAGAACAGTTGCACTGCTTCAGAAATATTGCATTGCTTCATAGCCGGTGCACTGGTTTCTGTTATTTAATTAAACTGATGCACTGGTTAAATAAATAGATGCAACCATTCAGCAAAAGACACACTAATTCATGGAAATATATGACTGTTCATGAAAGAATGGAATCTTTGATGAACAGACATGAATTTATAGTAAAGGTGCAACCTTTAGAGTGAACCATTGCCTCCTTTCTAAAGAGGCATCATTTTGCTATAAATAACCTGGTTTTCATCCATGGGTTAGAGATAGAAAAGATAGAAATTTTCAGATTAAAAAATATTCTTCTTGTCTTAAAAAATACTCTAAGTGTGATCATTCAGACCGTGAGTGTGTTCGAAGAATCCTTCTATTTGAGGTACCGTTATAGTCGGATTCAAGCCCATTTTATCCTGAGAGAAAGATTCCATAACCTCGGGTACTGTGAGGGGAGTTATTCCTTAAGGAAAGTCCGTGAATTCGGACGACTTGGCCTTAGCTATTTCTGTTTCATCTTTATTTTCTAGAAACAAAATATACCTCTTGGAAAGGTCATTTTGATTTTGTGTTGAGGGTATTTGATACTTCATTGTGTTCTTGTTCATACTTGAACTCGAGTTGAAGTTGTTGTTGCAATATACAGATTCTGTATACCCGAATATATTATAGATATAACAATCTTAAGGAATAATTCTTACAGAATCTGTTGCTTGTTTTCGAAGATTAAAGCTTAGGATTTCTACTCCGCTTGAATTTAACTAGTGATTAGAGGACATAAAATCTTCATCACAAGTTAAGGTTCACTTAGTTGACGATTTGAAGTAATCAAAACTTCATCGTTAACTAGAAACAAGAAGAAGAGTTTAAAGTTATTTAACTTTATTAATAGTATTCTGAAAAATACTAAATTTCTATCTTGTGGTGATAGGAAAAATGACAACTGAAAGTCAAATGATGGATGTGACAACGTCTATGGGGGCAAATAATATTGCCACATCAAGTCCCGAAAATGCTCCGCCAACGATGGCACCGGCGGAGAAGCCCATAAAATTTTCTGGCATTGACTTCAAGCGGTGGCAATAAAAGATGTTCTTTTACCTCACCACTTTATGTCTACAACGGTTCACTAGCAAAGACGCTCCTAAGGTGTCCGAGAGAACCTTGTACAAAGACCACTTTACTATTATAGAATCTTGGAAACATTCGAATTTCCTTTGTAGGAACTATATTCTGAGTGGTCTCCGAGACGACCTCTATAATGTCTATAGTGGAACCAAGAAATCAAAGGAACTGTGGGGGGCACTTGAACAAAAATATAAAATGGAGGATGTGGGAATTAAGAAATTCCTTGTTGCACGATTCCTGAACTTCAAAATGATGGATAGAAAATTTATTGTCTCTCCAGTACAGGAGTTGTAAGTCATCATACATGATCTCCCAGCAAAAGGTGAAAGTGACTCGCAATTGGAGTACGCAAGTGTATTGGGATGTTTAATGTATACAATGAACTATACATGACCATACATACCATCCTCTATTAGTAAATTGAGTCGGTACACGAGTAATCCCAACAAAACTCACTGGATGACAATGAAAAGATTTTTGGGGTATCTTAAATACATTCAAAATTATGCTTTGCATTATAATAAATATCCTATGGTACTTGAAAGATATAGTGATGCGAATTGGATCACCGGATCAAACAAAGTAAAATCCGCAAGTGAATATGTTTTTACTATTAGAAGAAGAGCAGTTTCTTGGAAATCATTCAAATAGACTTGTATCGCTCGCTCTACAATGGAATCAGAATTTATCACATTAGATAAAGCCGGTGAAGAAGCAGAATGGCTCTGGAATTTCTTGAAAGATATTCCGTATTGGCCCAAGCCAGTGGCACCAATATGTATACACTGTGATAGCCAAGCGGCAATAGGTAGGGCAGGGAGCATGATGTATAACGGTAAATCTCGTTATCACTGTAGACTATGTAAAGTCAAAGGATAATGTGTTGGATCCACTTAGAAAAGGCCTATCTAGAGAAGGAGTCGAAAGGACATCCAAGGGAATGGGTTTAAGGCCTAGGACAAGTCAGCATGGCGGTAACTCTACCTAGCAGACTAGAGATCCCAAAAGCTAGGTTCAAGGAGATCAAACAAAGTTGTGTCTGACGGGTTCAACATTGTCAATTACCCAACCCATTCTCATGATATAGAAAATAGTTAGTAAACAAGGATAAGACTTAAGGCGAAAAGTCATTTAATGATTATCTAAATTTGGCAGATTTGACCAAATAGTTTAATATATAGGATTGAACGTTTAGAAATCACCTATGTGTGGGAGAAGTGGAAGCCGCTTCAAAGAGAATATTAGTAAATGCCTATTCTCTAAGCTCTCATAAAGATTGGAACGTGTTCATGGCTAAAAAGAACAAAATCATAAGAAACATAAAACGGTAAAAGGCTGGTTATGTGACACGTGTTGTCTAGGTGTACATTAAAGATAGACGGTTCAAAGATATCAAATCTACCAATTGACCGAGTGCATCCGATGCATGTTCACTACGCAAAGTTCAAAGGGAAACCCACTTATTCAGATGCAATCAGTCTTTGCTTGATGATCACATACTTGTCCGTAAAAGTTTTACGAAAAATAGCTTTTCCCTATTCATGTGGGGGATTGTTGGGTTCATAGTAATGAAAGTGTGTTGAATGGAAAATGGATAAATCAAGTGGAAGAGAAAAATTGAGTTAACACCAAAAATGGAAAATGTACTCAATTTTGGCAAGTTCACTCTTTCTCGCATATTGTGGAAGAACAGAACTTCAGATTGTTTATAATGAGAAACACTTACTCCACATGGTAAGTGAGGCAAGTAAATAGAGATACCTCGCGCCATCATCGTCGCTCGCTCGGCTCGGCTTCGGATTTAATTTTTTGATTTGGATTTAGATTTCTCAAATGATCGATCGATGAGATCTTTCTTTTTGGAAAAATTTTATTTGACAAAATACGAACAATGATGAAAAGCGTAGGAAGTATTCTGAGTTTTAATCCTCCATTTACATACAGTTACAGGGATGTGATGCTACTGTTTTACGTGAACAGTGATGCGTGAACATTGATGCAGAACAGTTGCACTGCTTTGGAAATGTTGCATTGCTTCAGAACTGGTGCACTGGTTTTTGTTATTTAATTGAACTAATACACTGGTTAAATAAACAGATGCAACCATTCAGCAAAAGACACACTAATTCATGAAAAGATATGACTGTTCATGAAAGGATTAAATCTTTGATGAACAGACATGAATTTACAGCAAAGGTGCAACCTTTGGAGTGAACCATTGCCTCTTCTTTAAAGAGGCATCATTTGGCTATAAATAACCTGGTTTTCATCCACAGGATAGAGATAGAAAAGACAGAAATTTTTAGATTAAAAACATTCTTCTTGTCTTAAAAATACTCTAAGTGTGATCATTCAAATCATGAGTGTGTTCGAAGAATCAGCCTATTTGTGGTACTGTTATAGTCGGATTGAAGGACATTTTATCCTAAGAGGAAGATTTCATAACCTCGGGTACGGTAAGAGGAGTTATTCCTTAAGGAAAGTCCGTGAATTCAGACAACTTGGCCTTAGCTATTTCTTTTTTATCTTTATTTTCTGAAAAAATAAATACACCTCTTGGAAAGGTCATTTTGATCTTGTTTTAGGGGTATTTGATACTTCATTGTGTTCTTGTTCATACTTGAACTTGATTTAAAGTTGTTTTTACAATATACAGATTCTGCATACCCAAATATATTATGGATATAACAATCTTAAGGAATAATTCGTACAGAATCTGGATTGCTTATTTTTGGAGATTAAAGCTTAGGCTTTATACTCCGCTTGAATTTAACTAGTGATTAGAAGACATAAAATATTCATCACAAGTTAAGGTTCACTCAGTTGACGATTCAAAGTAATAAAAATTTCATCGTTAAATAGAAACAAGAAGAAGAGTTTAAAGTTATTTAACTTTATTAATAGTATTCTGAAAAATACTAAATTTCTATCTTGTGGTGATAGGAAAAATGACAACTGAAAGTCAAATGATGGATGCGACAACGTCTATGGGGGCAAATAATATTGCCACATCAAGTCCCGAAAATGCTCCGCCAACGATGGCACCGGCGGAGAAGCCCATAAAATTTTCTGGCATTGACTTCAAGCGGTGGCAATAAAAGATGTTCTTTTACCTCACCACTTTATGTCTACAACGGTTCACTAGCAAAGACGCTCCTAAGGTGTCCGAGAGAACCTTGTACAAAGACCACTTTACTATTATAGAATCTTGGAAACATTCGAATTTCCTTTGTAGGAACTATATTCTGAGTGGTCTCCGAGACGACCTCTATAATGTCTATAGTGGAACCAAGACATCAAAGGAACTGTGGGGGTAATTGAACGAAAATATAAAACAGAGGATGCGGGAATTAAGAAATTCCTTGTGGCACGATTCCTGGACTTCAAAATGATGGATAGCAACTCTATTGTCTCTCGAGTACAGGAGTTGCAAGTCATCATACATTATCTCCTAGAATAAGGTGAAAGTGACTTGTAATTGGATTACGCAAGAGTATTGGGATGTTTGATGTATATAATGAATTGTAAACGACCATACATAGCAACAAAACTCACTGGATGGCAATGAAAAGAGTTTTGGGTATCTTAAATACACTCAAAACTATGCTTTGCATTATAATAAATATCCTGTGGTACTTGAAGGATATAGTGATGAAAATTGGATCGCCGGATCAAACGAAGTAAAATCCACAAGTGGATATGTTTTAACTATCAGTGGAGGAGCAGTATCTTGGAAATCATCCAAACCGACTTGTATCGCTCGCTTTACAATGGAATCAGAATTTATCGCATTAGATAAAGTCGGTGAAGAAGTAGAGTGGCTCCAAAATTTCTTGGAAGATATTTTGTATTAAACCAAGCCAGTGGCATCAGTATGTATACACTGTGATAGCCAATCGGCAATAGGTAGGGCAGGGAGCATGATGTATAACGGTAAATCTCGTTATATAAGACGAACACTGAATACCGTTAGAGAACTTCTCTCTAGTGAAATTATCACTGTAGACTATGTAAAGTCAAAGGATAATGTTCGAATCCACTTACAAAAGGCCTATCTAGAGAAGGAGTCGAAAGGACATCCAAGGGAATGGGTTTAAGGCCTAGCACAAGTCAGCATGGCGGTAACTCTACCTAGCAGACTGGAGATCCCAAGAGCTAGGTTCAAGGAGATCAAAAAAAGTTGTGTCTGACAGGTTCAACATTGTCAATTACCCAACCCATTCTCATGATGTAGACAATGGTTAGTAAACAAGGATAAGACTTAAAGGCGAAAAGACTTTTAATGATTATCTAAGTTTGGCAGATTTGACCAAATAGTTTAATCTATAGGATTGAATATTTAGAAATCACCTATGTGTGGGTGAAGTATAATATGTTTCAAAGAGAATATTAGTAAACGCCTATTCTCTAAGCTCTCATGAAAATCGGGACATGTTCATGGCTAAAAAGAACAAAATCGTAAGAACCATAAAGTGGTAAATGGCTGGTTGTGTGACATGTTTTGTCTAGGTGTACATTAAAGCTCGACGGTTCAAAGATATCAAATCTACCGATTGACCGAGTGCATCCGATGCATGTTCACTACGGAAAGTTCAAAGGGAAATCCACTTATCCAGATGCAATCAGTCTTTGCTTAATGATCACATACTTGTCCGTAAAAGTTTTACAAAAAATAGTCATTCCCCATTCATGTGGGGGATTGTTGGGTTCATAGTAATGAAAGTGTGTTGAATAGAAAATAGAGAAATCAAGTGGAAGAGAAAAATTGAGTTAACACCAAAAATGGAAAATGTACTCAATTTTGGCAGGTCTACTCTTTCTGTCACATTGGTGGAAGAAGAAAACTTGAGAGTGTGTATAATGAGAAACACTTACTCCACATGGTAAGTGAGTCAAGAAAATAGATATGTCTCATGTTGTCGTCGTCGCTCGCTTGGCTCGGCTTCGAATTTGGATTTGGATTTGGATTTGTCAAATGATCGATCGATGAGATCTTTCTTTTTGGACAAATTTTATTTGACAAAATCTGAACAATGATGAAAAAAGCAGGAAGTATTTCTGAGTTTTAATCCTCCATTTACATGCAGTAACAGTGATGCGATGCTACTGTTTTACATGAATAATGACGCGTGAACAGTGACGCAGAACAGTTGCACTACTTTGGAAACATTGCATTGCTTCAGAACTGGTGCACTGGTTTCTGTTATTTAATTGAACTGATGAACTGGTTGAGTAAACAGATGCAACCATTCAGCAAAAGACGCACTGATTCATGGAAAGATATGACTGTTTATGAAAGGGTGGAATCTTTGATGAACAGACATGAATTTACAGTAAAGGTGCTACCTTTGGAGTGAACCATTGCCTCCTTTATAAAGAGGCATAATTTGGCTATAAATAACCTGGTTTTCATCCACAGGTTAGAGATAGAAAAGACAAATTTGCTAGATCAAAAAACATTATTCTTGTCTTAAAAATACTCTAAATGTGATCATTCAAACCGTGAGTGTGTTCGAAGAATCCGCCTATTTGAGGTACCTCTATAGTCGGATTGAAGGTCATTTTATCCTGAGAGGAAGATTCTATAAACTCGGGTACAGTGAGGGGAGTTATTCCTTAAGGAATGTCCGTGAATTCGGACGACTTGGCCTTAACTATTTTTGTTTCATCTTTATTTTCTGAAAAAATAAATTTACCTCTTGGAAAGATCATTTTGATCTTGTGTTGATGGTATTTGATACTTCATGGTGTTCTTGTTCATACTTGAACTCGAGTTGAAGTTGTTGTTGCAATATACAGATTCTGCATACCCGAATATATTGTGGATATAACAAGATAAAGGTGAATGCAGTGGTGGCTAAAGATTGTTCAGGAAAGTACAAAACCATTAAGGTTGCACTAAAAGTTGCACCAGATAAGAACAAGAAGAGATTTGTGATCTATGTGAAAAAGGGTATTTACATAGAGAGTGTGAGAGTTGAGAAGACTAAATGGAACATTATGATTATTGGGGATGGAAAAGATGCTACGGTCGTTTCTGGCAACCGTAACTTCATTGATGGAACCCCAACATTCCAATCTGCCACTTTCGATAAGTTTTCTTTTTTGTTCAGTACTCTCTAAAAAGAATTAATAACACCTGTTGAGTTTGAAATCGAGAGCGTCATGCGAAAGTTATTAGTTGCAAACTATAAGATTATAAATAAGATGATAACGAAAAATAATACTAAAAACATAATTTTATTATATGATTTGGCCAATTGGCCTACATATAAAACCTAATATTAAAAATAATATTAAAACTAATGAGAGAGAAAATATATGCTATTGTGTTATGGTACGAGAAGGGGTCTTCTATTTATAGATGTCCAAAACCTTTGGTTAAGAAAAAGAATTATATTTTTTCTTTCAGGAAAAGTAAAAGTAATTATGGGAACTTTTATTTTCCTTCTACGAAAAAATAAAACTTAAATATAGTAAGAAAATCAGGACAAAAACCTTAACAAATCTTTCCTTTTTGGCTTGATTTTTTTTTACTTGATCCGTCTTCTCTTCATATCACGTGCATGAACTTGGTTCTTGATGTAATCTTCATAACTGTTACTTGTCATGGTTAAAAATAAGGTTTAATATATCATGGTTAAAAATTGGTTTAAAAGTAATTTTTTATTTTTATTTTTAAAGATGCAGCAGCAAGAGTATTGAAAATATGGTTGAAACTTGTTCTCCACATGTAGTTCGACAAAAATCTTCATTATCATCCAAATTATTGCAGCTTGATTTTGAAACCGCTTTTAACCTATTTAATCTCGTCTCACCACACCATTGGACCATTGAACCGTAAACTCTGATACCACTTGTTGGGTTCGAAATCGAGAGGGCGTCATCCGGAAGCTATTAGTTGCAAACTATGAGACGATAAATAAGATGACAACGAAAAACAATACTAAAAATATAATTTTATTATATGATTTGATCAATTGGCCTATATATAAAACCTAATATTAAAAAGCATAAAACTAATGAGGGAGAAAATCTCCCCCTAAACGAAACTCTTAAAAGACTACATCGTGGATGCTAATGTCTTATGGTATGAGAAGGGTCTTCTATTTATAGATGTTAAAAAACTTTCCTCCAAGAAAGAGGTTAGCCAAATATGAAATCCATGGATGGTTGGGAAGTTTCATTCATTCAAATGGATGGATGCCATGGGTTGGAACCACAGCTCCAATTACCATTTTTTATGTTGAGTATAAAAACTTTGGACTGGGAGCTAAAACCAACAAGAGAGTTAATTGGAAAGGCTTGAAATTGAAACTTACAAGCAAAATAGTAAGCAAGTTCACAGTTAAGCCTTTCACTCAGGGAGACAAATGGCTTCCGGCAACCGGGGTTCCATTTAAGGCTGGTCTTTGAGAGAGTGATTAAATTTGTCCCTTCTCCGAATGCTGCATATAGTGAAAGCTTAGTGCACCGAGCAATCACTTTATTCTTTTACTTTGTCTTTGTTTATGTTTTCATTCATTTTTATCGTTGTTTTGAACTATATATGTTCTATTGATTTGTTCTTTCACGGGGATTTTGTTACACAATAATTATTTTTCAAACTGATTCAATTTTAAATGAGATTTAACAATAACTCCAAATGGAATGATGCGGAGATGAGTTTGTTCATCTTAAATCTTTTTCTTTTATCAACGATCTTTATGTTGAGATATACACAATTAGACATGTGATATAATTAATTTTGTATTTAGATATAGTATTTATTAAAATATAATAATTTGTTTAATTTTAAGAAAGAATTAAATAAACCTTGTATTTGTTTTTGTATCATTTACTTATCAAGTAGATGATTCAATTTATAAAACTTAGCTTATATACGAAAGATTAGATTAGTGGTTCTTATTATAAGTTATAAAGATAATGTTCACAATCATTGAATAAGCCATCAGAATGATTTTTGCACTAGATTAAATATAGTAATATATTTTGATTATTAGAATGTTATGATTTTCACTTTTCATGCTAATATATTTAGTTTGTATATTGAACAAACTAGGTAGATATAAGTATTTTATATTGACCTAATAAAATCTAGCCCATTAAATGTAACTTTATTTTTAATTTTTTGATATAAATTATTAGTTGTATATTAAAGGTTATATTTTGTTTGTTTAGTTTGAACTATTAAAAGTGAATTCTTTTGTGGGTTAATATGCATGATAAATTGGATGATAATAACATACATTGGAAAAGTAATAGTTAGTTGATGAAATCTATGTCTCGATCTACAAAACGATAACACAAAGCCATCAGACATGGCACATGCATCTTTGACATCACCCTTGTTGTCTTTTGAAATGTAAATTTTCATTAATTTTTAATATTTACTGAAGAATGTACAGATAAACATTGCAATAAAAGTATAAACCAAGAGTAAAACTATAACAAAAAGTGTAACGATCCATTTCATTGTTATTAAAAATATTTGTGGTAAAAACATAACAATTTCTTTCATCATAATTTATAGGACTAATCCTATAGTATAAGAGTGTATTGTACATGTACTAAGGTCAAACAATACCCCTAGCATAAAGTTAAATTGAAAGTGTTCTTACCGATTGAGTTTCAAGCTAAGTTTAAACTAGGGTCAAGTTCAAACGAGCATATCTCCTAGAATACAAAGAATTATAGGGACAAATACCCATCAAATTAAAGATCTTTGAGTCTTTTTAAAACACTTCCGATCGTTTGTTAATCCGCCTTTGGAGTAAAAAGTTGTGATTATTTGACTTAACACTATTCGTACTGAGAAATTTACCACTGTTGTGGTGGTAACAGGCAATATTTAATGTTGATTTTGATGCGCTTCAGACTCAAAACTCAAATATTTTGTTCTTAAGCCCTAGAGGGGCGATTTACTCATTATTTGGGTGAAAATTCTTCGTTGAGGTAAGTTCCTCCCGTCATCTTCTTCGTATTTCAATTCTTTAACATCCTAGAATCCTTAGAACAATCTTTAAAAATGAAATTCTTGGGGATTTGAACCCTAATTTCATATGATTTTGGGAAAAAACTTATGGATTGAATGTGATAGATCTTTTTAATGGGTAATTGACCTTTGGATAATATTTTAGATCATGAATAAGGGTAGAATTAGTGGGCTAAATTCCCAAATTGGTTATTCAAAAAATTGTGTGATTTGTAGATATTTTGGCAATGAAAGAATGAAGAAAAGAAAAAAGCAATTTTGGTGCGGCTTTCTTGTTCCGAGCTTTTCGATCTAGGTAGACTTGAGATAGATGCACTTAATTTTGATAGTAATGTTGGGATATTTTATGTCTTAACCCTTCATACATGATGTTTAGATGGATTAAATTGTTAAAAATTCTATTAGGCTTTAATATTGTCATGAATTATTATTATACATAGCTGATGCGATACTTGTGGCGTGAAAATTGGTGGAATATGGTGGGAATGATAGTTAAAAGTAATGTAATAATAAGATAATGTAATTGACTCTCACAGTGAAATTTAGAAATTTCTATCTTTTATTTATTCTACCCTTCTCCTTAGTTGCTACATGCTGATTGTGAGATGCGAGGATAGTGGCACAGTTCCCAAGGCCTTCAAAAAGGTTGTGGGGTGAATTTGAGGATATTTTGAGGCTTTAAGAGCTTATAGTTGATTTTGATCAATATTTATTAATTCAAGTGACAGATGGTATTTTGGATTGCGCCAGTAGATTCGGAATATCGAATTTGGGCTAGTAGCGGGGCTGGTTCAATTTTGGGACCTTTATATTTCATTTCGATCATTTGAGGGCAGCCCGGTGCACTAAAGCTACCGCTATGCGTGGTATCCGGGAAAGGTCCCCACCACAAGAGTGTATCGTACGTAGTCTTACCTTACATTTCTACTAGAGGTTGTTTCCAAGACTTGAACCCGTGACCTCCTGGTCACATGACAGTAATTTCGATCATTTATTTGAAAAATAATGAAAAGGATTCTCGGGAATTAATTTTATGAAGACAATTCTTTTTCGAAAATTCGACATTGCTATTGAATCTGGAACATCGAAATTAGCCTAGTAGAATTATTAATTTGTTATTGTAGGATTTTGAACAAATCCCAATGGTCCGTTCGAAGAGTTTTGGCTTATGCCTTTGCTGGTTTTCAGTTGTTTTTGGTGCATGGTTCACCCTTCTTCGCATTCACAACCTTCTCAGTCACGTTCGCGAAGTGTTGTGATTCTTCCCTTCATATTCGCGGTCCCCTCATCGCATCTACTAAGGATAAGTAAATCCTTCATCGTGATCGCGGGAGAGAGTACCGCGATCCTGAAGTATAGTCTTGGGGCAGGTTAAGTTTTCGCTTTAGGTTCGCGACCAGAGACTCTTGTTCGCGAAGTTTCGGGTAGGGCAACCTCGCAATCACGATCAGGGGATCGTATTCACAAAGGCCAATCACCTGGATAGGTCAAAAATTTCTATTTTGGTTTCTCTAATTTTGGACTTCTAGAGCTCTAATTAAGGTGATTTCAAATGAATTTTCATGATTTCTTCCATGAGTAAGTTCCTAAATCTCTATTCCATCATTTCTCATTGATTTCGTCATTAAAACAACTTCAAAATCTGTGATTTTAAATGTGTTTTAGGGGTTTTGCTCGATAAATTATTAAATGAGTTTTTCTTCGAGTCAAGGTCCGATTTCTACTCGATTTCGCGTGATTTTCAACTATAGACTCCTCTTGATATGGAAAACATTATTCTTAGATAAAATTTTGATTCTACCCTTTTTATTTTTGAACTCGTTTTTTCGAACTTGCTTTGGATCCATTTTAAATAAGGTCAATATCGGTATCATTAGCTTCGTTTTGACTTGTAGATGATATATTTGTTTAGATTGAATATATTTGGTGTTTATTCGAGGGAGTCAAGCTTCAGTTTGAGGCTTTGGATGGAGTCAAGCCTCCGATAAAGGGTCAAATTTATCCCTCTACTTTGAAAAATTGGCTAAGTATACCCTTTGTGATAGTTCATGGTCAAGTTTACCTTCATCATACTTTAGAGTCAAACTTACCCCTCTACTTTAAAAAATTAGCTAAATATACCCTTCGTCATACTTTGGGGCTAATTTACCCTCAATGTCATAATTTGGGATCAAATTTACCTTCGTTGTTAAGAATTTTTTCACATATCCTTCCTTTAATAGAAAAGCTAAGATCAACGTTAAATACCTCATTTTTTAAAAATAAAATAAATCTTAATCTAACTCCGCCTGACCTGACAAGCCATATAAAAGACAAATAAATGGACTATTTAACATTAATTTGATTTTTCTATTAAAGAAAAGGGTACATGTGAAAGTTTCTTAATAACGGGGGTAAATTAGGCTCCAAAGTATGACATCGAAGATAAATTTGACCCAAAGTATGACAATAAGGATAAATTTAGTTCGAAAGTATGAAGAAAGATATATTTAACTAATTTTTCAAAGTAGAGGAGTAAATTTGACCCTTTTTCCTAAAACAAAAATAGAATTTGTGAGATGCACCCAGCCAGATAAACTTGAATCCAAATATAGTTTCCTTGATTGATCAATGGGAACCCAAATGAAGTGTTTCATTACTTGATGGGGATTCAACCAACTTGAACCGCTCACATTACAATAACATAATAGCGTAAGGTCGTAAGTTGAGGGCTATCATAACATAAGGTTATTACTTTCACACCCCTCCTTCTCTCCAAGAGATTGACCCTCTACATATTATTTTAGTGGGAAAAGGATCAAAAATATCCCTGTACTTTTATAAATTGGCTAAGTTTATCCCTGATTTTGTTACCAAAGTATGTAAATATACCCCTCTTTTTAACGTTTTTTCATGTAGACTAACAATGGGTGAAATGGACGCCATGTGGCATTCCATCTTAGCACCATATATATATATATATATATATTATTTTTCATTAAAATTTAACTTTTTATCAATTCAACGAGCCATAAAAAGAAGAAGAATACATAAGATTACGATAATAGCAATATATATGCAAAACAATCTCATAAGTTTGAATCTCCAAAACACAAATTTGAATAATCAAAATCTCCCAAAAAGGTCGACAAAAAATTTTAACGATTAACCAGTAATTTTTGTATAAAAAAATTTAGACCAAATTTATAACCCGCCTACACTTTGCCACTTTCCCCTCTTTTACGAACTTCCTTATAATTTCAAAACTCAATTTCAACGTTTTTTTTCCTTCTTTATCCGGAGTTAGAGTTGTTGAACGTTGGTTGTTAGTTGGAAAAGATGGTTGTGTTGAAGAAAAGTAAGAGGGTTTTAAAATTGGGTTTTGTTGGAAATATGTTGAAGGAAACTTAGGAGAAAAATAAGTTGAAAGACCTTCCAAGTCTTTAATTAAAAAAAGGGGGACAAGTGGGTCTTATAGTATAATTAAGTTAAAAAAATAAAGTTGTTTAAACAACTGAGACAGTTGTTCAACAACTGCATTAGTTGTCTCAACAACTATCAAAGTTGTCAAACAACTTTGCACAATTGTTGAACATCTTTGCAAAGTTATCGAACTACTTTGATTATAAAGTTGTCGAACAACTTTGATTGTAAAGTTGTCGAACAACTCGATTATAAAGTTGTCGAACAACTTTGATAGTTATTGAAACAACTTCTATAATTGTTGAGACAACCCTTTTAGTTGTTGGAGCAAAAATGTTTTTAAAAAAATTTGAAATTTTATTTTATCTTTTTTACCTAATTTTTAAAATTTGAAGAACCCTCACTTTGAGAAACTTGTTTGTCCCTTTTAATACAAAGTCTCAAAACTATGAGGATTTTAATGAAAAAGAACACACACACACATACACACACACACACACACACACACACACACACACACACACACACATATATATATATATATATATATATATATATATATATATATATATATATATATTTGGCGCTAAGGTGGAATGTCACGTGACGTCCACCTCACCCAATTGTTAGTCTACCTAAAAAAATCGTTAAAAATGGATATATTTACATACTTTGGTAAAGTAGGGGCATATTTGACCCCATAGTTTAACCAGAATCAAACTTAACCAATTTATGAAAGCAAAGGGATGTTTTTTTACCCTTTTCCCTATTTTAGTTGCCGTCAGTGTTTCGAGTCTCAGATTTAGAGATACTCCAGTTATATTTAGTCTGAAATTTGGGCTCATCCGATGTCCAATATCCACATTAGAACCCAACTAATCAGGATTAATGTCTTGGAAGTCCCACTATAAAGGGAAGCGTTCCCTACCAAATGTGACTGCATTCCCAAGACACAAACCCGAACCCCTAGATAAGGATAGAGTACATACCACTCCATTACAACCTTTGGAAGAACTTGCATATTTTACCTCACAAGTGAAAGCAAGCAAGTTCAAGTTTTTAGCTTTAATAGAGTTTGATGCAGTAAAATAGAATCTACAAACATCCTCTCAATTTTAGACCAAATGCGGTAAGCAAGTGCTGGCTCAACATTATATTTTTCTAAAACCATTACACCCTAAAAATAGATATAGTACACATGATACCTGAAAACTCAGGCTAAACAGTAACGTGCACTTGATTTTTAACTTCCAAACATAATATGTTCTGTCTTCACATACTCACAAGAGAGGAAACCAAAAAAAAACAAAAAAACAAAAAAGATAAGATAAAGGAGTAACTGCTTTCAGTCAAAGCCTCAGAGCATTGAATCCACTTTTGAAATCTAGGCTCCTCATGCTGAAAAGGCTCAAAATTTAAATAAGAAGCTTCTCAATAGCATCCTGCATCAAAAACAAAAAAAGGAAATCCATTTCAGTATTAAAGGGATGATGGATCTCCGTAAAAGTTTATAAATGATAAAAAGAAATCCATCAAGGATAATATTACCTTCAGTTGCTGTATTTGTGATTTCAACTGGCTTCCCTCGTTGCTCGTTACAGAACAAGCAATCACAGGTCGGGTAACACCACATGCTCGACCAAGAGCTTGCTTTGAAGGAACAAAAACGTAAGGGACATTCTGCAATTGAGTAATGAGGATAAAAAAAGTAGGCAATTAGCAGTAATTCTTCATTAGCACAAAATTGTCTGTCATCTCAATGCAAACCTATTTGTCAAAAGTGCAGCTTAGCAATAAAAACTAGAACTGCAGTGTACTAGTAGAGTAAGCATAGTCCATAAACAGAGCAAAAGAACTATACACTTGGGGACTAAGAATAACTTATCACCGGCAAAAAAACCAAGAAATCAGGAGAGAAGAAGAAAAGGAAGAGGATTGGGGGCACACATAAGCAAAAGGTAATCATTTTCCCCACCCCTTAGATTGAGAGAATGGCATCCCTCCAAGTTGTTGAATAGGTTTATTATTATAACTACAGCAGCAGTCACATGTTTCAAAGCTTTTGTCCTTTACATTGACCTAGTTTAATACTAAACCCTAAGTTAATCTTGTGTGTATTAGATTTAAATGTGTCAGACAAAACAACTCTGCGATCTGGAAATTACTCGAACAATGTAATTTTTTTATTTTTGCGATCTGATAATCGTTTGTAATCTTGTAACCTTGTTCGGTGCTTTACTATGTATTTGCGTGGTATCTTGTGTCTTGAGCCGGGGGTCTATCGGAAACAGCCTTTCTACTTCTTTAGAGGTAGAGGTATGGACTGCGTACATCTTAACCCCCCCCCAGACCCCACCAGGTGGGAATACACTGGGTTTGTTGTTGTTGTTGTTGTTGATAATCGTTAGGTCCGCCCCAACTAGCGTGCACCTATTAATTCCATAGGAGACATGCAAACTCCCACCAACAATAGGTACAAAGGTAATTGCGTGAAAAAATCAACTAGTGGTTTTGTCTTTGCTGAGATTTGAACTTGAGAACCTCATAGTTCTCAGCACACTTCATTGACCAGGCCACACCCTAAGGTGCTACCCAAATTATATAATTAATTTAGTTAATCCATGTAATCATGTTCCCTTTGATCTAACCATATGTGAGTTATATCTGTCATTAAAACAGAAAACACTTGTACATTATCCATTGTTATATGGAAATCTGACTACATCCAAAAGGAAAAAAAATGATCTTGCATAATAGTTGGGATAAAGCTTATCAGAAGACTGGAAACACATTCAGTCTCAGCCAGTGTATGTCATGATTTTAAGATGGGTACTGGAGATGAACAAACATAAACTTTTCAACAATAGATAGGCATCAATTTCAACAGTGAGTTACTTGAGCATCAAAGACTGAAATTGTTTACCTTTATTCCATCTGTATGTGTGCCTTGAAAATGTTGCAAATGGGTTATGTGGTGATTGAAGGGGAGGCAACAAAAAGATTTTGAAGAACTCAAAGCATAAGCAAACAATATTAGGAAGTTAAGAAGCTGCTGCATATGCATTCCAAATATTTCACCTATTTAATTATTCTGAGAGGGGAAATCAGGAACAGAAAGATGCTCAAACAAGTAAAGGCATTAGGGGTCTGACTGAGCACAGCAGAACAGAGTGGCTGAGAAGATGACCACGAACAGCTCCGTCTTTCTCTCTGTCCCAACGCCACCATCCCAAAAGTTTCAAATTTTATCACCCAGACAACCTTCTTTTACTTACAATAAGTGGTATACATTGCCCTTAAGCCATGGAACTTCTCTGTTAGAATTTAATCCTTTTCTCTGTTCTTCTTCCACTTCTTCAACTCCTCTTGCTAAAGAAGAAGAAAAAGAAGTGAAAGAAAATGGTTCTAGTGGCGATGTTCTTCCATCTTCGATAAACCAAGAAACTAGGTTTAGCTTTACCTCCCGGAGCATGTAAGGTTTGTGGAAAAAGGAGATTGAAAGTGGCTGTAATGGCGAAGGACGGATACAAGGAGGAATCGCGACAGTTTCAGGTTTTGGTTGGTGGCGACAAAGGCTTACAGGCCTTGCCCAGTTTTTGTTGCTTCTGATGGTAGGTATAAGAGGTTTGGACAAAGCATGGATGAAGTTGTCTCTGGGAAAGGAGGTAGAGTTGGTTTGTCACAATTGTCTGTTGTGACTTTTATTTTAAGAGTTTTTAGTTGTTAATTTTAGTCCCTTGAATTTATTAAGTATTATTTTCGTAATTTTCCTTTAGTCCCTAGAGTTAGTTATGCTTAATTACTGTTGGGACAGTTGTCTATTGGGAATGATTGTGCCATCTATATGTGTATGAATTTTGCGGACAGAGAACACAATGAAGAATATTTTCTGATTCTCTTTTCCCTTTTTCTCTCTTCACTCTCTTCACTGAACATTTCTTTCTTCTCTAGTAACAAGAGCATTACTCTTGTAACAAATGGTATCTCAGAGCCAGGTTGCTCCTCCGCCAACGAAGGCTTCTTGATCGGAATTCCAAGCTCTGCAAGATGATGTGCGAGCTGTTCGAAGCCAACTCTCAGTTTTCGTTGACGATGTGAGCAAACGATTTGAAACCCTAGAAGCGAATCAGGATCAATTTCATACCCAGCTATCTGAAATTCGAGAAACTAATAAGAAACTGGAAGTTATTATCTCGAATTTGGGGCTACCAGCGATTCCTTCTTCTCCGATATCGCATCCGGTGGATTCAACTCCTCACGCTACACCTGAAGGAACCCAGGGTTCACAGAACAAATTGGATGCGGGTCAACCATCCAACACGAAATCCTCATTGGAGCTCAAGCTCAGTACACTCCTTCAGTCATCGAGGTAGGTAAGGGTTTTACCTTCCCACCAGCTCCACTGTTTTCAAGTCCACCCTTATTTCGAAATCCAGCGAACTCATCTCCACCTCCATTGTTACCCAACCCCATAGTTCACACTTCGGAAAATGCTAGCAAACAGAGAACCTTGAAACCAAAAATCAATTTCCCAGATGGAATTACTCCAAGGAGCTGGCTACGAAAATGTGAGAAGTTTTTTGAATTATATAACATCCGTGAGCAGGAAAAACTTAGCTATGCATCTGCGCACCTGGGTGATAGAGTGGATTTATGGTTTGATAGCTATGTAGATAATCAAAGAAGGAGGGTAACTTGGCAACAATTTTGTACTGAAATTTGTAAGAGTTTGGTAGTATGAGACCACGAGATATTGTGGATGAATTCAACAAGCTTGTGCAGGTGGGAACTGTAGATCAATACCAGGAAAAGATTGAGCAGTTGGTTGGCTTGGTTGGCTATATGATCATCATTAACCCAATGTTGAATGAAGCTCACTATGTAGCAAGCTACATTAGTGGACTTAAACCACAACTAGAACTGAAACCACTGGTGAAGTTGGCATATCCATCTACCAATATGGAAGCTTATGAAGCAACAAAATTATATGAAGAATCGTTTCAAGCTCTCATCCCATTGATTCCTTCCAGATCTTATCAAAGCCTCAATCCAAAACCATTAACCAACACTGTTTACCAAAAAAAATCCACAGCTCCACATCACTAAACCACCTGCAAACCTACAAAACCAAACCTTTGAGGCTCACTTACCCAAACCAAAAACCACAAGTTAGAGCTCCTTTCAAACCAAATGCATTACCACCTAACCTAGAAGCATTGAGGGAACAAGGTCTTTGCTATAGATGTAAGGAGAGGTACTTTCCTGGACACCAATGTAAACAAAGAACCTTACATACTATTGAAGGGGTTGAAATAGAACCTGAGGGAGAACAACCAAAAAGAGTTTGTGGATGTACTTGAAACATTGGAAGAAGGAGGGGAAGAACAAGCTGAGATTTCCTTAAATGCCTTATTGGGGCAAAGTTCAGACAATGGAAAGAGTTCCACAACTAAAATTGTAGGGTATGCTTGTAAGATGCCAATGACAATACTAATTGATAGTGGTTCAACCCACTCTTTCATCGACCCTTACATTGTTAAGATGCTTAGGTTACCCGTCCAACCAATGAGGAGGTCTATAAGTGTAATAGTGGCTAATGGTCAAACAATGAGTTGTCAGTATGAGAGTCCCTCCTTTGGGTGGAAAATGCAAGGTGAGCAGTTCAATTTCAAGTTGAGATTGATGAAAGTTGGGCGTTGTGACATGATCCTAAGGATGGATTGGATTGATATGATTGCTCCAGTTATCCTACACACAAGACCACATAGCATAAGTTTCATGGTGGATGGGAGAATGATAACATTGTATGACATGACAGAAAATCATGTAGTTACACATGTGGATACTGAAGCTTTGAAAAGAATGCTACAATGTGGTACATGTGAGGTGGTGGCTAAGCTATCTATGGTAAATGTTGGTGTGACTAGCAAAAATCAAGAAACAGTGCATCCTGATATCCAGAAGTTGTTGAAGATTCATGCCCTCATCTTTCTAGAACCCAAAGAACTACCACCAGAAAGACCTTGTGATCATGTGATCAATCTGATTCCAGGAGCTCAGCCTTTCAATCTCAGGCCTTACAGGTATTCTTATGATCAAAAGAATGCCATAGAATCTATAATCAATGATATGCTTAAGGCTTCAACAGTTATACCTAGTCAATCCCCTTTTGCATCCCCAGCCTTGTTGGTTAAAAAGAAGGACTCTACCTGGAGATTCTGTGTTAATTACAGGAGATTAAATAATCTTACTGTTAAAAATAAATACCCTATACCTATGATTGATAATTTGTTAGATGAGTTATTTGGAGCTACTGTGTTTTCTAAGGTGGATTTAAGGGCTGGTTACCATCAAGTGAGAATGAAGTCAGGGGAAGAACATAAAACAGCTTTTAAAACCCATCATGGTTTATGGGAATTCGGAGTCATGCCTTTTGGTTTAACCAATGCCCCTGCTACCTTCCAATCCTTGATGAATACTATTTTTAAGGATCAAATGAGAAAATTCATGCTAGTGTTTTTTGATGATATACTAGTATATAGTAAATCTATGGAAGAACATATCAAGCACCTGGAAATTATGCTGAAACTGTTAAAGCAAAACAAGCTCTTTGCCAGGTTGAGCAAATGTAACTTTGGTCAATCTCAAGTTGAGTATTTAGGGCACGTAATTAATGGTGCAAGAGTGAGTACTGCTCAGTCTAAAGTTACAGCAATGGTGGACTGGCCACAACCTAAAACAGTGAAGAAGTTAAGAGGTTTCTTGGGACTCACTTGGTACTACAGAAAATTTGTGAAGGGCCATGCATATTGGAGTAAACCACTAACTAATTTACTGAAGAAAGGAGAATTCCAGTGGACTGAAGAAGCTACTAAAGCTTTTGAGGAATTAAAAAGAGCTATGACCAGTACCACTACCTGATTTTACTAAGGTTTTTATTTTGGAAGTAGATGCTTGCAACATTGGGATTAGAGCTGTTTTGATGCAAGATA
The DNA here is from genome assembly GCA_030864225.1 of Capsicum baccatum var. pendulum. NCBI lineage: Eukaryota > Viridiplantae > Streptophyta > Magnoliopsida > Solanales > Solanaceae > Capsicum > Capsicum baccatum. Next base: position 192,920,029 of record CM061559.1, on the reverse strand, counting down.
AGAGACAGTAGCCTTCATGAGTCAAGCCCTGAGTAAAAAGCATTTGGGCATGTCCACCTATGAAAAAGAGTTGATTGCTCTATTACAAGCTGTGGACAAATGGAGACACTACCTCCACCCGCAACACTTTATCACAAAAACTGACCATTTTAGCTTAAAGTTTTTGCAGAAACAGAGAATCACCACCTCTCTACAGCACAAAGGCTTGACTAAGCTCATGGGTTTGAGTTTTGAAATTCAGTACAAGAAAGGAGTAGAAAATGTTGTTGCTGATGCAATATCTAGAAAGCTAGATCAACAGGCTGAAAATGATAATCCCAAAGGGTTGAGTCAGACCAAGAGTGATACTTCACAGTGTCTACTAATCTCACAGCTGCAACCCAAATGGATTGAGGAGTTATTAGCCAGTTATGAGGGTGATCAAGAGGTCCTACAAGCTACTACTATGCTAAGCAGCAATCGAAATCCAACCTTGAACCTATCCATTCAACAAGGAATTTTGAGGTACAAAGGAAAGGCTTGGGTGGGAAAGCATGGGATGTTAAGGCAACAATTGATCATGACAATTCGCACCTCAGGTCTAGGAGGCCATTCTGGTGTTTGGGCCACCTATCAAAGGTTAAAAGCTATTTTTTATTGGACTGCTATGATGGAACAAGTGAAAGTGGTTGTTCAAGAGTGATATTTGTCAAAGGTGTAAGGATGAACAGGTGGCTTATCCTGGATTATTACAACCTCTACCGGTACCTGAAAGGGTATGGGAGCACATATCCATGGACTTCATTGAAGGATTACCCAAGTCTGAAGGGAAAAATACTATCCTGGTAGTAGTGAACAGGTATAGTAAATATGCACACTTCATCACACTATCTCACCCATTCACTGCTTCACAAGTAGCTAGAGCATTCTTGGACACTGTTTATAAATTGCATGGGTTGCCTAAAAGTATAGTATCTGATAGAGATAAAGTGTTTATCAGCAATTTTTGGAAGGAACTTTTCAAAATGTTACATGTGCAGTTGATTTATAGTTCAGCATATCACCCATAAACTGATGGGCAAACAGAAAGATTGAATAGGTGCTTGGAGAATTATTTGAGGTGTATGACAAGGCACAAACCAAAAGAGTGGCACAAATGGATTTCCCTAGCAGAATTTTAGTATAACAGCAACTATCATAGTGCTCTGAAAATGGCACCATTCAAAGTTATATATGGATATGACCCTTCACAATTAACTTTTGAATTGATAGCTCAATCTAAAGTGGAAACTGTTGATCAAGTTCTCAAAGAAAGACAAATCATGGCCAAGGTGTTGAAAGAGAATCTACTCAAAGCTCAGGGCAGGATGAAGTTATATGCTGACAAAAAGAGAACTGAGAGACAATTTGAAGAAGGAGATTGGGTGTTCCTTAAGCTACAACCCTATAGACAAACATCAATAGCTGTAAGGAAAAGTCTCAAACTAGCATCAAGATTTTATGGTCCTTATCAGATTGTGCAGAAGATTGGACCAGCTGCTTATAAGTTGGTGTACCACCAACAGCTAAAATACACCCAGTCTACCATATTTCACAACTGAAGAAGAAAATAAGGAGTCAAGTGATCCCTACTGTTGATCCTCCCATTCGTTCACCTGAAGAGCAACCTCTAGTGCAACGTGTAGCCATATTGGATAGAAGAATCATCAAAAAAGGGAATAAAGCAGCTACTCAAGTCTTGGTGCAGTGGATGAACTTACTACCAGAAGAAGCAACATGGGAGGATTATCAGTTTATCAAATCTCAATTTCCAGATTTTGCAGAATTTGGAAGGGAAGATTTTTCTTAAGGGGGATGGATTGTCACAATTGTATGTTGTGACTTTTATTTTAAGAGTTTTTAGTTGTTAATTTTAGTCGCTTGAGTTTGTTAAGTATTATATTCGTAATTTTCCTTTAGTCCCTAGAGTTAGTTATGCTTGATTACTGTTGGGACAGCTGTCTATTGGGAATGATTGTGCCATCTATATGTGTATGAATTTTGCCGACAGAGAACACAATGAAGAATATTTTCTGATTCTCTCTTCCCTTTTTCTCTCTTCACTGAACATTTCTTTCTTCTCTAGTAACAAGAGCATTACTCTTGTTACATAGTTCCATCGAGCTGATGTTGAAGTTCAATCAAGCACGAAAAAGAACGGACGAAGTGATCAAAGAGCTAACTGTTAGAAGGTAATTTAGTCAGCTTCAAGACAATTATCTTTCAAGAAACTAAAGGAGGTTAATATTGTTGAAGTCAGTTGTTTATTTGGCTCTCTAGGTTTTTTCCTGTGATAAGAACTTGAATAGTGTGTATTTATATTAGTCCCAAGCTAAGTTGCTCGGACTCGGGTGCAGGTGTCCGATATGGGTGCGGATCTAGAGATTGGATCCTTCCTGAGCTAAATTTTAAGATTCGGGAATATGTATCTAGATATGGATACGGGTGCGGGGACTCATCTAAAAATTAAGTCAAATATCTAAAAATAAAGTTCTTAAACTTAAATCATGAGATATCATGTGGAGAACTTAAGGAGAAAATATTGATCAAGGAGTCAAAGAGATAAAAGGAAAAGGAGCAGCATAGAAGTTTCTAAATACAAGGTATTCAATTTTCTTCAAAGTACCAAAACCGGTCACTCCTTTTTATTGAACTGTCGATTTTGGTCAAAGTATCCAAAATCTGTTGACTAGATCCGGTACGGATCCCACACCCACACCCATGTCGTGTCGACACGAGCATTGAAAGTGAAGAGTCCGACTAACTTAGGTCCCAAGTTGTTTTGTGTCAGCATTTAAACTGCTTGGATATGCTTTATTTAAGTCGAGGGTCTATAGGAAACAACCTCCCTATCTCTAAGAGGGCAGGGTAAGGTTTGCAAACACTCTATCCTCCCCAGCTCCCAAATCCCATTTGTGGGATCAGGGATAGCACTGGGTATGTTGTTCTTCATTCTTGTTGGTTATTTGTGCCCGCTATTGTAATCAAGATGAAATATATCATTTTAATTTCAGTGATACTAGTTTGCAACACAAAAAAACAAGGGTAAAGGCATTCCAATATCACCAACCTCAGCATTCCACCATTTTTTGAGACAAATATCAGAGGCATCTTTTCAGAAAGACCGTCCATGAAAGCAATGTCTTCCAAACATTTCAAACAGAAGAATCATAAACTCGTGTAACTCCCTTTCCCTTCCAACAGGAAAAGTAACTACTTTCACATATATAAGATCCTAGAACTTCCTTGAGAAAATTTTTTGAGCTTGACTATATGACAATCGAAGTTCAGGCTCTAAGCATCTTTAAGAAGATACCTAGATAATTCTTCAAATTGACCAACGAGGATTTTAATTTGAATTCGTAGTCTAGCTCAATGATTTGAACATATGCAATGAAGAGAAATATAAGGATTTTCTTACACACTCTTGGTCTTCTTGTTTTAGTTTGTTATCCAGGCCAAATAAGGAGGCTAAGTGTCAAAAACAAAAAACACAAAAATCAGCCTGATAACTCTTTCTAATAGAAAATCTTCTGCGGCTGGAATCCACTTCCTCCAACCAAGCGTTTTTGTTTCTTTAGGAAGAGGGGGACACAGGCGGGTTGGTGCTGGGGCATGACGAAGCATTTTTATTGCTAAATAGAGAGCAGATATGTATGTGAAAAACAAGAATGCAGATGATACGACACTGGCTTCCTGTGTTGCCCAGACTCTTCACAATTGTCATCAGGGTGTTTCAAATCCTTCAAAAGTAGTGCATTTTTGGAGGATCCGACACTAGTGCTCCCACATTTTTCCAGAGTCCGAGCAACTTAGATGGCTCCAACTAGCCTATTCTATAACTCTCCGTCATATACTATTACATTTAAACTTTTCAGCATTTATAACCCCAAACGTCACTAATAAATAAGGCCCCTGTAAATTGATATATCACAAAATGAGGTGAAGTAGTATTCCTTCACCAAAAAACCATAAAAGGCTAAACATCACACTTATAAAGGTTAATAACAGACTTAATACAAATAACTGCGCTTCGGTCAAGCCATCACGCTATATTAAGAAAACGAACCAATCTTCTTCTTATCTTAATAAAAAAGTTCATTTTAACAAACAAACAATCAGAACAATTTTACACATAATTTCGGTAGTCCAAATTCAGTAGTAATAACCAGCCAAAAGAGGTATTAAAAGACATAAAGATAAACAATACTCGTTCGTTCACTTTTACTTGTCCACTATTCCGAAATACCATTTCACTTTTACTTGTCATTTTAACATATCAAGAAAAGACAATTATCTTTTTCCATGTTCCATCCTTAGCATTAGTTACTTATTTCAGAAATCATTATCCGAGGCCTAATACTAAACATCAATAAATATGGGCATTATAGTAAAATGCTTATATCAATCATTGGTCGTTAAGGGTCGTGAGAAGTCCAAAGTTGACAAGCAAAAGTGAACGGAGGGAGTATTACCTTATCTTCAGCAAGGAGTGGAAGGTGAAGAAGGATTTCAAGTGGCTCTGTGTCTGCTGCCATGACAACAAATTCCGCAATTCCTCTATTTAATGTCTTCGTAGCTGAAACAAAACCAAATTTCTCAATTACATCAACAAGCAAAACTATACACTAAAAAAAAAATAAGAATTGAAAATTGTTTGAAATGTTAAACCTTCATTAGCACCCTTCTTAAGCTGTTTATAATTAGCAGCTTGTTGAACCAAGTCCATTATTGTCGTTGTAAGCTGCGCATCCGCAAGTGGGTATGCTTTTGGATTCACAGCTTCTGTAGTCTGTAATTCAACATTTTCAAAAACCAAAAAAGACATTATATTTTTGTGATGAAAACATCAAAACCGGTCAACGAAAAAAGGCAGCCGGTGCACTAAAGTTCCCCTATACGCTAGGCCAACAACAAATACAACACATATGACACACGCACACATAAAGAGACAATTGGGGGGGGGGGGGGGTATACCATGGTGGCAAAGAGAGTTGAGAAAGTGGGAAGGAGCTGCAATTAGGGTTTATGGAAGACTAACAACAGGAAAATGATAGGGTTTTAAGTGAACGAAAGGGCGCTATTTCCAGAAACGGGTTTTATTTAGTTACAGTCATTTCATAATTTCTAAATGACAATTTTAGGACTGCAAACCCGATTACTCGATTACAGTGGAATTTAGCCAAATAATATTAATAAAAATAACAAATTGATAATAATAATAATTAAATAAAATAAAGAAGACATAAATTTAATGTGGTTCGATTAATGCAATCTACGTTCATAAGCAGAAAAGAACAATTTCACTATATCAATAAAAGTACGGAGAGGTTACAAAAATTAGAGTAGTTACTCTAATTAACTCAAATATATCAAGAGAACATTCTCACAAGATCGCTCCAAAAGAAGGGCTCACACAAGTATTTTTCGACATCCACTCTCTAACTAAATACTCTAATAGAAAGGGAGAAGAAAGAAAAGAGAATGAAAGAAAACTCTTGTAAATTGATATGTTATGAAGAAAACTCTTGTAAAATGCAAATTTCAACATTTTCATGTGAATTGGAGAAATTTCCAATTGTAAAATCTTTGACAGCAAAATACTTTGATAATAATAACAAACACTCTTCCTTAAATCTTGGGTCGAATTTTACCAAGTGTGAACCTAAGAAAAAACAAACGCCACATTACAAATCTTCACATGGCTTGAGTTTGTTTAATATAGTAAATTTGCTTTTTTTCTTTAAAAGTCCGTGTGGGCAAAATCATTCTTCATAAATGGCAATTAAGTTCAAGCTTTGTGAGCATGACAGCAGGATTGTCTCTAGTGTTGATCTTCTGAACAGAGACCTTTCCTTCAACAATTGTTTCCCAAATAAAATGACACTTGATGTCAATATGTTTCGTCCTCTCATGATACATTTGATCTTTAGTCAAATGAATGACACTTTGAAAATCACAAAAAATAATAATACCATCGTAGTGTGGCCTGTGTTCAGAAAATAGACCCTGCAACCATAAGACTTTTTTCATCTCCTTGGTTACTGCTATATATTCTGCTTCGATAGTAAATAAAGCTACTACATATTGTAATGTAGCTTTCCAACTGATAGCACAATCACCAATGCAAAATATGTAGTCAGCCAGTGATATTATTTTGTCAAGATCACCTTCATAATCTGAGTCTACAAAATCAATTAAAGTTTTAGTATTTCTTCCGAACTCCAAACATGCGTTTGAAGTACCTCGTAAGTATCTGAGAATATATTTCACCGCCTACCAATGTGCTTTTCTAGGATAAGACATATATCAACTTATCATACATATTGCTTGTGAAATGTCTGACCGTGTACATACCATTGTATATTACTGCCAACTGCACTAGAGTATGGTGCCTGTGTCATATACCTTTTTCCTCTGGCTATGGTGATTGAGCAACTGATAACTTAAAATGAGCAGCAAGAGGAATACTGATTGGTTTAGCTTCTTTTATGCCAAACCTTCACGACCTTCTCCAAGTATTTCTTCTGGGTCAAGGTCAGCTTGTTGACTTCTCAATCTCTTCTAATCTCCATGCTAAGGATTTTCTTAGCTGCTCCCAAATCTTTCATTTCAAATTCACTTTTCAGTTGACCTTTAAATTGTGAATTTCTATCAAGTCTTTAGCAGTAATGAGCATGCCATCAACATATAACAGTACGTAAATGAATGAATCATTATTTAACTTCTGAAAGTAAACACAACTATCATACATGCTCCTTAAGTAACCATGACCCTACATTAAAGAATCAAACCTCTTGTACCATTGTTTTGGAGACTGTTTTAATCCGTACAAAGATTTCTTTAACAAGATAACATGCTCTTCGTTTCCTTCAATTTCAAATCCTTCAGTTTAATACATGTGTATTTGTTCCTCAAATTCTCCCATGTAAGAAAGATGTCTTAACATCAAGTTATTTTAATTTCAAATCATGCATGGCAACTAAGGCAAGCAAGACATGAATAAAGCTATGTTCAACAACAAATGAGAAAATATCATTAAAATCAACTTTTTGTACCTGACTATAGCTAGCAACTAATCATGTCTTATACCTTGTATCTTCAACTCCTAAAATTTCTTTTTTTTTCTAAAAGACCCATTTGCAATCAATGATTTTGGTTTCTGATGGCAACTTCACAAGTGACCAAGCACCATTCTTATGGAAAGATTTAATTTCTTCATTCATTGAAATTAACCATTTAGCTGAGTCAGCACCAGAAACTGCTTCTGAATAATTTGATGGTTCTTCAGTTTTTTTAGTTTTCTGTGCAACTAAAAAAACAAATACAACATGAACTCCATACCTTTTTGGTTCGTGAATTTATCTTCTTGGTCTATGTGTTGCTATAGAATACTCATTTGCTTCAACTTTAGAAGTCACAACTTCTGGCTCAACTCTGGAGTTTCAACTGTATATTGTTCCACAGTTGATGAGCTTGACTCAGAAGGTATGCCAAGATCAACCTCCACATGTTCATACATATCATGCTCTTTGTTCTTGTAACAAGAACTAGAAGACTCTTTACTGGAATATAACAGATGATTCAGGAAAAGTTACATCTCTGCTAATTATAAATTTTGGTGACTTGGGATCAGGCCACCAAAGTCTGTATTCTTTCACCTCAGATGCATATCGAAGGAGAATATATTTTTTTGCACTTGTCTCTAGTTTTCCATAATTTGCATGCATGTACGTAGGACAACCAAAAACTTTTAAGTCAGAATAATTAAAAGGTGTGCCAGATCATATTTCCTTTGGAGTCTTGAAGTTCAAAAGTGCAGTAGGAGCACTGTTAATAATATAATAAGTTGTAGAGATAGCCTATACCGAAAAGCATTTGTCAACCCAGCATTTGAAATCATGCAATAGGCTTTTTCTAAAAGAGTATTGTTCATCCTTTCTGCAACACTGTTTTATTGAGGTGTCATCCTTACAGTGCGATGTAGAGAAAGTCCTTTATTTTTGCAAAATTCATTGAACTCTAAGTCATTATATGTTCAAAGCCGCTTAACCTATTTTTATTTGCTTCTCAATCAAAACTTTCTATTATTTGAAAGTTAAGAAAATATCACTTTTGTTTTTCAGGAAATAAACTCAAACCTTACTTGAATAATCATCAATGAAAGTTAACACCTGGCACCATCTTTTGATGGGGTACGGGAAGGACCCCAAAGATCTGAATGAATGTAGTCCAAAGCATCTTTCGTTCGATGAACTGCTGGAGATTTGAAGCTGACTCTTTTCTAATTTTCAAATACACAATGTTTGTAGAACTCTATTTTTTAATGTTTTATCCACACAAGAAACCTCTTTTGCTGAGGATGGAAAGACCTTTTTCACCTATATGCCCCAATCACATATGCTATAATTTGGTGATGTCAGGATCGAACTGATTTGAAGTGAAAACTATAACAACACATATAACAATGGATCCCAATAAAGTGTACAACGTACCTGATCTGCGTACTTTTAAGATCACAAGAGCAACTAGAGAGACTTTCAAAACTCTACTTTCACTTGTGTGTTTGCACCTAAGAGATTTTAGAGTGCCCAATGAAATGAGATTTTTCTTCAAGTCAGAAACATTTCTAACATTAGTTAGAGTTCTCACTACACTATCGTGCATTCTAATACAAACTGTACCTATACAAAAAACTTTACAAGAAGTATTGTTGTCATCAAGACAACTCTACCTCCAACAGATTAGAATGTGGTAAAGAAATACCTATTGGGACACATATAATAAAAACAACCCAAATTTAAAATTCACTTATCATTATATTTAAAACTATTATTAGTAGCTAAAAAAATTGTTCCCTTAGACTCATCAATAGCTACACTTGCTTCGATGGGGTCAATATTTTGGTGCTCATTTTAGTTTTTCTTATGCTTTTCTTTGTTTTTCAACTTATAGCATTCAGAAATGATATGACCTTTCTTAAGACAGTATTTGCACACTACATTTTTGTATCTAGACTTTGACCTTGTTTTAGACCTTTCGTTGTTTAATTCTTTCTTATTAGATCTACTTCTTACAAATAATCCTTCCCCATAGGTTCCGCTACTTTCCCCAGTAATATCTCTAAATTTTTTGTTTCTTTGATTTTAAGATAGATTTAATTTCTGCATAAGAGATATTATCCTTTTCCATAAAAGCATAGTATCTCTAATATGCTTAAATGATCTAAGTAAGGAAATAAGTAATAAGACAGCTTGATCTGCATCTTTGACTTCAACATCTATATTACTCAAATCCATAAGAATAGAATCAAATGCATCAATATGTGAGAGTATAGAAGTACCTTCAACCATACAAAATGTGTAAAGCTTTTGCTTCAGGTAAAGTCTATTTTTTACTGTCCTCTTCATATACAAGGTTTTTATTTTTTCCCACATGTCTTTTGCTGTAGTTTATGTAGATACTTCACATATAACCTTATTTGAGAGATTTAGAATGATACATGATTTTGCCTTTTTGTCTATGACAGTAAGATCTTCGTCCGTCATATTTTCTGGCTTCATCTCTTTGACTTCCAATGTCGTATCTAGGCCATCCTTAGGATAACTTCTATCTTTTATTTTACATCCTGAAGTTTGCACTTTGATCAAGTTTCTCAACGTAAGTCTTTGTTGTAGTCAATATAACATTGTTTGACTAAATTTTGCTATAATTGGGTTCACCACTTATTTCATCAGAATAAAATCAAATGAATTAAGACGTGAGAGCATAGAAGTACCTTCAACCATACGAAATGTGTAAAATTTTTGCTTCAGGTAAAGTCTTTTTTCCACTATCCTCTTCATATACAAGGGTTTTAGTTCTTCCCGCATGCCTTTCACCGTAGTTTCTATAGATACTTCACGCAAAACCTCATTTGACAGATTTACAAGAATACCTGATTTGCCTTTTTATCTATGACTGGCAAATACTTCGTTTATCATATTTTTTGGCTTCATCTCCTTTCTTTCCAGCCATATCTAAGCCATGCTGAATTAGAATAACTTTTAAATTTTATTGCCACATCCTGAAGTTTGTACTTCGATCAAATTTCCAATGTAAGTCTTTGTAATAGTCATTTTGGCTACTGAAAATAACCTGGTTAAACCAGTCTCTGATAACAATTTGTTAGGATCGCGAACCTGATTATGACAGAATTTAGTCAAACAATGTTATAATGAAAATAACAAAGACAACAAATTGATAATAATGATAATTAAAAAAATAAAAAAGACACAAATTTAATGTGATTCAGTTAGTGTGACCTACATTCAAAAGGAGAGAGGAGCAATTTCACTATATCAATAAGAGTATAATAGAAAGGTTAAAAAAATTAGAGTAGTTACTTTAATTAACCCAAATACCTCAAGAGAAAAATCTCACAAAATCATTCCAAAAGAGGGCTCACATAAGTGTTTCCAACCCCACTCTTTAACTAAATACTCTAGTAGAAAGAGGGAAGAAAGATAAGACAATGAAAGAAAATTCTTATAAATTGATATGTGATGAATGAGAAAAAAGGTACCTATTTAGAGAGATGAGAATGAACTTATTGCTGTCATCCATGGTATTAATAAAAGATGTAAATTTTAGCATTTTCATGTGAATTGGAAAGATTTCCAACTGCAAAATCTTTGACAGCAAAATACTTTTCAATGGCAACAAACAATCTTCCTTAAATCTTGGGTTGGATTTTACCAAGTATGAACCTAAGAAAACACAAAGGCCACATTACACAAAAAATGAGGGTTATTAATACATAAATTCTCATAATATTTAAAAATTATGAAAAATTCTAAAAATTAAAAATAACCCTTGATACATATCTAATGTAGGCAACTCCATCATTGTCGTCTAAATCATAAATTTTTAGCTACTCATCATAATCCAACTCTAATTGCTTATCCAAAAACTTGATGGATGGTTCGTGCCCAACTGCAAAAAAACACTTTAAAATATTTAAATCTGAGACTTCTATTGCAACAATATTTTTCACCTTCAACCCACCTAAAAGCTTCTCTTTATGAGCCTCCACAATAATAGAGTTCCAAATCACTTCAGTTTTATGGTTACTTAATGCCCTTTTTGCATTATTTTAAATGACCTAAATTCATCCTTCCTATGAATAATATACACTTTTGAACCACAAACGATGCAAGCAAATATACTCTTATTCTAGAGATGAGATATAAGTGATGTTTTCTGGTGACTCGAGTTCATCGGAGATGGATTTCACCATGAAAAGATGGTGGAGAGTAGAAGAGTTACTTAATTATTTTTTAATGAAGGTTGAGAGAGTTAATAAGTAGTGGTATTAATAGAGATTTTCTAAAATGAAAGTGTGAAGATTGAGAAGAAGATCAATTCATTAAAATAAATTTCATGATACATACAAATGTATCACTATGCATATGTATCTTTCCCTTATAATACAAAAAAAAAATTTGATATATTTTGATAGTGCACTGTTGATGCATTTAACTGTGAACCTATTTTATATTTCTTTCCTTCAGTATATATTTTTTTTTGATACATTAGTTGTCATTTGTTACATTTTAGATTGATACATATGAAATTTAGTTAATTTTGCGATACATTTGGTATGTGCACCCATTGATACATTATTTTGATACACTATAACCTGTGAAAAATAATTTATATAATATTGATATAACTTTGTTGATACATTTTATATATGTATCAATTTGGCTTTATATTCACTGCTCATTATACATTTGTTTCATATAATGATAATACATATATATATATATATATATATATATATATAGTATATGTATAGTACATAAATCAGTATATTTTGTGTACAAACTTACTTATTACTTTGATACATATGTCAGTCAAATTAACACGTATATTATTTAATTTTGTAGGACATTAAGTTGGTGGTAAAAAATGATCAATTATATTATTGTGTCCAACCGCACACGCAAGTGTATGTGGTCGTGCAAGTAATAGTGAACCTTTTGAGCTGAATATCAATCCCACAAGGACTTGGTGTTTAGCAAGCAATTCAATTCTAACTATACTAATGAGATTAAATAAGTGCGAGTTGTGACCAAGAGAGAGTTTGAGTTTTAGATATTTGAAAGTAACAATAGATAATAACGAGAGTATAAAGTGGTTGAAACAATAATAAGGAGATAGGGTCAAGGCAATTTGAACAATCCTACAAAGCTATATAATCTCATTGGTCAAGTTAACTATATTGATTGTTGATTTACGGGGTTGATAATATGATTATGGTCTTTTGAGCCTCTAATTGTATATTTAATTAGCCCCACAGCTACATCGTTGAGTGGAGATATGAGAACTAATTCAAATGCATCTGTATTTCATTTCGTATTTGAACCAAACAAGACAAATTATTTATATTCCCAAACTAATTGTGAATCCTATCTTTAATTCATCTAAAAGACAAGAACCCACTCCATATGTTCCACGTTATAATACGAAGTTCCTTCTTGGGGCTCACGATAGAAATATAAATGTATTCTAAGGGTCATGAGTCAACAGAATAGTATTTACAAGAACACCTGAACAACCAACTATGATAATTAACTTTAAACCAACTTAACTAAAAACTAAGTAATAATGTTTGTAGCCTCAACCCTGGAAAGAAGGGTTTTAGCCATTCATAATCTACTTTAGAATCACCAAATTAACTCAGTTCATACAAGAATTGAGTAATGAAAAGAGAAGAAAAAAAATTTTATTTGGAGCCTTCCTCGTGTATTTTTTTCTCCTAAGTCGTCCAAGAATGTTTAGAATAGAAACTAAGATTCCTATTTATAGTGTAGTACAAGTTGCACTCGTAAAAGCCCAAGGCTATAGCACTTTAAAATCGTGAGGGCTAGGCAGCGTGCCACACCCTTATCTCAAGGGCTAGGCAGCGTGCCACACTCTTATTGCACATGGCTACTAATTTTTGCACCTTATTTTTTGTCCAGTTTCATTCTGTGCCAATAAAATAGAGCTTAGATTTCATGTCATGGAAACATGTTTCAACCTCTAATTTCTCATTATTGTGTAATCCTTATACTTGTATTTGAGTACCATAGCTTGTAGTTGCCTTTAAATATCCTTGTATGCTCTTCTTGCTTTTCGATAATTTGATACTAATGCTTTCAATCATCCACAAGATCGGTATTGTCATCCAAATCAAGCTCACTCCTTGCAACAATCTAGACTTGAAACACTAATCATATTCATTAGTTAGCTCACTAAATATATGAAAGTATAGGCAATAATTAGTATTTGGACATATAAATAAACCCAGGATCATCACCACACACTCAAGGCCTTATACATCCTCGAACAACTCTTTACACTAAGAACACTCAAGAAAGACTCTAAAATCACTACTTTCACTAAGACACTCAAGCTAGAACGACAACGGCTCCATGAATAACAATTTCCAAATTAAGCATGTCATATTACAATTGCAAAACCTATGAATACTACTTTGAGACTTCCTAGCCTCAAGAATTGACTCTACTATGTTGGAAAACTCTTGCACATCACTCAACACAGGGATCATATAAGTCACTTATCCATTATTAAACATGTGCCCCACCACAACAGAGTCACTCATATTCACTCACATATATGCAATTTAACACAAATGGGTGTAAGAATCAAATTATGCTCACTCTCAAAAAGAACTCGCATGTCACATAAGATGAACCATAAGATTGTCCTTAATGTAATAGTCCACTAATATCAAAACATCAAGGCTCAAGATAAAAAAGGATTTTAATAATTGCAATGTAGGCTAAGGGATTGGTAGGAACTATTCTAGCCAGTAATAGTGACTATCTTCCATAAGCACTTTAACACATCACACTTTACATTGGACTCCTCGCTAACCAATCAATTTTCTCACCATTGTTATCTTTACACCTCTCTTTTGTTTTGGTCCATCTCTTTAAGCTAGTTTACACTTCTCTAGTAGGGAGAATTTTCTATCAACATATGATTCACTTTTAAGCAATTTTTATTTCTATTATATGACTCCTAACTGCATCACATAAACTTATTCCACACCAATAAATACTATTTTAGGGCTTCGTTTTTACCTTTTTCCTTCTTAATTTTTACACTGCTTAATATTTTGATTTTTTAACTAAAGCGCTTAGGAGTTATGCATTAAATTTTGGTCAATTAAAGAAAAAGAAATAAGCTACATATGAGGCTACCAAAGGCTAAATGCTTAACAACGCTAACTATAACCATACAAAAATGGTAGGTAAAACAGGTATGAAACATGCTATCAAAGAAATGTTATATCAACTCCCAAACTCAACATTCTTTGTTTTTCTTTGCACACACACTTGGTAAGTTCTACATATCACCATGCAACAAGGAACACAACCAAGAACCTCACTCACACATAGCACATGCTTAAATCAAGAAGGATCCCTATATACTCTCAACCAAGCAATAACAAGAATTCAAAATTAAGCCAATATCACACAAGAGCCAAATAAATGAGCTTAGGTGTCTCAAAAATAATCATTCAACTTATTACACATACTTCCACATTCAAAATCAATTTACATTATGTATTCATATATAGCACTGAGCAAGAACATCTCCATTTATTCCTAATAACAAAAACTTAAAATTACTCCAAAAAATAAAAATGAATACTGGTCCATAGAGCTTCCCCTTAAAAAATCAAAAAGAAAAATTGAGGGGTGGGTGAAGTGTGCTTCTACTAACAGATCAAACACCACAAACTGAAAATAAACAAAGATGAAATCTTTTTTGTAATATTTTTAAATTTACTCAAAAACTAAAAAGTAAATCAAAATAAAAACCATATAGCGCACTTCATCTTAGATAATTGAAAGATTCCCTACCTCACACTTAACATCATACTTTGTCCTCAAAGTATAAATCAAAAAATAAGGATTAGGAATACTCCATAAGGCCTCTAGGCCTGGCTAGTAGCATCTCATCCATCAATGCGGTCCAAAAGACCCCACACTCATTTTTTACCATGCTCCATAGCTCGTATCTCTAGTATTCAGACTTTACTTCAACCCGTTAACAAAAAAAAAACAAAGGTGACACTAAAGAAAAACTAAAAATAAAAATACTACCTTAACTTGGGTTACCGCACAAGCAACCTCTAATTTATTATCGTAACAGGATTTAACTCACAACTCTTAACCATATTCTCTCATTCTTTTTCTCCTGCTCAGATCCTATTTTCTTATTATTTTCTGACCTCCTGAGTGCTTACTCTCAAGGTATGTAGCTATTTTTCCATTTACCTTTTCGGGCTCTTCTTCAAGTTTCTTACTTTTGGGCTTAATTATTAATTTGGGCAGCACCATTAGAGAGTTCAAAGAGGTAATTGATGGGTTGTACTTCTCCACCCCACACTTATCTACTTCCATAGATATGATCATGTATAAATCATTATAGTGTGAGTGTGTATTGATTTATTTGTATACTCTGAAGACCACTTCTTCATTATTCAATCTCATTTTAAGAGTGAACTCTCTCACATATATCACTGTTCCCCCAGTAGCTAAGAATGAACATCCTAACATTGTTAGCACCCTGTCATCTGCATCATAATTAGGAATAATAAAGATATTAGAATAAATGAACTTACCAACCTTAATGACAACATCCTCTATGATTTCTTCGAGAAACACTCTTATTTTGTCCACCATTTAGAGCATAACTGAACAAGGCCTCGGTTTACCCAATCCCAAAGTTTTAAAGACAGATAGAGGCATCAAATTTATGCTTGCCGCTAAATCACTCAAATCATGGACCACATCACTTTCATCAATTTGTATAGAAAGGGTGATACTCCTAAGGTATTTGAGATTTTTGAGCATTTTGCTCATCACCTGCACTCTCGGTTGGTTTTATCTATCACTAAGTTTCATTTTGTTTGTCATCACATTCTTCAGGTATTTAGCATACTTAGGCATTTCCTTCAAAATATCTAACAAAGAAATACTAATGTATATCTAACAAAGAAATACTAATGTGAAGTTCTCTTAATGTGTTAGAGAACTTCTTATAATAAGCACTCTCTTTGGATTCTTAAGTTTTTAAAGGAACGATGGTGATGGTATCTCTAGTATTTGATCAACTGCCTTTTCTTTTGGGTCCTCAGACCTCTTTGGCTGCCACTTACTTCTCATCTTCTTAAAGTGGGATCAAATATGATTGCACCTGATGATTTTCCTTTGGAGGTCTATCAATTAGGTTTCTACTACTTTTCAAGGTGATTGCCATCACTTGCTTTGAACTTTCTATATCATTAGGTAAACCCCGTGAGGTTTTATGTTTTATTCCTAAGCCAAATAGCCCAACCGTGTCTCCAAATTGTCTGAGCCAGTTGTTGATTTTTTATTCCAACAACCATTTGTTCTTGGTTGGTAAAAATCTTCTTCAAAGTCTCTTCTATATTGATGGCCTGAATGATCTTATAACTACCCTAGTGCTGGTGAAATTACTGAGGTTGAGCCTGATTATTGCCTCATGAGTAATTGGACTGACTTTGTCAATTATGATTGTGGGCATTACCGCAATTTTCATTTTCCTTTTGTGCATTTTCTACAAAATTTATTGACTCCATATTTGCTCTAAATAAGTTTGTAGAGTGACCACTATCACTACAAATTTCACACCAAATCTGAACTTATTGAACTACCTTAATTTAAGCCTGATGTTGTTTCACAGGCAACTTATTAAACTGCATCATTATTTGGTTCTAAAAATAGAATGATCTAAAATTTGATGAAATATGTGAAAATTGTATTTTTGTATGATTTTACTATTTTACCTTTCCCTGTATTTGCATTATGGTAATTCTGAGGTATGGTGGTGATTTGCATGATTTTTGATGCATTTTGGTGCCTTTTGTGCGATATTGTAGTTTTTGGTGACTTTGAGGCCTTATTATAGACCTGTGTGGTTATCTTTTAATTTGTGTGATGGATTATTGAATAGACTATGTCAGCAGATCCAAAACATCCATTTTAGGGTGGTAACATGCTTGGTTGGATTTTATGGCTTTTAAGTCTCATTTCAATCCTTGATTTGGAAAATTATGATTTTGGGGGTCAACTCTATGAAAATAATTTTTTATTTTGTAAATCTAATATCTCCATTGAGTTCGAAGCGCCGAATTTAGTGTGTTTACATAGTTCATTTGTGTATATCAGACTCTAAACAAATCTCGGGCACCCCATCGAAGTTCGCTTTGGACTTTAAAATCCAGTGCACCAGGTTGTTGGTGCAACCTGAAAAACAAAGGGTAAAACTCATTTGAGGAACCCGATTTATGCCTTATTTTCCTGACAACCTGGTACAAGTATAAATTTCCCACTTTTGCCCAATTTTGCTCATTCTTTCACCTTGTCTCGTGGGAGTTAAACCCTAAAATAGTGTAAGAAATTAAAAGTGAAGTTTGTGGGTGCTTCGAAAGCTAGATTAATGTCTATTTCTTGATTCTACTATTGATTTAAGGAGAGATTTCATCCTTTTCTTACTTTAATTCTTGATTTAATAGTTCAAAACCCCCAAAATCTTATTACATGATTTATCCTCAAATTTCACTCCTTTTCACTTGAAAAATATTCCTAATTCTATAATTACTAGTTTTTCATCAATTTAACCTTCAAAACAACTTTGATTCTTGATTGTAAGATGGATTTTAAAGATTTTATTTGGTAAAGCTTAAAAATAGTTTTTCCTTAATTTAAACCTTATTTTTTACTCAATTTGACTAGGGTTTACAGCTGTAGTTTCCTAAAATTACGGGGAACATTTTTTGTAATAAAGTTCAGATTTTGCCCTTTTTTTCGAAAATCCATTTTGAGGGTTTGTTTTGACCCTGAACTAAAAGTAGGCAATATGGATATCGTTAGCTTTGTTTTGAAGCATAGATTCTATATTTATTAGTTTTAGTTGATTTTGAGACCATTCAATTCGCAAAAAGTAGGGCTTTGTGGTTGAATTATTGCGGATCGATTTTGGTCTTCAAGGTAGGTTATTACTTAACTCTTTTAAACTGCATTGGGTATTAAATATTGATAGGAAATGCATGTTAAGGGTGGAAAATAATCATGATAAATGGATATCTATGTGTTATTCCCGTGTGAGGGAATATATATGATGAAATCATTGAAATTGGAACATTTTGTGATATGCGTCACCGTGCAGGGTCTTTGTGATGTTGATAGCCAGGAATATATGTGAGCAATTGTATGTGTTGTTGGAAATACCTATTGTGGTGTTGTTGGCACATTTTGATATCTCTCTCTCTCTCTATATATATATATATCTATATATATATATATATATTCATATTATGTGGGCATATGAATCATGTAGAGAATTCATAGATAGTGAAAATAATGAGTGAATATTGGCTCACATGGTGGTGGAATGGAAATATTTTGGATTGGTTTTAGAAATATTCATTTTGAATGGTTGTGAACATTGCTTCATCATTTCATATCATCATACACATCATTTAACTTCTTTATTTTATTGCTTTATACATATGCTTGTTGTCATTTATGTGTACTTGGTTTGTGTCTTATGCTTTGTATGTGCTTTGGAAACACTAGAACTACTAGAATTACGAGAAATACTAAAAATATTAGAATTATGAGAAATACTAGAAAATACTAAATATTGGTATCAGATATTGGATTTTATAGACCTTCTCTGAAGGATTATGCCAAAGAAGACTTGATGACTGTGTGCCAAACTTAAGGTTGTCTACCAAACTTAAGGTTGTGTACCAACGTCAAGGTTGTGTGCCAACCTCTTGCATCATCATCATCATCATCATCATATAAATTTCACCCACTTTATTATGTTTATATTGTGCTTGTATTTCCATATTGACTTGTCATCTATCTATTTGTTCTATATCTTAACTTGTTAATGTCTAATTATTCTATCTTCTTTTAATTGTACTTGATGATCTTGATTATACATGCTCCTTTTTGTTCTACTTATATGTGATATTGTATATATTTGTATGCCTACCTGGTGTGTTTTTGTATTATATATAGATATTATAGAACTGTTAGTGCAAGTGGTGTGGGTTACTATTATGGGGTATTTTCTGATTGTCGGTGATGTGCCCTTATTATGTATTTTGCATTCTTTATTTTCTAATTTGCTCGGTCAGCCTATTATACCCATTGAGTATAAGTGGACCATACTCATACCTATTGTGCCTTTTAGGTGTGGGTCCTAGTTTGAGTGCGCTCCAACTTGGTTAATTCAGGTGAGATTTGGTGCTTTCAAGGTAATGGTTGATCTTTAAGCGTCTAGATGTATTATACTATCTTTCTTATAGACTATGTCTTTATTTTTCCCTTTGGAGATAGGGTTTCTTTTTTATTTGTATATCTTATATATTTTATTTGGATACGAGTTGTACTAGATACATTCTTATAGTATTGACATTAGATTTTGGAAGTTATGGCTGGATATGTTGATTTTTTTATTTTTACTTTTATTATATCTATATGATTCGACTTCGTTCTACAAGCCTTACCTTGGGGTTATTTATGTCTTTTCCCATTTGTGTATCAGTTTGAGTGATAGGCTTACTTGTCAAGGTTCGTCGCGATAAGTGTCATCATGACCCTTATATTTTTAGGTCATGACAAAATGGTATCGAGATAGGTTACATTGGTCTCAATGGTAAAAGGACCAGTTGTCCAATATAGTCTTGGGGATCGATACGTAGACGTCTGTATCTATCTTCGAGAGGCTATATGATGTCTTTAGGAAACATCCCTCATTTTATTCCTTGACATTCTTTCATACATTATGTTCTGAGTTATGTTTCACTTTTTTCTGTGCAAATGGTGTCGACTAGGTTTAGAGTGATTAGAGATACCGAACCTTCACCTAGAGGGCGATCCTCGAGTCATGGATGGACTTGAGGAAGTGGACGGGCCAGTAAATCAGCCATATCCAGGAGTAGTGTTAGGGGACTTTACCCCGATCCTCATGTTAAGCATATTAGAGGTTTGGGTTCCACTCCAGTTCCTCAGAGTTCTTTTACCTCAGTCTTGGAGGGATAGCTAGTTCATCTTTTAACCCATTTGGAAGGTGCTCCTTTAAGTTCATTCAGTACTTCCCTAGCTTTGAGTATTGTACCTCCGCCTGATACAAGCCAAATGGCCTCTGGGTTGCTAGAGAGGATGCTTATGGGTCAAATAACACTTGAAAACTTCTTGATGGCTATCGAAAGGCATCCATTGGATGATTATCATGACCAAGGAGACTCAAGGGACATTATAAAGGCTAATAGAAGACCAAACAGGGCTAGAATGCCCCCAGAAAAGGAGATGTACCCCATCCACTTTAGAGGTACGGCCAACCCGCTTTAGATCCGCTAGAGCGTGTCAAAATAGCATACTATACCCTTGGTATATGCCCCATGTGCACCCTATATGCTCAAGAAGTGCCTAATAGGCTTCTATGTGTTTGTATTTCCTAAATGGGTCAGTTTTGGGCCCATATGGTGTAATAACCTAGCCTAGACTATAAATAAGACTTCTTTTCATTTTAGTAACTAGTTTATGTTGAATTATGAATTTGAACATGTGCGAGAGTGTGAGGCAAACATGGATTCATTTGTGTTGATCTTTTGCTTAGAAACGTGGGTTGCTTGGGAATCAATTCCCTTAAGGTCTACATAAGATTTAGGTGCTTTGTTTGGTTTAAATGATTGAGGGTTTAAGGTTTTATACACCCTCTATTTGCTTTTAATTCCTTGCATTGTGTCTATCTTATTATTTCTCTATCTATCTTTTACTTTCGTATTCGTATCGTAGTTTACTTTTCAATTTCATACTTTGTTCTTATATTATTTGGTATTAGAGCCGAGCTTAGAATCGTTTCCATGATTCTACTCTTAGGTTTTGTTAACTCAAAAATCATAAAAAATGTGTCAAAAACGTTTCTAAGAAACCCCCCAAAAAAATTTTGTGCTCTTGAGTCCTTGTTGTTGTTTCTACACTAGATTTATTTCATCTAGTGATATTTAGGTTGGAATTTGGTCATTTAGTGTATTTGGAAGTGCATTTGGAAGAACCCACCATTAATGTCTTGAAATTTGAAGAAATGGGTTCTTAGATATACAAATTTTTGGTTGGAATTTGAAGTTGAAAAATTTGAAAAAAAAAGTATCCAATGTTGAAAAAATCTTAGGGTTAAAAGATGGTCTCATTTGGAGAAGTTCGAAAAATCCACCATTTTTATGGTTTTGAAGGTTGAAGAAAATACAAGTGGGTTTGAAAATCTGGAAGTTTTGGTGATGTTTTGAAGGCTAATGATGCAAGTAATGTGTTCCTTATGTTGACGAGATCCTATGGCTAAAATTTCGTGGAATTTCGAACCAAAACAGTGAAGATGTGCATTTTGAATTTTCAAAATTATTCTTAGTGTTCTTGAGAAGATTCGTATCTTCAAGATGAATATTTATCAAAAAGTTGTTGTTTGATCCAAAAAGGATAAAGAAAAAGAGTACAAAAGTGTTAGTACAAGAGCACCTTTGAAGATCCAAAGAAATTCCAAGAGAAGAGGATAAAAAGGGACCACAAGAAGTACATTTTGGCCCGCCCTTTTTGCAAGCATTTTGGCTGATCTGCCAAGGAAGTGTGCCCAACCTGGTAAAACAGGTCAAGGTCAGCCCAAAATAGTAGCTTATGCATTGGGTATGCCCCCCATATGCGCTAGGTCCTTTCCCGATCTGCTTCAGTTTGTTCCAAGAGTAGATCATCCTTTTCAACACACTTTTTGCAAGGTTCCATCAATCTAACTTTATTTCTTGATTCTTAACTTCATATTTTGATTCTTAAACACTAATTAACAACTAATAATTAGTCTATTAGTTGATTAATTGGTTCTAGAGTCTGATTCTTTCTTATTCGTTCTTGTGTGCTTTTCTCTTTTATTTTTTGTTGAACCTTCTTGATTCAAGTACGTTAGTTGATTTTGAGATTTTTTTTTCAATTTCAAACAAGGATCTATTCCGACAATTGGTACCAAGCAAACTCGTTAGAGTATAAACGATCTATCAATGCTTGCGACACCAATTGAGAGATGAACTAAAAATGGAAACTTTGAGAGTTTGTGAGGTTGATTTCTTAACCTTTATTGTGTTTGTTATTTTTGTTTATTTTTATTTTAGTATACCTTTTATATAAGTAGCATGGCATCGGGAGAAGGTAGCCCAAGAGCTTCAGGAGATATAAACATGGAAACTGTAATGGCGGCCATAATGAGTGTGAAACAAGATATAAATCAAAGAATGGAAATAATAGAAAGTTCACTCTCAAGAAGGATGGATAAAATAATAGATAACCTATACTCTCCTAACTCTGTCCTATCCCATCCACCAAATTTCTGATCTTCTTTAAGTGGACATGCTCCAAACAAACTTCAAGGTAATCAAACTAACTCTTGCACTCTAGTAAATGAGGCTAGTTGCCAACTAAGTGTGAAAGATAGTTTAAGTGAGCCTAATGTCTCCTTACTTCATGATGATAATGTACAACTTAAAAGCGTGGAAACACTAGCTGATCCTTATGATGACAAAATTGACACTTCTAATAAGAGTGATTTGTGTCCACCTAGTGTTGAAGACATTAAGATAAGTGATAGTACATTGTCTTGTGGAAGTCACGAGGACCGACTTTTGTCTAAATATAGCCCATTACTGGGAATATTTATGAAGTGTTTAAAGAATCTTAAGTAAATGGTGATGTTGAAATTATTGGTCGATTGAATGGGAATGATCTTTTAATTACCTTTATTGATGATCATCCTAGTATAGAGGGTACAAATGATTGTATTAGTGGTAATCTTGGGGGAAAAAAGTGTTTTCTAAGACCATATCTGTGGACACCCTACCCATTTGATCCCGGTGATCATTTAAAATATGGAGGTTCTTCTCCACACCACTTAGTGCTTAGGTAAGAAGATAATACAACCATGGGTAAGGGTGTTGGAACTCATCCCTATGACAAAAATTCTTTCTTGGAGATTTCTAATCGACTTGAGAGGCCAAAGTTGTGTAAGGGAAGGGTCTCCAACAAAGATGAATGTTATAGTGAGGTTATAAGCTTATTAAGACTTAGAATCCATGTGAGACTTCATGAGCGGTTCAATGATTACCATGGCTCCTCTAGCATACCCCTTTGTCCAAATCTCTTGAATGACCAAGTAGCTCTTATTTTGTGTGGTTATACACCCTTTGTTAATCATTTTGATGCTTGGTTATATCTTAAGCATATGCAACCTTGGCATGATAGTATGATTGAATGTGATAAGTCTAAACCTCATGCTATGAGGATATTGTTTTTTTTTTGTCCTTTTGTTGGTATTACAAAATTTAGATTCGAAGTCGAATTCTTTTCAAGAATGGAAGGATGATACAAGCCAAATGGCCTTCGAGTTGCTAGAGAGGATGATTATGGGTTAAATTACACTTGAATACTTCTTGATGGCTATCGAAAGGTATCCATTGTATGATTATCATGACCAAGGAGACTCGAGGGACATTATAGAGGCCAATAGAAGACCAAATAGGGCTAGAAAGCCCCCGGAAGAGGAGATGTACCCCATCCTCTTTGGAGGTACGCCCAACCCGCTCTAGATCTGCTAGAGCGGGTCAAAACAACCCATTATACCCTTGGGATGTTCCCCATGTGTGCCCCATATGCTTAAACAAGTGCCTAATGGGCTTTTATGTGTTTGTCTTTCCTAAATGGGTCATTTTTGGGCCCATATGATGTAATAAACTAGCCTAGACTATAAATAGGACTTCTTTTATTTTAGTAAGTAGTTTATGTTGAATTATGAATATGAACACTTGTGAGAGTGTGATGCAAGCGTGGATTTGCTTTTGTTGATCTTTTTTTAGAAATGTGGGTTGCTTGGGAATCAATTCCCTTGAGGTCTACGTAAGATTTAGGTGTTTTTTGGTTTAATTGATTGAGGGTTTAGGGTTTGATACACCCTTTATTTGCTTTTAATTCCTTGCATTATGTCTATCTTATTGCTTCTCTATCTATCTTTAGCTTTCGCATTCGTATCGTAGTTTACTTTTCAATTTCGTACTTTGTTCGTGTATCACCGCCTCAACCAAAGTCTAGTTATGGTGTTCCTCTAGTTACGAGTGTGCATCCTCTAATTGCACCTACTTTTATTTTGATTACTCCTCCGACCCCAAGTATTATGCCTTCTTCAGCACCAACTTATGAGAATAAAGTTTTGAGATTAAGAGTTCAGCCTTTATATATGTTACCTCTCCAGGTGGGGTCTCATCAAGTTGGACTTGCTATGCCTCTTATTTTTCGTCAAACCATGACATAGATGGTTGTATTTGGGGCTTCCTTTTAAGTATTATGGATCATACCAAGATGACAGAGGGTATTCTTCGAGTATCTCAAGGTGGCGCCAAGAAGGTGTGTTGTTTTAGTGAGTTCAGAGGTCAGTCTTCTCATGATAGATATTTTAGAGGTTTTGGTGAATATCAGGGTAGGCCAGTACAGGGGACCTTGTAGAGTTTTGGTGGGGTCTTCTAGTCTATCAGTTTAAGATAGTCGTTTAGGCCCAATTGTACCTTCTCCTACTGAGTCAGGCCGTAGAGGTTACTTTGTGTGGGATGAGATTGGCCATGTGACTAAGAATTGCCCCCGCAGTGTGATTAGACCTACTCATTTTTCATCTGTGAGGGGTGGGGGTGCTACTAGAGGTGCGACGGGCAGAGGTAGTATAACTTATGGTATTGGTCATGGGGCTACTCAGGCAGTTAGTAGTCGTGGGTAGTTCTATGCTCTATCAACTAAACCTGCGGTAGATGCTTCAAATACTGTGATCACAGGTATCGTACCCCTTTGTTTCAAACATGTATTTGTGTTATTTGATCCCTGATCGACTTTTTCTATGTGTTTGTGTATTTTACTTTAAGTTTTAATTCTATTAGTGAGCCTCTTGCCATGCCTATTCATGTATCTACCCTTGATATGTGATTCTTTAGCGGTGAATCGAGTGTACTGATCTTGTATTGTGACTTTTATCGAGTGTGAGACCTTTATGAATTTATTTGTATTAGATATGTTTGATTTTAATGTTATTTTGAGTGTGGATTGGTTGGATCCTTATCATGTTGTCTTAGATTATTTTTCTAAGATCGTTACTTTAGCTCCACCGGATGTACCGAGGATAACTTGAAAGAATGCACTTTATTCAGGTCCTAAGAGGGTCATCTCTTATGTTTAGGTTCGTAGATTGGTTGAGAGAGGATGTTTAGCTTATTTGTCTCATATTCGTGATATTAGTATTATTTTACCTCCTTTCTTGGATTTTGTATGTGTTGTTCATGAGTTTATGAATGTGTTTCCTAAGGATTTGCCTGGTATGCCTCTAGATTGTGATATTGATTTTGCTATTGATATTGAGCTAGGCACCAAGCCCATTTCTATTTCTCCATATAAGATAGCCCAGTCGAGTTGAATGAACTAAAGAATCAGTTGCAAGAGTTGTTGGATAAGGGATTTATCCGACCTAGTATATCGGCTTGGGGTGCACCTATCTTGTTTATGAAGAAGAATGATGGGTCTATGAAAATATGTATTGATTATTAACAGTTGAACAAGACAATGGTTTAGAATAAGTATCCTTTTTCTCGTAGTATTGATTTGTTTGACCAGCTTCAGCTTGATGCAGTATTTTTGAAGATTGATTTGAGGTTTAGTTATCACCAGTTATGGGTTACAACTTTGGATTTTCTGAAGAGATTCAGACTCGATCTGGTCATTATGAGTTTTTGATCATGTCTTTTAGGTTGACCAATGCCCATGCTGTGTTTATAGAGTTGATGAACTTAATATTTTCGACTGTATCTCAACTTTTTTGTTATTGTATTTGTAGATGACATCTTGGTATATTTCAAAAGTGAGGCTGAGCATAAGGAGAATTTACAGATTTTACTTCAAAAATTGAGGGATGAGAAGTTGTATGTGAAGTTCTCTAAGTACAAGTTTTGGTTGGAGTCTGTTTCTTTCTTGGGCCAGGTGGCGACTAAGGAAGGTATTATGGTTGATCTAGTTGTTTCTTTCTTGGGTCATATGGTGACTAAAAAAGGTATTATGATTGATCCAACCAAGGTTGCAGTAGTTCGTGATTGGACCTGACTTACTTCGCCCATTGAGATTTTGAGTTTGTTTGCTTGGTAGGTTATTATCAGTGTTTTGTTGAAGGCTTTTCTTTTAGGGAATCTTTCAAAAATAGCCACATTTTGCTGAAAAACTCACCTTTCATAGCCATATTTTACATAATTACCATTTATAGCCGTTGTATTTAATTTACGCCCGCTCTATTCGATTTTATCAATAGTCTGAGTTCATATAAAATATAAATACAGTACCATTTAGCTGTTGTATTCGATTCACAACAGTTGTATTCACTTTTACTCAGTGGTTTGTATTCATAAAAACATAAATACACTACATATTTAGTCTTGCCAAAAACACTACCATTATTTTTATTTTTTATTTTTTTATTTTTTCTTTTTCGTGTTTTCCTCATTTTTTCTAATTTTTCCTATTTTATTTTTTTCATTTTTTATATATTTTTTTCTCTCTTCTATCTCACTTTTTTTCTTTTCTTTTTTGTACTTATTTTCTTTATCATTTTATTGTTATATTTTATAATTTTTGTATTTTTAAAAAATATAACTACTCGAGCACAAGTCATTGATGATAACGTAAATACTATAATTGTTTATCTATTTGTAGTCAAGCCGTCATTTATATTTTTGTATTTATTGATACAACTGTATTTGTATTTTAAAGTTCGCGCTTGTATTTGTATTTTGTAGTTCGCGTTTATATTTATATTTTATAGTTTGCACTTGTATTTGTATTTGTTAGTTCGCACCATCATTTATATTTTATATAATTCGCACTTGTATTTTAAAGAATTGTTTTGTATTTGTATTTTATAATTGACTTTATATTATATTGGATTATATTTGTATTATGATTTTATTGTGCTCGTATATTTAGATTGTATTTTTATTCTATTTTTGTCGATATCTTTTTATTTTTAAAGAATTATTTTGTATTTGTATTTGTAAGTTGATTGCATATTGTATTTAGTCATGATTATGTACAATGTATCATTTGTATTTGTATACAAACAAGTAAATGCATTAATTATATTTTCTTGATTGTAAAATATATAAATATGCAATGTATTATTTGATACAAATGTACCGTTATGTATTTGTGTGTCAAAATTATTATTCGGATTTGTTAATAAATCAATATCACTTGATACAAATGAAATTACAAACAAATGAAACCAATGATTTTAGAAACACAAATACATATTGTATATATATATATATATATATATATATATATATATATATATATATATATATATATATATATATTGTATTTTTATAAAAAATTGAATTGTATTTATTTGTATCAATAAATACAACTCGTATAAATAAATACAAACAAGTTTTCGTAAATAGAAAATCAATCATTCTTTTCAATAATTTAAAAATACAAATGATAGATCACACTTGTATCTATATGTTATTGTTCACATTTGTATTTAAATTTTATAGTTTTCACTTGTATTTGTATGTTATAATTCGCCTTTGTATTTATATTTTATAGTTCACACTTGTATTTGTATTTGCTACTTCGTACAAATGAAAAGAAGGAGAAAAATAAAAAGAAAAAGAAAAAAAAGGAGAAAAAATACAAAAAAAGAAGAAGAGTAATAGAAAATAGAGAAAAAAAAAGAAGAAAAAAATAAAAAGGAAAAGAAGAAAAAGACAAAATGAAAAAAGACAACAAAAAAGAAAAAATTGAGGAAAGAAAGAAGAAAGAGAAAACAAAAAAAAAGGAAAAAAAAATGAAGAAAAAAGAGTAATAGAAAATAGACAAAAATAAAGGAGAAAAAATAAAACGAAAAAAAGAAAAAGAAAAAAATATAAAAGAAAAAAAAGAAAAAGAAAAAGAAAAAATTGAAACATAGTTCACACTAATATTTATTGTTGCTAGTTCGCATAAATGAAAAAGAGAAAAATAAAAAAAAGAGAAAAAATGTGAGAAAAAGAAGAAAAAAATAAAAGAAGAAGAAGAAGGAGAGTAATAGAAAATAGAGAAAAAAAACAAAAAAAAAGAAGGAAAAAAATAAAAAAGGAAAAGAAAAAAAAAGAGTAATAGAAAATAGAAAAAAAAAAGAGAAAAAATAAAAAGGAAAAAAATAAAAAAATACAAAAGGAAACAAGAAAAAATTGAAACATAGTTATGAAAAAGAAAAATTTGAAAAAAGAAAAGAAAGAGAAGACGAAAAAAAAAGAAAAAGAAAAAATGAAGGAAAAAACTGAAAAGGAAAAAAAAAGAAAGTAATAGAAAATAGAGAAAAAAAATACATGAGAGAGGCTATGAATTGTAATTATGAAAAATTAATAGGTAGGAGGAGGTTATGAATTGTAAGAATTGAAACTAGGCTAAATAAGGTAATTAGAAGTCAATATTGGCTAAGTTATGTAATTATCCCTTTCTTTTATTGCAGCTCCTTTGACTAAGCTGACTCAAAAGAAGATTTCTTTTCAGTGGTCTAATACTTGTGAGGCAAGCTTTCAAAATCTCAAGGATTTGTTGACTCCATCTCTTATTTTAGTTTTACCCAAGGAGGGCGTGGGCTTTACCATATTTTTCCAGGCTTCAGATGTTAGATTAGGGTGTTGTGTTGTTGCAGGAGGGCAAGGTGATTGATTATGTGTCTTGTCAGTTGAAGCCTCATGTTACGCCTCGAAATTCCATCGGACCGGACTGGTACCCAAAGCCGAGAAGGCCCGGGAGAACCCGTACAAATACCTATACTTTCACTTACATGTCACCAAAAATTTGGGCAGCACTTCGCTGCATATAAAAGGGTCTAATTACCTGTATCAGCACAACACGCACAAATATATATATATATATATAATACTTGGTCGTCGGGGCCACCACCTATACGAATATAACATCACTATATAAACTTCCATGACTTTACCCTTCCTTATGTCTACAAAGCCTCTAGGATATACATGACATAACTAGGGTCGGGACAAACCCTCGCCCACACATGACTCCTGTACAATAACAAAATATAAGGAACCGACTCGGAAAGCTCCGAAGCAAACTGGAGCTCACCAACAGTAGTTGTATAACCTGGCTCCTACTTGTGCGGTGTATGAGCTGAGGTACCTATGCCTGCAGCATGAAATGCAGGTCCCCCGTGAGGGACGTCAGTACGAAATATGTACTGAGTATGTAAAGTTGTAAATAATCATATGTGATATGGGGGATCAAGAAAATCATACACATGTGAATAAATCATAATAGAAGTGAACCACACTTCATAAACACTTTTAGGATCATGAACATTATCATTAATCTGAACTGGGTTCTAGAATTCAAACACATTTGTGGAACTGTATACATTCGTTCATTTCATTCTTTACAATTATCATTCACCATTACCTCCTCCTCCCGAACCTCCAACCACCTAACAATAATCACTACTGTACCGTACTGTGACCATTAGGCTGCCTCCAGTACATATCAATTGGGATCGACCCATGCTAGTCTTATGCCCCTGGGATACCACCCATAAACACATAAATAGGGATCGACCCATGCTAGGCTTATTCCCCTGGGATACCACCCACACGTATATCAAGTAACACACATAAGAGATCTTTCCAATAACTTAGTTCAAAAGCTTTTGAGATTATTACATTACTGTTCATGCCAATAGAGTACCTTTGGAACAATGATACATCAATAGGAACCAAGTAATAGACCTTTTATACAATAACGATGCAATAAGGACTCATTGGTACATCAACAATGTGTTTCAGAATCATCAATATCACAACAATGAAATAGGAGCCTTTTGGTATATCAATGAAACATTTTGACACTTTATAGAATGGAAACAACTTCGTTGGTAACGTAGAACAATACATGTTTTTGGACAACCTCGGAATCTTACTTGATGGAACATTGGTGTTTTCATGCCAAAGAACATCGTTAGAGTATGCTTTACATACCTCGTTGTAGATTCGGATACCAATTCAACACAACTTCCCGCCTTTACAAATCACTTATCTACAATGAAATGTTTGTCATCTAGTATTAGCAACCCAACACCACAATTCTCTTCCATAATTTCATACAACCAATATTTGCAAAACATTCCAAAAAACAACTTGAACAATAGGTTTATGTATATATATATATATATATATATATATATATATATATATATATATATATATATATATATATATATAATCGTCATTTCAATACCACATCATCAATACCAAATCCCTTCACAATTCAACATAATCCAACCATGCACAAGAATAATCCAACATCATTTCCCAATCATCTTTCAACAACAATCAAATAACATACTTCTTATGCTCACATGCATATATATGTATATACATATCGATATAAATAACACCAATATAATTTACATCCTTACCATAAAATGGACCTTTTGATTTCGAAGTCCTGTTGGCACAAATAAGGGGTGCTTCTCGAAGCCCTTGAGACGGTGAACACAACTACGGAATCAATTTGGACTTTCCACGGTTGAATCACAAGATAATTAGAGTTGAAATTAGGATAGGGTTTGTTCTTTCCTATGATTGATGATGAATATGAGTTTTTGAACTCATATACATGTATATATACACATATTCCCGTCCATAATATCATAGAAAATGACCAAAGTACCTTTAAAATTTAAATAATGTCAAATATGTCCTCCGGTGGACTGTTTTGACAAGCTAAAGTAGATAGACCATAACGCTTTACTACGATATCGGATTTAGGTGAAATTGGTATCATGGGAAAGATAATTCAAAGGTCTTTAATTTCATATAAAGTAGGCCACCCAGTTCGTCCTGTACAAGGAGTTATGATCGTTTGAAGTTGACCCTAAAAATCTGTTTTGAGAGGCTGAAGTAAAACGAGTATAACTCCTTACTCAGATATTGGATTTGGATGAAACCAATTGAATTGGAAAGAAGACTCAAGGATATTTCTTTTGATAGGTGGTATCTCTCCCAGTTCATAATATTGAGGGAGTTATGATCATTCAAAGTTGACCCAAAAACTGGCAGGCCTCAGTATTTTCCTGCACATTTACTATTCACATCCCGGCCACCGTTTTATAGTTTCGAACGTGCTCGCTTATATCCGAAACTTATCCGTTTTTGTAAATATTTATATCGTTGGAAAGCTTATTCAATAACCTTCGTATGGAAACATCAACGGGAAAATTCCGGTATAAATAAAGTCGATTCCTATACACATATAATCAAACTATACACTTGAAACCATCTCAAAATAATCAACACTCATACTTAAACTCATACATACCTAACTTAGGATCAATACATATACTC
This sequence comes from Capsicum baccatum var. pendulum, assembly GCA_030864225.1. NCBI lineage: Eukaryota > Viridiplantae > Streptophyta > Magnoliopsida > Solanales > Solanaceae > Capsicum > Capsicum baccatum. Next base: position 192,888,444 of record CM061559.1, on the reverse strand, counting down.
CAAAACATATAACAATGGCTAATGCACGTAATTAAGTACGGGGTGTTATAGCTAAGGTGCTAAATGAGTCTGACAAGCTCATGCCAAGATCAAGAGCAGCTGTGTTGATGGGCTATTCTTGTACCAAGAAGGTATATGTCTTATATGACATATCTACTAATGTTTTCTTTGTTAGCAGGGATGTGTATTTCAGGGAATATATGTTTCCTTTCAACCTTGAAGCAACTGTGATCAAATTCCCTATCACGCGTTTCCATTGAAAGATCAATTTCCAGCAGCAAGTGATATTGTAAAACCCTTGCAGGCTCTTATTAATGTCTCATCTCAAGAGGTTCCTAACATTGTGAACCATCAAGAGCACCTATAGCCTCATGTACCTACTACTGGACAGACCATAACCAAGGTATATCAAAGAAGATCAAGCAGACATCAAGAGGTTACTCAGCAAGAACAACAACTATAAAGGGTTACTAATACTACACAGCCTGTAACTCACCATCTGCAGTTCAAGCTCAAAGAAAATCAACTAGATAAAGAAAGTCACCAGCATGGATGAATGACTTTGTCTCTAAGAATACAAAGAAGGTACTTCATACTCTTGCTAATCATGTGTCATATATTAAACTATCTTAGTCCTATAAGAGTTTTGTGTGAAAACCTCGTCTATTACTGAGCCTACAAGCTATTCTGAGGCCTGCAAATATCCTAGATGAATAGTTGCAATGAATATTGAAATAGAGGCTTTAAATTTCAACCATACTTGGGAGGTTGTTCCCTTGCCTAAAGGTAAAATGTCCATTGATTGCAGGTGGATATATAAGGTGAAGTATAAGGCTTCAGGTAAAGTAGAAAGATTTAAATCCAGACTTGTAGCAAAGGGTTATGGACAAAGAGAAGGGATTAACTACAAAGAAACCTTCTTACCAGTTGTAAAGATTAAAATAGTAAGAATTATTATTACTACTGCTACAAAGAAGAACTAGTTTGTTCATCAGATGGATGTCTACAATGCATTTCTAAATGGTGACCTCACTAATGAAGTATACATGGAGTTGCCTCAGGGATTTGCCAGTCAGTGGGAGAGTTCAGTGTGCAGACTGACCAAATCCCTATATTGCTTAAAGCAAGCACGTAGACAATAGAACACAAAGCTATTAGAAGTCTTACTAAGGTCTCAGTTTATTCAAATTTAATATGATCCATCTCTGTATATAAGAAGGACACAAGAAGGAATTACTTTAGTACTTGTGTATGTTGATGATATGCTAATCACTAGTGATAGCTTGAAACTGATAGAAGATGCAAAATTTATGCTACAACAAAGCTTCAAAATAAAGGATCAAGGTGAGTTAAGGTTTTTTCTTGGCATAAAATTTGCAAGGTCAAGAAAAGGGATACTAATGCACCAAAGAAAGTACACTTTAGAGTTACTATCAGAGTTGGGATTGATAGCAGCTAAACCAGTGGTTACTTCTATGGACTACAATGCCAAACTGACCTCAAAATAATTTGATGATCATGTCAAACAACTACAACCTCCTTATGTTCCTACTGCAGATCAAGGTGTATATTAAAGACTGATTTGCAAGTTGCTATAATTAACCATGACTAGACCTGATATTGTATTTAGTGTACAGACACTAAGTCAGTTTCTACAAGAACCAAAAATTCCTCACATGGATTCTGCAATCAGAGTTGTGAGATATGTTAAAAATCAACCTGGTCAGAGTGTGTTACTATCTAGTGAACCAACTGATCAGGTGAGTGCTTACTATAATACAAATTAGGTATCATGTCCTCAAACTAGGAGATCAGTGACTGGTTACTTTGTAAAAATTAAGAAGTCAGTTGTATGCTGGAAGTCAAAAAAATAAGCTACTATTTCCAGAAGTTTAGCTGAGGCTGAATTCAGAAGCTTAGCAGCTGTAACAGCTGAGCTAGTTTGGATACTAGGATTGCTAAAGGATATTGGAATAGAAGTAAAGCTGCCAGTCAAGGTGTTTAGTGACAGCAAATCAACTATTCAAATATCTTCCAATCCAGTTTACCATGAAAGAACTAAACATATTGACATTAATTGCTTCTTCATAAGAGAAAAGATAAGCCAAGGGAAGATCACTACAAACTACATTGCTACACAAGATTAGCCTGCAGATATGCTGACCAAAGGCCTCATCAAGGCTCAACAAGTGCATCTAAATCACAAGCTAGGAATGTGTGATATTTTTCCACCTTTCTAGATTGAGGGGGAGTGTTGAATATGTTGGAGACAAAGGAAAAATCACAAGCTAGAAGAGTCTAGAAGAATATGCTATGTGCAGGAAAATTTAAAAAGTTGTTATAACTGTTTTCTAGAAACAGTTAGTTACTCTTGTTAACGGCTAGTTGTTGAAGTAGTTAGAGTGGTAGTTAATTCTCCTATAAATAACTGACTATGTACTATTAACAACAATAATTTGAATACACAAGATCTCTCATTCTACTCTTCAAAACTTTTCTTCTTCTCTGTTCTACTTACTTTGTCCTTCTTCTTCTTCTTCTTCTTCTTCTTCTTCTTCTTCTTCTTCTTCTTCTTCTTCTTCTTCTTCTTCTTCTTCTTCTTCTACTACTACTACTACTACTACTACTACTACTACTACTACTACTTCTACTTCTTCTTCTTCTTCTTCTTCTTCTTCTTCTACTACTACTACTACTACTACTACTACTACTACTACTACTATTCAGTGCATAACTCATTGTTAAGAGTTAAAGCATTGATCTAAGAATAATTTTAAAAAACTATCTCTTTTGGTTTCGTACTCCAAACAAGTAGATCAAACGACACTAACACTTAAATTTCTCCATTGAGGATTCGTCGATCACATAGAATTGACAGATTTCAGAAGAACTGTTACTTCATTCATTAATTGAGTCAAACAATGTAATTCTAAGAAAAATTAAAAGTGGTTCGCCCAGAAACTGACAAACCCAATCCGTATATATATTTTTCTTTATAGTTTGCCCATTTGTGGGCAAAGTACAATTCATTTTTTTTAATTGTAGTTTTCTTATTTATGAATGCATTATGATAAAAAGGATAAAAGGGTTCATGCGTGAGACGACTGTCTCTTTTGATACATGCGTAAAACGACGGTCCTTTTTTATTTGTTAGATTGAAAAATTATCTCTTTCGACTTCAAACTCCATACGAGTAGATCTAATGGCAATAACACTTAAATTTCTCTATTGAGGAGTCGTCGATCACATAGAATTGACTGATTTTATAGAGTAATCCTATATATACGAATTGACTGATTTCATAGAGTACTCTTATATATACGATCCATTGAAAATATAGACTATTTGATCTGATTATTTTATTTTATTTTTAAGAAAAAAATAACTCTAGATTCTAACCCTTTCAAATTTGTTGGGTTATATTTATAATCTACTAGTTTAGTGTACGTGCATTGCATGTGTATCAATCGTTAATTAAGATTAAATGTATACAAAAAAATAAATTATTTTGTGTGTATTAAGTACAAAATTTATAAAAATATCACATGAAATTTTGAATATAAAATAGTTTAGTAAAGTTTAATGTGATAAACCACAATCACATTAATAATTAAGGAGCAAAATTAGATGCAGCCAAAAATATATATCCTGTTTAAAGTAATATTATTGGAGATGGTCCGAATTAATGACGATCAGAGTTTAGGCACTGTAAATAGAATTTAGTTATTGTACTTATTTTCTAATGGTAAAAATAATTTATTTTTTTATGAAGAATTATTTTTATTCTCAGAATTCTACATTTTTATCAAAATTTAGGACATTTTAGATGATGTTATGGACCATTTAATTACTGAATAAGAGTATAGTTATTCATATATCTTTACCTAATTAGTGCTATTGAGGTTATGCTTATTAGTTTAGTAATATTTTAGATATTCTACATATTCCTAAATTAAAAACCACAAATTCAAATGTCTTCATTATCCTTTTTAAATTTTGTGTGAATTCAAAACAGTCAAACAAAAATAATCCACCATATAAATTTTTGTGGCTTTGGTATGATTTTGAGATTTTCTATTGTTGCTTCATAAACTAAGACGAAATGAAATGATAATCAAAAGATACAAAAAATAATTTTGAAATATTGTATGAGCTCACCGGCGATGAAGTGAGAGCCAAGAAGACAAAAGTTGTTCTTACACTTTTCAAAGTGAAGCCAAGAACAACGTTTCCTTCTTGGCTCTTAGTCTATCGCCGATGAACTCCGATAATATTCAAACCCAGTCAAGCAATAATTAACACTTTCTTCAATGGAGCTTTGATTTGTGTGTTCATCTTTGCATGTTAGCTTGGAGGGACATCATATTCCTTACAAACACCAAACACTACAACTAAATAACAGTCACAAAAAGAAGTAACTTCATAAAAATATGCAAAACTAAAGGACAAATATGATCTCCAAGAAGATGTGGTGTGAGGATGTCCCTAAAATACGCATGTATTTCTCTATATTTGGGAAAAAAAATAAAAAAACATATTCTCATTAATGCCAATTTGCCTATGTGTCACACAACTTTTTTACTTTTGAGTATTACAGACAGCAAGCTTGAGGATTGTGAATTAGTATAGCCAAGTCATTAGTAACATTGCAAAGAAGGTGAAGCATGATAAATACCTTCCAATTTATTTCATATACCATCATCATTACTAATTTGCTCATCATTTTATCTCACCGTAAGAAAATTTCAGGCGAAATTTAACTATGTGATTTATTTCAAAATAATGTGCAACACTTTGTGTACCGATTTTATAGTTAATGTTCTTAGCTTGCCAATATCCTTAGAGGCTACAGTGTCTGCCCTATTGATGACATTAAGAGAGCACCCCCAAGTAGGTAACTATCAATGGCTTGTCTTGTTTTAATATGGTACCTCTTCAACTCCTCCATTTAACAAAGCATTTTAAAATCAATCCGTCACTTTGCAGATGTTAATATTTGTTATGAAAATGAATTTTACATATAACTTTACCTGTAAAGTTAGTTTGTGAGGTAAAAATTTCCCAAGATTATATAATAAAATAATGACGCATTTTCTTAACAAGATATATGATGTAATACAATTCGCACGCTCAATAGAAGCGAAGATAGAATTTAATAACCTTTGTGAGTTTTAAATTTTAGAACGTCCATTTCAAGTATCAATAACTGAATTCTACTATTTAAGCAAAACTATTGATTTAGGTGAACCTTATATCTATGTTTTCTAAATCTCACGCCAACAACATAATATATGAGCCCAATATTGAGAAACCAAAGATATGAATGTGTTCTGGCTCTGCATGTTAAGAAAATGAACATTAACATAACTTAATCAACAAAGCTAACTCATCATGAGGAGGTGATATAAGAATCACAGGATATTGAATAAGAAGATCTATTGATTTAAGTGAACCTTGTATCTATGTTTTCTAAATCTCTCGTTAACAGCATAACATATGAGCCTAATATTAAGAAACCAAAGATATGAATATGTTTTGACTCTGCATGTTAAGGAAATGAATATTAACATAACTTAATCAAAAAATCTAACTCATCATGAGGAGGTGATATAAGGATCATAGGAAACTGAATAAGAAGGTCATATATTTTCTCTATTGTCTTATGTTTTTCTTAATTAATTTAATTTTACTTATCATTATACAATGTGAAAGAATACCTCGTTGGAATGAGGTAATTACAGGAGAATTATACTACTTATAATTGGAGGCTAACACATTACCATGCAATCAAAAGAAAAAATATTCAACTATTTTTGTTTTACAAAACTACTCACAAAAAGACTTAAGATCAGAGTCAATAAGATTTGTATAAGTTTTTGCCAAATGCTTTAATATCTAGAGAGAATTATAAGATCATAATGACAATAAAAATGGTACTGTTGGTGATAGAGAATGACAAACAACAAATCAAGATTTTTTTATGAGTTTTCATGTCATCACTTTTTCTCTATTACTGTAATCATATGTTTTCCGTGCCATATTTTCTGTTGCATATTATACTTCTGCTTCAATGCTAGTTGCCCCATAGTCAAAATTAGAAATGACAAATAGGTTAAACAAAATTCACCAAAGTGAAAAAAAAAATGTAAAAAGATATTAATTTTTTCTTTTGTAAAACCCTCCAAAAAAGTAAAAAGAAGAGGTAATATTAGCAAAATTTAAAAGTAGTTTGATGAAACTTTTCATAGTCATCAAAAAATATACTTACAATAATACTTATGATTATGCCGCAAAGTACGATGCTTTCATATTCCTCGTCTAGTAAATTTATCATTTAAACTGTAATCTAGCAGCAAAAACTCCTAAAAAAAAGGAGTGGTCAGTTTTCTTCAATTTCCGACCACAAAACCGACCAAAGTGTATGGTCGATAAAGTAGTGGTAGTTTTTTAAAAATCGACCACATGCGGTCAATTTTTTCAATATATATATATATTTAAAATTTATTATTATTTTATTAAAATTGAAAAAAAATAATTTTTAAAAAAACTGATCACTTGTGGTCGATTTTCTATTAATTTTTTTGAAAAAACCGACTACTTGTGGTCGGTTTTTCTGGGTATTTTAAAAAAAAAATAAAAATCAACAAATGGTCCAACATGCAATACAACAACAACAACAACAACAAACCAAATGTAAATACTTTCAAAAGTGTACAACACATACAAAATGTCCAACAAAAGTGAAAGTGTAAAAACTACAATAATAGTTTCAAAAGTGCACAAACTACAACAAAATATCTAAATTCAAAGTAGAACACATACAAAAGTCAAAAAACTAAAAGTCATCTTCATCAAATTCGTTCTCGTCTTCCATATCCTCATCTATATTGATATCATCCAGGGGCGTATACCTTTTGCAGCCCGAACTGTATCACCAAGACACGAAGAAATAATCTCTACAGTCTGAATAAAAGAGCTTAATTGTTCCTGCAACGTCCTAATTTGTGATGATGTTTTCTCCTCCTTCTTTTGCTCCCTCTCTCTTTGTTCAACAAGCTCTTCAGTGAGTTTAGAGATCGTATTTTCTAATCTGTCAATGGTTTCTCTATCAACTGAAGAACTAGAGTATGCAGGGCCGGACGAACACCTAATATTCTCACCAAGAAATTTTCTGTGGCATCTGTAGTAATGGCCTCTAACTGCAGGACCCATAGCTTTATCCCATAACTCCTTTTCTACATGTTGGGGTAGTGGGTCACCCTAACTTTCAGGAGGCTGAGTACTACAATCCTCACTAACGAGCTGCGTATATTTGTCCTATATTCAAAGTAAAGTTAAAACTAAAAGTCAAAAAATATTAAAGTACTTATAATTGAATAATATCAACTTTGAGAAAAAGATTCATAAATTCAATATTTGTTTCTTACATAGAAAGCTTTTGCACGAGGTTCAACCCAGACATCTTCATCAGTCGGGATTTTTTTTTTTAGATGAGTCTCCTCGAATAGTTTATCTTGTGGTATGCTCCTACCTTTTTCTTTCTCCAGCATATGAAAAAAATTATCAATGTTCAAATAATAAAAAATTTAAATAGAAACAAATAATTAAAACTGTAAAAGTTACATACCATTTTTTCCTCCACAACAATTACATTTTCGGCACCTGCCGTAGGGAGCCACCCTTGAATGATGCCCGGATTTTTTTTTCTTTTTCCCTCAACAATTGGTATTCTTCGCTATTCCAATGGCGAATATACTATTGCCATAAGGGTTCACTAATCCAGTCAGGTCGTACCAAGTTGGTTCGGGCATAATCCAACAGACCGTTAAATCTAGTTCTACATCTTCTGAAAAAGTTCCTCTTTACAAGATATGCATTCGCATCATCCTACCAGTAAAATTTCTACAACAAAAATAAAAATATAATATTCAATCTTTTGTTCTAACAAAGTGTTAAGTAGTCGATAAGTTAAATTCTTACATTAAATTCTTGAAATATTTTTTCCCTGTCAATTTCTGGAACCTTTTGCCAACTGGCCCAGTAGCCGTTGAAGTTCCAACAAATGCATTTTCTCGCAACTTGTCCAACTCCAGCATCCATCCTAAACCTATAACACAAGATCAAACAGTAATTTCATATAGCATAATAATATAGTTATGAAAAAATAAATAATGTTGTTATATTTAGAAATCTTACCCTCTCGCATATGAAATAAGATAATGCCTCCAGGAATTATCTCTGTCTCCTTGCTGTGGATCAAGTGATGGTGGATGCAGTGACGTGGGCAGATCTGAAGCACATGATAGAGTACCTCCAAGTTGAAGATCCGATAACCCAATAGATCCAACAGAATCATTGTTCGAAGCTGTGTGACTGCTACAGGAGGGTATTAATGATGGTAGATGTCTGGATGTGCCAGCATCCATCTGATAGTACTGTGATGTCCGTGGCACAGTGATAGGAGAAGATTGGGTCGGTGTAGAAACATGAAGTGGCCCCACGTGCGTAGGAGTAGAAACCAAATGTTGAGACGACCTAGAATATAAGGGTCATGTTGTTGAGTCAGCAAACTGACCCTCAGATATATGAATACCTGTCGATCGTCTATAAGACGGAAGTTGTCTTTTCTTTTTTGGTTACGTAAGATCAACATTTCCCTTAAATTTGTCACCTCTGCCTGACATCTAAATTATGCAAAGTTAACAAGTAATTAGTTCCTACAAAATGAATATATAAGAAAACATTCCTAGTAACTAATTTCAAGTTACTTATCCACATTTCAAATCGCTCCATCAACACGAGATAGACAAGAATATTTTTATTACTATATAAATTATGAAAAAGTGAAAACAACATTCTTAAACAGTATATTACATATCAATATTAGACAAGAAACATAAAGGTAAATATATAGTACAAAGCAAGAAGACATCAATACATAATAAATACAACCTACATAACTGATCCTCCTCTGAAGACTCTCCACTTAATCATTCACCTTCTTCGGAAGTTTCCTCATCTCCTACCCACTCAGCCTCTTCTTCCGCAATATTAACCTCTTCAAATATATTTTCTGAGTGATTCAAACTATCCACTAAGTCAACGTCCACTAGCTGGTGGTCAATCTACATTTCATTTTGATATGTAGTCTCCAACACATTCTCAACTTCTACCCGTCCTATAGGCTTTGTTTTTATCACAATCCATCAATTAAACTTATTACTGCACAACGAATAAGGAGCATAATACACTTGTTTACTATATTTAAAAAAGATATGTATGAATTTAAATATGTTGCAATTATTTATCGTGTACAAGGTGAATGGAAAGATGTTCCATCACATCGAAGAATGCTGGTGGAAAAATCTTCTCTATATTGTTGGTGATAACAATAATATTACTTTTCATTCGCGCCAGATTTTCTTCTTTTAATGTGGTGGCACATAAGTTTTTAAAGAACAAACTGATCTCTGCCATTGGTTTTCATATGTTTCCAGGTAAACCAATAAAAGCAATTAGAAGTAATTGTTCCATGAAAACATGGCAATCATGCCTTTTCATTCCATGCAAGATTCCTTGTACTATATCGACCCTTTTTCCTAAATTTAAGGCATATCCATTGGGCATCTTCAAACTTTGGATCCACTCACATATTTGACGTTTTTGGTCCAACTTAAATGAAAAACTAGCCTTGGGCTTAAGAACATTGTCATTGGGCCCCTCCTATAAGTGTAATTCTCCGCGTTTGCAATATTCTGGTAAGTCAAGTCTAGCCTTAGGATTATCCTTTATTTTGCCGGTGACATCCATAACTGTGTTGAACAAGTTGTCAAAATAGTTCTTCTCAGTATGCATGACATCAACATTATTTCTAAGTAAATTATCTAGCCAATATTCTAACTCCCAAAATATACCCTGCTTAGTCCAGTTATGCGAAACGCCATATCCATCAAGCCTGTCAATGGTTCTTCGCTGGCTTTAGGAAAATCCTGAACTATCTTCCAGTTGTCATGACCAGAAAACCTTGGAGGTGGACCATCTTATTCCCTTCTATTTCTTCTGAATGCATTCTTGAGTCTCCTAAATTCATGATCAAGTGGCAAGAAACAACGATGACAATCAAACCATAAATTTTTTCTGTCGTATATCAATGTGAAAGATTTTATTTTTTCATGCAGTATGGACAAGCCAGTTTTCGAGCTGTCGTCTACCCAAACAACATTCCATAAGCAGAAAAATCATTAACAGTTCACATTAGATATGCACACAGATTGAAATTTTGTTTACGTTAGATGTCCTAAGTTTAAACCCCCTCATGCCATAAAATTTCAAGTTCATCAATCAAAGGTTGCAAGTAGACATCTATTCCTCTTTTTAGATTATGCAGGCCAGAAACAACACAATTCAAAAATATATAGGGACTAGTCATCAACATTTCAGGAGGAAGATTATAAGAAGTGATAAATACAGACCAACATAAATATGGCACAGCACCAACTGAAAAAGGAGAGAATCCATCCACACATAATTCTAAACGAATATTTCGTGGCTCAGCTGCAAAATCTGGATAAGTTGCATCAAAATATTTCCAAGCCTCTCTATCAGATGGCTGACACATAACACCAATGGGCCTTCTATTTTTACTATGCCATCTCATACGAGGAGCTGAGTTGTTTGAAGCATACAACCTCTTCAATCTTGGTATTAGAGGTAAATAATGCATCACCTTAATAGCAATTTGATTTTCACTAGAACCACGTTTATATCGAGGGTGCTGAAAAAACGTACAGGACTCTAGGTTAGCATCTTCCTTAAAGTATAACATGCAGCCATTTTCACAACAATCAATTCTAACTGAGGAGAGACCTTACTTTGACACCAATCTTTTTTCCTTATAGAAAGAATTATGAACCTCTAATCCAGGGTCAACTAACTCTTTAATAAGGTCTATCATTGAGTCCATTCCTCCTTCAGTAATATTCCAGTCAGATTTAATACTTAATAATCTAACAACAACATACAAACGAGAGTGTGAACACCCGTCAAACAAAGGATGACTAGCAATATGCAATTGTTCATAGAATTTGCCCGCTTCGCTATTAGGAACATCTTCGACATTTTAAATAAAGTCGCCCCCAGGTTGCATCCCAAAAGCATCGTGCACTATTTATTTCATCCTAGTTTCTTGATATTCATTATGCCCTGCAGACCTACTACTTTCTCCAACAATAAAGTTATTTTGCGCAACATCACCATGAATACCTCACAATTTTAAAAAGTCCTTGTGAAATCCCCTTCTATAAAGATGTTCCTTTACATCTTCTTCATTTATAAGATTTATACCATCACATCTAACACAAGGACAACAAACAGCTCAAAAACGTGTCCAAACATCAAGTGTCTTAGCATGTTCAACAAATCTTTTAACACTTTCAACAAATTCCTCCCTAATACCCATTCTATTATCATTGTTCCGTTGATACATCCAACTATAATCAGGTTCCATCTACGCAATCAATCAGATTTAACTAATTAGATCAAGTCACAAAAATTTAATTATCACCAAATATAATCACATTAGAAAAAAACACCTTTAAGGTACCCACACTTAATCGTTTTCAACCTACCAAGTAACCAAACATAACCACATTCGACCTACCAAGTCACCTTTAAAGTCCCCACACTTAATCATTTTCAACCTATCAAGTCACCTTTAAAGTTGCTACACTTAACCATTTTCAAGTAACTAAGTCACCAACCAAAACACATTCAAAATCAAAAAATCATTTTTAAAATCCCTACACTTATCCATTTTCAAGTGACTAAGTCACTAACCAAAACATATTCAAAACAAAAAAATTCTCTTTAAAGACCCTACACTTAACCATTTTCAAGTAACTAAGTCACCAAACAAACTGCATTCAAAATAAAAAATTTCCTTTAAAGTCCCTACACTTAACCATTTTTAAGTAACTAAGTCACCAACCAAACCACTTTCAAAATAAAAAAATTTCCTTATACCGGATTCGGGATATGACAAATAGTAAAATTATTACAATGAATAATCTTTCACTTAAATTATTACAATAATTTAGCAAAGGAATAAGAATAAGATTTCTCTCAAAAAATTAAACAATTAATTAGTAAAATGGAGAAATAAGTGTCAAGACTAACCAAAATTTAGGTAATTCAAAATCAAATTAATGTAGGAACAAGCCTAAAATTAGCTAATTCAATCTCAAATTCCAAAAATTAGCTAAAATCTAGCTAAATAAAATAAATATCCAAACCCTAGAACTCAAACCACAACCAGTTGACGAAATTAACACTAAGATATTTGTATGTAGACCTTTAACATTTCTAGATATTAAAAAATGAGTTAGTGGATACTAAAATATGCTAAATTTAGTTAATGAGTTGTAGTTAATTGTTACCTTGCCCAAAATTGAAAGTTAAGATGGAATAGTTCTTTGAAGATATGATTAAAGCCAAAAAAAATCCAAGAAGTTGAGTAAAAACTTCCTTGAAAGAGAAAGAACAATGGAGATTGGAGGGTTTAATGTTAAAGTGTGAGATTTGTAGGTTTTGGCGTGTTCTTGCTGTTTTGGAAGGGTGAATGAGGGATTTTGGGTGTGTTTTTGTGTAATTATTATGTATTATGGGTCGGGTCGGGTTATTCAAAAATATTTTTTTATAAATATTACGAAAACCCACCACATGAAATTAAACTTTAATAAATTATAATTAATATATTAATAAATTACAAAAATAAGTTAATAAATTAATTTTTTTAACAAATTAAAATTTTAATAAATTCTATAATATTTATAACAACATTCAATTAATTTAATACAATTCGTATATATATAAATACACAGTACATACACTGTGTATGGGATCAGGACAACATTCAATTAATTTAATACAATTTGTATATATATAAATCAAATAATTAGTTATTTTATCATCACATTAACACGAATAGTATATTTCCTCAATCGTATAATAATATCAATGAATTTTATAAATTACAATAAATTTTTTGTTAATTAGCTTTTAAATATTATATTATATATTTATATACATCCACACACATATACACACTATCTACTATATCAAATTCTAAATACGAATAGAACACGTTCATTATATTCTGGTGAATTATCGGTTATATATTACATTGTTATCACTGAAATAGTAACATAATATCATTATCTCAACGGTATGATATATATATATATATATATATATACACACACACACACATATTCATTATACAAAGATTATGCATGTTTAACGTCATTTAACATATATACGAAGGAAAATATTTATTTTATATATTGAAACATAAGTAAAAGATAAAGATTATGTTTAACGTAATCTGTTTATTTTATTTGATATATTTTTTAGTGTAATTTTTTCACAAAATTTAAGAATGATTGATTTTTATTATTATTATACTGATTATCGAATATGTGTGATCAGTGTAATTTCAAAAAATTATATATATATTACATTATATATATAATTTTTTTTAATGAAACTAATATATATATATATATATATATATATATATATATATATATATATATTGGATTACATATATATAATTATTGGTTACTAAAAATTATTTACTTTTTAATTTTTTTTAGTTCAAAAACCGACCACTTGTGGTCGTTATTTTTTAAATTATTTTTTTGAAAGTATTTTAAAGTTAATAATAATTAAAAACTGACCACTAGTGGTCGGTTTTTTTAAAATAAATTAAAAAAATATATAAAAACCGACCACAAGTGGTCGGTTTTTAAAAATATTTTTTAATTATATTTTTTTAAAAAAAGACAACCGCAAGTGGTCGATTTTGTTATTTTTCTTTAATTTTCAATTATTAAATAAATAATAATTAATATAAAAATTATTAAAATAATTATTTTGATTTTTTAAAATATAAAAGTGACCACATGTGATCGCTTTTTTCAAAATAAAAAATAAAAAACGACCACTTGTGGTCGGTTTTTTGTGGTCGTTTTTTCAATTTTTTTTAGTAGTGAAAGTAAATATTTGTTTCTTTCCATTTGAGCAAATAAATTGTTATCTCTCCCTTATTGTACTTCCTCTCCTATATGCAAAAATGCTATTTTATTATATAAAAATATATAATTTTGTATTAATATTAAAGTCAGGTAACCCCATATACAAGATTGCACTACATTATCTATTATTGAAGAACAAGATAATACCGAATAATAGAAGATTTATTCAAGGTGACCTTTCAGTTGAATCTTTTGCCTCACTTACAAAAACTAACTAAATATTTTTAATATCATAAGTCTGTATAACTAATTAAGGCTAATATGCATATCAAATATTTATTATTCTACATAATCAATTATGTCATACTCCTATTAAGTATTTCATGTTGAGATTGATATAGTTTCAAGCTAGGTGCATGGATATATGCATAAAGTAGAGAATTTCATGTATGATTAATTAATTTGTGAAAACTGTTCAAGTAGATAAAAGAATATCAACACGATTTACAGTAAAAATTTAAAACTTTTACCTTATTGAATAATTAATGAATACCAACAACTCAAACACATAATGTGATGCAAGAAAGAAAATTTTACGTTGCTGTATATTGACATCAAAAATCATGAAATATATTTGCTATCATCGTATCACCTTTAATATTTTTAGTCGGCCAGTGCAATAAAACGATCATAATTACAGGTAGAGCGATGGTATGAATTCATCATGTCAATCAAGTTATTTGATTATGGTTAAGCTGATAGACTCATGACTTTGATGGAAATTAAAGAAATGTGAATTTCATATTTGTTGTCAATTATCATGCATTATCATACTTTTTTGCAAAACAAAAAAAAATAGTAAATATATAATATTAACCATGACAAAAGAAGAATTCTAAACACAAAATTTCATATGCTTTAAATTTACGAGGACTTCAAGCGTTAATAATTAAAATTGTACATATTTATTAAATTTCATAACACAAATACAAAATTTAGGACAAGCCTATAATGCTGGGGCTAAATTTGTCTACCTCATTCGGCAACAACAAAATTTGACCCAAAATGTTATTTAAATAGAATTATAAAAATTATTTTTTTATATAAAGTAAAATTTTATTTGATTTAGAAATATTAAATATTATAATTTCTTACCAAGATGAAATAATCCAACCTAAAGAAGCTATGAATCAAAAATAATTATAATATATTTTTATACTTCAACAGGAGAATTTGTCTGTTTTGCCATGTTGTTTTGTTAATTTTTAACTGAAGCAGTTACAAAAAAAGTTTCCTACTTTAATACAATAAACATGAAAATCTTCTACTATCGTATCTTAGGATACTATTATCTTTAGAAGATTTCTACGTCAAATAGCCTAAAATTTTATTTTTAGTAAATAATTAAATAATAATTAAAATAGTTATTTTTATACCTCAACGTAGAATTTGTCTACTTTGCCATGTTGTTTTGTTAATTTTTAAATTCTTAATTTAAAACCTAATTAAACATATAAATCAAGAAAAGGAAAAAAAAAAAATTACCTGAAGCAGAAAAGTGTCCTATTTTAATAAAATCTTCTACTACCGTGTCTTAGAATATTATTACCTTTAAAAGACTTCTACGTCAAATAGCTTAAAATTTTATTTTTAGGAAATAATTAAAATAAAATAATAAAAATATGATTTTATCTAAAGCGGAGACTTTAATGAAGGACAAAAAGTTCAAATCACTTTTCTAAAGGCTACACACTTTTAATAAATTATAGATTATAGATATATGCCTATTAAATAATTCTTTTATAATAAATATAGATTTTTGAACTATATTAATCATGAATTATATCGAATCCGCATTATCAGTATTTGCTTAGATGTGTTAGTACAAAAGCTTACAATTATACAAGTAGATTATAGATACTCATCCTAGCTAGTCATTCATTTTAAAACTTCAAATTACCAGTTTAGATGTTATATTACACAAAAAAGGCACCAAGTATGTCCATAATATTCTTTACGAAACTAGTTAACGAATAATGATCTGACTACTTTTTATGCATGATTTAATATAATATTGGCTTTATCAAGCCAGCCTTTCATAATTCGAAAAAGAAAAAAGGTAGTAGAAAGAGAGACTGAAAGAATAAAGAGATGGAGACGAACAGCAAAGATCCATTATACACATCTTCATAGGATAAAGTTAGGAATTCGAAAAAATCAAGGAAGGAAAAGTCAATTTTGGCATCATCAACTTGGGAATTTTGTGAAACTTTTATTAATAATATAAACAAATGAAAACTTTAGCATAAAATGAGCGTAATTTCAATATAAATCCCTTTACATTTTTTAATTGAAAGAGTCAAAGAACTATTCTAAAAGGTATCTCAAGACAAGACACTGCTTAACGTTTAAGAACTCTAAACGTGAATATTAAATAATTAAATAGTCTAAGTATATTTTTAAATATTTTTAGCTCTCAGTATGTATTTTATAAGTTTTCAAATGGAAGAGCAATGTTATTGAAAAACTCAAGGACAGTCACATTCTATTATATGCATAATGTTTGGTATATTGTGGATTTCATGACTTAGAAATAATTTTCTGCCATATTACATGAATCGGTTTCTTAACAGGTGTGAGCATAGTTTGAATCAATTAGAAATTCTAATTATTTAGCTATTTGGTTTAGATATTTTGGATTATAAATTGAATTTCAGATTTAATTTTTAAAATTTCTGAATTTGGAATTGAATATCGGACTTAAAACTACAAACTTTGGACACCGAAAATTCAAAATTTTTAAAACTTATATTCAGTCCAACCTATAGCATATGTGTCAAATACTATTAAGTCATTTTCTAAAGGTCTAATAGATAAGCACCATATGACCCTATCTATTATAATATCAAGTCCAATATGAAATTACACCACATAAGCATCAAGGTGGCGTCAATCTTTGTTAACGGTAGAAAATTATATTCTATGGAGCAAAACTAGTGGGTGAGTTGTGATTGCTACTTATTTGATTTGGATTTGAATTGTAAATTCTTCCATCTGAAAATCCAAATTTTCATATCCAATTTGAACAGCCCAAGCGCTCACCCTTTTGTAGTGTACTTCCATCATAAATATTTATCTTTAGTGCTGTCTTTACTATGGTTATGTAATTAAATTAAGTAAAATACATATTGATTAATCATGGTTAGGTAATATGAACTTTAAATTCAAACACATGGCATGCATGTATTAACTTAGTGTATACACCAGGTGCGTGTAAGTTTTACCCTTCTCGTTTACGGTGCGAGAGGTCCCGAGTTCAATTCCTTTTTTTTTTCCGTCACGTCTTTGACATCAACAAATTGCAGATCTGACCAACTGTTGGTAATACAATCTTTAATACTAGGTAAAAACTGGCTGATAATTACACATGGTAGAGTAGTGTCATACAACATTCTTTTGTACAATCCAATGTAACATTACCATCAGACTTGGCTAAAGGAACAAAGGATGTCAAGTTTATGACCAAAAAGATATGCTAAAACACCTATTTCACACTCAAATACACGATCCTACATAGAGTGATCAAGTACTTGATCTTATTCCTTTGCAGGTGAGTCATGAGTCAATGGGCTGACAATTTCTCTTGAACATTCTGATGAGCGTGTTGACGCAGTTGCTGAAATATCTTGAGATGTGCTTGAAAATGAGTCTGATCGTCTGAAATCATCTTTTCCTTTTGAATCGATGCTCAAATAATCAGTTAGAACTTTTTTCACACCAAAGCCTCGATTAGAAAGCTTGCTGCCTTCAATGATTTTTGATCTTTCTCCCTTTGCTGGAGTAATATGTCGGGAAGGAGAAAAGCTTGGTGTGGTAAAAGCTGTTTTATATGGAGTGCCATTGACAGGTACTGAAAGAGGATTCCCCATGCTCTTATGAGCAACAATACCGACTTTGGAGATTGGCACAAATTGATCCGAATGCTTATTCAAATCATCCGCATAAAGAAGGTCCTCAATGCGTGCAATAATATTGAATGCCAAGCTTTCAAGAACTCTCGTGTAGCTCTCCAAAATAAATTTGCCAACATCCTAGGAACAGCAAGAAGCATGATTTTCAATTCTGACAAACAATAGCCATATATTTGGTAGTACTAAGTCAAGAAATCAAGATTGACCAAGAGAGAAAACATAAAATTGATTAGTGGGATTTCATATCAAACCTTGTTATATTGAATTTTGCTCATGTCTAAGGTTGTCTGTGAAAGACCAGGAAACCGTTGCTTTAAGCAAAGCAAAAGGCTTTCAGCTCTATCAGCAAGTACCTCCCTTTTATCACCATCAACCATCAAATCCTTAACCATTTCCCATGAGGATTTTGAATTGGACCTATGTGTACTAGCAAAAGGTTTCGAGTAAGCTCTTTTGCGCCACACATAAATTGAAGCCTCCACCCTGTTTGCTATCTCAAATGCTTGATGCTCAGAAGACAAATCAAGGCAGTGAAGCAAATATTCAGGTGAAAATTGATCCGAAGTGATATATCGGTGGGTGAGATCACCTAAACTAGCTTTTCCATTCTGCAAGATTAAAAATAAAACACCTACAACATGAATAACCTCCAGGTCCATTTTAATATAAAGAACACGTGTTAGCATCTCGAGGCGATGTCTGTACCTTAGGAAGGCCTTCCAAATATGATTCAGGCACTTCCATTTCAGCTAAACTGTTGCTGTTAATAGCCATTGCAGCTTTCAGGATTTGGTTTGTGCAATCACGTCTGTGCTGCAACTCCCTTCTTGCATTTTCACTGAGACCACCAGGGGGAACTCTAGGAATTGGAAGCCACCATTCTCCTCTTGGCGAGGGAGGGCATTTCTGAAACAGGATGATCCATCGGATTCGGGGGCTAAAATCCCTTTGTCAACATACCAGAACTCTGTGCTTCGGAAACTGTCTAATATCTCCTGTGAAAGAGGAAAACACTTTAGTATGTAACATTCAGCATTGAATGATAACGACTGAATGCCCAATGAACAAGGAATGACTATCTTACAAGGAGCATATTGTCCAGCTTATGGAGTGCTGGGAGGTTGATGTAAAGATCTGACCGTGGCCTTGAAGTCATGACCTAAAACAGAAGAACGAATAAGTTAAACACATACGTAGCATTCAATATGTTTTTCCTCTACCTCACTAAACTGATTGTTTCCAAATCTTTGTTTTCTTTAGTTTTGTTGTTTGTCTGAGTTTTAAACATGATAAAAGGAGCAGAAGTTTCTATAGGAACAACTTCAACTAAACCACATTTACCTCAAGCTTGCTGCCATCAGGAAATGTCTACCAAGAGGGTACGAGTTCTACAATGTGATCACTAACACAGAGAAGCCATTCCATTTCTCTCCGCCACATGAACTTTTTCTCCAGATATAAAAGGTTCTAATCTCCAAATTTGCCCAAAAAGAGTAGCTAATGGAAATAAAAAGGGGGAAATGAAGGAAAAGAATGTATACTTAGTAAAATGAAAGATTAAAATTCACTACAAACTTAATCTATACAGTGTAACAGAATCTAATACACAACAAGAAACTTACCACATAGATTGGTGATAGCATTAGAAATTGCGAGAGCTGTGCATACCCCATTTCCACAACCAGACATATCTTCTCCCAGCAGCAATTTTGAGAATCTCTCCTTCATCATTTCAATCTCTACAAAATCCCCACAAAGGTCAATCACAATACAGATTCTTAATGGCCAGACTTTATACAACAATAACAACATACTAGTGTAATCTCATACATTGGGTCTGGGAAGGGTATACCCTACTTTGGAGGTTAAGAGGCTGTTTCCGATATACCCTCAGCTCAAGGAAAAAAACAGTTCAAAGAAGTACAGAAAAATAATAACGGTAAGTGAAGAAGCCATGACAAAATACTATAGACAACATGACAAATAATCTTGAACAACAATCACAATAAGGTAATGTTCGAAGGACAACGAACGACATGAGTAATACTAGAGTAATAGTACTAAAGAATAAGCCATACAACACTCAACTTTCTAAACATATAACATCTTACCAGACAAACAAGACCCTTGTTTCTCCAACTTCCTTTTATCTACATAAGCTTTCTCTACCTCTTCAGAAACAACAGAATCTGCACAATGCTGCACCTCATCCTCTTGAATATGCCAAGCAATTGAAGATGGAGAACAAGAATCCTCAGAACCACTAAGTTCTTCATTCACATTTTCCTCTGACACCAAAAAAAAAACAGAACTTGAACAACTTTTTCTACCGCCACCACCAATCTTTTCATTCAAACACACTAAAGACTCAATTTTTCCACCATTTTCCCCACAATCACCCTTCATTAACCCTTCTCTACCATCACACAAAACCTCCATTTTATCATCAAGAAAACCAGGAGAACCACAATAAACTGAGTTGGTCATCACAATGCCATCAAATTCAAACCTTTTACTACCAGAACCATTTGACACTTTAGCTTTTTGATACAAATTCTTGAAAGATTTTGAAACCTTAAACTTCAATACAGAAAAATGGTTTTCTTTCTTGGACTTCGTACATGAGTCTAGTGGAATAAAATGCTTTAGCTGTGGCTGAAATTCCAGAGAAACCTCTGTATTTTTGTCCTTGTGTGAAACAGGTCTATCCATAAGTTTTCAACTCCAACCATGTCTGCTTCTGAAATGGGGTAAAATAAAAATGAATAAAGACGACAAATCAAGAAATGAGGTTAATTTTTTTAATGAAAAATTTTAAAAAATTCCAGAATCTTGATTAGAAGAGTGAAGGTGGACAATGATTAAATGCAAAAATATAATGGAGAGGAAAGCAATGATGGCAATGAGGCTACAAAAGCAGACAAAGAAACAGCGCAGGAAGTTTTTTTTGATGGGCTATGGGGATTTGCTTAAATGAGGAGCCTCCACTTCTCACATACACTGTCACTATCACTATGTTTGTTGGGCTTTGCTAAAACAAGGGCTCTTAAACATAATTATGGAGTATTGCTTACTTCAGTGGCCTAATACTCCCTCCGATTCCATTTTGATTTGATATAAAATTTAAGATAATAAAAAAATGATTAAATCTTGTTATTTTATATTTAAATTTATTAAATTATTCTTTAATTTTATTGTGTTAAATATATCATATGTAAAGGGTAGATTAAAAAATTATTGAAAAGGAAACTCATTCTATTTTAAATGAACTGAAAAAAAAAAATAAGCTAAATAAATTTAAACAAAGAAAGTAGTACAATATTTCAATTTTCAAGTTCGTCTCTTGTGAAATTCATTTTGAAAATATATTACTAAAGTATGATAACAGTTTGGTGTGTATGATATGGTCACGGGAGTCGTGTAAACGACGGATCAACCCATATAAAGTTTTCTTGTTCGGACATGATTAGTGAAATCTTTTACTTTTTCTGGAATAATATTAAAAATTGTTATTAAAAAATATATATATATTTAATTTTGCAATTATTTAATTAGGAAATCATAAGTTCAATTTGTTGGAATAGCATTTTATAGAAATATAAAATAAAAAATTAAAAATGTATTCAATAAATTCTTGTGGTCTGTCCTTTCTGGACACTCCACACATAATGCAAGCTTTTGCATCGGGCTATGTTTATTTTTTAAAAAACATGTTTTAAGGGCATGGTTGGTCCTTTTCTGCTTATTAATCCTCTACTAACTAGGTTAACTAGTGGATATCATTAAAATAAGAGTAATTTTGGACTAAATATTGAACGGTAAAGTTATATTTGTGCTAAAATATTAATGATGGTCATATTTACTTAATTTAAATAATTTAAGGATATATTTGACCATGTAATTTTAAATAAATTATAAGAGTTTTATTTTATTGCCAATAACCATAAAATAGTCTAATTATGACAAACTCTTGAAATGTTAATTGAAACCTAAATTAAGTAAAATAAATGCAAATGATCATCTAGTAAATGTATATAAACTGATTTGTCCGGAGGCTTAATTTATTCAATATTCATATGAAGTACTCCATATAATAGATTTACCTCTTATTTTGACACTGTCAATTTGTTGGTTTGATCAGCTTTGCTTAAACCAGAGCTCTCTTACATAACTATTGCTTACTGCAGTGGCCTCGTAGCATAATTAAAATATTTCAACTATCAAGTTCGTTTTGAATTTTAAAATGATTTGGTCATGGGAGTCGTGTAAAGAACGGATCGACCAAATAAAGCTAAGTTCAATTTCGATCTATACATTTGGAAGGAAAAAAAAAAAAAAAAGAACTTTTTGGGAATGATATGGTGACCTAAACTTCTCTTAATTAAATATGGGAAAATTGGCTTATAAACACAACAAGAAGAAGAAAAAGAGCTAGTATTTTTTTAGTATCCAGAGAAAATAAGCGAATCTATCATTTTCTACGTTACTTTTTTTAAAAAATTATTTTAGTTTTGTGAAAAAAGTGAAAACTTTATGTGTTTGGCCATAAGAATTTCAAATACAATTTCGGATATGTACTTGGAAAAAGAGAAAACAAGTTTTTCTTGTTTTCACTTTTTTCATTCATACTTCTCTCACAAAATTTCAAAAACAACTTTAATTTATATTCATGGTCGAACACAACTCCAGCTCCAACTTCAATTTTAACTCCAACTTCGAAAAATTATAATTTTCATGCCAAACAGGGCCTTAAATCCAACAAGTTAGTCAATCAGGAGCTACTTCCACAAGAAAAATTGTGTTATATACAAAGTGGTTTTTTTTTATTTTTTATGTATACGTTGTTAATATTTATTGAATTTCTTTATTTTTTTGTATATACATACTAATTTAGTGTATGTGTTTTGCATGTGTATTTCTCCTCGGTATAAAAGATCGCATAAAAAAATATATTATATTATATTGCATTGGAAGTTGCAATATATCCAACAATATATATTCATCATTTAAATGGCAAAAATATGTTTTTCTAATCCTAGTACATGTGATGCGCTTGTATGTTGTGTCAATTAATTAACACCTCCTTTATGAACATAAATATACATCTCTCGAAATTTCACAAACAAAAAGAAATTATAAATTACACATTTAAGCAGATTATTTAAGAATATATTGAAGAGAGAAAGTAAAACTTATGATGATAGAGAACTGAGACAAACTAAACTTATACGTATATTGATCCTAAATCAAAGCACAAACAATTGAGAACATGACTAATAGTTAATAACGTCTGATTCATGTATATCATGACCCTGAATTATAGAATTACTCAATTTTGAATTTTGAAAAGAAAGAAAAATAAGAAAAAAGATAATATCTTGGGAAAAAATATTTCATCCAAGTTTGCTTTTGATATACAATTTGTGTGAATTTATACATTTAATATAAATGAGTCTCCTTTACATATAGGACTAAGTTAAATAGCTAAGTACAAAGGTATCTATAAAATAATATTGTAGTTGGATTGAAATACACTCACGTCTAAATCATGTAAAATGAAGGTAAATAGAAGTTCAAAATGATCAAGTCTAAAAAGAATAAATAGGAAAAATAGTACAATCTAATAACTAAATATAAGACGAGAAAGCTAAACTAACTATGGCATAATTCAATATCTGAATACCGAAGGCTCTAAACCATCTGAAAGTCATAGACATGAATATTTGTCATGACCATAAGATAATTAATAGGTATAACGGCCTTTCGTTAGAAGTTGTTCAAGTGTGCAAGAAGACAACTTTGATAAAGTATAGTATAGATTAGTAATACTCTTACTATATATTTTCTTCTTATCATATATTTTTGGACTTCTTAATTAATTTTTAAAATATATTTTTTCTAGCAATGATGCTCACAAGAAAAATAATAGCGACTAAGAAAGCAGAAGGAAAGATTATAAGAAGCACAACAGAG
Organism: Capsicum baccatum var. pendulum; assembly: GCA_030864225.1. Classification (NCBI taxonomy): domain Eukaryota; kingdom Viridiplantae; phylum Streptophyta; class Magnoliopsida; order Solanales; family Solanaceae; genus Capsicum; species Capsicum baccatum. The sequence continues at coordinate 192,864,467 of CM061559.1, read as the reverse complement.
CATTATGAATAGGCAAAATTCAGAAATAATATATTTATCCCCTTAATTATGAGTTTTATTGCAATAATTTCATAATTATATAATGTAGCAAATTGTATTTTATATTTTTGCAAACTGTTGCTATAAAAATATAAATACATATAAATACATATGCTATAAAATGTAATTTGATAAAAGTATTGCTATGTTTTATAATTTAATACTTAAGTATGCTATTTTATGTAAATATCCATAATATAGTTAGCACGACAAGGAATGATGCTTGCTTTAAAAAAAGCGAAACACATAGAAATCAAACGATTTGGAAATAATCTTCCTTCACGACACGTCATGCAGAAGCTAAGAAATTTCTAACTAATACTTGTAAAGATGACACTAATACATAGCCTCTAAATTTATCACACTATAAAAGTCTTAACTATTAGTCTGCACAAGCCAACACCCACATGATTAAAAATATATAATCATCTTTGCCATTCTATTGTTATTTTTTTCTGTCTTATGAACTTTCTATAGCTCAAAATTTTCAAAAATCACATTAATTAGATATGAATCTAATAGCAAATGCAGAAACGTAATAATATCAATCAAATTTACGCAAATCTACTTAAATACCTATACATAATTGCAATTAAAATATCGAGAACAAAAACAAGCAAGCAAACTCCGTTATTTTATTGAATAAGCAAATGACAATCAATACATAACCTCAAAAACTATTATACTATTAACGTCTTACATATTTTGCACATGTGTATTACACGAATTATTAATAATAAAATGTATATATAAAAAATAATTATTATGTGGACCCTATATTATTAAGTACAAAAATAATATAGCATTCATTTGAATAGCCATGCGTTTTGCATTTTAAAGTATGAGTTTATCAGAATTATGATTAGCGTATGATGCTTCAAAATTAACCTGTATAAAGGATAAATTTATTTTTATATCAGCTAGTTGAATTAATATTCATATATAAAATATCAATTTGACAAGCACACTTGAAACTAATTCTAATAAAATATCAATTTAACAACCACATTTGAAACTAATTCTAATATAACAAGGACATATAGTACATATTTTCTGTAGTGTTGTATTAAACTATTTTTATTGATTTGCTTCAATCATTTCTTCAACTTAATGTAGTTAAAGACTTAACAAAAAGGAATGGTAGCTTTCTCTATAGAAGTGCTTAACCTTCAAAATATATTTAGCTTTAAATTCTAATTTCAAAAGGTATATCTACACAACAATTAAAAAAATTAATTTACCATTTAATTCTATATCATTTTGAATTTTAATTAATTTAGTATGTTGATCTAAATTCTAATTACATTCAATCAAGATATATTTTCTTCTTATCATCTTTATTTTTTTTGTGATATTATCCGATGAATCGAGGTTTAGCTACTCTGACATTTTTAGGTGTTTGGACTGAATTTGGTGTTGTTCCTGACAAGAGTTCTGCAACAAAATAATGCTGAAAGTGCTAATAATGTGAGCATATGGATTGACACGTCTACATCTTCTCTCTTCTCTTAGTGACTCCTACTGCAAAAGATTCAAAAGTTGTATCGTTTTCTAGGTCATCTATGTTACTGTAAGTATTCATTTACTTGTCATCTTACACTTGCAGCAAGTTAAAGCAGAATATAAAAATGGAATCAAGTCACAGAGTTCAACTGCAATAAGTAATTTCTTTATTCTATTTCCTCCGTTTCAAAAAGAGTGATCTATTTTTCTTAATTCGTTTTAAAAAGAATGATTCATTTTCCTTTTTAGCAACTTTTTAATTTTAACTTTCCACATGTCATGTTTAAGATCACAAGATTGAAGGATATTTTGATACATTTGATATATCTTTAATTTAAGATCACAAAATTCAAAAATCTTCTTTATTTTCTTAAATTCCATGTCAAGTCAAACTAGATCATTCATTTTTAGACAGAGGAGAGTATATTTTATAAGCCGGCACAAAGTTAAAGAAAATATTAGTTGAAAAGTTTGTCTGATAAAGAAAACAACACATCAAATTTAAAATGTAATGAACTTGAATTTGTGAAAGTCGTGAATATTGTATAGAAACAAAAATGTGTCAAACATCTAGAACTTGTCTCAAAATAGAGTAAATATATAATCACCCTGATTTGATCGAGATTTTTAAAAAGACATTTAAATTTTGAATTCAACCTATTACCTTATGATTCTTTTTTATTTTTTTGCAAAATACATTATTTTCACTGAATTTCAGTCACATCAAAGTGAGTGCAATGCACACGCCAATCAGGTACTGTCACGTATAAATATGTTTAATTTCATTTTTTTATATTTTTTAATAAATTTTTTCTTTTAATTTTATTTCTCAATTTTAATTTTTTCTTCTCCAATTCTCCATTAATCAATCTTCATATGTTCTTCCTCAATTCTCTATTAATCAATCTTCATTTCTTCTTCCCCAATTCTTCATTAATTACTCTCTTTTTCTCTTCTTTTTCCTCAATTCTCCATTGGAGCTAGAAAATTTCAGAAAAAAATCATGTATTGACTTTAATATCTTCTTAATTTGTTTAAAAGTTGTGAAATCAAGTTTCCTTTTTGTGATTAAATTTATTTTCCGTCTTCAACACCATTTACTTGAATCATAAAACTCCATTAATGGAGCTTTAATGGAGGAGTTGAAGAAGACAATAGTATTGAAATCTCATTATTCATTAGTACGGAATAATTTCTCCCTTCTTCTTCTCCATCAATCTTCATTAATGATTCATAAATATTTGACGGAAATTAAAAATTTTAACTTCAGAGAAAATCGAGTGACACAATTAATATGATGGAAAATGAAGAAGATGGCAAATGAAGAAGATAAAATGAAGGAAGAAAATGGAAAGTGAAGAAAAAAGAAAACTAAAATATAAATTTTAAAAAGTGGATCCTTTTTATTATACGTGACATATTTTAATTTGCTGGTTTAATTTTTTTTTCTATTCACGCACTTCAGGTGGTGTAGACACGTACGGTCAATATTTTGGTCAAAATGGTGCATTTACAATGGTTTAAGTAAATTCATAGGATAATAGGTTGAAAGTATAGTTTAAGTATCTTTTTTTAAATCTCGACCAACATCAACGGTAATTATGTATTTACTCCTCAAAATAGAGAAAAAGTGTCATGTGAATTGGAATGGATAGAATTGATCTTGGTTTTAATGATTGTCTTGAAACTCACTTTTTATCAGGGATTAGTACTACTACTAATACTGTTATCATAGGCAACACAATTTTACTTGTTCAAATCGAAAGATATTAGGGATTGAACAACTTTATGTGGAGAGCAATCAAACATGGAGATTAGTCTATTATATATACATGATATTTCTAGTATACAGAGGCTATCAATCTAATATTGGTACTTGTGGATTTGATTCGCAAACCAAACTGGGAGCCTTGGTCGCTTTTTTCTAAACTACTTTGAGGATGGTGGTATTTGGGCTCTTGGATTCTAGGCATACGTTGCGTTTTTCTTTACTGGATTGTTTTTTTTCTTGGAGGCACCACAAAGTATAAGCACTTGGAGTGTAATTTCAACTCTATAACTAGGTTTTCTCAGGTTATAGACTTATAGTCGTTGCATTGAAGGAGTTTAGAGACACTAAATAAGGAACGCACATTATATGAAGACGATGATGAGAGCTTCAAAACTGCTGGTAGAAAAATGCTTCATATTCCAAATTTCAAGTGAGCAACAAAGTACTAATCTCCTAATCACATCCAAAGAACTTGACAATGAGAAGTGGAGAAATCACAACCCATGGTGTCTTTGTCCTATTTTGCAAGTTGAAGAGGTTAAGAGCATTTTGAGGCCGTTAATAATTTGTCTTTAAGTACTATACTTTATTTCATTGTTTTCATCCATGGATAATCTCAAATTTGAATCTCAAATTGATAGTTTAGTGTAAGCTTATTCTTGCGGTTGAAGAATTTCCTCAAACAAGTTTCTTAAATATTATAGAAGCAATGATTATTAGAGACCAACTCTGAAATGCAAAAGTAATCAAAAAATCATACAGTTAAATTGACACTATAAGATGACAAACATAAGCCGATAACACAATTAAACTGAAGTTGACAATAACAACAATTGACACTGCGATATCCAGGGAACACTAACAAAACATGGCAATCTATAAGAGATCAAGAGCCAAAAGTTTGTGCTTTCTATCAACTGTGAGTTTAAGATGACTAATGCTTCTACTTGTAGTCCCTCTCGATATTTGCTCCATTGCAACTAAGAAAATGGAAAAAGAACAAGGGAATCATATTTACCACTAAAGAAGTAAGAACCAATGCATGAATATTTAGGTAGTGTCTACGGAAGCAAACTAACAAATCATATAAATACAAAAATCTTATAAGACAAAGTAAAAATCTAACGTAAGCTCTACTTTATATCAGATGAAAATAGAATTGTTACCACATCCAAGCATAGAAGTGTGTATGTAGAATGTTTCCATTAAAACTAATCGGTGCACCTTCCTAATGATTCCTTTTCAGAAGAAGTGAAGTCTGTTGCAGTTATCTTCTTGTATTCTAGTTTTAAGTTTTAGTAGAACTTTAATTTGTATTTATTCTTATACTTATCTGTTCGATAGATATATGATGTAATTCCCCTTTATAAATATAGAAATACACCTTAAGTCCAAATTTCAAAACTTCAAAAAAGAGTTCTTTTCTATGGAGGATTATCTTTAAAAACTTCACTCGATTGTCTGCTCTCTCAAAACAATTGGTAAACCTGTAACTGATGATGATCTAGTCACTCAAGCACTGCAAGGATTACCGTCATCTTATCGTACCTTTATGTCTGGATTAAATGCTACTGGCGCACTTCCTTCTTTCATTGCATTACGTCCACTCCTTTTCACTGAAGAAGCTCACATTAATGCAACATTTGTGAAGAGTCAAATTCTCAAACCGCTTTGTTAGTGGCCACTCAAGTCAAGAATACTTTTAATTTATCGTCATCTGTTAATGGAAATTAATTTGTAAAAGAACACTACAATGAACAAGGCCGTGGTAGAAATAATAAGGGTCAACATGGTAGAGGCCGAGGTTACCAGAACTCTAAACAGAAATCTCGGCCTCCTTCCCCCGATACTGGTATTTTGGGTCAATCCCCTTTCTCTCATGTTAAGCAATGTCAAATTTGTTTTCACTACAATCACACTGCGTTGGAGTGTAGAAACAGGTTTAATCATTCCTTTGTGGCTAACAATATTCCTCAATCATTTGCTGCCATGAATTTGGAGGAGATTCAACTAATAGTTTGGTATCCAGACTCTGGGGCATCTACACACATGACTCCCGATCCTTTTACTCTTACTTCTTACACTTTTTATTCTGGTTCTTCTCAAGTTATGATTGGAGATGGTACTATTCTCCCAATTAAATCTATTGGATTTTATACTATTTTAATAACCTCTAAACCTCTTCTTTTAAAGAACGTATTATATGTCCCATCCCTCGCTAAAAATCTACTTTCTATTCAATGCTTATGTGCTGATAATAATTGTTTTATTCACTTTACTGACTCTGGATTTTTTTGTCAAGGACATGAAGACCGGAACAATATTACTCCACTGTAATAATTTCGGGTCCCTCTATCATCTACGTGTCGCTCCATCCATCTCTTCCAGCCTTGTCTCTTTGCTAAAATTCTACCTGCTTCACTTTGGCACCAGTGTCTCGGACATCCTGGCCAAGAATTTCTTAGCTCTTTAGTTGTTAGAAAATTGATAAGTAGTACTTCTTCTATTATCAATAATTCTTGTAATGTTTGTTATTTAGGCAAGCAAACTCAAATGTCTTTTCCTTTATCCAGAACTAATGCAAGTTCTCTATTCGTTTTAATTTATTCAGATGTATGACATGCTCCTATTGTCTCAAATTCTGGATATCGTTATTACATTTTATTCCTTGATGATTACACCAAATTCTCTTGGGTTTACTTGATGCGCGAAAAATCTGAATTTGACAAATTCAAAGAATTTTTATACCATGGTTAAAAATATTTTTCACACCTCTATTTCTTATTTCCAGTCTGATAGAGGTGGTGAATACGTTAACAAAAATTTTAGTTCATTCTTAAAAAAAATGGCATATTTCATCGTTTTTCTTGTCCTTACACACCTGCTCAAAATGGTAGGGCCGAGCGCAAACATAGACACATTGCAAATGTCCTACGTTGTCTTATTTTTCAAGCATGCTGTTTTATTTTTCAAGCATCTATGTCTTTTAAATTTTGGGCTGATGCTTGTCTGTATCCAGTCTCCCTTATTAATATTACTCCCCTTCCAATGCTACATTTCCTGCCTCCGTTTGAACAACTTTATGGACAACAGCCTTCAGAGTTCTACATTAAAGTCACCTAATTCTCGTGATTCTAGCCTTAAAGATTCTAATCATTTTTCTCCAGCTTCTCCTTCACACCTTATGAACTCCTCTTTGAATCAATGTCCTGCAGATACTTTAAATCTCTCTTTTGAAGGTTGTATTGCTTTATCCCAGGCATAACCAACACCAATTCAACCTTCACCTGATAATATTAGTGTGCCTAACTCTACTCCAATCGCTATTAAACTAAATTCCCATCCCATGATTATTCGTTCTCAAACTGGTTCACTCAAGAGCTTCTCAAGTTGGATGTTTGGGACCAATTTATTTTAGTAGGTTCCCTCTCCTCTCCTCTCCTCAACGGCTCTCTCTCTTCCTCTCCTTACCTTCTCTCTCCCCGGTCCCCGGCTCCGCCGTCGTCGTTGACCGTCGGAGCCGACCCCCGGCCGACCGTCGGCGCTAACCAGATCCGACTCCGGCTCCGGCCACCGGCGCGACCTTCGGTGTCCGCCCGTCCCGATCTCCGGCCCAAGGCGCCGACCCCTCCCTCCCTCCCCCCCCCCCCCCCGCCGGCGCCGGCGAGATCCAACCCCCCCTCGATCTCCAGCAGTCGCTGCCCCCCCCCCCAGCAGCCGCCGATCGACCCCCCAGCAGCCGCTGCTCGGCCCCAGCCAGCCAGTCGCCGATCGACCCCCCCAGCCAGCCAGCCGCCGTCGCCGCCGCCGCAGCTCCGTCCTCCCCGACCGCTGCTCGGTCGCCACCGGCCGCAGCACCCGGACGCCGACCAGACGACGCCGACAGCTCAGCCGGCCTCCAGCAGCCGCAGCTCCACCTCCGCATCGGAACCCGGTCAACGCTGGGTTCTGGATTTCCGGCTTGGTCTACAAGCGTTACCTGGTGATCTCTAACCTTGCTATTTCATTTCATTCCCCATTTCATGCTATTTTTATTCGACTAGCATTTTGATTTATTATATTGTCCGTTGGCTGTTGTTGCTGTTGTGGTGGTCGTTCTCTTGCACTGCTTATCTGCTTGTGATTTGTTAATATTATCTGCTGTCTATTGTTGCTATTATCTGTTGTTTGTTGTTGCTGTGACTGCTGTCTGTTGCTGTTGTTGTTGTGGTCATTTCTGGCCTTTGAGTATTTTTTCTTATATTTTTCTGTGTACTGGCTGGGGGCGGTAATGGGCGGATAGGGTCATGTCCGAGGGGTTTGGGGCGTGGGGCCGTTGTGGGGGCGGGGGATGACGTAAGGGTGGGAGTGGGAGGGAGGCCTCGGTTTGGCTGCGGGGGCGGTAGGGGAGGACGTGGGGATAGTGATGGTAGGCTGAGGGTTGGGTCTTGGAATATAGGGACCCTTCAGGGTAAGTCTATAGAGCTTGTGAAGATTCTTAGGAAAAGGAGGATCAATATCGCGTGTATTCAAGAGACCAAGTGGGTAGGGTCTAAGGCTAGGGATGTGGATGGTTACAAGCTGTGGTACTCTGGGAGCGAGAGGCGGAGGAATGGAGTTGGCATCTTAGTAGATGAAGAGCTTAGAGGCCAGGTAGTAGAGGTGAAGAGGATCAACGATAGGTTGATGACTATTAAGTTGGTCATTCGGGGGTTTACCCTGAATGTGTGTAGTGCCTATGCACCGCAAGTGGGCTCGGAGGGGGAGGAGAAGTTGCGGTTTTGGGAGGCTCTGGAGGAGGTGCTGAGAGGCGTGCCTAGCTCGGAGAAGATGGTTGTAGCAGGGGATTTCAACGGGCACATCGGGGCGTTACCGGGAGGTTTTGGTGATGTGCATGGTGGGTTTGGCTTTGGGGTGAGAAATGAAGAGGGGGCTACTCTTTTGGAGTTCGCAAGGTCCTTTGGGCTGGTGGTGGTGAACTCGGGCTTCCCGAAGAAGGACGATCACCTCATCACCTTTCGAAGCGCGATAGCCAGGACCCAGATTGACTTCATGTTGATCAGGAAAGGGGATAGGGTGTTGTGTAGGGACTGTAAGGTCATCCCGAGTGAGAATCTTTCGACCCAGCATAGGCTCTTGGTCATGGACTTGGGTATAAAGAAGAATAGTAAGAGGAGGAGTAAGGAGTGTAGACCTAGAATTAAGTGGGGCGGTTTGACGCCAGTGAATGCGTGGGAGATAGGGGAGAAGTTGGCGGGAATGGGGGTGTGGGAGTGTAGGGGGGACGTGGATGTTATGTGGGATAGGGCGGCTAGGTGCATCAGGGAGAAGGCTAGTGAGGTGTTAGGTGTTTCTAGGGGCCGGGCTGGGCACCATCAAGGGGATTGGTGGTGGAATGAAGAGGTGGAGATGAAAGTGAGGACCAAGAAAGAGGCGTATGCTAAGTTGGTTGAGAGCAGAGACGAAGAAGAGAAGCGGGTAAACAGGAAAGAGTACAAGCAAGCTCGGAAGGAGGCTAAGGCAGCAGTCACGGCAGCTAAGACGGCCGCGTTTGAGAGCCTGTATGCGGGGTTACAGGGGAAGGGAGGGGAGAAAAAGTTGTTTAGACTCGCAAAGGCTAGGGAGAGGAAGGGCCGTGATCTCGATCAGGTGAGGTGCATTAAGGGGGAGGACGGCAGAGTGTTGATGGAGGACAGCCATATTAAGAATAGATGGAAGTCGTACTTCCATAGGCTCTTGAATGACGAAGGGGATAGAGCTATTGTGTTAGGGGAACTGGAGCGCTCAGAGGAGTGTCGGGAGTTTAGTTATTGTAGACGTTTTAGGGTAGAGGAGGTTAGAGAGGCTGTTCGCAGGATGCGGAGGGGTAGGGCGACAGGGCCGGATGAGATACCGGTGGAGTTTTGGAAGTACGTTGGAGAGGCTGGGGTAAGGTGGTTGACTGGTCTGTTTAACGAAATCTTCAAGACGGCAAGGATGCCCGAGGCATGGAGGTGGAGTACCATAATCCCTCTCTATAAGAATAAGGGAGACATCCAGAGTTGCAATAACTATAGGGGGATTAAGTTATTGAGTCACTCTATGAAGATTTGGGAGAGAGTCGTCGAGGGGAGGCTGAGACGGATAGTGTCTATTTCGGAAAATCAGTTCGGATTTATGCCTGGGCGCTCGACGACGGAGGCAATTCACCTGGTACGAAGGCTGGTGGAACAGTATAGGGAAAGGAAGAAGGACCTGCACATGGTGTTTATCGATCTAGAGAAGGCTTACGACAAAGTTCCCAGGGAGGTGCTTTGGAGATGCTTGGAGGTGAGTCGAGTCCCGATGGCCTATATCAGAGCAGTTAAAGATATGTATGATGGAGCGAAAACGCAGGTGAGGACGGCGGGAGGAGACTCAGAG